>JAHRHZ010000034.1:29512118-29572385 GCA_024137785.1 Ginglymostoma cirratum | reverse complement strand
TCCCCCTTGACCTGTCCGTCCTCCCTGGACTGACCTATCTCCTCCCTATCCCCCTACCTAAACTCACCTTTACTGGCTCCATCCCCGCCTCTTCGACTTGTCTGCCTCCTCTCCACCTATCCTCTCCTCTATCCATCCTCTATCCGCCTCCCCCTCTCTCCCTATTTATTTCAGAACCCTCTTCCCCTCCCCCATTTCTGATGAAGGGTTTAGGCCCGAAACGTCAAGTTTTCCTGCTCCTATGATGCTGCTTGACCTGCTGTGTTCATCCAGCCCCATGCTTGTTATCTCGGATTCTCCAGCATCTGCAGTACCTTTTATCTCTGGAAATATATCGCTGTTCCTTCACTGTTGCTGGGTCAAAATCCTGGAATTCTCTTCCTAAGGGCATTGTGGATTAACCTAAAGCATGTGGACTGGAGCGGTTTAAGATGGCAACCTACCACCAACTTCTCATGGACAATTAGGGACAGGCAATAAATGCTGGACAGCCAGCGACACCCACGTTCCAGGTGTGAATAAAAAGAAGTTGCATTCATTGGGTTAAAGTATTCAGTGATATATATATATGTAAAAATAATGTATAAAAGAATATCCATTCTGTTCTCATCCTAAAATGTGCAAATTCATGTTATCAACATTTACAATCAACATCTAAAAATTGCTGAAGTTAAATAAAATGATGTAAGCTAACCAACACGCATCCATCATGCATGCTTTTCTGCTCAGGTTAAATTTAAAAAAGAAATTAAAAGTATGTTTTAAATCAACATGTTTAAAGATGTTGTTATACCCCTCTGGAACAGATGGCACTTGAACCTGAGCCTCCTGGTCCCACAGCATGATTTTCTTTTTTTAAAGCCTTTTTTTCTAATCAACCCATTCAGAGATGTTATTACACAACTCTGGAGCAGGTAGGACTTGAACCCAGGCCATGTGGTCCAGGGATGGAGAAACTAGCACTGTATCACAGACCCCTTTCCCTGCCACAAGAAGCTTTTTTCCATTAACCTATTTTTCTAATCAACCTATTCAGAGATGTTATTACACGCCTCTAAAGCAGGTGGACTTGAACCCACACCTCCCTGGTCTCATAGCATGCATTTCTTTTTCTGATTTTCAACAAAAGGGCCCCATGGGTTAGCATATAGAACATAGAACAATACAGCGCAGAACAGGCCCTTTGGCCCTCGATGTTGCACCGACCTGTGAACTAATCTAAGCCCATCCCCCTACACTATCCCATCATCATCCATATGCTTATCCAAAGACTGTTTAAATGCCCCTAATGTGGCTGAGTTAACTACATTGGCAGGCAGGGCATTCCACGCCCTTACCACTCTCTGAGTAAAGAACCTGCCTCTGACATCCGTCTTAAATCTATCACCCCTCAATTTGCAGTTATGCCCCCTCGTACTAGCCGACGTCATCATCCTGGGAAAAAGACTCTCACTGTCCACCCTATCTAATCCTCTGATCATTTTGTAGGTCTCTATTAAATCCCCTCTTAGCCTTCTTCTCTCCAATGAGAACAGACCCAAGTCCCTCAGCCTTTCCTCATAAGACCTTCACTCCACACCAGGCAACATCCTGGTAAATCTCCTCTGCATCTTTTCCAATGCTTCCACATCCTTCCTGTAATGGGGCAACCAGAACTGTACGCAATATTCCAAGTGAGGCCGTACTAGCGTTTTGTACAGTTGCAGCATGACATCACGGCTCCGGAACTCAATCCCTCTCCCAATGAAACCTAATACACCGTATGCCTTCTTAACAGCACTATCAACCTGGGTGGCAACTTTCAGGGATCTATGTACCTGGACACCAAGATCCCTCTGCACGTCCACACTACCAAGAATCTTTCCATTGACCCAGTATTCTGCCTTCCTATTATTCTTCCCAAAGTGCATCACCTCACATTTGTCTGCATTGAACTCCATTTGCCACCTTTCAGCCCAATTCTGCAGTTTATCCAAGTCTCCCTGCAACATTCTTCCACACTGTCCACCACTCCACCGACTTTAGTGTCATCTGCAAATTTACTAACCCATCCACCTATGCCTGCGTCCAAGTCATTTATAAAAATGACAAACAGCAGTGGTCCCAAAACAGATCCTTGTGGTTTGTTAACTTTTTTTATATTTAACCTATTTTTCTAACCAACAGGTTCAGAGAAGTTATGCATCTCTGGAGCAGGTCAGACTTTAAACCAGGCCTCTCGGTCCAGGAGTAGGGACACTACCACTGCGCCTCAATAGGGCCTCATGGGCTTGTATTTTATTATTTTTATTTAACCTATTTTCCTAATCAACCTATTCAGGGATGTTACTGCACACCTTTGGAGAGGTGGGACTTGAACCTGGGCCTCGCTCAGCATGTCTTTCAAACATACCGTGAAACTGTTACACCTAGAAACAAGTGTCCACAGATTGACAATTAACAAAACTCATTGAGTATTTGGACACATAAGCAAGTGCCAGATTGCATACGAGTCAAAATATAACTAAAAGAACAAAGACAGTAGAAAATAAATCAAGCAGCTATAGTGTGTTAACAATAGGCAAAGGCAGAATTGTATGATATTTGAGCCAGTACAACAATTAGTATTTATTTATACCTTCATCGAAGAAATTGGCTCAACATTAGTTCACAGAATCACAAATTAAAATTGGATCTCACACCAAAGACAAACTAGGACAGGTGACCAAACATTTGGTCAAAAGTCTAAGATTTTTGGTTGCACTTTAAATAAAATTATTCCAGATGCAACTCAGAAGAAAATAAAAATACACGAGAGACTGTAGTAAACCAGAGGTCCATGGAAGTGGGTGCAAGTGTTGGGATGAGATTACAGTTGCAAAAATGGTCAAGGCTTTGGAGGATTTAAACACAAAGATATGAATTTTAAAACTGAGGTGCACAAGGAGGAAATATAGACAAGGGAATACCATTTAGTTCCTTACATAGCTTTGCTAAAGGTAGCAACAATTTGGAAGATCTGAAGTTTAGAAAGAGTAAAAAGGTAGACTGGCAGAAAAGCATTGGACAATTGAATCTTGAGGTGGCAAAGCCAGGGATGAAGGTTTCAACAGTGAACAAGTTTTGGGATAGGTGCAAGAAGTTAGTTAATGTTGAAAACAAAGTACATCATTTTTGTGATAGAGGATCAGGGGTCAGTGGCTCAACACAGCATCAGAGTCAAATTAGACACAGAAATTCTGCTTGAGAGACTGAAAGGAGATGGAATCAACAAAGTTCAGAATTTGTGAAGGAAACTCAGGAAAACAGTACATACATGTACTGTTGCGGGGGGTGGTGGTGGTGTACTGCAAATATCATTGGACTAGTATTCCAAAGCCATTAGCCAAAGCTAATGTACTGGGGGCATGGGTTTGAATCCCACCTTGGAAAATGATGAAATTTGAATTCAATAATGTTGGAAATTAAGAGCCATCCTAAATGTCAGTTATCATTTAAAAAACCCACCTGGTTCACTATTGTCCATTTGGAAATCAAAATCTGTCATTCTTACATCTGATCTAAATGTTGTTTCAGATTCATAATGATGTGGTTGACTTTCAACTGCCCTCTGGCTCTCTGGGCCCTTTCAATGGCAATTAAGTATGGGTGACAAAATTGCCAACCTTGCCAAAGATACCCAGATTCAATGCAAGAATAAAGAAATATAACATGAAGAACAGCATTCTCCAGTGCTTTATTTTTCTGTATATGTTCATTTTAGTTTCAATTTCTGTACTTGCATGTATATTAGGCTTGTCTTTTTGTTTTAAAATTGTGAATTTGGAGCATCTAAGATCCTTAATCTAACAATACTGAAACTGAAATATGCTCCCCTGCTCTCATCAGCTCCTTGCTTTCACTCAATTAACCTCCTAGGCTGCCAAATTAAACCACGACTGAAGGTTTAAAACCTTTACTGTTGCTTAACACCAAGCAAAACTCCTTCCACACATCTACTCCATTGTGAACACCTCATTTCCACCATTTTTAATTTGTATTTATATAGAGCATTTAATGCAATTAAACAATCCATCTTGTTTCGTTAAAGGTAGACAAACAAAATATGGCGTCATGGCACAAAAGAAGATCAATATCAGTTGACCAAAAGCTTGCTTTAAGAAGGAAGGCAAAGTTGTTTTGGGAGGAAACATCAAAGTTTGGAACCTAGGCTGTTGAAGGCATGGCCAATGATCAGCAATTAAAATCGGGGTGGCTTAAGAGGCCAGAATTGGAGGACAGCATATATATCTCACGAGGATAGTTGGTCTGAAGGAGATTACAGGAGATAGGGTAAAGCTATCCTATGAAGAAAGTGACTTTTAAAATTGATTCTTTATTTAAACAGAAGCTAGCATACATTAGCAAGTTCAAGGCTGATGCATGAATGGGACCTGGGTGAGTTAAAATACGGGAAAGAGAGTTTTGGATGACCTTAAGTTTACAGAAGGTAGTATGTGAAAGGCCAGTCAGGTGTTCATTAAAATAATCATAATAATCAATATGTTTGTAACAAAAGACATGGTTGGACATTTCACTAATATAAAGGCTGAGACAAAGATAAAGTTGGCGATATTACACAGATGGAAATGGCAGGTTTAGTGATAATGAATACTTGGTTGAAAGCTCAACTTGGCGCTAAATATGGTATTGAGGTTATAGGGAGTAGAATTTAAGGTGAAATCTGAAGCAATGGTTTCTGCCTTCTCATTATTTATAGAGAGAAATTTTCTGTTTGTCCAGCACTGAATATCAGACAACCAGTCTGACAATTTAGGAACGTTGGAGGGCTCAGCCAAGTACACGTTAGGTAAAACTGAGTGTCAACAGTAGACATGTGAAACTTCACATGTTTTTGGAAGATGTTACTGAAGACCTGCAGGCAGGTAAGAACTAGGAGGGGATCAAAACTTTGTTACCTCTGGTGACCTCAATGATCTAAGTAGAATGGGAAGAGAAGCCATTGACAGTGAAATTCAAGTACGATTAGACAAATAAGAATGGAACCCAGCAAGTGCAATCGCATCAAGTTAGTCAAAAGTATAAAGCCAGTGGAGGTGGATGATACAAATCAACTAAGTCAAAAGCTGTTAGCAAATTTTTTGAAAAGAATGAGGAGAGATAGTTTGCCCAATGCATGGCGGATTATCATTTGAGACTTTGATAACAGCTTTTAAATATTGTGGTAGGGCCATAAACCTGATTACAGGGATTCCAAATGTTTCTGGGAAGGATGAACATGATTCTTAGGCATTAGGTTGCAAGCACTGTGGGATCAAAGCTCCACCACAGTCTTAATTCTTCAGCTCTCTCCCTCTTTACAGCAAAGTCCAAATGCAGCCTAAAGTTCATCTCCAGAGTGGATTCCTCACTGGTTCTGCAACATTCACCTTCCATAAATTACATCCAAAACAGGTCTGTGATGGAACAATCTCTGTTTGCTTAGATGAGCACAACTCCAACAACACGAAAAACCTTGTCCAGTAAAAAGCAGCCTACTTGGCTAGCACCACACCTACAAACATTCACTCCCTCCACCATTGACACACAGTAGCAGCAGAGTGTGCTATTCACAAGATGCACTGCAGAAATTCACCAAGATTAAATAAAGTGGGGCTTGGTCCTCTTATGAATAAGAATGCAGAGTGCATAGGTAATAAGGCATTGGCAGATGAATTAAACAAATGTTTTCCATCTGTCTTCACAACAGAAAATACCTAAAATGTTTAAATGATTGATCCAAATGAAGAGGTGGAAGGGAGAAAGGAACAAAAGTAAAATTGCAATCATGAAGGAACTGGTACTGAGCAAATTGGTGGAGCTGCAGTCTAGAAAGTTTCCAGGTCTAGATGAACTTCATCCTGGGGTCTTAAGAATTTCCTGATGATGTAGCGGATGTATTAATTTTCCAAACTTCTCTAGGTTATGGTAAGGTTCCAGTCAACTAAACAGCAAACATAACACCTATTTTCAGGAAGGGAGGGAGGCTGAAGACAGGAAAAACAGGCCAGCTAGCTTGTCATCTGTCATGGGAAAGGTGCTAAAATTATTACTAAAGAGATGATAGCTGCACAGTTTTAGAAAAGTGCAAGATAATTGGGAAAAGTTGGCATGGTTTCAACAAGAGAGAAAATAATTTTTAACCAGTTTTTGGCATTCTTTAGAGGAGTAACGCACATTGTTGATAAAAGGGAACAGACCTACTACACTCAAATTTCCAGAAGACATTTGACAAGGTACCACATTAAACATCATTGCAGAAATTAAAATACTCATGGTATGGAGGTAACGTATTAGCACAAATAAAAGGTTGGTTGGCTAGCAGAAAACAGTATGCATAAATGGAGCTTAGTCTGACTGGCAGGATGTGATAACCAGGTCCGACAGTGGAATGACTTGGAGCGTTCATCTTTTACAATTTATATCAATGACTTTAGTGAGGAGAGTGAAGGTACGATAGCTAAATTCACAAATGACACAAAGATAGGCAGAGAAATGTTATGAAGACATAAGAAAGTTGCAGGCAGAAATAGATAAATTGGCATGGATAAAACTCTGGCAGATGGATTATAATGTGGAAAAATGTGAAGTCATTAATTTTGCCCGGAAGAATGGAGTATTAGTTAAATGGAAAACAACTACAGAGAGATTTAGGTATTTTTGTGCATGAGTTTACAAGTTAATATGCAGGTGCAACATGCAAAAGGAAATCCTATCCTTTAATACAAGAGGAATTAAGCATAAACGCTTCAGTTATACAGGACATTTGTGACACCACATTTTGAATAATGTGTGTAGTTTTGATTTCCTTATTTAAGGAAGGAATGCATTGCAGCCAATTCAGAGGAAGTGTACTGTTTTAAAATTAGCAGTCACTTTTTTCATGATGAGAGACGAGGAGAACCTTTTCTCTTAGAAGCTCAAGAGACTTGTCAAAGCAAGCTCGAAAAGCCGAATGGTCTACTTCTGCTCCTAATTCCTATGTTTGTATGAGACATTCAAGTCTTGAGATGTTTTGTAAATGCAAGTTCTTTATTTTCCTTCAACAGTTTAGTTTTCAGTTGATTTTATTTATTAACATGAATTAAGGTGGTTCTAGAGGCACTGAATTTAACTAAACAGAGAAATACAGAAAGATAATAACACAGAGGAGATCTGTGGGCCCATCGTATCTGTGCTGACAAATTGAAAAAGAAATATCTAATTGGCTACTT
This sequence comes from Ginglymostoma cirratum, assembly GCA_024137785.1. NCBI lineage: Eukaryota > Metazoa > Chordata > Chondrichthyes > Orectolobiformes > Ginglymostomatidae > Ginglymostoma > Ginglymostoma cirratum. The sequence goes on along the minus strand of JAHRHZ010000034.1, from coordinate 29,565,153 downwards.
CCTTGTGACCCTGAAATTTTCTCCCTTTTAATTTATTAGCATTTCTCTTTCTCTTTTGGAAATTACCATTGAAAGGATGGTGGAAGAGATTCAAAGAAATGCATTCCAAATTACAGCATGATCTTTTTTCTCCCTCATTTTTCATGTTTATTAAAACCCTTCATGGCAACAGCAACTATCTAATACTCGTGTATTCTACTTTGCTGGCCGGTAAACAAATTTGTTAAATCGTGGAAAACACTCTATTCCCACTTTGATGGTAAGCACGGCTGCTATTATTACTTTGGTTGTGTTGAATGAACCATATATGCTACAATTATAAGTCCATAAGACACAGGAGCGGAAGTAGGCCATTCTGCCCACTGAGATTTTGCCACCATTCAATGAGATCATGGTTTGATCTGATAATTCTCAACTCCACTTTCTTGTCTCATCTTTGTAACCCATTCCCTTCCTGATTTTAAATAAGGTAGAACATTTAATAACTCTTCTGCAACAATAAAGCTATTTAATAAAACTGACCTTCTAGACAAGCTTGTGTTTCTTTCAGTTTCTCTTTCTGAGCTATTTCTAGCAGCTTGGCTAGCTGGTGAAAAGTGGACACTTTGATGACACCAGTAGAAGCATCCAAAATCAGCAAGGGGTTTCCATCTACGTTTTCTTTTGATACAACAGTTTTTTTGCTGTGATGACAAAGAAAAGTAAATTAAATAAAATGAAAATTGTGTATTCTGTTCCTTTCTTCAGCCAACTCAGTATAAATGAGTAAATGAGTTGCATTAATGGCAGGGAACTTACCATATCACCAATATAATATTTTGCATGATCTACAGCATTGGTTTTAGATAATTACTGTTGTTAAATTGTGACATCTGATTTGATCTGATCTGACACCAATGAAGAGTTAATTTTTATATGTTAAAGGTCCACCATCTACAGGTTAGAATATGTTAACATTATGACACTTATATATCCTTGACAGCTGGCTCAAAAGTAACTAAGCATACAAGGGTGCAGATCATCCATTGGAAAACAATACTCACATTTAAAAATTATAGCGATGTCAAACAATTGGCCTCAAACAATAAAACTCTAATATAATCACACTGAACTTTTTCATATATTCTGTATTTCAATTTTGTCAATAATTTTAAAACCTCAACTACAAAGCCATTTGCAATCAAACAACATTCAAACAGTAAAAGAAAGGCAGAAATAGAAAAGTGCATGAAAAATATAAAAGTTAAAATGGATTAGAAAAGAGAGAAACAAACACAAATCATTCTTCCTGCTCCTCTGATGCTGCTTGGCCTGCTGCATTCATCCACCTCTATACCCTGTCATCACAAATCTTGATACTTGGTTTTCTAAAAGTTGGCATTGAATTCAGGTGCACAATAAAATGCTAGCTACTATAGCATATTAAAACTATGACTAGACATTCATGTTTCCTTTGCTGCAATGCTGTTCGTTTTTAAAACCAAATCTATTCAATACAGCCAAATTTTATAATCAACTCACCAACATCCTAATAAATGCCAACTGCATACTTATTAACTGAATTCGCAGGTTTCTCAAAAGCTACGTCAACGTTATAGTCTTGCTTTAATACACAATTTTGTCGGTGCAATAACAGCAACACACACTCTCCTTAATGTGGAACCAACCTGATTTGGTAGTCTGCTCCAAATCCGGATATCTCCAAATTCGACTTCCATTCAAGAGGTTCCCGAAACACCAAAGCAGCTTCATGTGGGTGCTTGGAACTAACATATTCCACAAATTTGATAATGCTGTTCAGTAGAGAGATGTTCAGAGGGGTAAATTCTAATTTGCCGACCCCGATGCCAGCAGCCGTCCACTGAGCTGCTCGAGTTAACGCTACACCCATGGTGACGGGTAACTAGAAGGAAACGAAAAAGGCATGGGCACAGTGAATAATGTAGCCGAAAGAATTGCTAGAAATTCCTTTCTCAAAACGTTACTACTTGAACAGAATAAAACATAAATAAATAAATACCCAACGGACGAGTGACTTAAGGTAGCTTAAACATTTGTCCTCTTCCTCACCTAAAAGATCAGCAGTAAAAACATTTGATTGCTTATTTCAACGCAACAAATGCTTACATTTTACTTAATATTATACAATATCAGTGATTTTTTTTTAAAAAGGTAGAATCCGCAGCATTGAGTTTTGCTTGGATTCGCACATTGCCCTTTTTGGACATCTAATGAAATTGTAAGTTTAGAGATGCTAACGAGCTTCTTTTACAGCTACTTGCCTGCACGAATTCAACAAGTTTGGAGGCCGCACTCCGTCAGGCCCTGGACACAGCTACTTCGGGGAATAAAGGCCCCACAGGAAACCCCCGACAGCCAGTCCTCTCCCACGGCGTGAGAATCACTACCAATCCTTAATGGACATAAAAAAAACCGCTGTACAGATTACAGCCCCCCCGTTATTAAACGAAAATGTCCCCTCCCCCCACAAAAAAATCTCCGAACGGGTATTCCTCGTCCGGCCGCGGCGGCGTGCGGTTTCCATGGAGACCAGGGGGCGCCGCCGTTGCTAAGCAACCGCTCCAAACACCAGCTGCTTTTCCATCGATATGACGAGACCACGTGAGGGGCGGGGGAAGGTAAAACGGCCACGGCAACGGTTTTAACCGCCTTAGAGCGAGGAGGACCGTAAACTTGCGTTCAATAACTCTTATTTCAACGGCAGGGGTAATTTATCCTAGGTTCGGGTGAAAGACTTGATATTTAGAGATCGGATGCGATTTTTTTGGGGAAAAATTCTTTGAGGAAAAAGAATTATCTTTAGATCTGAAGGGTCACTGGCCTGGGAACGGTAACTCGTTCTTTCCCCACGGGTGCTGTCCCACTTGCAGCGTTTCTCCAGCGATTTCTGTTCTTGTTTCAGATTTCTATCATCTACAGTTTTGTTTTTGTTTTATTTTATTGACCTCAGTGATTCTTTGGGAGAATAGTCCGCTGTTAAGGTAGGGAAGGGGTTTGGCAGATACGTTCGGTGATGTCGTTACGCACCTCTGGAGCAGATAGCGCATGAACCTGGGTCTCCTAGCTTAGAGGCAAGGACATTACCAGGGAAGAGGTTTATTGGATGAGGACTTAAGATTCAAGACGAGGATCAACTTCTTGCATTTGATTACTAGTGGTGTCAAATATTCAAAGTGGTTTTAAGTTTTAGTGATAGTAATGTCTCATGTGACATAACCAAGATTGGAGAAGCTATGAGACCTAGAAGAAAACTCCCAAATTTTGAGAGAACCAACACTATTAACTTGATAAGTATTCTCAAACAAGTTGCGTATTGAAGAAACTCAACAAGACTGAGTTGGGTGATATTGTGGCTCCGCGGTTAGCACTGCTGCCTTACAGTGCCAGGGACCCAGGTTCAATTCCACCCTCAGGTTTCCTCTGGGTACTCCAGTTTTCTCCCACTGTCCAAAGATGTGCAGGCTAGGTGGATTGGCTATGTTAAATTGCCCACAGTGTTCAGGGATGTGTAGATTAGGTGGGTTATAGGGGGATGGGTCTGGGTGGGATGCTCTGAGAGTGGACTTGTTGGGCCGAAGGGCCCATTCTCTCACTGCAAGGATTCTATGATCTATATGTAGAAAGAAGAAAAGAGTAATTGTTTCAAGTTGTGACCCTTCTCCAGGCACTTTGTTTTTCTTTAAGATCTTCAGCATCTGCAGTTCTGTGTTTTATTTAAGTATTCTCAGAGTTGGCCTGGTATATTTGAGTGTAGCTAAGGGAGTTTCTTTAAAGACGTGGATACAAATGTATTAGATCGGTAAGGACCAATACAATGGAAAGGTATCACAAAAGTGCAGAACTAGGCCATTTGTTTTCAAGCCTGCACTACCATTCAATATGATCATGGCTGATCATTCAATTTCAGCATTCCTCTCCCGCTTTCTCTCCATACACCTTGATCCCTTTAGCCGCAAAGACCATGTCCAGCTCCCTCTTGAATAAAACTAACAAACTGGCCCCAACAGCTTTGTGGTAGAGAATTCCACAGGTTCACAACTCTTGAGTGAAGAAATTCTTCCTCATCCTAGTCCTGAACTGCCTAGCCCTTATTCTTAGACTGTGATCCCTAATTCTGGACTTCCCCCAATAACAGGAACATTCTTCCTGCATCGAGCCTGTCCAACCCTATCAGGATTTTATATGTTTCTATGAGATCCCTCCTCATTTTCCTAAATTCCAGTGAGTACAAGCCTAGCCAATCAGTCTTTCTTTATATGTCAGTCCTGCCATCGGGATTCAGTCTGGTGAACTTTCGCTGGACTCCCTCAAAAGAAAGAATGTCCTTCCTCGGACTAGGAGACCAAAACTGCACATAATACCCAAGCTGTGGCCTCACACAAGGCTCTGTATAAATGCAGCAAGACATCCCTCATCCTTTAGTCAAACCTTCTCGCTATGACGGTCAGCGTGCCATTAGCTTTCCTCACCACCTGCTGCACCTGCATGCCAACCTTCAATTACTGTTCCACCATAATACCCAAGTCTCTTTGCATCTCCCCTTTTCCTAAACTGCCACCATTCAGATAATAATCTGCCTTCCTGTTTTTGCCACCAATGTGGATACCCTCCCATTTATCCACATTATGTTACATTTGCCAAGTATTTTCCCACTCGGACAGCCTGTCCACTTCACCCTGCAGCCTATTAGCATCTTCTTTACAGCACACACTGTCACCCAGTTTAGCGCATCTGCAAATTTAGAGATATTGCATTCAATTCATTTGTCCGAAGTGATAATGTATATTGTGAATAGCTGCGGGAACCCAATCATCACTGCCTTCCTCTCTGAAAAGGTCCCATTTATTCTGCTTCCTGTCTGCCAACTAGTACTCTGTCCACATCAATACATTACCTCTGACACCATGAATTTTACTTACTAATCTCGTGTGGGATCTTGTCAAGAGCCTTTTGAAAGTCCAAATACACAACATCCATTGATTCATCCTTGTCCACTCTACCGGCCACATCCTCAAAAAATTCCAGAACATTCGTCAAGCATGTTATGCATTTGTCAAGCAGGTTATGTTACAGTTGTATAAGCTGTCTGTGAGGCCGCACTTGGAGTATTATGTACAATTTTGGTCACCCTGATATAGGAAAGACATAGTTAAACTGGAAAGTGTACAAGAAGATTTACGAGGATGTTGGGCTAGTAGAATGACAAGTAGGGCTGAGATATAGGGCGACGTTGGCCAGGATATAACTTTATTCCTTGGAACGTAGGAGAATGAAAGGTGACCTTATTGAGGTGTATAAAATCATGAGGGGCATATATAAGATGAATGCATATAGTCTTTTCCCCAACCCTGGGAAATTGAAAACTAGAGAGCATATGTTTAAGGTGAGAGGGGAAAGATTTAAGAAGGACATGATGGACAACTTCTTCATGCAGAGAGTGGTGCATGGAATAGGTTGCCAGAGAAAGTGGTTGAGGCAGGTACAATAGCAACATTTAAAAAACATTTGGATAGGTACATGGATGGAAAGAGTTTAGAGGGATATGGACCAAGTGCGGACAATTGGAACTAGCTGAGTGGGCAACGTAGTCAGCATAGACCAGTTTGGGCAGAAGGGCCTATATTCATGCTTTATTACTCTATGACTCTATGATTTCCTTTTGGTTTCCCTTTATGCTGACTTGAACCAATCTTATCATCCTTTTCAAATGCTCACTTATTAAATCAGTATTTTCCCCACCACCAATGTCAAGCTGACTAGCCTATACTTTCCCCATTTTCTCAATCCCTAATTTTTTGAGAAGTGGGGTTACATTACCTACCTCCAGTCCTTTGGAACTCTTCCAGATGCTATAGAATGCTGCAAAATGATCACAAAGATGTCCACTACTTCAAGGGCCATGCCCTTAAGTACACAGGGAAGCAGAGCATCAGGCCCTGGGGACTTATTGGGTTTTAATCCCATCAACTTCCCCAGTACCATTTCCTTACTGATAAGGATTTCCATCAGTTCCTCCTTCATCCTTGACCCTCTGTCTCCAGCATTTTCGGAAGGTTGTTTGTGTCCTCCTTAGTGAAGACAGATCCAAAGTATTTGTTCAGAGATAAAAGCAGAAATTGCTGGAAAAGCTCAGCAGGTCTGGCAGCATCTGTGAAGAGAAATCAAAATTAATGTTTCTGGTCCGGTGACCCTTCGTCAGAACTGATGGCAGCTAGGAAAATGTCGATTTTTATGCAGAAGATGAGGTGGGGGGCAGGGGGCAGAGGGTAAGGAGTAAACGTTAGAGGTAGATAGAGCCCAAAGAGAGAGAAGAACAGTTGGACAGACAAAGGAGTGGATAATAATCTGGCTAGGGAGGTGAATAGCTGTTAATGGAGACACCACACTGTTCCCTGGCCAGTATCTCAGTCGCAGGCTTGCTGCAGTGCTCCGGTGAAGCTCCGTGTAAGTCATTGGACTTTCTAACCTTACCTTACACAGGGGAACACTAATTCTCTCTCCCTTTATTTCATAGATTATCACTGTCTCGGGCAATATTTCAGAAGGACTGCAAATATTTTCATCTCTTACTATTAGAGACTGACCAGCTCCTGTATCTCTCAATATTTTAACTTCTTATCTACTCCCCCTGTTCTACCTGAGTAAACCCTACCCACACAGGGGACATATTTGAAAAGATCTTGCATTATCTTACTGTCCAGCTCGTGACTAGGCTGCGCACTTTCCTGCAGCTCCTTGGCTTCTCTTGGGATTTCCTCCACTATTTCAACTAATCCCAATGGTTTAGCTTCTTTTACTACATCCTTTTTCCCCAATGTCTTTCTTAAACTACCAGCACTGTGACTTTGTGTGTCCCACCCCATTGCAGTGAAAACACCTGAGGTCTTTCCCCCTTTTTCCCGTCTCTCTTGGGTTTCTTTTTTCACATGCTAAACTGATCCCAGTGTGATCTACTTTTTGTTTTTCATTGGAGGATCTCCCTCTTTCCCAATTTATATCCCTCACGGAATGAAATTACTGTCAGAAATTAGATTTCAATTTATACACTACTGCATATTCATCAGCCATCTCTGCAGCCCTTCTTGCTGTTTTAACATTCTGGTCCTCAACATTAGTTCTTATCACTTCTGGAAGTGAGTTTTTTAACTCATCCAGCAGCATAACATCTCTAAGGTCTTTTCTATCTTTAGTGCTCTCATCCATCGGTCACAGTTGCTGTATTTAATTCTTTCAAACTCTGACTTGGTTCCCTTCTTACATTTCCGAACTGTTGTCTTTATGCTGCTGGTACCAATTCATAGTCACTCAAAATATCCTGTTTTACTTCATGTACTTTTGACACCTCCTCTGACAGCGCTGCAAACACCTCACTAGCCTTGCCTATCAACTTGGTCTGAATTAACATTACCCACACAGTCTCTGGCCAGTTCATCTGTTTAGCCAATTTCTCAAAGGAAACGAAAAAGGCTACTATATCTTTTTCATCGAATTTGGTAATGTTTTGACATATTTGTAAATATCCCTACCAGGTCTTTGGCTATGATGTGTCTGCTCATCATCCCCCTCCTCCTCACTAAGCCTATCTTCTACCTTCATTTCCATCATTTTAAGTTAGCTATCCTGTCTAATTTGCAACTTCCAAAGTTTAAACTCTCCCTCTTTCTCTCTTTCTTCTCTTTCTTCTTCTTTTTGTCCTTCCTCTGCTTGTCACTGTCATTTAAACGGTTTCCGTTCCCTTTCTCATCTTCTAATATGGCTCTTCTTTTCCTTTCTTTCTCATCTAACTCCACTTGTTTTATTTGCAATTTGATTTTTTTCTAACTCCACTGCACTTGATGGTTTCGCTGGTATGCCTAAATGCTTGGCTAACTCTGTTACAATTTCAGCTTTCTTCTTATCCCTTGTTAATCCCAATTATAGCCTGTCAGCCATCTTTTTATTGTCCATTATGAATTCACCTGATTCTAACTGTAAGGGACCTATGTTTGCCTTCATCAGTCTTTTTCTCTTCATATATCTGTAGAAGCTTTTGCAGTTACTTTTCTGTTTTCTGCAAGTTTGCTCTTCTACTTTCCCCTTCTGAATTAAATATTTTGTCCTCCTCTGCTGAATTTTTTAAATTTCAAATTTCTCCCAATCCTCAGGTTTGCTGTTTTGTCTGGCTAATTTATATGCCTCCTCATTGGCTTTAACACTACCCTTGATTTCCCTCATTAACCATGGTTAAGCAACCTTCCCAGTTTTACTCTGATACCTGACAGGGATGTATAATTGTTGAAGTTCATTCATGTGTCTTGAACTGCTTGCCATTGCCAATCGACCATCAACCCTCTAAGTATCCTTGGCCAGCGTATTTTTTTTTACAGAGAATCCCTACAGTGTGGAAACAGGCCCTTTGGCCCAACAAGTCCACACTGAACCTTAAAGCATCCCACCCAGACCCACCCCACTATAACCCACCTCATCTACACATCCCTGAGCACTACAGGCAATTTAGCATGGCCAACCCACCTAGCCTGCATATCTTTGGACTGTGGGAGGAAACCGGAGCACCCGGAGGAAACCCATGCAGACATGGGGAGAATGTGCAAACTCCACACGGACAGTCGCCTGAGGGTGGAATCAAACCCATGTCCCTGGCGCTGTGAGGCAGCAGTGCTAACCACTTATTAGCTAACTAGCTTATACTACCCAATGCACTTCTCATACCATCAAAGTTAGCTTTCTTTAAATTTAAGACCCTAGTCTTAGAATTAACTGTGTCAATCTCTAACTTAACAAAGAATTTCACCATGTTATGGTCACACTTCCCCAAAGGATCTTGCACCACAAGGTTGCTGATTAATCCTCTCTCATCACACAATACCCAGTCTAGGATGGCCTGTTCTCTAGTTGGTTCCTCAACATATTGATTGAGGAAACCATCCCTCATTCATTTCAGGAAATCCACTTCTGTCTCATTGCTACCAGTTTGGTTAGTCCAATTAATCTGCAGATTGAAGTCATCCATAACAACTGCAGTAGTCTTACTGCACACATCTCCAATTTCCTGTTTGATGCCATCCCCGACCTCACAACTACTATTTGGTGGCCTGTACACAACTCCCACTAATGTTTATTTCTTGGATGTTGCGTTCCCTTCCTTCGTCTCCCCGGAGCCAGGTCTCCATGATCCCTATTACATTATATCCATTAATAACTGTCTGCGCAGTTAATTCATCCACCTTATTACAAATGCTCCTCACATTGAGACACAGAGCCCTTTTTTTTAAACATTTCTTGACCTCTTAGAATTATGACATAATGTGGCCCTTTTTAATTTTCGTCTTTGGTTTCTCTGCCTTCTACTTTCACTTTTCCCCTTAACTGCATTTTGTTTCTGTCCCCACTTTACTTCCCTCTGACTTCTCGCATTGGTTCGCATTTCCTGGCCACATTAATTTAAACCCTCCCAGACAGCACTAGCAAACACTCGCCCCAGGACATTGGTTCCAGTGCTGCCAAGTGCAGACCGTCCGGTTTGTACTGGTCCCACCACTCCCACAACCAGTTCCAAGGTCCCAGGAATTTGAATTCCACCCTCTTGCACCACCCCTCAAACTACATATTATAATGTGGAGATTGACCACCATCTGTGAACTAAAACTGAAACACCTAAAGAGGAACGCCTCGCCCTATAATCTGTAAAAAGAGTGTGAAAAGTGGTGTAACTGTCTTTCAGCAACTTCTAGTGGTTAAAGAAAATAAACCCTTGATACTCACTTTACAATCAACAAGTAACAATTTATTTATCTAATTCTAACGGTGAACAGATTAACTAAACTATTAACGAACCAAATAAACCCCTTCTAACTGCTAACTATTCCTGAATAAAACAAGATTCTAAAAGTCTGCAGTTTTACTAAACGCAAGTCTTACTTCTTTGATATTTAGGTGGTGCTTTCTCTCAGACTTGTTGGAGTCTGTGAGAGCCAGTGATTTTCTCTTTTGAGAGCTGAGAGCTGTTAACTCTGGCAGATGGCAGTTAGTTCTCCTGCCTTTGTCCAACTGCCGCCTTCTTTTATGTGCCTGATGACATGTCAATTTCTTGCAATTGGAATGGGTCCAAGGTTGTCAAAACCATCACCTTCAATTTTCGTAGGATTTTGGTACCTAAGTGCCTGGTTCAAATTGATTGGCTAAATTCAAATACCAGTGGTCTTTGTAAAAATGCTGCTTGGCATGCTAATGGTACAGCCTTTCGATACAAACGTTTCAGTTTGTGTGCTCTCTGTACTTGCAAACTTTCAAGCTGCTCACAGACAACTCCAAGCATAGCAAGACCTCAATCTTTTAAAGAGACCACGCAATGCTTTCCCCCATAGCATTTTACAAGCACCAATATTTTACATACAGCTAATTCTAATGTCCTCCCTCTAAATCCACAAATACTCTTCCCAACTTTGCCACAATATTCACCCTAGCTATCCTGCCATTCCTCTGACTAGCACGAGCCACTGGTAACAATCCCAAAATCAATACCTTTGAGGTCCTATTTTTCAGTAACTCCTAACTCCCTAAATTCATCTTGTAGGACCTCATCCCATTTTTTACCTATTTCATTGGTGCCTATATGCACCACGACAGCTGGCTGTTCACCCACCCCCTCCAGAATGTTCTGCAGCTGGTCCAAGACATTCTTGACCCTTGCGGCAGGGAGGCAACATAGAATCCTGGACTCTTGTTTATGGGCACAGAAATGCTTGTCTATTCCCCTTACAATTGAACCCCCTATTACTCTAGCTGTGCCACTCTTTTATCTCACAGGGAACAAGAAAAAGGACTGGCACGGTGGCTTAGTGGTTAGCACTGCTGTCTCACATTACCAGGGTCCTGCATTTGATTCCAGCCTTGGGCAACAGTCTGTGTGGAGTTTGCACATTCTCCCCACGTCTGTGTGGGTTTCCTCTGGGTGCTCTGGATTCCTCCCACAGTCCAAAGATTTGCAGGTTTGGTGGATTGGCCGTGCTAAATTTCCATAGTTTCCAGGGATGTGCGGGCTAGGTGGATTAGCCATGGGAAATACAGGGTTACAGGGATAAGGTAGGGTGATGTGTCTGGGTGGAATGATCTTCATAGGATCAGTGTGGACTCGATGGGCTGAATGACCTACTTGCGCACTGTACAGATTCTATTATTCTATGACTGCAGATGCTGGAAGTCTGAAACAGAAAAGTCTGGAGCAACTCTGCAAGCCTGACAGCCTCTGTGGAGAGAAGAAGGGTCACTGGACCCAAAATTTTGTCCCTGCTTTCTCTCAACAGATGTTGCCAGACCTGCTGAGTTTCTCCAGAAGTTTCTGTTTTACCTCACAGGTCAATTGTGATTCTTATAAACATTGCAGTGTGGCTGCTGAACAGTTATCCAAAGTTAAAGGAAACAAATTTCGATTGCGTAAGATTGAGAATCCTCAAAGCCACAAATTTTGCAGAAATCTAATAATAAATACTGAGAAGCAATTCGGAGACTAGAAAAAAGCATCTTTAACATATTTATAAAGAAAGTAGCAAAGCTGTGTCTAGGAAACTGGAGATCTGTTTGACATTCATTGGGTAAAAGTGTAGGAATTCTTACTGAACATAAGATTATGGAATGTATAGACAGAAATAAAATCATAAAGGATGGACTATACGGATATATGCAATAACAATCTTGCTAAGCTAAATTACTGATTTTCTTTTGAGCTCTGTGACTGAAAGAGACTGATGGGGATATGGCAGTGGTGGTGTGCACTTTAGTTAGGCCTTTGTTATTATTCTTTGGGGGAGACTGGTGCCAATTTTTTTTTTAAGATACATCCTAGTACTTGGTTGAGTGATAGAACCAAGAGGATGATGTTGAAGGGATTGCGATTAGTTGTTTTTTGAGAGATTGCTGTTGTGGAATATCTTCATAAGTTAGCTGGAGCTGGTGGTCAAGTACAATGTCTATTTTTAAAAGTATTGCCAAGCAAATAAAGGTTAACTGCAATATTGAAAGACTAAGATCCAGAAAATACTTGGGAATTAAGCTGGCAGATGCCAGATTCAGTGTGAAGGAAATGCAGAACTCAATGCAGGATTACCTAAATCTAAAGAAAAAAAATGGAAAATATAAAACCTGGAGTTCCTGATTGATCATAAGTCAACGTAGTAGTAACAGTAGTATTGATAAAGCAAACCAAATGTTTGGAAGTGTTAGTAGATCAATATTGAGCAAAATTGGTGAGACAATCTTGTCATTCAAGATTCAGTCTGTCATTCAAATCATTGGTGCATAGAGGGGAGGCAATGGCCTTGTGGTATTATTGCTGGACTGTTTATCCAGACACCCAGATAACATTCTGGGTTTCCAGGTTCAAATCCTGCCATGGCAGATAGTGGAATTTGAATTTGATAAAATACCTGGAATTAAGAATCTGATGTTGATCGTGAATCCATTGTGATTGTTGGGGAAAAACCCATCTGGTTCACTAATGTCCTTTTTGGGAAGGAAATTGCCATCCTCTGCTCTACATGTGACTCCAGACCCATAACAGTATGGTTGACTCTTAACTGCCCTCTGGCCAATTAGGGATGGGCAAGTAAATGCTGCCTAGCCAGCAACACCCTCATCCATTAATGAATTTTAAAAAATATTCAAATGCAGTGCTCGTGGCCATAATACAAAATTGCTATTTCAGCTATTGAAGGAACACATCAAAGGGCATTCTGAATGATTGATAGGTTGCTACAATGGCATTATGACAAGAAATTACATAAGATGGGTATGTGAACGTTACAAAGAGAAAGAATTAAAGGTGTTGTAATCACAGATTTTAGGATTTTTAAAGAGACTAAATTAGATAAACTAAGACAAACCATTTCAACTGTAGGACAGTAGAAGCTGAAATCTCTACTCAAGTGTTTTGAGTGTAGAATCAAATCTATAGACATGTGTAGAACAAATGACAAATCTATGGAATAGGCTTTGTTGGGAGTTGGTGAAAGTAGATAGTATTGATACACTCAAACGCGAAGAAAGGTAGATTTCCTGTAGAAAATAAATTCATAGAATCATGCAGTTTAGAAGAGCTTTTTGGCCTACCGAGTCTATACCATCAAAAAAAATATTTTTGGGATACAGTATATAAAAAAAGTCTGAGACATTAGATGTGCACATATAGCTTCCTCAGAAAGAACAGGTTAATTTATTGGTATGGCTTCCTAAACTTGCCTCATGTGCTATTTGCCTTGCCTCATATTTGGGTCTGTTGTAGACTAATTGATAGAAACTGATTATTATGATTAATCAACAACTTTATTGTTGTTTAATTAACATATAGGATTATAGAATCCCTACAGTGTGGAAAGAGGCCATTTGGTCCATTGAGTTTCACTGAACCTCCAAAGAACATCCCTCCCAGGCCCAGCCCCACGCACTATCCTGGTAACCCTGCATTTCCCATGGCCAATCCACCTAACCTGCACATCTTTGGACTGGTGGGGGGTGAGGGGGGGTGGTCCTTGGGGAACATGCAGACCCAGTGTTAATGCATTAACTCCACACAGTCAAGACTGGAATCAAACCTAGGTTACCAGTGCAGTAAGGGTTAGTATCACCTCTAGCATAAAAGAAGGCAAACCAGACTTGATATTGGTCTTTTACATCTCATAATTTCTAAATTTCTGAAGATTTCCATTTAGATAAAGTACCTGGAGCTTTCAACAATTGGCCTTTCTTATCAAAGATCCTACAGGATACTTTTATAAATAATGAAATAATAAAACATATTCATAGAATCATAGAATCCTTACAGTGCAAATGCAGGCCATTTGGCCCATTAAGTTCCATACCAGCCCTCCAAAAAGCATCCCACTCAGACACACCACTCTACCCAATCCCTATACTGCTGCGTTTCTCATAGCTAACCCACCAAGCCTACTCATCCCTGGACACTATGGGCAATTTAGTATGGCTATTCCATCTAACCTGCACATCTTTGGATGGTGGGAGGAAACTGGAGCACCCGGAGGAAACCCACGCAGACACAGAGAATGTGTAAACTCTACACAGTCAGTTGCTGGAGGGTGGAATTGAACCTGGGTCACTGACACTGTGAGGCAGTTGTGCTAACCTTTGATTTTTCTCCTGTGTTGTTCATAGCACGGTCCAGATTAATTTTAATTCCTGGAGGGCTATAAACATTTTCTCTTCTCGATCTTCTTCAGCTTCAAAGTATTTGTCTAATTTGGCCATACCAAGGGACAGTTTGAAGCCTGCCATGACAGATAGTAGAATTTGAATTCAACAAAAATCTGGAATTAAGAGTCTAATGATGACCGTGAATTTATTGTCAATATCAGAAAAACCCATCTGGTTCACTAACATCCTTTTTAAGGAGGGAAGCTTCCATCCTTATCAGGTCTGGCCTATGTGTGACTCCAGGCCCACAGCAAAATGGTTGATTCTCAACTGCCCTCTAGGCAATTAGAGATGGGCAATAAATGCTGGCGAAGCCAGCAATGCCCTTATCCTGTGAGCAAAAAAAAAAGATTATGTCTCAACCAGTCTGCATGGCAAAAAAATTACAACAACCCTCTGTGTGAATAAATTCCTGCTAACCATTCTTCTCATTTTTACAGGTTATAATCATGTAGTCATATGTTCCTGGATGAGTAATCCAGATGTCTAGTCAAATAATCCTGGTAACAAATAAAGTGCTTATGTAGAAGTGCAACTTCATTCTTTCTAACATGAAGGGATATAACAATAAAACAACAAGAAATTGAATAGAATACTAATAACATCATAAAAATTTCCAAGATGGTTCACAGAGGAGTTATAAAATAAATATGACATCAAGCCACATAAAGAGATGTTAGGACAGATGGCCAAAACCTGGTCAAAAAAGATTTTAAGGAGCATCTTAAATGAGAAAAATGAGGTGAAGAGTTTTAGGAAGGAAATTCCTGAGTCAAGAGCTTGCCAGTTGAAGTAAAATCAAGGTTGCTTACGAGGCCATAATTAAAGGAGACTACAAGTAACAGTGACTGCAACTGTGACTACACTTTTTGAAAAAAAATTCATTAATAATAAAGCACTTTGAGATGTTCTGTGATCGTGAAAGATGCTAAAGGAAGCAATTCTTTTCCTTCCTTCATGCTATATAAATAGCTAAGTGAACCTAAAATAGTAGATCAGCTCAAAGGTATGCGATCTTCCCACATCACTGGATACTTAAGAAATTAATGAGAGGGGAAGGCACAATAAATGTTTTATGAAAGATGATAGAGACTAGCACATAAATGCAAAAGACAAGGCTACAGCACTTTCAATGATTTTCAAGCAAGTGCACCAATAAGATGGATTTCTTAGGCTCCTCCTGAGTTCCCTACCATAACAAATCCCAGTCTTCCACCTGTTTGATTCATTTCACATGACATCAAGGAATGTTAAGTGGACTGGACACAACATCATTTACAAGCTCCAGTAGTGACACCACTACAGAGGGTTGTAACATAGATGGACATTGGCCTTTATGTTACATAGAAACATAGAAAATAAGAACAGGTGTAAGCCATTTGGCCTTTGTGCCTGATTCATGATTTATTATGATCATGGCTGATCATTCAACTCAATAGTCTGTTCCTGCTTTTCCCCATGTGTTTTGATCCCTTCAGACCCAAGAGCTATATCAAACTCCTCCTTGAAATCAAACAATGCTTTGAGTGCTTTCTGAGGGAGTGAATTGCACAAGCTCACCGTTTCTAGGCGAAGACATTTCTCCTCACCTTAATCCTAAATGACCTACTCCTTATCCATAGTTTGTGACCCCTAGTTCTGGACTTCCCTGCCATCAGGAACGTTCTTCCTTCATCTACCCTGTGTAATCCTGTAAGAATTTCATGGGTTTCCGTGAGATTCTCCACCATTCTTCTAAACTCCAGTCAAATAATCCTAGCTGATTAATCTTCATCATATGTCAGTCCTGCCATCCCAGGAATCAGTGTGGTCAACCTTTTGCTGCATTGCTTGTATAGCAAGAACATCCTCAGATAAGGAGACCAAAACTGCTCACAACATTCCAAGTGTGGGCTCACCAAGGCCCTGAATAATTGTAGCAAGACGTCCCTGCTCTTGTACTTGTATTGTCTTGCTATAAAGGCCAACGTACAATTTGCCACTTCATGGACTGCTGCACCTGAATGTTTACTTTCAGTGTTTGGTGCATGAGGATACCCAGGTCTTGTTGCATATTCCCCTCCCTCAACTTATAGCCATTCAGATAATAAATCGCCTTCCTAATTTTGTTCGCAAAGTGTACTAGCAGTTATGCTCCAGAATCAGTCATGATTTGCATGAGGCTAATCAAGGGCAGTTACAACTTTGGTCTCTACCCACCGATGTCAAAAGCTGTACAGATGTGTTCTGTCCACTAAAAGACTACTTTTTAACCTTATCTGTTTATTTTCAATCACCATCAAACTGATGGAAGGAGTCACAGGCAGTATGATTAAGTAACATACAAAAACTGCTCATTGATGTTTACTTTAGGATTAATAAAACTGCTTGGACTCGTTTCTTGTATCCAGCTTTATTCATAATTCCTCAGGCATTAAAGTAGATCATGCTCAAATGCAACATGACCTGCAGCATAGTGGGCTACTATACTGAGAAAATGTCAACTAGAGTCACCATATAAATGTACTGGCTACCAGAGCTGGTCGGAGATAGAGTTTTCTGATAGCAAGCCATCATCAATGAGGCACAAGTCATTGTATACCATGAGCATCCTTAGGAAGTTCCACGATACCCAGAACAACTACTATAAACATTCACTCCCTAAATCACCAGTGTAGTCTTGTTATAGAATGAAATGCATCAACTTGTCAAGGCTCTGTTAGCAGTAAGGATCTGCCTTCCTCTACCTAGAAGTATAAAGGATGCAGGTGTATGAAAATACCATCACCAAGTCACACGGTATGTTAGCTTTGGTATATATCCTGTTGTGAAACATACTAAGAACAAGCTGCCCAGCTTGTGTTTCCTGTTTCAAAACCACAATTATAGAGAATTCAGTATGAAATGTTCTTCAGAAAAACAATGACGGAAATAGCTTGCTCAGGAAATACAATATTGAGAAGTTATGTCTATCAAGACCCAAAAGACCATACAGGCAACACCATCAGATTGACAGATTTTGGAAGATTCTACACTTTATCCTTTTTTTTCCCCCTTTAAGAGAAACAGATGTTCACCTGCACATCTGCCAATGTGGTATACTGCATCCGCTGTACCTGTTGTGGCCTCCTCTACATCGGGGAATCCAAGTGGAGGCTTGGGGACCGCTTTGCAGAACACCTGCGCTCAGTTCACAACAAACAACTGCACCTCCCAGTCGCGAACCATTTCAACTCCCCCTCCCATTCCTCAGACAACATGTCCATCCTGGGCCTCCTGCAATGCCACAATGATGCCACCCGAAGGCTGCAGGAACAGCAAATCATGTTCAGCTTGGGAACCCTGCAGCCCAATGGTATCAATGTGGATTTCACAAGCTTCAAAATCTCCCCTCCCCCAACCACATCCCAAATCCAGCCCAGCTCGTCCCCGCCTCCCTAACTTGTCCTTCCTCTCACCTATCCCCTCCTCCCACCTCAAGCCGCACCCCCATCTCCTATCTACTAACCTCATCCCACCCCCTTGACCTGTCCGTCCTCGCTGGACTGACCTATCTCCTCTCTACCTCCCCACCTACACTCACCTTTACTGGCTCCATCCCCGCCTCTTTGACTTGTCTGTCTCCTCTCCACCTATCCTCTCCTCTATCCATCTTCTATCCGCCTCCCCCTCTCTCCCTATTTATTTCCAAACCCTCTTCCCCTCCCCCATTTCTGATGAAGGGTCTAAGCCCGAAACGTCAAGCTTTCCTGCTCCTATGATGCTGCTTGGCCTGCTGTGTTCATCCAGCTCCACACCTTGTTATCTCGGATTCTCCAGCATCTGCAGTACCTATTATCTCTTACTGCAGAGAGATATGTTTGTTTTCCTTTCTCCTGGAAAGGAAATGTTTAAATTACTTACATGAGAGGCGTTTATACTTTCACTTTACAAAATATGCATGCTAACAAATCCTGCAACTTCCTTGTACATGACTTGTTCTACAATAAATTGACAACTTTGTGCTTCCTAAAGAAACTTTTTTATTTAAATTCTGTCTAATATAGAGAAAGAATATGATTTGCCATATTGGAACTTGAGAAAATATTTTAAAATTTATTTTGTGATCCATAGAGCAATTGAATTAGAAAAAGGCAGTGCACTCCTCCCAACTTAGTTGTAAAATACCTAATTTCTTAATTGCCACTGGGTCAATATCTTGGAATTATTTGGTAGCCATGATGAGGAGATACCAGTGTTGAACTGGGGTAGACAAAGTCAAAAGTCACATGACACCAAGTTATTATTTAACAGATTTATTTAAAATCACAAGCTTATACTGGGCGACCAGTTATTACCCATCCCTCCTGCCCTTGAAATAGTGGTGGTGTGCTGTCTTCTTGAACCTATAAAATTGAATTCTAATTCATTATCATCCATTAAGTGTTACCAACAAAGATGAGTTTTGCTGCTTTCATCTATTGTCTTCTTAAAGCTTCATGTTTTAAAGCCCAAGCTTGGTGTCACATAATATCTTGTAACCTACTGCTTTCAGCTTATTGTTCCTGCACAGATGTGGAATTTGTTCCTCTGGTCAGATTCTTAATGTAAAGGAAAAATAAGATTAAATAACTTAAGTTTAAGATAAAACATGTTACTTCAAGTTATCAAGGGTTCTCTGCACACCACAGAATAGTAAAATTATTTACATATGATGATTTCCTGATATCTGCCAAGCTATCTGGGTAATTAACCAAGCAGAGAAGAGGAATGGGAGGCGAACACAGGTGAAACCGTTAGTTCATTCTTTTATCCCATTGTCATCACTGGCTCAATATCTATATTAGCAAATTTACAGGAGCAGGTTTCCACAATAAGGAAATAGGGCATATTACTGGGGAACAGGGGTGGTAGGGGGAACTAAAATTGTGGTTAAAAAACAATAAAACATCTTGTATTTTTATGCACTATAATAACAGCTCAGCTACTATTAAACAGATTGACCCTTCATTCCCTAATTAATCTTATAGACTTGCTTAAACAATAAAGCTCTTGAAATGGAAATATAATGTTGGAAATATATTGCGAAATCTGTAATTTTCATCTTGGCTCCAGAATGATGTTTTCACATTCTTTTCAGCTCAGTCACATAATCCTTTACAAAGTGCACTGTTAAAGACACCAGTTACCCCACTATGAACAGGAAAATTTTAACATCTCAGCTTTCTCTAAGTTAACGCTTCCCTATTAGAAATAATGTCAAAATAACTGAAGAGTGAAACAGTGCAACTAGAAACCTTTCAAATTAATTGTGAAATACTTGTCATACTTTATTATTTTTCTTCCAAAAATCTAAACAAAATACTGTATGGTGATCCATAATTATTGCTATCAGCACCATATACTACATAATATATGCATTGACTATTTTAATGACAATTATATTCAATATTTGAAACACCACTTTTGGCTTCACAATCTTATTGGACCTTGAATGAAACTACCATCAGGTCCAGGTTTATAGGTAAGACAGATGAGTTAAGAGCATGAATTGACATGTGGAATTGTAATATTGTTGCCGTCACAGAGATGTGGTTGAAGAAGAGTCAGGACTGGCAACTCGATGTTCCAGGGTATAGGATCTTCAGGAAAGACAGGGAAAAGTATCAAAAAAAGATAGTGTAGTAAAGTGTCAGTTACTGCAATGAGCAGGGATAGTATCTTGAAAGCATCTTCTAATGAGGCTTTATGGATAGTGCTTATGAATAAAAAGAGGCAGTCTCATTGTGGACCATTTATTATAAGGCCCAAACAGTCAGCAAGCAATAGAGGAGCAGATATGTAGACAATTCACTGAGGTGTATAATAAAAATATGGTAATTATATTTGGGGATTTCAACTTCCCAACATTAATTGGGATGGTCACAGCATAAAGTAATTAGAGGGAGTAGATTTCCTGAAATATATTCAGGAGAGTTTTTAGGTCAGTACATAGAGGTCAACAAGGTATGGTGCAGTGCTGAACATAATTCTGGGGAGCGAAGCAGGTAGCTGAGGTGGGTATGATGACTCAATGGTAAGGATTGTTGCCTCACAGCACCAGGAACCCAGGTTCCGTTCTACCCTTGGATGACTGTCTGTGTGGAGTTGTACATTCTCCCCATATCTGCATGGGTTTCCTCTGGGTGCTCTGGTTTCCTCCCACAGTCCAAAGATATGCATTTTAGGTGGATTGGCTATGGTAAATTGCTTGTAGTGTCCAGGGGTGTGCAGGCTAGGTGGATTAGCCATGGGAAATGCAAGGTTATAGGGCTAGGGTAGGTGCAGTGGATCTAGGTGGAAGCTCTTCGGAGGAGTGGTGTGTACTCATTGGGCCGAATAGCCTGCTTCCAGACTGTAGGGATTCTATGATTCTTCTATAATTCTATGAGTGGGGGAGTATTTTAGTGTTACAACCAGAAAACAGTACTAGTTGCCTTCTATCCTCTCAGGCTGAGACTTCCTTGAAAAACTCAAATACATTAGCCAGACACAATTTCCCTTTCAAAGAGCCATGCTGACTCTGGTTGATGCTTGATGTCAGATCAGCCATGATCCAATTGAATGGTTGAGCAGGTTTGAGGGGACGAACAGCCTCCTCTGGTCCTACTTCTTATGGCCTTATCTGCTATCAGTGAATTAAGGCTCCAGTGGTGTGGATGGGGCGGGGATGGATGTGGGGAGGATGGTGACTAGGAAGCTGTTTAGAGTCTGTTCTCAGGAGCTTTATCCCAGTTGTTTTAGAAGCTGTTAGCCCATCAAGCCCTCACCCTACCCATTTTCCCCTTGCCACCTTCATGACATCTCAATTCTCCCATCCATTCACCATGCTCCCTCATAACTCCATGTTGCCCACTCTGTATTCATCATGAGTAGAACTCTGGGGCCACGTGGAAATAAAGAAAAGAATCCCTTAACAATCCATTCAATTCTGTCACTGATTGTACACTTGATCATGAAAAACCTCCCATTCATGAAACCAGTACAAAACCCAAATCTTGTCAAGTAGCTAAAATGTATAAAACAAACAAAACTTATATTCAGTAGCTGCACCAAACTGGCTTATCCTTTATTGGCTTACTTAAATTGTCAATCAATCTGTAAACTCAGAAACCCTTGCTAAAATAATGCTTCTGTGGTTTATTGAAATTCAGCCTAGCGTTGAATTAAAATAGCTTTATTGTCACATATGTTCAGTGAGTACTGTGAAAAGTTTATATGTTGTCACTACAACACACAACTAGTGACAACATATAAACTTTTCACTGTACTCACTGAGGTACAGCTTATTTAATTACAAGATCTTAGAAAATAGAGAAATAAAATGTCCAACATTGCAGAAATAAAAGTCCAGAACAGCGGTCTTCTAACCCATACCTCGCTGGCACCTTGCCTCCATTCAACCCTGGCTCCAGACTGTGCCGGGCCCTGGCTCAGATTGCGCCGGGCTTCACCTTGTGGGTTGTGAGGCTGGAAGATCACTCCAGACAGTCATGTCAGAAGGCCGCCCCAAAAGGCCGCTACACCAGGCAGGGAGGTCACCACACCAGGCCGGGAGGCTGCCATATGAGGTCACCGTGAAGGCTGGGTGGCTGCCATGAGAGGCTGGGAGGTCGTGACGAAGTCCAGGAGGTTGCCATGAAGGCTCAGAGGCTGCCATGCCTTTCCAGGAGACTGCCACAAGAGGCCGGAAGTTGACTGGAGGCCGGCAGGCATCACCGGAGGCACACAATCGTTGCTGGAAGCCATTAATTTTGACATGCAAACAACTTTCGGTAAATGTCAACAAAGAACAATACTGAAGCTGTTTAACAATTGTTCACTCTAACCTAAAGTAGATGACATATTAATCAAAACTCAGTAGCTTTTTTTAACAAAACTCTCATTAATAACTTATGCATGTTCTTTCCAAGTTTAAACACCAGAGATGTTTTAAAAATAAAGTGTGCATCATAACACTTAAATTCCTTATCGTCAAGAGTGTTCATGTCTACTCCATAAATTTGTGACTCCCACACTACGGGTTAGGAATCTTGTAAGAGCCAAAATGAGATGTGTTTGAACATAGGTAATCTGAACTCATGAAGGATATCTTTCTCCTAATCACAAAGTTGAGCATGTTTTTGAGCATCCGTGCAGCATCTATCATTTTGAAAGGTCTGCAGAATCTTGCAAACTCTGTAAAAGTTCAACCTTGAGTATCATTCTGGTTTCTTTCTTCTGAATGTTCTCCAGAATGCTGTGTTTTTTCCCTTTCTGTGTTTTGATAGTAATAGGCCCAAGTGTTGCAGTGTATTTGTACAAAAGCCTACTTAACCGAAGTAAATCAGTAAAGGACATGTGAACGAATCTCTGCAGTACAGGGTAAGTGTGTTTCAGTTTTTCTGAAGTACAGTTAGTTCATCTTCTGGTTAGTACAGGGAGTTCAAATAGTAAGTCGGGCGGTGGGGGCGGGGCCTGCTATTTTTTAGAAAGTAGTAACAGTAACTTTTAAGTATCTCATTAAAATTTACCTTGTAAACTAACAGCCAGTAGCGGGTTAGTCATGTCAGTTGGTGGGATTTTGTGCTCCACCTGCCAGACATGGTCAATCTTGGATGCTGAGAGCATCCCTGATAATTACATCTGCAGGAAGTGTACCCAGCTTCAACTGCTCACCAAACAAATGTATCAACTTGAGCAGCAGTTGGAAACGCTAATGAGCACACAAATGGTGGAGAGCGTTATAGATAGAAGTTATAGAAACATGGTCCTACCCAAGGTACAGGAAGATAGATGGGAGACCGCTAGACAGAGCAGGCAGTCAGCTAGTGCAGGAGTCCCCCTGTCAAACAAGTATTCCATTTTGGATACTGATGAGAGATGTGGCCCATCAAGTGACAGCAGCGGTAGCCAGAGCAATGGCAGCATGGCTGGCCCTGCTGTACAGAGGTGAGGCACAAAGTGTAGTAGAGCAATGGTAATTACAGTTTCAATAGACAAGGGCACATATAGGCATTGCTGTGACCATGAAAGAGACTCCAGGATTGTATGTTGTCTCCCTGGTGCCAGGGTTATGACTGGGTACAGGCATCCTGAAACAAGAAGGTAAACAGACAGAAGTCATTGTCCCTATTGGCACAAATGATATAGGTAGGAAGAGTGACAAGATCCTGCAACGACAATTCAGGGAGGTAGGTAGTAAACCAAAAAGCAGGACCTCTAGGGTAGTAATCTCAAGATTACTTCCCATGCCATGTGCAACATAGACAGAGTACAATTGAACATGTGGCTAAAGAGCTGGGGTAGGGGGGAGGGGTTTAAATATATGGATCTTTGAGATGCCTCCAGGGAAAGCAGGATCTGTACAAGAAGGATGGGCTGCACCTAAACTGGAGGGGCACCAATACCCTTGCAGGGATAGCGCCACTCAGGAGAGTTTAAACTAGTACCGCAGTGGGTTGGGAACTGGAGCAGCAGGTTAATAAGGATAAAGACTGGGGAGGAGCTTGAATCTAAGGCAAATATAGCTAAGAGGAAGAGCAATCAGGGAGAGATTGCAGAACTCTATGGAACTGGAGGCTTGACTATATTTGCTTCAATGCAAGAAGTATAACAGGTAAGACAGATGAATTTAGAGCCTAGATTAATGCATGCAATTATGAGGTTGTTGCTATCGCAGAGACATGGTGGAAAGAGGGACAGGATTCACAGCTTAATGTTCTGGGATATCAATGTTTTAGAGCAGTTAGAGGAGGAGGCAAAAGAGTTGGGGGAGTTGCATTATTGGTTAGGGATCATATCACAGTTGGATTGAGGGAAGACATCCTGGAGAGATCATGCAGCGAGGCGTTAGGGCACAGCTCAGGAATAGGAAGGATGCAGTCACAGTGCAGGGATTATAGTACACACCTACCATCTGCCAAGAGGAGATACAGGAAGAGATATGTCGTCAGATTCTGGAAAGATGTGAAATAACAGGGTTGGTGCAATCTGTGATTTTAATGTCCGCCTTATCAACTGGGACTCCCGTAGTGCCAGGGGTTTGGATAGGGAGCAACTTGTTAGGTGTGTCCAGGAAGGCTTTTTGAAACAGTACGTGGATAGTCCATTGAGGGAGGGGGCCATATTGGCCTGGTATTGGGAAATGAGCCCGGCTGGGTGATCAAAGTATTGATCAAAGTGATCAAAAACGGTGAGTATTTTTGGAATAGTGACAATAATTCCGTAAGTTTTCAGATACCTATGGATAAGGACAAGAGTGGACCTTAGATGAAGGTGTTAAATTGGGGAAGGCCAACTATAGCCAAATTGGGCAAGAATTAGAGAACGTGGATTGGGAGCCACTGTCTGAATGTAAATCCACATTGGACATATGGGAATCTTTTAAGGACCAGTTGATTTGAGTGTAGGATAGGTATGTTCCTGTGAAAATGAAGGACAGGAATGGCAGGATTCGGGAATGTTGAATGACAGAGGAAATTATCAGCTAAGTCAAAAAAAGGAAGCATGCCTAAGGTCCAGGCAACTAAAAACAGACAAAGTCCTTGAAGAATATAGAGAAAGTAGGAAGGAGCTCAAAAAGGGAGTTAGGAGGGCTAAAAGGGTTTATGATGTCTTTGGCCAGCAGGGTTAAGGAAAATCCCAAGGCATTTTATACATGCATTAGGAACAAGAGGGTAACTAAGGAAAGAGTAGGCTCACTCAAGGATAAAGGTGGGAGGTGATGTGTGGAGCCAGAGGAATTAGGTGAGATCCTTAATGAGTACTTTACATTGGTATTCACCAAAGAGAGGAATGTTGAGGTTAGGGAAAGGTGCGTGAATACAATGGACAGGTCAACATAATGAAGGAGGAAAAGTTGTCAACATGATCAAGAAGGAAGTGTTGGGTATCTTGAAATACATTAAGGTAGGCAACTTCCCAGGGCCAGACGGGGTCTATCCCAAGATACTGTGCGAGGCAAGGGAGGAAATAGCTGGGGCCTTAAGAGATATCTTTTCCTCCTCTTTGGCCTCAGGTGAGTTTCCAGACAACTGGAGAATGGCCAATGTTGTCCTATTGTTGAAAAAGGGAAATGGAGATAATCAAGGTAATTACAGGCCAGTGAGCTTGGCATCAGTGGGAGGAAGCTGGAGGAGAGGATACTGAAAGACAGGATTTATTCACATTTGGAAGCGAATGGACTTGTTAGTGATAGGCAGCATGGGTTTGTGCAGGCAAGGTCCTGTCTCACCAACTTGATTGAATTTTTCAAGGAGGCGACAAGTTTGATTGATGAAGGAAGGTCAGTGGATGTTGTCTCCATGGAGTTTGGATAAGGTACCTCATGGCAGGCATAGAGCAGGTAGAGTCTCATGGAATCTGGAATGAGCTGGCTAGATGGATACAAAACTGACTTGGTCATAAAAGACAGAGAAGAGCAGTGGAAGAGTGCTTTCAGAATGGAGATCAATAACTAGTAATGTTCCATGGAGATCAGTGCTGGGACCTTTGTTATTTGTAATATACATAAATGATTGGGAAGAAAGTGTAGGAGGTCTGACTAGTAAGTTCGCAGATGACACCAAAATTGGTGGAACTGCAGATAGTGAGGAGAATTATCAAAGGGTATAGTGGGATATGGAAAGATTGCAGATTTGGGCACAGAAATGGCAGATGGAGTTTCATCTGGACAAATACAAGGTGATGCATTATGGAAGATCAAATTCAGTTGTACGTTATACAACAAACGGCAGAATCCTTAGGAGCATTGACATAGAGAGGGATCTGGGCATACAGGTCAACATAGGTGGATAAGGTGGCCAAGAAGGCATACGGCATGCTTGCCTTCATCGGCCAGGGCATTGGATATAAAAGCTGGCAAGTTATGTTACAGCTGTGCAAAATGTTAGGCCACATTTACAATATTGCGTACAGTTTTGGTCGCCACACTACCAGAGGGACATGGATGCTTTAGAGACGATGCAGAGATTTACCAGGATGTTGCCTTGTCTGGGGGGGTTTTAGTTAAGAGGAAAGGTTGGATAAACTCAGAATGTTTTCGCTGGAAAGATGGAGATTTGGGGTGGGGGGGAGGTGTGATCAAATAGAGGGCTACAAAATTATGAGAGGCATAGATAGGGTGGATAGTCAGAGATTTTTTTATCCCTGGGGTGGAAATGTCAACTACAAGAGGGCAGTGGGCACAGGTGAGAGAGGGAAAGTTTAGGGGAGAAATGAAGGAAACTTTTCACACAGAGGGTGGTAGATGCCTGAAACATACTGCCATTGGAGATGGTGGAAGCAGGCACGTTAACCACGTTTAAGGCATATCTTGATAGACACATGAACAGGAGGCAAACAGAGGAGTGGAAACCATGCATGGGCAGTAAGTAGCTGGTCTAAAAAATGGTTAGGAATCCGTGCAGGCTTTGTGGGCTGAACGGCCTGTTCTTGTGCTGTATTGTATTTTATTGTGTAAAATGTTCATTGTTTTATATTGCTATTAAGTATAAAACAGTCTCTTTTTCCTTTTCCTGTGTGTATTTGACACCAACCGAGAAGCCGGGCAGTACCTTCTTAGCACTGCTTGGGAGCATTAGCCTTGACTTTTGTTCACAAATCCTGAAGCAGAATTAAAATCTACAACCTCCTGATTTAGTAACAAGAATGCTACTTACTGAACTACAGCCGACACCAGATGGCTGTATTATCAGTGCATCCGTATTTCCTGATTTTGATTCCCTCATTATTTTAGCTGTTTGAAATCTTAGTGAGTTTTTGCACAAAAGATAATGGCGTCAATAGGATTTTTACTTTTGGAAAATGTATCTTTCATTCTTTTATAGTAAGTTAATGGGTTGGAATTTTCTCTAGAGGTGTACAGACAAGTTATGCCAAAATTCACTCTGGTTTTTAAACTGATAATGCAGATTACATAGAAATGTCTTGCCAGTCTTATTGACTTACAAAGGAATATAAAAACTGACATTAGGAGGGCCCTGTTGTGGCACAGTGATAGTGTCCCTCTCCCTAGACCAAAAGTCCCAGGTTCAAGTCCCACCCTTTTCAGAGGTATATAATAACAGATTGAAAAATAAATAGGTTAAATAAGCAGAAACCAGCATTAACAATTACTGCCTAAGGAAAGCCTGAAAAATGCATCATTTCTGTGAATATCTCTCTTTAGCTATGAAAATGAACATATAAATCCATCAAAACATAATTTACGTAGATGCGGCACAACTTGTGTAAGAAAGTGCAATCGTAGAAGCTTTTCAATTTTCAAGTAACCCATTCCAGTGTCAAATTAGTTAAATCAAAGATCAGGTGCAGCCAGTCTCAGCAAAAATAAAAATAATAAAAAATAAAATTTAAAAAATTAAATAATAATCTCAGAAAATACCAAATTAGAATATCAGAATATGACCTTGGGTGTTCATTTAAATTCCATTCTGCACAATGTAACTTTGCAGTTGCATTCTCCCTTTTGTATACAGGGCACGGGTACGCTGAGGAGCATCAGAGAACATCAAGAACATAAAGAACATATGAAGTAAGGGAAGGAGGAGGACATTTATCCCCTCAAGCCTTCCCCACCATTCTATAATCAGGGCTGTTCTCTCCCAAGCCTCAACTCCTCTTCCATTTCTCATCGATTTAAATTGCTTGATATTTCAAAAAAATCTACCTCCCTTTTAAATACTTTGTGATCTCGTCTCCAAAACACCAAAACGGAAGGTAGAGAATTCACTACCTTCTGTGAAATAACTCCACAGAGGTTGGCATCCCGTCACTAAGTCACCTTTATTTACACATGGAGAGTCCTTGACACTGATCCAGCTCCCTCACAACCGGGTCTCAGATTGAACAGGATGTCTGCCACTCCTGTTCTTATCTGTCAGCCAGAACTCCCTGATCAGACCAGATTAACAGCCCGAGTTAGGGAACTCCTATTCTATGACGTCCACCTGGCTGATCTTGTTGCAATTGCTACACTCTTGAAAGAAAAATTCCTTCGCATCTCAGTTTTAAATGATTGTTCACTTGGTCTGTAATTATGTACCTTCATTCAAGATTCTCTCACTAGTGGTAACATCTTCTCAACATCTCCTTTTCAAGCTCCCTCAAAATCTTGTATGTTTGAAGAAATTGACCCTCATTCTTCTAAACTCTAATCAGTAAAGGTCTAATCTGTTTAGCTGTTCTTACTAAGTCAAGCCTTTCATTGCGTAGTTTATCCCTTTTGAACTCAAGTGCCAGTATATCCTTTCTTAAATACGGAGACTGAAACTGCACACAGTGCTCCATTGGCAGCCTGACCAATACCCTGCACAGCTGGAACAACACTTTCCCATTTTTAAACTCTAACCCCACAGCAATAAAGGCCAACATTTCATTTGCCTTCTTAATCACTTACTGCATCTGTATGTTAATGTGTTGAGTTTCATACACAAGACCACCCAGATTCCTTTGTACTGCACCTTTTTGGACTCTCTCTATATTTAAATAGTCTGCTTTTTTATTTTTCCCTCCAAAGTTCATGACCTTACACTTTCCTGCAATAAATCCCATCTGCCAGATTTTTGCCCACTCATTCAATCCATCTATATCCCTTTGCAGATTCCTTACATCCTCATCACACATGTCCTCTCACCTATTTTCATATCATTAGCAAATTTGGATTAATATAATCTGCTCCCTCCTCCAAGCATTAAAACAGATAGTAATTAATTGTGGCCCTACGCCTTGTGGCACTCCACTATACATGTGTTCTGGAATATTTCAACAAATCCCTCCATTATCCCTGCAGTCACTTCCCTTAAAACCCTACGATGCAGGCCATCCTAACAACGTGTCTGCCTTCAATCCCATTGACTTGTCAAATACTTTGTCCTTCATGATCGCAACTCTTAGCAAACCTTTCCTTCCATTACAACCTTGCTTATGTGTTACCTTTGGGATGTTTACAGTGTCCTCCATCAATGCAAAATATTGGTTTAAATTATCTGCCATTTCCCTGTTCCCTGTTATCAGTTATTTCATCACCTTGGCTCTGGCCTACCAGTAGTTTTCACCCTTTTATATGCCTTTGTTTTTGATTGACTGCAATTGTGAACAACAAGAGGTTCTACTTAAAAGGCATAAAATATCAAGAAACTCAGACATAGCATAAAAGTTTCAATTTTCAGGAAATTCCATGTTAATGGTGCATTTATAGCCAATGCATTAGTTTTACAGACTCTTTTGGGATTCAAAATTATCATAACAAACCAATGCATGATTATCCTTGAGTAAAAAGTAACAAAGGTAATCATTTTTTTCTGAAAGACTGCCAAATATTTGCTTATGGTATCACATAATTAACCTTGTACCTTTTTACTGTTTTTACAAATTAACAGTTGTCACAACTTAACTGGGAAGTAGTCACGCCCCACTGGTCTGCAAGTTGTCAAAAAATGTATAAAATCCCAATAGACCACCAAGATGATACGTTTGCTTAACTGATTTGCTATACAGGCCAAAGCCAAGTCTCATTTTCTACTTGGGAACTCCAAAGCCTTCTGAAGTCAATATCGAGTTCAATGATTTTAGGGCTTGAAGCACCTTCTCCCATATCCTTACCCCAATCCCCACACACCAAGCCTTGTCATCACATAGTCTGCTATTACACACCATTCATCGTTAGCCATTAATTGTCCACTAATAGCTATTCATTCTTCCAGGCTGATCGTTATTGACTCCTTTGTCTGTCCAACTGTTCTTCCGTCTCTTTGGGTTCCATTTCCACCTATCGTTTACTCCCTAGCCCCTGTGACAGGGAGAATGTGCAAACTCCACACAGATAGTCGCCCGAGGGTGGATTTGAACCCAGGTCCCTGGCACTGTGAGGTAGCGGTGATAACCACTGACCCACTATGCCATTCAAAGCTTAGATACTCCCCGGTGGGGAATTGAACCCCGGTCTTCCGCATAACGGGTGGGGATAGATCTAGTCACAAGTTTGTGTCTAGTGAACATAGAACAGTACAGCACAGTACAGGACCTTCGGCCCACGATGTTATGTCGACCTATTATCCCACAAAGATCAACTGCCCTGCATACCCTACATTTTACTATCCTCCATGTGCCTATCCAAGAGTCGCTTAAAAGCCTCTAACGAACTATCTGACAAACTATCTGAAGTATCTGACCGATGGGTGCTGCCCAGCGTTTGGCGCTGGGTTCAGCTCAGTAGTTACTTCGACTGACCTGAAAGACGCTTGTTATCATTCGACCTCAAAGTATCCCCTCATTTACTTTGAAATGCAACATTGTGTCACCCAGCTAAAAATGTGTACCACTTGATCTTTCCAAATTGCAAAACTCAATTTTATTCCAGATATGTATTAGTCCAGCTTCTATTTCTGTTTATAGTCCCAAAGAAGCAAAATTTGTGGGCCTTTAGATGCTTCCGCCCTTAAAAGTGAAATGATGTTTTTACGTGCATTTTATCACCATGTAAAGATAACACTGACATAAAACACAAGAAAATTACATTTATTTGCCCTCATTCATTCCTTATATAGGATTCAAACAATTTCTCATCAAGTCCCTTCCAAGTTCTGAATCTATTCCAGCTCAAATGCATTATTGATAATGCGTTGACCAAAGCACGATCTTTTTCTGCAATTTTTACACTAAACAGTTGAATAAACTCCACAAGATAAAGTTTCTAATAAATTCCACAATCCCAGACATCTCAAGATTTTCTGTTTAAATTTAGGAGTGTGGAATTCTTTCAGTGCTTTTGCTGTCTTCACAACACTTGCTCTTACCTTACGTTATGTCCTTGTTTAAATAACTCTCACTTTTGCAAATTAAATCTGAATGAGATTTATTAACAACCAGCTAAGTGTAATTGCTTAAACAGATTTTCAAATTCAGATTTTTCCTCTATTGTTGCTGAATATTATAAACTTGTCTAAATAAACTACACAGTTAGGCACTTTAGCTACGACTTGATGTATAAGTCTCTAAAATGAAGCTGGGGCATTTTTAAAAACCGAAAGAACTGTGGATGCTGTAAATCAGAAAATAGAAAAGCTCAGCAGGTCTGGTAGCATCTCAATAGATGTTGCCAAACCTGCTGAGCTTTTGCAGCAATTTTTGCTTTTGTTCCTGGGGTATTTTTAAACCCGAATGGCTTGGCTCAGCATTGATATTATCCATTTGGTGGAACAAAGGCTGATATCTCTTTAGCTTTTGAGTTAATTGTATTTGCCAGTACCCCTACAATAGGTCAATCTCAGCAAGAAATGAGACACTCCCCCAACTCATTCAATATAATGTCCTAACCAGGGAATTGCATATTAATCTGTTTCATCACTGCATTTACTTGTCTGTAGCCTGTGCAGAACCTACCTGACCATTCTATTTAGGAACATATACCACCAGTGAACTTTATTTTGGCCAGGTTCAATCTCGCATGCATTGAATTTTAATTTCCAACTGAGCCTGTTTGTCTGGCCTTAACCATTAAGGAGATAGTAGGAACTACAGATGCTGGAGAATCTGAGATAACAAGGTGTAGAGCTGGGTGAACACAGCAGGCCAGGCAGCATCAGAGGAGCAGGAAAGCTGACGTTTCGGGTCTAGGACAGGTCAAGGAGGCAGGGATGAAGCTAGTAAAAATGAGTGTAGCTAGGTCGTGGTGGGGATTGGTCAGTGAAGTGGGAGGAGCAGATAGGTGGGAGAAAAGACGGACAGGTCAATGAGGCTGGGATGAGATGGGATCCTGGTCTTGGGATAAGGTCGGGGGTGGGGAGATTTTGAAGCTAGTAAAGTCCACATTGAGACCATTGGGCTGGAGGTTCCCAAGGCGGAATATGAGGTGCTGTTCCTCCAGCTTCCGGGTGGCATCATTGTGACACTGGAGGAGGCCTAGGATGGACATGTCGTTCAGGGAGTGGGTGGGGGAGTTGAAGTGGTTCGCAACTGGGGTGTGTTGTCATTTGTCACGAACCAAGTGTAGGTGCTCTACAAAGCAGTCTCCGAACCGATGTACAGGAGGCCACACTGGGGGAACAGCGGATACAATAGACCACATTAGCGGATGTGCAGGTGAACATCTGTTTGATGTGGAAAGTTTTTTTGGGGCCTGGGATGGAGGTGAGGGGGGAGGTATAGGGGCAAGTGTAGCACCTCCTGCAGTTGCAGGTATAGGTGCCGGGGGTGGTGGGGCTAGTGGGGAGTGGGGAGTGTGGAGCGGACGAGGGAGTCACTTTGGCCCCTGTTTTAAATGTTCTAGTTCTAGCATGTTTGTCTGCCCATTCTTTCATCTTTGCCTGTGAAGTTTTTAAATGTTCCTGTATTAGTTTACAAGCTCCTATGAGTCTCTAGAAACATGGACACATAGCCGAGCACTGAAGATTCACATTTCCACCTTCAGAACTTCTCTGTAATCAGTTTTAATAAACCTCTTATCTCATGACCATAGGTCAATTCAAATGGACTAAATACACTAGATTCATCAGGAGTTTCCCTAGTAGCAGAGGATAAGAAATATAATTCTTAGTCTCAGTACTGCGGGTATTCTTGACCATACATCTTAATCATTGTTTGAGTATCTGACGGTATCTCTCCAAAGATACATCTGTTTGCAGATGATAGTTAGTGGACTTCAACTGTTTTATACCCAGGTACAGGGACTGCAGCACCCACTAAAACCCAGTCCTATGTTTAGCACAGTCATATTACAATCTATGTTAAGTAAAGTATAATTCATCTTTTGGTTGTGAACTAAATTTGGCTCATTAATAATTAGTAAATACAGTACAACCTGTACCCTCTTGTTTATTCATAGCTGCAAAAAACTGTTTTGAACAGTCTCAAAAGTTTAGTGCCTTTCTGACTTAAACTTATCCTAATTTATGCATAAGTTAAAATCTCCCATTAATAACACTTCAAATTTTCAGCAGAAAAATATCAACAACATAAGTGTATGTGAATATTTATGTAAACCAAAAGGTTTTTGCCCAGTCAGAGTTTGTATAATTTTAATGTTTACCACTGACATTTAAAAACATTCTTGCAGATTCTCTTTGACAAGAAAATTTCACTCTGTATGGTTTCCAACCACTGTTAAATTGAAAAAAAAGTGTATGTTATTTTGATTAGTGGACATACGACACATACTAACAGAATTTAATATATCCCAGAAACAATCTGTTCTTAAATGGACCAAGCCAAATCACTACAGATGAGATATATTTCTGTAACAAACTTGGCAAGATTCAAATTTTGATGAAATTTCGCAAGTGCTATTTCAAAAATGAATCTGATTGTCAGTTCCCTGATTCATGGTATGGAAATCATAGAACTGTACATTAATGTCATTATATCATCACACAGAAATTTGTTTGCTTTGATTTTAGTAGGATAATAGGTTGGCACAACATGGTGGGCTGAAGGGCCTGTACTGTGCTGTACTGTTCTATGTTCTAAGTTCTAAGATGTTTCAACATTACTGCCAATTTCAAATAAACACGTTTGATTGGTGTATCAAATTAGTTTCTACTCATTCCCATTGTGCAGAATTCCTCATCCACTCAAGACTTAGATGTGAATCAAACCTTTAAATTATTCCCAGTTATTCACATTGTTTGTTGTCAGCATAACAGTAAAATTCATTGTGTCATTCTCATTCTGATTCAGTTGTATAATTAAAACTGAGAAATCATAGCTGCCAGGCTTTTTTGTATAACTATGGGCTACACAACCACAAATCCAGCAAGAGACAATGTCATGAATTATTGCCAGATTTCACGAGTGCTATAAAAATCACTTATCACTGTAGAAATTGGGTTTACTATTTAGACCATAATTCTGTTTCTAATCACAATATATCTTATGAGTCAATTTGTGGTATATACTGCAGCATCTTAATCCAAAATTTGACAAAGTGTAAAAAAAAGTGATAGAACAAAGTATACAGCAGGATGTTAAAGTTCACCTGTAAGCATATTCCTAAAGAAGAGCAAAAATACAAATATCTTAAGAAACAGCAAGCATCCAAATGGATGTGAATAAAAATAATTGCCAGTGTTAAACCTGAAGTAGAAGAAAAGGATCATGATGCACCCTTCAGGCTAGACAGTTTTATCAACTGCACCTCAGTTGATTATACTCTTGCTTCTGCCTCAGTTCCACTCCCACTTTCACGCTTGAGCGTAAAAATCAAGACTAATGCTGCAGTGAAGTACAGACAGAGAGCTATGCTTTCAGATGTACTGTCTCTCTGATGAGATATTGAACTGAAGCCCCATTTACCCATTCAGATGGATCTAAAAGATCCAGTGACATTATTTAAAAGAAGTACAGGGGCATTATAACCAGTGTCATGGCCAATATTTATCCTTCACCCAACATCATAAACACAGATTATCTGATCATTATTGCATGGATGATTGTAGGAGTTTTCTGTGTGCAAATTGGCTATCTAATTTCTTTCATTACAGCAGTTGACTACATTTCAAAATTGACTTCCTTTCCCCAAGGACCAGCTGAGGATCATTGATCCAGGAGGAATTAGAAAGTTGTAGTGAATAATTCCCATTAGTTGTGCCATTGAACAAGGGTTACCAGAGGTCTATATGTTAGACAAGTTTAAGCAGTCTTCCCCATAGAGGTGGAAGAAATGGCTTTCAATGTCTACAGAGGTGTCAGGCAGAGAACCTATGGATAGTCACTTCAAAATAAGAAAGGTTAAAAAAAAACTGACATCTAGGTTCTGAGGACGGTCTCCCAGGATTGAGCACAGGAGTTCGGAGATCAAGTAGCAGCTGTGCACGACATTGATTAAGCCATTTTTAGAATACTGAGTGTAATTCTGGTCTCCTGGCTACAGGAAGGATGTTGTGAAACTTGAAAGGGTTCAGAAAAGATTGACAAGGAAGTTGCCAGGGTTGGAGGATTTGAGCTATAGGGAGAGGCTGAAAAACTGGGATTATTTTTCCTAGAATGTTTGAAGCTGAGGGGTGACCTTATAGAAATTTATAAAATCATGAGGGGCATGGATAGGGTAAATAGACAAGGTCTTTTCCCTTGGACGGGGATGTCCAAAGCTAGAGGGCGTAGGTTTAAAGTAAGAGGGGAAAGGTCTAAAAGGGACCTAAGGAACAACTTTTTCATGCAGAGCGTGGTGTGTGTATGGAATGAGCTGCCAGCGGCAGCTGGTACAATTACAACATTTAAAAGGCATCTTAAAAGGGTATATGAATAGGAAGGGTTTAGAGGGATATGGGCCAAAAGCTGGCAAATGGGATTAGATTTATAAAAACCAAAAGAACTGCGGATGCTGTAAATCAGGAACAAAAACAAAGTTGCTGGAAAAGCTCAGCAGGTCTGGCAGCATCCGTGAAGGAGAAAACAGAGTTAATGTTTTGGGTCCAGTGACTCTTCCTCAGAACTGATGGTGGCTGGGAAAACATCAATTTATATGCAGAAAATAGGAAGGTGGATGGGGTAGGAAGTAAATGATAAGATAGAGTCCAAAGAGAAAGAAAGACAGTTTATTTCTCCTCCAATTTCCACCCTGTCCTCACTTTCACTTGGTCTATCTCTGACTCCTCCCTTCCCTTCCTCGACATTTCTGTTTCCATTTCTGGGGATAGACTGGCCACTAACATCCATTACAAACCCACTGACTCCCACAGCTACCTGGACTATACATCCACACACCCCACTTCCTGTAAAGACTCCATCCCATTCTCTCAGTTCCTCCATCTCCGTCGCATATGTTTAGATGAGGCCAACTTTGACAAGGGAGCCTCCGAAATGTCCGCCTTCTTCCTCAACAGAGGATTCCCCAGCTCCATTGTCGACAGGGCCCTCAACCAGGTCCGACCCATCTCCCACACTTCCGCCCTTACCCCTTCTCTTCCCTCCCACAACAGCGATAGGGTTCCTCTTATCCTCACCTACCATCCCACCAGCATCCACATCCAGAAAATCATCAGATGCCATTTCCGCCACCTCCAGCAAGATGTCACCACCAGACACATAATCCCCTCCCCTCTCTTGTCCACCTTCCGCAGGGACCATTCCCTCCGGGACACCCTGGTCCACACTTCCTTCACTTCCAACACCTCCCCACAGCCCTAGGGCACGTTCCCCTGCAACTGGCGAAGGTGCAACACCTGAGCATTTACCTCCTCCCTTCCCAGAATCCAGGGGCCCAAACATACCTTCCAGGTGAAGCAACACTTCACCTGCACTTCCCAGAATCTAGTCAGCTGCATTTGCTGCTCACAATGTGGTCTCCTTTATATTGGGGAAATGCAGCGTAGACTTGGTGACTGCTTTGCCGAACATCTACGTTCTGCTTGCAAAAAAGACCCTGAACTACCTGTCGCCTGCCACTTCAATGCACCACCCTGCTCCCTGGCCTATGTCTCTGTCTCTGGCTTGCCGCAGTGTTCCAGTGAAGCCCAACGCAAGCTGGAGGAACAACACCTCATTTTCCACTTGAGGACCCTACAGCCCTCCAGACTCAATATTGAGTTCAATAATTCTAGGGCCTAAACACTCCCATGCCCCAGACCCCCACCGCGCACACCAGGCCTTGTTACCGCATTGCCTGCCACTACACATCCCCTGTTGTTAGTCACCAACAGTCCCCATTAACAACTATTCACATTCCCAGCCTGATCGTTAGCGACTCCTTTGTCTGTCCAACTGTCTTTCTCTCTCTTTAGGCTCTATCCTATCATTTACTCCCTACCCCACCCACCTTCCTATTTTCTGCATATAAACTGACGTTTTCCCAGCCTCCATCAGTTCTGAGGAAGGGTCACTGGACCCGAAATGTTAACTCTGTTTTCTCCGTCACAGATGCTGCCAGACCTGCTGGGGTTAGATTTATTTTGGATATCTGATCAGCATGGATGAGTTGGACAGAAGGGTCTGTTTCTGTGCTGTATATCTTTATGACTCTATGACTCTAAGTGTCATAATTGACATGCATGACTCTCAAGCTTACAGCAGTTCTTTGCAACCACAAACGATGATTTCCCTTCTGTCTGGGCCACAATGCAGCAAATAACAGCTGTATCAGAGATAAAAGGCACTGCAGATGCTGGAGAATCTGAGATAACAAGCATGGGGCTGGATGAACACAGCAGGTCAAGCAGCATCATAGGAGCAGGAAAACTTGACATTTCGGGCCTAAACCCTTCATCAGATTTCTGATGAACATCAGCATTTCTGATGAAGGGTTTAGGCCCGAAACGTCAAGTTTTCCTGCTCCTATGATGCTGCTTGACCTGCTGTGTTCATCCAGCCCCATGCTTGTTATCTCAAATAACAGCTGTACTAACTTTTAGAGCAGAATTCTTGCTTCAAGGAAACCAAGGCCAAAGCAGGAGCTCAACATCCATGGATGCGCAGACCGAAAACTCTAAAGGAAATTGAGAACAGATGGATCATGGATCAGACGATGGCCATTGCCTTTTCTCAGGGCTAGACATATCTAATAGCTGTCATTAACCCTATATACCCAAAGCACTGCTGAAATCCTTGCGCTTAGTATTGCCACCTCTGTTGAACTAAAGTGATCTACTACACTGTGTATGATAGAATGCATGTAAGAAAGCAAGTCTGAAATGCTGCACTAAACAGTGACCATTCAACAACAAATGCAGACAGGGACTGTCTTGCTTCATGGACATGCTGTGAATCCCTGTTCACAAATATCAGCAACTATTGGCTTGCAGTCACGAGTCCGTACATCATGGAAAATGTAGCTATCCTATATTAGTCTTTGATTGCCTACCTCTCATGTCTGTGTGCAACTCTCTCATGAAGAAATTGTAAATGGATATCCATCACCTACATGACAACCATCCTGAGAGTCCACGGGGCACTGATGTCCTATAATAAACTGCAAAGGATGCGGAACAAGGGACACAGACAGAGCAACTGTGGCAGAATTCTCTGTCTACCTACAGCACAGGGACTGCAGCAATTCAAAAGGTAGGTCACCACTACCTTCTCAAAGGCAGTCTTGTGACTTGAGAGCAGTTAATGACCCCACCTACTTCTTGCAGAATAATTAGCCATGCCCCATTGTTACTTCTAGAGGTTACTATTCCAATGCGCAGATCACCAGTTTTCCAGCCTCCACATTTGGTAATTTCAGACCACCATAGAACTCTGCTGACATGTATCCTATCCTGAAATATAGTCATGCAGCACAATGAGTAGCATCTGTGCCTCTGAGTGTCAACCTATAAATCCTTCCAAAAAATACCAATAGCAGGTGGTAGGAATGAAACAGTTTCCTGGTTAATCATGTGTTAGTAACAAAGATAGAGTCTCTACTATCAAGATGGTGCAGTGGTTAGCACTACTGCCTCACAGCAGCCGGGACCTGGGTTCAATTCCAACCTTAGGCAACTGTCTGTGTGGAGTTTACACATTCTCCCATGTCTGTGTGGGTTTCCTTCATAAAGATGTATAGGTTAGGTGGATTGGCCATGGAACTTACAGGGTAGGTCTGGGTGAAGTGTTCTTTAGAGGGGCAGTGCAGACTCAAATGAGCCAAATGGCCAGCTTCCACACTGTAGGGAATCCATGATCATTGTTCATAGTTCCAGTCTATAATGTGTGTGTAAATGTGCCTTTTCCATTCTTAGCTGAATGTGTATCCCCTTTCACCCCACCCACTGGACACCCTACAGTCAAATATTAATGCCTACATCCTGGAATTCTTTTCCAGATTCCTCCAGCTCATCATCTCTTTGAAGTGTCTCCTGAAAACTCATCTCTGACCAAGTTAGATTGTTTCACCTCTGTGAATGACATTGGGCAATTCTATTTTCATATTAAAGGGCTGATGGAAAAGCAAGTTGCCATTACCCAGTAACTGTTACAGTAGCTATATTTATTGTTGTAACTGACACGCTTGGAGCAAACAAGCGACTTTGATTATTTCAAAGGATCCTGATACATAAGCAGAACTAATTTGAGTTCTATCTGTTTACAAATCAGAAGGAAGGTTTTAAAAGCTTCCTTTTGTGTTAGCAAAAACTAAATCGAGCAGCTCAAACATAATAGAGTAATGGGATTTGAATTAAAAATCAAAGAGTAGAAATCAAAATTCACGTGTTCACTCAATCAGTTGAAATCTATGGGGAACTGTTAAAAGTAAGTTATGGATCTAATGAAATGGTATCTGAACTTACAGAATTCTATCTCTTTCCAGCCTGACAAAACATTTTAGAAATATGGTGATTGAGCAGGCAAACCATTTACGGAGAAATGTAAGAACACAGTCAACAACTGCAATGTCAGTTTGGAAGGGTCCAGACTGCAAATAGGTTATCAATCCCCAAGGCAGACTGTGGAAACAATTTATTTAAAATTCTAACCATCCAAAGGTTGCAGAGGTTAGAGCATTAATGAATAAACCAACTGAGTAAGAACACATTGTAAAAATGTTGAAAGCCGAGACAAATTGAAATATCTTAGTTTTCATTGCATTAGGCCAAATTAATTTTACAATAGGTTTAAGCATGAATTTGAACCGTCTTCCTTTACATTTTAACAGAGTGGCAGATAAATCCTTGTTATGGAGTCTCATCCAAATGATGCCAACTCCAACAATATAGCTGTTTCTCCGTACTGCACAGAAGCCTCAGGCTAAGTAAGGAAACACTAAATTCTATGGGGGTAACCTTTGTTTTGGTGGGAAAATCACGCAAAAAGTCTAACGAGACCTATCTCAACATTGGGAGCAACTTGTTATGCCTTTTTTATTCTTACCAAACAGCAAGACAAGTTTCTTACTAAGCAGTGGTAAGTTTCAATTAAAGGGAATATAGCTTGTTAAATGCTTTATTAATGCCATAAAATACCTCATTAATATTCAGCTTCCTATCTTATAAAATGTGCTGAATAAGTTAAGTGTTGAGAATTTTAGATGTGGAAGTTAGAGAAGGGAACTGGAAACTTCAGCTCGCCATTGGCCATGAAAAGCCTTCATGTTGCTCAGCACAAAACAGCATCTCAGCACAAACCATGGGCACCAGTCACAAGCACCCCTCATCCATAGAACTACATAGACTGTGATTTATATATATTTTTAGTATAACTTATTGTAAGTTCAGACTTTTGAGTTAATAACATGTGGGTTTTCTATTTATCTAAGATTAATAATTATCTTGTGAATATTTCTGTAGCCATGGTGTTTCCTTTTAAAACAATTTTTAGCCTAGCCTTAGAGTTGATGGGTTTTGTGCATCATTAGTTAATTTTTGTTTACCTTAGATCATTTTGTAACCCTGCAAAGTGTTTAGTGAGGCCTCAAGATTTGTTGGAGATTTATGAAACTTGTTTTATGCTTAAAGGAAACATTGTATCGTAGACAGAGTATTTATTATTTTATTTTAAGTTTTGAGCAATCCTATGAAGTTTCTGGATGAAGATGGTGTATGAATCAGTGTTCCTGACAAAGGAGGATATCACAAAACATGAATTAAAGAGGCAGTGTTAGTCACAGACCAGAAATGTTGAAACAAAACCCTGAAAACGTTATTGAAAGCTGAGTATGTTTAAGTTCTGGTGGCTAATATCTCCAGAAAGAGATTAGCTGCCATTCTGGTCGATAAATTAATCATAAATGATGTAAACCCACAAAGATGTTTTTAGACAGGAACTCTGGTGTTATTACGATGGGAGTGGTATTTTTGGGTCCTATATAAGGTGTGTTTAAGGTACTATACAAAAGCTGTTGTTTATCTTTTCACTTTATAAAGAAGTATTTGGGATAAATGGAATTAGACTTTTACTGTGTGCTTAAAATATTTGCATTTGTTTTATAAGTAGATAGTTTGGTTTATTCTATGAAATTTTCATTTCATTTGGGAATAAACTTTTGCTTTATTGTTAAAATAAAATCTGCTGAATTGTGTACTTATACCTTGGTGAAAGACCACTTAATTAAACCTAAAACAAAATAAAAAATGGTCTATCAAGCCAGGTTTCTATCTGGGGTTTGAGTTATGTAGTAATAAAATCAGCTGGAATTAAAATAAAGGACATTGGCATCTGACATTTGCCAGCCCTCTTGACCATTACGGCACCTCTGGATCAATTAGCTGGAACTCAGGAAGCACAGACTTGCATCACAGAGCACACTGGTAAGTACTTGGGAGAGTTCAAAACGAAAGGACATAGGTTTAACGTGAGAGTGGAAAGATTTTAAAAGTGTGTGAGGGATACATTTTTCATGCAGAGGGTGGTACATGTATAGAATGCACTGCCAGAGGAGGTGGTGAAGACACATACATTTACAACATTTAAAAGGCAAAGGGTTTATGAATGGGAAAGTTTAGAGGGGTATGGACTAAATGCTGGTAAATGGAACTTGGTCAGATTGGGATGTCTGATCAGTGTGGACAAGTTGGACTGAAGGATCTGTTTCTGTACTGTATGACTCTTTGACTTCTGCAAAAATATTCTGTGCAAATGGATTGGCACCCAGCGCCTAGATAGGACCAGGCTGCTCAGTGCTACTCATTTACTTTCTTAGTGCTTGCTTGCTTAGCAACTACCTGCATACTTGCAGCATTCTTACCTTGCCTTGCCTTGGCTTGGCTTACTGTGCCATGTCAAACAAGTGGACAGCTTATCTTGCTCAATCAAGGGAGCTGAAATCTTGCTGTACGGCAGTGTACTGCATCAAAGTCTTATGCGGCACTTATGCGGCAAGCACGCTGCAATTGCAGCAAGGAGGCAGCCATTTCTCAAAATCGAGGGAGTAGCTCTCACTGCAGCCCATGGAGGTGCCCTTCAGTCAGGGGGCTCAGCACAGTAAGTCAAAGGCAGCCTCCAATTCTAGCCACCGTCATGCATCCAGTCAGGTGATCTCAGTCAGTGAGTCAGTGTCTTTGCAGTAAAGGTGTGGGTCACTGTCTGCCCTGTGACTCCATATTGACCAGTTTGAAAGTAAGCCAAAGCAGTCGGGGGTCTGGACAATTCTTGAATGTGGCTGTCCATTTATTTCACTGAAGTGGGTAGGTTGTGGTCATTCTGTTGGGCTTGTCCAAGGGAAAAAGGAATGGGGGCATGAGGGTCATTGCCATGGAAAGGAGACATAGGAGCCTATTTGTTGGGATTGTGGGCTGCAGGCTGAGGGGAAGGAGGCATTACAATTGTGAACTAACGTAATTGATTTTGTAAGGGGGCGCATATGGTATACAACTGATGGGAATGGGGTGAAGCAGTAGGGACCTTGATTTCAAGAGGTAAAGGGGACACAGTATCTGAATATGACCACACTTGGTGTGCTATCTCATATACCGGGGCTTGGGGGGAATAAGTTGGACCAATGCATGCTCATGTTAATGAGTGCGGGGACCTAGGGAGGTGCAAAAC
The DNA here is from genome assembly GCA_024137785.1 of Ginglymostoma cirratum. Lineage (NCBI taxonomy): Eukaryota > Metazoa > Chordata > Chondrichthyes > Orectolobiformes > Ginglymostomatidae > Ginglymostoma > Ginglymostoma cirratum. The sequence continues at coordinate 29,522,556 of JAHRHZ010000034.1, read as the reverse complement.
AAAGAGCTCATGGAAAGGTCTATTGGCAAGGGGATCTGAATATTTGGGATCTCACCGATGCATGGAGGGGTAGGCTGGAAGCCACTGGCCAAAGAACACTGTCACCTTCCATTGTGCTGAAAATTGAAAATATGCAATGAAAATGAAAATAACTATGAACATATGTAAAGTGGGCAAGACAGGTGGGAAACTTAACCTGTGATGGAATGGGCTGCAGAACACATAACGTAAGGCCTTTTAAAGGGTAACAAAAACCCCACACTGACCAATAAGTTTTAAAGCTCACAGACCTACGTGGTCCACAATTAGGTGATCCCAATACGTTGATTGCATGCTGCGCATTCTCTTGCCCCACACGTTGCTGACCACTTCATTCACAGCAGTACCTTTGCACACAGAATCCATAGAACTAGAATTAGAATTAGAATTAGTCTTTATTGTCACATGTACTCAATGAGTACACTGAAAAGTTTATATATCACCCTCTTAGAGCATCACTTAGGTGCAAAGCTACCTAGTGACAGCTTCTTTAGCTACAAGATCTCAGAAAATAGAGCAGTAAAATGTCCAGAGATAAGTAAGTTACTACTATAAGGAGACATTAACATTCTGACAACAGCTGAAACATGAAAACTGATGAGCAGTCATTAGAGCTTGTGAGAGCAGTAACAGGACAAAAGCAACACTCCAGAAGAAAATCTTCACCTCAAAGTTGGTAAGACATGTAATTAGGGAAACAGTGTGAGCTATGAAAAGAGTAAAAGCTAGACATGTTGAGACAGAGGCCTTGGAGAAGAAAGTTCAGTGGGTAAAAAAATCAAGAGCTCTGACTGTAAGGTGAAAGACGGTTGAGCACAAAAAAACTTTACAGAAAAGGGGCAAAGACCAGGCTGGGAAGAAAGAAAGGAAAAGAGGCAAACTTACCCTTTCAAATGTGTAGCACGATAGACAGAGTAAGGGCCAGAAAATTAATATTGAATCTATAGTATCAGAAAAATTGCACAGTTTATTTAAAGGAACAAAATGTCAAATTTTAAAGATTCAAAGAAAGAGTTGAACAGATAAAAGAAGTTAGAAGAAGTTTAAGACTTAATAAGATCGAGACACTCATGATTGTGATTTTGGTGGAAAGTTTTATCAAGGATACGACCGTAAAAGTTTACACTAAAAATTAAAAAAGGGGATGTGCTTTGTGTTTATCCCTTGAAAATTGGTAAGGATCAATTTTTGCTATTAAGTAGTAGGAAACCCTCCAGCTTGGCCTCAGAAGTCAGGAAAACCCTCCAGAAGCCTTGATCATTAAAAAAAAATGCAGGAAAATATTCAGCATGAAGTATAGAGATACTATATTGCTATTTACACAATTTTAAAGTTTTAAAAGAAATAGCACATTAGAACATTGGAGATAAAAGGTACTGCAGATGCTGGAGAATCCGAGATAACAAGCATGGGGCTGGATGAACACAGCAGGTCAAGCAGCATCAGAGGAGCAGGAAAACTTGACGTTTCGGATCTGGACCCTTCTTCAGAAATGGGAGAGGCGAAGGGGATTCTGGAATGAATAGAGAGAGAGGGGAGGCGGATGGAAGATGGATAAAGGAGCAGATAGGTGGAGAGGAGACAGACAGGTCAAGGAGGTGGGGATGGAACCAGTAAAAGTGAGTGTAGGTGGGGAGTTAGGATGGGGATAGGTCAGTCAAGCGAAGATGGACAGGTCAAGGTGGCAAGGATGAGGCTGGTAGGTAGGAGGTGGGGGTGGGGGTTGAGGTGGGAGGAGCGGATAGGTGGGAGAAAGGACAGACAGGCTAGGGAGGCGGGGACGAGCTGGGCTGGTTTTTGGATGCGGTCGGGGGCGGGGAGATTTTGAAGCTTATTGTATACTGACAATGAAAATTAGTTTGGCATAATTACAATATTCAGGACGCAAGTACATAATGTCTGTCTCCATCATGACTTGTGTAAGACTAACTGATCCTCTATTCAAAGACTATATTACATCATCAGATTGGATGGCGCTAATACAACTTCAACATTAACTCTGTCAGAACCATACCTTATGCTACATGGCCTAAATAGGTTGTTTAGGAAGGATCCTTTATCCCTTTGCAGAGTGACCAATTACCAGAGGCTGTAGATTTCGAGTAATTTGTATTAGAATTATAAAGGATTTTTGAAGAACACCTCTTTTTTTCACCCAAGAATGGTGGGAGTCTGAAAATCCTAGCCTGAATGGCTGTTAGAGGCAGAAATTCCAATTGCAATTAAAAAATATTTGGATATGCACATGGACTGCCCGCACCTACAAGGCTGCACACCAGTAGAATTAGATCTAGATAACTCTTTCCTCAGCTCGGTAAACATGATAAGCTGGATGGCTTCTTTCTCTGCCATTAGTAGCTGTTCCATCTACTGTAAAAACATTCAGTTACTGTGTGTTTTATGTGGACTTTCTGTGTAAGAGAGTTCACCTTTAAGGACTCCATGTGCTGTGCATATACAATATTGTTACTCTGCCTGGGAGTTTGTCTACGATAGGTCTGCAAGAACCACACACACACAAATCAGTTTGCTATAATGTCTCCGTCATAACTTATAATGTGTTTAATTGTTTTAAATAAACTAAACCATGGCAAGTGATTGATTATTAGATGATTATCATTAACTTGTAGCTGGAAGCTGATTCATGCAGGAGCCTCTGTGGTCATCTGTCATCTGAAAGTAGTCTGTTTTTTCTTGTAGTCAATGGTGATCAGTGGAACTGGTGCTGTGGAAAGGCCAGATGGCTGTTTCTTAACCTTAGAACAGTTGTTAGGCTTCAATGTCTTTAAATGCCAATCAAAATTTTCTGAAATTTTGTTCATCTATTGACATCTAACTTTCCTATCCCACCAGGCTCTATTAATTAAACCAGGGTGAATTTCCTTACATTGGAGAACTGTAAGTAGTTTGGCATTTAATCTTTCAAGTCAGGCTTACACCGATTCTAAAGCATTTGAATTGGCTTAACGTTATAAACGAATATGAGCCACAAGACTTCTGTGTAATAGTAATCTGGTATTTCCATTCCACTCTGGGGGTAATTTTAACATGACCTGCTCAGTAGGAAATGATCTGATCAAATCAACTGACCTTTTATTTCACCAGAGCAAAGTAAAATCAGGAAGCGTGGGTGCTTTCCGTCTCCAGGTTTAACAATTCCAATATAGAACTCAGCCCAATGTTTTCCTGTGGACTTGGGTCTGCTGGGAATTTAATCAAGATTCTCAGGTTTCATTTCACTGAGGATCTTTAATACACTTTACAGAATGTAGATAGTACTCCCATGAATACAGCATGCAATGTAACTTTACTACAATGTGACACTCACTGTCCTGGTCTCCATTTTGTTCCTGTTCATTTCATTATATCATTATGAATAATTAAAGTCCCATGATGAAAACATTGTATTATGAGAAAAGACTCATATTTATTTGGAATGATTCTCTGACTTCATTTGATAATATTATTAGATAAAGTCAAAATGAACATAAGACATTTGCAAACAGGAATAGGGTCATGTGGTTGGCAGAAAATCGCTGATAAAATAGTTATCAACTGTTAATTCTCATTAACTTATTGAGTAATAACGACAATTATCAAAATCAAAAAAAAAGAAAATTAATCCAATGGTTCAAAATAAACAGAATAATAGAAATCATTTAATGTAACTTAGAAATTGCATAACTGCCACAAAATAATAAACAAAAATCATGTGTTAATAACATTTAAAAATGAGTAAATGATTTATTTCTCTGTCAAATTAAATCATACTAATTAAACGGCTAGCCGTGTTAAACTGAATGATGCTCTGGCAGGGTCTGTGGAGAGGGAAACAGAGTTAATGTTTTACATCTAATGTGACTTCTTCAGAGGTTCAGAGTTTCTTCTTCAGCGGTTCTGAAGAACAATCATGCTGGACTTGAAACGTTAACGCTGGTTCTCTCTCCACAGATCTTAGCCAGACCTACTGAATTTCTCCAGCATTTTCTGTATTTATTTCAGATTTCCTGCATCTCCAACAGTTTGCTATTATTAGATTGAATCATGATTTTCTGGAAAGTATGTGGCTAAATTACGTCCTGATCAGTCTATTGTACAACAAGTACTTCGTTGCTTTAAAAAAATTGCTGCTCAATTTAAATATCTTTGTAAGAAAATCTATTTTTGTGAAATTAATTTAGTTAGTAAGGAACATAAAATTCTTGATTTATTTTATCTGTTACATGCCACGTATTATTTTTTGCTGACAGTGTAAAAATGTTTTCTTGAGCACTATTTTATACGTGAATTATGAAAAGGCATGAGTCAAGCAATTCTTCATATATTAGACAGCAGGATGAAATAATATGCTAGAATGCCAAGTATTGCCACTGTGAAAAATATAGACATCTGGAAACTGATTTAATATTTTAGATGAAAGGGCAGTAAAAGGAAACAAGTGTATAGCCAGTCAGCGCCCATGATAAAATGATATCTTTTTGTCAGTTCTATTGTCTGATTCACTAGTGCTGAACAGCTATCATGTTTTCACTCACCTGAGCCAACTGTTAAATATTTTGACTTTAAAATTTCACTGCCTTTAAAAATACCGATACTTAATACTGAAATTATTTTGATAGCCGCTTTTAGCTGAGACATTAACCAGCTTAAAATAAATGGGCTAACATAGAAGCAGTGGACAGAGGAATTTTTAAAAGATCATTTACATAGTGCCACTAATAAGAATAAATTTATAAGGCACTTCAAAATGGAAAAATTAGACAAAAATGGTGTCAAGCTAAAAATAGAGTTAATAGGGAGAGTGACCTTAACCTTGGCCAAAGAGATAGTTTTAAAGAACAAGAACATTGCTGACACAACATCAAGTATCATATTGTATCTGTGTCCTGTCCTACCATATTCCGTTCCTGGAAGAACTGGCCACTCACTGGATGCCTGCCGTAAGACCAGCATCTTCAAGCCTGTGCCATCCTCAAAAGCCTGCAGTGCCACTGGAGGACTGCATCTGGTTTCTGCACTGCACGTGTTTGGCGACTGGATGCATATAGGTGATAAGAGCAAGATGGCACTGTGATTCTCTGAGTTTTTGGTTGATGGGTTGTGCACAGGAACGCCATCCTCTTCCTGGAGGCCAGACAGAGGAGGCTGTGCCACAGCATGTATGTCTAGTCAGATGTCGCCACCTGCGTCAGTGCACTACTCAGGGTTTGGTGGGCTGAGCACCAGGGTAAGTGCCATAATCTGCTTGTGCTACCTCACACCCACTCTATCTCTGCTACTGCATTGCATGTCACCAAAGCTTTTACTCTGACACCCCCTCTGTAGCATACAAAATCTTCCCTCATTCACTTCCCTTACCCCACCACCCCCCATCCTCCCATGCCACTAACCCTACACCTTTCCACTCTAACTCCTCACTCCCTTGGAAAACCTTGGTACCTTTCCCCCACATGCACTAGCACTAACAACCATGCCATCCACTTATGTCTAACTCATTTGTTTTCTTTATCAGAAGTCACATGACACCAGCTTATAGTCCAACAGGTTTATTTGAAATCACAAGCTTTCAGAGTGCTACTCCTTCAGCAGGTGAAATGGAGGCAAGTGCATAGGCACAGAATTTATGGGCAGAGAGATCATTGCAAGATAATTCCAGATAATTAGAGTGTCAAAAGATAGTACAAATGTGTGTGAGTGGATTGTCAAAAACAGAAATTGCTGGAAAATTTCAACTGGTCTGGCAGCATCTGTAGAGAGAAACCAAAGTTAACATTTCCAGTCCCGTGATCCTTCTTCAGAACCGGACTGGAATGTCAACAGGCTGAATAACAGGTCTTTGTGGGTGATCAAAAGTGTCAGGCAGCGTGAGTAAAGTGTCAACAGCTGAATAGCAAGTGAAGGGATGAACGATGATCCAATTATTAGAGGCAGAGAGATAATTACAAAAAGTCAAAGAGAAGACAATACTAGAGACGGTGCTGGAATAACATGATAGGTATAACAGTCGCATGATGAGGGTCTAACCAAAGTAACAAGTAATCCAAAACTGTACAAACTAATCAATGTTGAGAAATCATAACAAGTTATCAAGGTGATAGCATCAAAACAGAACGGTGAGGAAGATTTTACCAACACAGGACAGTATGGTGGAGTTATGTGTACAAAGAACAAAGAACCCTCTCCAAAACATCCAAATCCTTTTGGTAGTGTGGTGACCAGAACTGCACACAATATTCCAAGTATGGCCTAACTAAAGTTCAATAAAGCTGCAACATAACTTGTGTATCCTTACATTCAATGCCCCTTACAATGAAAGCAAGCATGCCATAAACTATTTTTACTACTTTATCTACCTGCACTGCCACCTTCAGTGATCAGTGGACCTACACAACCAGATCCCTCATCATTTCAATACTCCTAAGGGTTCTGCCATTCATTGTACAATTTCCACCTGTACTTGACCTTCCAAAATGCATCATCTCGCATTTGTCCCGATTAAACTCCATCTGCCATTTTACTGCCCGTGCTTCCAACTAATCTATATCTTGTTGTATCCTCTGACAATCCTCCTCACGATCCGCAACTCCACCAATCTTTGTATCATCCGCAAACTTACTAATTAGACCAGCTACATTTTCCTCCAAACCATTTATGTAGACCATGAACAGCAGAGGTCACAGCACTAATCCCTGTGGAACACCGCTAATCACAACGCTTCATTCCGAAAAGTATCCTTCCACCACTACCTGCTGTCTCCTATTGCTAAATCCGTTCTGTATCTATCTTGCCAGTTCACCCTGATACCATATCACTTCACTTTTTGTACCAGTCTGCCATGAGGGACCTTGTCAAAGGTTTTACCAAGTCCATGTAGACAACTTGAATCACTTTTCCCTCATCAATCATCTTCATCACCTCCTCAAAAAACTCAATAAAGTTAGTGAGGCATGACCTCCCCCGCACAAAACCATACTGTCTATTGCTAATACGGCCATTTGCTTCTAAATGTGTATACATCTTGTCCCTGAGAATCTTTTCCAATAATTTTCCTACCACTGATATGAGGCTCACAGGCCTGTAATTTCCTGGACTATTCCTGCTCTACTTCTTAAACAATGGGACAACATTGGTTATTGTCCAGTCCTCTGAGACCTCATCTGTGGCCAAAGGGGATACAAAGATATCGGTCAATGCTCCAGCAATTTGATCTCTTGCCTCCCTCAATATTTTGAAATCATCCTCCACCAATTCCTTCTGTTTGGTGAATACTGACATAAAGTATTCATTTAGGACCTCACATGCTTCTACTGGCTCTACACATAGATTCTCTCCTTTGTCCTTGAGTGGGCCAATCTTTTCCCTGGCTATCCTCTTGCTTTTTATATATGCATAAAAAGCCTTAGGCTTCTCCTTAATCCTGTTTGCTAATTACTTTTCATGACCCCTTTCAGCCCTTCTAATTCCTTGTTTTAGTGCTTCCCTACTTTCCTTATATACTGCAAGAGCTTCATCAGTTCCCATCCTCCTAGATCTTACATATGCTTCCTTTTTCTTTCTGACCAAGGTCATAACACCCCTGATCATCCAAGGTTCACATAACTTGCCATACCTACCTTTATTCTTGCAGGAATATGCTGCTCCTGAACTCTTATCATCTGCTGTTTGAAATACTCCCACATGTCTGATGTAGATTTACCCTCAAACAGCCACCTCCGATCAAAATCCTCCAGTTCCTGCCTAATCTTGTTGTAGTTCACCTTACCCCATTTTAACATCTTCACACAAGGACTGCTATTATCCCTGTCCATGAGTATCTTAAAACTCATAGTGTTTTGGTCACTATTCCTGAAAAGCTTCTCCCGAAATATCACCCACCTGGCCGGGCTCATTTCCGAAAACTAGGTCTAGTAAAACCCTTTCCCCTGGTTGGAGTGTTTACCTATTGTGTCAAGAATCTCTCCTGAATGGTCCTTACAAATTCTGCTCCATCCAAGCCCCTAGCATGTAGTGAGTCCCAGTCAGTGCAGGGGAAGTTAAAATCAGCCACCACAACACCCTGCTGTTTTTACATCTTTCCAAAATCTGTCTACATATTCTCTCCTGTACCTCCTGCTGGTTCTTTGGAGGTCTATAATATATCCCCAGCACTGTGATTTCATCTTTCCTATTCCTGAGTTCCCATCATATTGCCTCACTGCACAAGTCCTCTGAAGATTCCTCCCTCAGTACAGCAGTGAGATACTCCTTTACCAGTAATGCAACTACCCCACCCCTTTTACCTCCCTTTCTATCACACCTGAAACATCTAAATCCTGGGACATTCAGCTGCTAGTCCTGTCCCTCTTTCAGCCAAGTCTCTGTAATCACAATAATGTTAATGGTTCTAAGTCCTAACCAAAGCTCTAAGTTCATCTGCCTTGTCTATTATGCTTCTCGCTTTGAAACACATGCATTTCAGACCACCTCCCCTGCTCTTTTCAGCAGTGTTTCCCTGCCTGTTCTTGTTCTTAGTCATGTTTGCCTTGGTTTCTACTTCTCCCTCGATTTCTGCATCTACTGCCCTGCTCCTCTGGTTCCCATCCCCCGCCACGCCAATTTAAACCCTCCCCAACCACTCTACCAAGTATTCCCTGAAGGACATCAGTCCCAGTCCTAGCCAGATGTAAGCCGTCCAGTTTGTCCAGGTCCCACCTCCTCCAGAACCAGTCCTAATGCCCCACGAATCTGAAACCCTCCCCCTCACACCATCTTTACAGCCACACGTTTATCCTATATATCCTGCTGTTCTACTTTGACTAGGTTGTTGCACTGGTAGTAATCCTGAGATAACTATCTTTGAGGTCTTACATTTCAACTTTCTTCCTAGTTCTCTATAATCTGTTTTTAGGACCTCATCCTTTTTTTTAACCTATGTCGTTAGCTTCAACATGTACCATGACCACTGGCTGTTCACCCTCCCCTCCAGAATGTCCTGCTCGAAGACATCCAGGACCCTAGCACCAGGGAGGCAACACGCCATCCTGGACTCTCATTTGTGGCCATAGAAACACCCATCTATTCCCCTTACAATTGAATTCCCTATAACTATAGCATTTCTATGCCTAAGTCTCCTTCTCGCTGCAGCAGAGCCAGCCATGGTGCCATGAATTTGGCCACAGCTATTATCCCCTGAGTGGCCATTGCCCTCAACAGTATCCAAGGCGGTATATGTGTTTCGCACAGGAATAGCCTCAGGGGATTCCTGCACTGCCTGCTTAGCCCTCCTGCTCTGCCTGGTGGTCACCCATTTCCTTCCTGCCTGTGGAGTTTGACTGTGCGATGTGACCACCTCTCTATAAATCTCTATACACGTTATTCACAATACTTTCCACTTTGTGAATGTCCCACAGTGTCCCCAGCTGGTGCCACAACTCTGAAACTTGAGCTTCCAGGAGCTGAAGCTGGAGACACTTCTTGCACACATGTAGGTCCTGGCTTCCCACATCAAACAAGAGGAGCAGACTACAATTTGGAGCTGTCCTGCCATGTCTTACCCCTTTAATTTAATTAATCCTTACAACGTTAAATACTTCTAATATTAGGTTGAAGCTTCTGATGCTTTCTGCTCCAATAAACAATTTCTCAAAATTTACCTGTTCTTCACCAGCAAAGTTTCCAGAAACAGCTTAGGCTTGCACTGCCTTACCTGCTGGAGGTCTCGCTGCCAAGAGTAGCACCACATGAGCCCAAGCTCACAGTTGAGGCTGTCTTCATGGGTATGGAACTTGGCTATTAGTTTCATGCTTGGTGATTCTGCGTTGTCGTATATCTCGATGGCCACCTTGAAGGAGGCTTACCCAAAGATCGGAGGCTGAATGTCCTTGACCGCTGAAATGTTCCTGATAGGGAGGGAAAACACCTGCCTGGCGATTGTTGCAAGGTGTTCCTTCAACCATTGTTGTAGCGTCTGCATGGTCTCACCAATGTACTATGCCTCCGGGCATTCTTTTCTGCAGTGTATGAGGTAGACAATATTGGCTGAGCCACATGAGTACCTACTGAGTATGTGGCGGGTGGTGTTCTCATGTGTGATGGTAGAATCTGATCTGGAAGAGGGCATAAGTGGTCTGATCAGTAAGTTTGCAGATGACACGAAGATTGGGGGAGTAGCAGAAAGCATAGGGGATTGTCAAAGAATACAGGAGAATATAGATAGACTGGAGAGTTGGGCGGAGAAGTGGCAGATGGAGTTCAATCCGGGCAAGTATGAGGTGATGCATTTTGGGAGGTCTAATTCTAGAGCGAACTATACTGTAAACAGAAGAGCCTTGGTAAATGATGAGCAGAGAGATTTGGGAGTTCAGGTCCATTTAACCCTGAAGGTGGCTGCCCAGGTGGATAGAGTGGTCAAGAAGGCATA
>JAHRHZ010000034.1:29428688-29512018 GCA_024137785.1 Ginglymostoma cirratum | reverse complement strand
TCATAGGGGATTGTCAAAGAATACAGGAGAATATAGATAGACTGGAGAGTTGGGCGGAGAAGTGGCAGATGGAGTTCAATCCGGGCAAGTATGAGGTGATGCATTTTGGGAGGTCTAATTCTAGAGCGAACTATACTGTAAACAGAAGAGCCTTGGGAAAAGTTGATGAGCAGAGAGATCTGGGAGTTCAGGTCCATTGTACCCTAAAGGTGGCTGCGCAGGTGGATAGAGTGGTCAAGAAGGCATATGGTATGCTTGCCTTCATCGAACAGGGTATTGAGTATAAGAGCTGACAGGTCATGTTAAAATTGTACAAGACTTTGGTTTGGCCGCATTTAGAATTCTGTGTACAGTTCTGGTTGCCACATTACCAAAAGGAAGTGGTAGCTTTGGAGAGGGTACAGAGAAGGTTTACAAGGATGTTGCCTGGTATGGAAGGTGCTAACTATGAAGAAAGGTTGAGTAGGTTAGGATTGTTTTCATTAGAAAAAAGGAGATTGAGGGGGGACCTGATTGAGGTCTTCAAAATCATGAAGGGTATAGCCAGGGTTGATAGAGATAAGCTTTTTCCCAGGGCGAGGGATTCAATAACGAGGGGTCACGCGTTCAAGGTGAGAGGAGAAAAGTTTAACGGGGATACACGCGGAAAGTACTTTACACAGAGGGTGGTAGGTGCCTGGAACGTGTTGCCAGCAGAGGTAGTAGAGGCAGGCACGGTAGATTCATTTATGGTGCGTCTGGACAGATGCATGAGTAGGTGGGGAGCAGAGGGATACAGATCCTTAGGAATTGGGCGATAAGTTTAGACAGTGGATTTGGATCGGCACAGGCTTGGAGGGCCGAAGGGCCTGTTCCTGGGCTGTAAGTTTTCTTTGTTCTTTGTTCTTTGTTCTAATCCATGTCATTAATCTGGCATGCTTTGCAGAGGTTGCCGTGGCAGAGTTGTGCGGTGTTGTAGTCTCTGTTCTCCTGAAGCTGGATAGTTTGCTGCAAACAATGATCTGGTTGAAATTCAGCGGTGAGAACAAAAAGTAAAGAACGAAACAATACAGGAACAGGCCATTCAGCCCTCCAAGCCAGGGCCAAAATATTTTGCTCTTCCGAATTAAAATTGTCTTAACTTACAAGATCCACATCCTTTGCTATTCATTTATTCGTCCAGTTACTTCTTGAATGCTGCTATTGTGTCTGCTTCCACCACCTCCTCTGGCAGCATGTTCCATCTCTTTTAAACTTCCCCTCTTGCACCTTGAACCTGTGTCTCCATTAATTGACCCTGTGAAAAGGCCTCATACTTTCCACCGTATCCATGCCATTTGCAATCTTATAAACTTCTATCAGGTCGCCCCTCAACCTCCTGTCTTTCAGTGAAAACAAACCCAGTCCAGCCAAACTTGCTTCACAGCTAAAATACCCAATACCAGGCAACATCCTGGTAAATCTTTTCTGTACCATCTCCAAAGCATCTACATTCTTCTGGTCATGTGGTTGTTTGAAGAGAAGAATTGGAGGCGTAGGCATGGCCCTAACGAGATGTTCACCATCATCAATGACATGTTGAAGGCTGTGAAGAACATGGTGTAGTTTCTCTGCTCCGGTGTAGTACTGGATAACAAAGGGTACTCTCTCAGTTGTGTTCCATGTCTGTCTTCTGAGGAAGCTGTTGCGGTTTTTCGCCATACCATGTTGGAACTGGTGATCAATGAGTTGAGAATTGTATCCGTTCCTATGAGGGTGTCTTTCAGCATCTGTAGGTGTCCATCGTGTTCATCCTCATCTGAGCAGACCCTGTGTATACGCAGGGCTTGTCCATAGGGGTGGCTTCTTTAGCATGTTTAGGGTGGATGCTAGAGAATTGAAGCATCGTGAGGTTATCCTTGGGCTTGCAGTGGAGTGAAGTACTGAGGTGTCCCTCCTTGATGGAGATGTGTGTGTCCAAGAATGAGACTGATACCACTTACCATGGTAAGTCTGATGGCCGAAGTGAAAATATCCCAGGAGAAGCTACAGGACAAAGAACAGGCTTATGCGCCAGGAATTAGACAGGGAGGAATGTAATGATTGGAACAATGTCAGACAGATGGATCTTATAGAATATAAAATTTACAGATTGGGGTTGTTAACCTGGTCCAATCAGGGAGCCCAGCTGATAGATATAAACAGGAGTGTCAGGAGTTCTGCTCAGTCTGGGTGCCAGCTCTGAGGTAGCTGGGTCAGTGTATGTGGAAATAAAAGGTGACTTGGTGATGGGATCCCGGCCTTCATTGAACTATTTCACCATTCAAGCAACATATACTTGGTAGAAATAAACATCACTGATAAGCTTAAACAGATGGATGAACACTGCTTTAATATACTCTAACCAATTGTTTTAACCAACTTTCACCAGTGTTGTTGCTGGGCAAGACCACATGGAAGTATGACTTCCTGCAATTTTATTACAAACAAGAAGGTCTCATCTACCACCAGTAGACTTACCTCTTGGGTAAGACAGCAGGGTTTTGCTATAGATTTAGTTTTCAAAACAACAGTATCTTTAGCATCAACCTCCTAAAAATTGACACACATATTACCAATCTTATAGCTGCTCATTAATGTTGCACTATCCGGCTAGGGATTACTGACTTAACCAGCGAGCTGAATGTTCTAAAATTCTGGCTCAGAATTTCGGGGAGTTTGTAGAAAGTTTCCCACTTTAAACCCTAATAACATTTCCCACACAATTATTAAATATGCACACACCTCAGCTGTGCCAGTCCTGCGCTGCTGTCTTGCACTCAGTCACTGGTACGGGTACATTTTGGTACTAATGCCATGGGTGCCACATTAAAAGACCATCTGTGCACAAGTCAAATGCTGCAAACCAGACCATTCACAACCTGTTGCTTATAAGATATAAGCACTTATATATATTCTCTTATAAAGATCCTGTTTGAGAAAAGAAAGTTAGCACGTCATTTCACCAACGGGGCTGGAGGTCATGGTAGATGGCATTGAGGAGATGAGACCCATTATCTTCCTCAGGAATCAGAGGAGGACATGACACTGTTGACGCTGTTGGGGAGGGTGTAAACTAATGTGGCAGGGGGATGGAAGCCTAATGAGGAGGTTAATGGACAGTAAGGAGGTAGTAACTAAAGCCTGTAAGGAACTAGATAATGAAGTCAGTATGACTAAGGGGAAGAGTAGGCAGAGAGCAGATGATGAACGCAAAGGGACAGGTGGCTTGACGTGCATTTGTTTTAATCCAAGAGGTGTAGTAGGTAAGGTAGATGAATTCAGGGCTTGGATTAGTACTTGGGAGTATGATTTTATTGCTATTACTGAGACTTGGTTGAGGGAAGGGCAAGATTGGCAACTAAATATCCCAGGATATAAATGCTTCAGGTGGGATAGAGAGGGAGGTAAAAGGAGTGGAGGAGTTGCATTACTGGTCAAAGAGGATATCACAGCTGTGCTGAAGGAGGAGACTATGGAGGACTCGAGCAGTGAGGCAATATGGGCAGGGCTCAGAAATAGGAAGAGTGTGGTAACAATGTTGGGGCTGTACTACAGGCCTCCCAACAGCGAGTGTGAGATAGAGGCACAAATATGTAGGCAGATTATGGAAAGATGTAGGAGCAACAGGGTGGTGGTGATGGGAGATTTTAATTTTCCTGACATTGACTGGGATTCACTTAGTGTTAGGGATTTAGATGGAGCAGAATTTGTAAGGAGGATCCGAGATGGTTTTTTAGAGCAGTATGTAAATAGTCCAACTCGGGAAGGGGCCATACTGGACCTGGTGTTGGGGAATGAGCCTGGCCAGGTGGTTGAAGTTTCAGTAGGGGATTACTTTGGGAATAGTGACCACAATTCCGTAACTTTTAGAATATTGATGGACAAAGATGAGAGTCGTCCTAAAGGAAGAGTTGAATTGGGGGAAGGCCAACTATAGCAAAATTCGGCAGGAGCTGGGGAATGTGGATTGGGAGCAGCTATTTGAGGGTAAATCCACATCTGATATGTGGGAGGTTTTTAAAGAGAGGTTGATTAGAGTGCAGGACAGACATGTCCTTGTGAAAATGAGGGATGGAAAGGGCAAGATTAGGGAACCATGGATGACAGGTGAAATTATGAGACTAGCAAAGAGGTAAAAGGAAGCGTACATAAGGTCTAGGTGACTGAAAACAAATGAAGCTTTGGAAGAATATCGGGAAAGTAGGGCCAATCTGAAACGAGGAATTAAGAGGGCTAAAAGGGGTCATGAAATGTCTTTTAGCAAACAGGGTTAAGGAAAATCCCAAAGCCTTTTATTCATACATAAGGAGCAGGAAAGTAACTAGAGAAAGGGTTGGCCCACGCAAGGGCAAAGGAGGGAAGTTATGCGAGGAGTCAGAGAAAATGAGTGAGATTCTTAATGAGTACTTTGTGTCGGTATTCACTGAGGAGAGGGACATGATGGATGTTGAGGTTAGGGATAGATGTTTGATTACTGTAGGTCAAGTCAGCATAAGGAGGGGGGAAGTGTTGGGTATCCTAAAAGGCATTAGGGTGGACAAGTCCCCAGGCATGGATGGGATCTATCCAAGGTTACTGAGGGAAGCCAGAGAGGAAATAGCTGGGGCCTTAACAGATATCTTTGCAGCATTCTTGAGCACGGGTAAGGTCTCGGAGGACTGGAGAATTGCTAATGTTGTCCCCTTGTTTAAGAAGGGTAGCGAGAATAATCCAGGTAATTATAGACAGGTGAGCCTGACGTCAGTGGTGGGGAAGCTGCTGGAGAAGATACTGAGGGATAGGATCTATTTACATTTGGAAGAAAATGGGCTTATTAGTGATAGGCAGCATGATTTTGTGCAGGGAAGGTCATTGTCTTACCAACTTGATAGAATTCTTTGAGGAAGTGACAAAGTTGGTAGATGAGGGAAGGGCTGTGGATGTCATATACATGGATTTCAGTAAGGTGTTTGATAAGGTTCCCCATAGTAGGCTGATGGAGAAAGTGAAGTCGCATGGGGTCCAGGGTGTACTAGATGGATAGAGAACTGGCTGGGCAACAGGCGACAGAGAGTTGTAGTGGAAGGGAGTTTCTCAAAGTGGAGAACTGTGACCAGTAGTGTTCCACAGGGATCTGTGTTGGGACCGCTGATGTTTGTGATATACATAAATGATCTGGAGGAAGGTATAGATGGTCTGATTAGCAAGTTTGCAGATGACACTTAGATTGGTGGAGGAGTAGATAGTGAAGGGGACTGTCAGAGAATGCAGCAGGATATAGATAGATTGGAGAGTCGGGCAGGGAAATGTCCAGGCAAGTGCAAGGTGATGCATTTTGGAAGATCCAATTCAAGAGCGAACTATACGGTAAATAGAAAAGCCCCGGGGAAAATTGATGCACAGAGAGATCTCGGTGGTCAGATACATTGTATCCTGAAGGTGGCAACGCAGGTGGATAGAGTGGTCAAGAAGGCCTACGGCATGCTTTCATTCATCGGACGGAGTATTGAGTACAAGAGTTGGCAGGTCATGTTACAGCTGTATAGGGCTTTGGTTCAACCACATTTGGAATACTGCGTACAGCTCTGTTCGCCACATTACCAAAAGGATATGGATGCTTTGGAGAAGGTGCAGAAGAGGTTCACCAGGATGTTGCCTGGTATGGAGGGTGCTTGCTATGAAGACAGGTTGAGTAGATTAGGATTATTTACATTAGAAAGACGGAGGTTGAGGGGGGACCTGATTGAGGTCTACAAAATCATGAGAGGTATAGACAGGGTGGATAGCAAGAAGCTTTTTCCCAGAGTGGGGGACTCAATTACCAGGGGTCACAATTTCAATGTGAGAGGGGAAAAGTTTAAGGGAGATATGTGTGGAAAGTTCTTTACGCAGAGGGTGATGGGTGCCTGGAACACGTTGCCAGCGGAGGTGATAGAGGCGGGCATGATAGCGTCATTTAAGATGTATCTGGGCAGATACACGAATGGGCAGGGAGCAGAGGGATACAGATCCTTGGAAAATAGGTGACAGGTTTAGATAGAGGATCTGGATCGGCACAGGCTTGGAGGGCGGAAGGGCCTGTTCCTGTGCTGGAATTTTCTTTGTTCTTTGTTCTTTTGACACCAGGACCTGCCAGCCTGGTGTGAAATTGTCACCTGGGTCAGTGTAATTTCCTCAGTTTGGAGGCATGTACAACAATGCTGCAAGAAGTTTAATGACCATCTGCACTATGCAAGGGGAGTGCCTCTCCTGCCTCACACTCACTTAAACTCTGCTATCGCATCCACCTCCCATGAAGGTCAATGGTCCATAACGGTCTTTCCTGCATGTAGCATCTTTCCTTAATGACTCTCACTTAGCCTATTGCGCCAAGCTATACTTTACCTGCCCTCTGCACTTCATACTTGCTCACTGATTCAACACACTGCACACATTTCCTCCACTTCATTACCACTAACAGCAGTGCCAGCCACTTTCATCTCACTTGATCCCTCTCTTTTTTTTCATGACAGAGGAAAATGGCCCATATTAAGGCCAAGGGAGCCAAAATAAGTGGCGGTATGACTAAGAGACCATAAGATATAGGAGCAGAGTTAGATCATTTCGCCCATCAAGTCTGCTTCACCATTCAATCATGACTGATATGATTCTCAACATTTTCTGATGAAGGGTCTAGGCCCGAAACATCAAGCTTTCCTGCTCCTATGATGCTGCTTGGCCTGTTGTGTTCATCCAGCTCCACACCTTGTTATCTCGGATTCTCAACCCCATTTTCTTGCCTTCTCAATGTAACTTTTGATCCTCTTATTAATCAAGAATCCATCTACCTCTGTCTTAAATACACTCAATGGCGTGGCCTCCATAGCCTTCTGTGGCAATGAGTTCCACAGATTCACTCTCTGGCTGAAGAAATTCCACATCTCTAAAAAGCTGTCCTTTCAGTCTGAGGCTGTGCCCTTGGGTCCTAGTCTCACCTACTAAAGGAAAGGTCTTCTCCCTGTCTACTTTGTCCAGGTCTTTAAGTATTTTGTATGTAAGTCTATCAGTACGACAGATATTCATCTCCTCAACTCATTTGAGGAGACGGTTATTGAACTGGTGGAAGAGGTAGAGGCCACTCACGTGGAGAGTTATAAGTCTCCACAAACAAGTAAGGTTCAATGTGCGGAGCTGGATGAACACAGCAGGCCAAGCAGCATCATAGGTTGGCCTGCTGTGTTCATCCAGCTCCACATCTTGTTATCTTGGATTCTCCAGTATCTGCAGTACCTATTATCTCAGGTTCAATGTGCTGCGCTGCTCCCCTGTTACCAGTACGGTGAAAATGTTCTTAGTATGGTCAGGCTTCTACCATTGTTGTACAAACTGCTGCTGCTTTTATCTTCTGAGAGCATCAACAGCATCCAAATAGCCTCCACATACAAGAGATTAACCACTCAGAACACCAGCTTTTCCTCCACCTCTGAGGAAGAAGCAACAAATCCCTCAGAAGAAGCACCAGCAAGTTGTTTTCTGCACTTACTGCAGCTCAGCATCAGTGGCAAAGCAACATGGAGATGAGGGACCTCAACCTCACTCCAGGTGCTCTTCCTCTCAAAGAGACAAGATAACATCAGGATGCACTCAGATAGAGGAAGAACCACCTTCAGGCTCCCTAGAAATCTCTCTCAGGACACTCCAGAGGTGCCTACTCCCTCCACTTTCAACCAGGCTGTGATTCCCTAACCTTGCAGAAGTTCAAGCCAAAGAGGGTGAGTCTATATCGGGCTAATCTCAGCCTGACTTGGCCCTTTAGCCACAAGCATCCCTGGGACTGCTTGGCCAAAAGACACTCCTAGTGGGCAGACTTCCTATACCTCAGCTGCAGACTCCAGGACTGCACTTGAAAGAAACGAGAATGTAGGTAAAAAGAAAACCTCTTGACAGTACAGGTGGCAAATACCACAATTGGAAATTGTTCACTTTGGTGGGACTTTTTTTCTTAAAAAAACAGCATATTACTTAAACAGAGAACAATTGCAGAATTCTGAAGTGCAGAGGGATGTAACTGTTCTCAAGCATGAGTTGCAAATAGTACACAGGGACAACAAGTGATTAAGAAATCTAATGGAATCCTCTTCTTTATTATGACAGGAATTGAATATAGAAGTGAGGCTGCTATACTTCAGTTATACTGGGCACTAGTGAGACCATGTTTCAAATACTATTTGTGGTTTTGGGCTCCTTGTTTAAGGGAACATGTAAAGTTCTAAGTCGATATCTAGAATGAGTAGGTTGTCTTATGAGGAAAGATTGACCAGATTGTACAGCTGGAGTGTAAAAGATTGAAGAGTGACTTGTTTGAAGCATGTAAGATCCTGAATGGTCTGACAATATGGATGTAGAAAGATGTCGTTTTTTGAAAATTAGAGATCTCCCTTTTTGGAGAGGACCAGGGAGAATATTTTTGTTTCAGAATGTGGTGCAATTTTGGAGCTATCTGCCTCAATAGGAAGTGGAGCCAATGCTTTTGAATGCTTTAAGGCAGCGTTAGATAGATTCTTGTTAGTCAAGAGAATCAAAGGTAATCAGCAGTTGATAGAAATGTGGAATTTGAAACAAAACAGATCAACTATGTTCTTATTAAATGACATAGCAGTCTCAAAGGGTTGAACAGCTTGCTTCTAACCCAATTCATATGTTTGGGTGTATGTTTGTACCAACATTGTTCGAACATATTAGAGATTCTTCACTTTAGAGATCTGCTGAAATATATGGGAATAGCCCAAAGCAAGATTCATACCATCTCACTTGGATTTTCAGGAGCCAGCAAGAGCTCACCACATTAGCTGGACAGTGATAATTTCCAAGGCGCAGGCCCTTATCTTTGGGCAAACCTATTTCGGGATACCTTGACCTTCACCAAGTGAAGCGAACTCTCTCTGAGTTTCTCCAGTACCATCTCTGTTAACACTAGAAGCTGTGAGGCACTTGTTTCCATGCCTCCAAACTCAGGGGCCTAAAGCCCCAAAGACCTGAAGTCTTTCAATTGGCCAAGGGCAGCAGAAGGCACTTGTTTATCTCTTAGGATCAACTGACCCACTTCAATTCACGTTCACATGGAACCCTTGTCTACTTTTAGTTTTCAAAGTTGTCTTTTAAATATTTGCTACTATCACCTAGATTAGGCCCTGCAGTGATTCCATCTGCACCTCACTGTGGGATTCTGCTGTCAAGCAGCAGCACCACAGAGTACACTGCGAAACCGGCATTATTGACAACAGCAGGTTGTGGGCACAATGTTCCAACACCATTCATTTTCAAGGATCGGTTATTTGGCACATGGGTTATTACATATTCTTTACACATTCTGACTTCTATTGCCACCACATTGCTGTCCATATTAACCAAGCTTCCACTGCCATGTTTCCTTCCCCAGTGACTGCCAACAACTCAAGCTTACTCCATATGGATTTCAATTCAAGTTTCACCCTTCATGTCCACCCGGGATTGCAAGTATCTCCAGGACATGCAACATTCTTCAGACTGCTATTCCCACTGGATCCTGTGATTCATGATCAACGCCATGCACTGGCATATGTGCAGACTCGACTCCACTGTGCAGCAACATCGACTCACCCTCTCAAAGCTGTGCCGGTCCCCAGTTTTACTTTGTCCTTTGTCTCATCCTTCTCCTCAACAAAAGACCTTTTCTCTTTCTTATGGACATCAAGGCATGCAAGGTGCAGCAATTGATGGACTCCAACATTCATCCTGCGGATCGTCCCTCAGTACCCATCCCTTCCCAGCCCTCAGATGCAATCACTTTCTGTCCTCGAGGCCACTCGCCCCAACACCAGCCCTTGCCATGTGTTCACCATGCCTCCTGACCTTCTCCTCTCTGAGGCTCAGAGTACTGTCCTCGGCAAAGGACTCAGTATCATACCCTTACACCTCCATATTAATGAATTTCAGGCTTGTCATGATGTTGAACTGTTTTTCTGCCGTCTCCCTCTCCTTGCTCTCTTCTTCAGACAGGTATCCCCTTTGTTCCACTGATCCCTTCACCTGCCTCTAGTATTCACCTTCCGCTTGGACCTCCTTCCCCATGCCTCTTACCTGCCCTCAATCTCATGATTGAAAACTGCCAACGGGACATTAGCCACCTCATTTTCTCTGCTTCTCTCATATACTCTAATCTGTCCCATTCTGAAATTGCTGCACTTGGCCTTCTTAGGTCCAACCCTAACTTTGTTATCAAACCGGCTGACAATGGTGGTGTCATTGTTGTCTGGTACACTGATCTTTACCTTGCGGAGACTTAATGCCAACTCTCGGACACTTCTTCCTCCTGCCCCCTGGATCATGACCCCACATCCGAACATCAAGCCATTGTTGCCGGGACTGTAACCGACCTCATTACCTATGAAGATCTCTCCCCCACTGCCTCCAACCTAGTAATCTCCCAACCCCTGGCAGCCTTCTTTCACCTCCTTCCCAAAATCCACAAACCAGACTGCCCAGGTAGGCCCATTGCGTTAGCACAGAGCTCATTTCCTCCTGCCTTGACTCCATCCTCTCTCCACTTGTCCAGACTCTGCCTACCTACATCCGCAATTTCTCAGGGAGTTTCGTGGAGGGTTTCTCTCTGTGGGCCTGAGCCAGTTATCTCATGCAATTCTCTGTTATTCAGCCCATTATGTATACACAATGCCTCTGTGGCACTGCTTTCACACCATCTTGTGGTTAGCAATGGCAGAGGTACTGATGGGTGCCTTGACATTCTGAGCTGTGACTGCCATATCACTGACATCGTACTTAAAGCCCAGCTGCTGACCAGGTCAAGAACTTCCATTGTCTGTGTGTTGCTGCATAATTCATAATTCTAAAGACATGACCTAGAAAGAGACTTTAGTGCACTGCTTCACTTTCCAGGACATGAACCACCTTGGTAGATGGGATGGAGGAGATATAAGCCATCCCCTTCCCTCAGGTATGCCAAAGGGCTCCACAACAACTGCCCCTGCCAGCCTCAGGTGAAGTTACCTCCTGGGTCAGTATGATGTCAATGATCCGGATGAAGACTTGTCAATGCAAGAAGAAGGTCAATGACCTTCCTCACTCCACAGAGGTATGTGTCACTATCTTCGCTCTGCTATCTCACACTCAGTCAAGTTCTGCCACTGCACCCACCTCACACTAAGGGTCATGGTCTACAACTCTCTACAGACACTTGCATGCAGCATCCTCCCTCAACTGCTCTCAGCCATCCCAAACTCCCAGGCCACTAATTTTCCATGTTCTCTATTCTTCCAACTCACTCACTTGGGACACGTTACCATCTTACTACCTTCTGCATCAGTAATAACAGCTGTTCCAACCAGTTTCAATTCACTCAATCCTTCACTTTATCTCATTTCAGGAGAAAACGCCCACAAGAGTGCAGAGAGAGCCAAGACAGGTGGTGGGGTGCTTAACATTCATTTTCTCACCACATATCGAGAGAAAATATTTCTCTCTCTGTAGAATCTGTTCTCACTGTAGAATCCCTACAGTGTGGAAACAGGCCCTTCGGCCCATACTGACCTAAAGAACATCCCACCCAACCCCCTAATCTACACATCCCTGAACACTATGGGCAATTTTGCATGGCCAATCCACCTGGCCTGCATATCTTTGGACTGTGGGAGGAAACTGAAGCACCCAGAAGAAACTCACGCAGACACGGGGAGAATGTGCAAACTCCACACTTCACTTTGCCTTAGTCTGCTCATGTCATAATGCTGGGAACCCAATGCATTATTTTTGCTCTGGATTGAGGTTGAATTATGCCCTTGACTGAGATTGGCAACATCCCTGAATGACTGTTGGCACCTTTCACTTGACTAAGGATGACTCCCCTTAAACTCTGACACATGGCCATTAGGTTGAAGCACATGCAGTGTATTTTCCATATAAGCTACTGACATATGCTGCCTTTTTGACATTGACATAAGTCAGTGCCACATAACAACACATTTCTCCCCTTTACTGATCATTTCTGGAAACATGACAGGCTGCCTGATTTTGCGTCTGTGCTAAAAAGACAAAGCAATCCAGACGCCTGTCCCTGCAAGTGAAGCAGCCTAGCAGCAGCATTGCAATGTAAGGTGTCAGCACATTGTGAAGTGCAGTATTGAAGGGACGAACTGTATTGTAAATGAGTCAGAGAGATCCCATGTTAATTCAGTGATGTTGGTGGTATGCCAACCTCCATGCACAAAATATGTAGGTGATCATTGCGCATGGAGTATGCCTGAGATGTTGGGGACCACTGGCCAACATGGAAGCCCAGAGGAGCAAGAAGCAAGCTGAATATGCCAGGTATCTGCTTTGATTTTCGGATCAGGAATTGTCACTACCTAGTTTGTCATTCTGGAGAAATTGCATACAGATGAGGCAACAATTGGTAATGATGAGATGTTAATACATGCAAATAGGTCTCTCAATGATGAGATTCTCATCTCATTATTAAAAGTTGGGTGGAGAATCAGGCTATTTTTTTCTCAATGCCAAGAAACTGATTTTTCTATTCTCGCCACATCTTATAAACCATTGCTCATGTCATCTATGGAGTTGGAAGATTTCATCTCAAAGTTCCTACATCATATTCTCAAAGGCTAGTGCAAAAATGATATGCGAGCACAAGGATTTGTTCATTCTGCAGTCTTTGCCAGGTTCTTAGATTCCATAGAATGCAGCCACATTACCCTTACATACTTCCTGTCACCCAGCTCGTATTTTTCTCAATGGGGTTCCAGGTACAAGAAAATAAACATTCTACACATGGTAATTAGAAAAAATTAATAGTATCTATCTTTTTTTATTCTGTTATCATGCTGGTTTGTTTTGTTTTCAACAATATCTTGTTAGATTATTCCTTGACTTGCTTAATCATGGCATTTACCATTTCAGTTAATTCTTGAAACTATATTGAATGCAACAAACTGAAAAACAAGATCACATGGATATATTTACCCTCCTGGTATTTCTGTTTACTTACAAGTTTATTTATAATTTATTTAAATGGAGCTTTACTTTTTTTGTAAAACCACAGATGTGCTTGTGGCTGCTCACCCACATCCTCAATAACCTTTGGATGGTTTGGCAGGCTGATATAATGTGCAAGTATTCAGCCAAATCAATGGTAGTCTGTGTAGAAGATTGCAAGTACAAATCTTTACAGAAGCTTATTGAGTTCAGAGTCTTGAGCTGTGCAGGTTTCACTCAGGTTATGTTACACCAGAACTTTTACAGTTTTAATTGAAGACTATTTGAAGTGTAAGCATTTCTCCTTGCAACACAATTTGGTGGTTTATATAGATATTCAAAGATGGCTATTATATAACAATAACATTTATTCATAGACCATAAGTTTACATTTCCAATGAAATGCTGTTAAGCATGTAGTAAATATGGACTCTCCATTAATTCATCTAAGTAACCACTTTGCTTTCTCTACATTTTGTTTTATACAAATTAATACAGTTCACTTTTCTGGTTTGGCAATCCTTACTTGAACATTATGACTTGTGGTGAATGACACCATTCCTTCAAGACCATAAAACTGAAAATTTACCAGGTATCGTGCATTCCTTTTTGCATATGTTTCCCCACTGGCTAATTATTCAGGAAAATACATTCTTGCTTTTTCATGTTTCTTCAAATACAGTGAATGGATTATCTTTCAACTAAAACTCTGGGGTTTACTTAAAATTTGCAGAGCATAATCCACTCTGTGCCATATATCAGACATCTGCCCCACAAGGGAGGAAACTGGGACAAACATTGGTGAGTTATTTGGATCTTCTTCCCAAATGAGATATAATCTGCCAAACTGCATCCGCTGAATGGATTTTAAAGGAGATTTTTTCAATATCAATAAAGATTTTGTGCACCTACAATCTCTTTTGCAACTGAACCATGATATTATGCTAAAATTAACAGGTTACTGAGTATACGGAATGAAATAAAGGCCATAATCTCAAGTGTATAGAGCAGCGAAGTGATAGGTTGTTTGACCAAAGGCATACTAATCACTTAATAATGTCCCACACATGGGGTATCACTTTCTGATGAGACTCCCGACGTTAATGTGATGAGGACAGAATTTTTACTTAGCATGATGTGCTTTTCTTGACATTGAAAACCAATTTGCCTCAAATTAAGTAATTTGTATTCTGTCACTTTATTGTACTGCATGTATGGTTTGCTCCGAAACTATTACCAGCCAGTTTCAGATGAAAACAGGGATGTAATTATTTTATCTGTGTGTTGTGTGGGTGGATTATCTGAATGATACATTAAGTTACATCATCTTCATATGGAATATTGACATGAATAAATGTGTTACATCATTATATTGGACTAATGTATTTTTGGCACATGTTAATAACCTCAGTATCAGAACTTTCTAATGCATTTGATAAAGTAAGTCATAAATTACTGATGCATCTGTTAGACATAATTTTAGCCAAAGTATGCAAGAATGCAGTATAATGCAAGTGAAAGATGGAGAGAGAGAGTCGAAAGAAGAGTGATGAGGCAGCCCATTTCAAAAGGAAATTCAAAACTGTAAGCTGGGAATAACAAAAAAGAATTCATAATGTGGATGTAGAAAGGTACATATGAGGGAGAAACAAAAAGAAGTATGGGGGAAGTTTATAAGAAAAGGAAAACTACAGGTTAATTTAATCTAATAAATAGCTTTAAATTCATGTAAGAAATTGCATACATGTTCACTGGCATTGCATCTGAATCATATACTATAAGGCACAATGTCGTGATAAAGCGTTGAGCAGACGATTTTACCTTAAGACAAAGACAGCCGCGCAGACAAACTTGCATTTATATGGCACCATTAACATTTTATAAATATTACAAATTGATTCATGGGTAGATGATCAGACAAAATTTGACACCAGGCCACATGAAGAGGTATTAGGATAGACAATGAAAACTTTGATGAAGGTGAGTGAGGCAAAGAAGTTTAGGAGAAAAAATTGCAGAAGTGTGAGCCTCGGAAGCAGAAAGCATAGCCACCAATGCTAAAACAATGAAACAAGAGGCCAGAAGTGGAGAAGCACTGAGATCTTGGAGCACTGTAGAGCTAGAGGAGATTACTAGGTAGTGAGGAATGGGGCCATGGAAGAATTTAGACACAGGAATGAACAACATATTGCAATCAAGGCATTGTTAGATAACGAGTCAGTGATGGTCAGTGAGTAGAGTTAGTGCAAATTAGAGTGCAAGCAGCAAAGTTTTAAGTGACC
Organism: Ginglymostoma cirratum; assembly: GCA_024137785.1. Lineage (NCBI taxonomy): Eukaryota > Metazoa > Chordata > Chondrichthyes > Orectolobiformes > Ginglymostomatidae > Ginglymostoma > Ginglymostoma cirratum. Next base: position 29,496,749 of record JAHRHZ010000034.1, on the reverse strand, counting down.
TCAAGTTTCCAGCAGATGGGAAGCTAGCCAGGAAATTAAAAAAATATTCAATCAAGCTTTACCGAAGGATCCATACCAATGAATTGCATTTTTCTCATTACTAAAATTCCTCATCATGGTTGCAAGGAAGGGAGTCATTTGCAGAAGTGGTTAACAAATCCATGCCAATATCAATTTCATACATGGAACTCTCTATAAACTGCCAACCATAACATTAAACAAATTTAGCAAACTGTTCTTTTAAAAAATTGCATTTAAACCTTAAGCTATGAAATTCTTTCTTGTTAGAGACTTAACTTTTAATTAAATTTCAAAACTTGACACCTTGTCACATTTCTGCAATTCAAAAACTCAAGGATATATTTATTTGAGCGAGAAAACTTCAATCCACTTAACTAAGAAATTATGAAAATCAAGCTGGAGGTGTATTACACTGATATGCTGCGGTTTTTCAATGTTAGTTCACTCTCATAATTGTCCACAACTCTGAACAAGAATGTATAAACATAAGAAATACAAGCAATAGTTGGCCATTCGAGCCTGTGCTACCATTCAATAAGACAATGCTAGACCTGTTCATGGCCTCAATTCAACTTTCCTGCCTGCTTTCAATGACTTAGTCTCCTTCGTAGATCAAAAGTCTGTCTAACTCAACCTTGAATATATTCCATGTCCCAGCCTTCACGGCTTTTTGGGGTTGAGAAGAAGAAAAGTCATATTAGACTCAAAATGTTAACTCTGCTTCTAGCTCCACAGGTGCTGCCAGATCTGTTGGGTTTCTCCAGCATTTTCAGTTTAGTTTCCGATTTCCAGCATCTCCAGTATTTTGCTTATTCCTACTCTTTGTTTTGTGTTGTTAGTCAGTCCTCTATCCATGCCAATATAGCATCCAACATAATGAGCTGTTAACTTGTGTAGTAAACATTTATGTGATAGCTTGTTGCATGCCTTTTGGAAATCCAAGTACATTAAGTCTACTAATCCCCCTTAGACCATCATGTTTGTTGTATTCACAAAGAATGCTAACAAATTTATAAAGCGCAATTTCCTCTTTCATATAACCTTATTCACTGTGCTTAATTATAATATGATTATGTGAATATCCTGCTACAACTTTCTTAATAATAGAATGACAGATGATAAGGCTAACTGGTATATAGTTGATTGCTTAGTCTCACACTTCTGGTTTTCCAGGCTGCTGAGACAATTCCAGAATCTAGGGAGTTTTAGAAGAATACAGCCCACTCCAAATAAGTCTGCAGCCACTCCTTTTAAGACCTTAAAATGCAAGCCATCACGTCCAGTTCACTTGTCAGTCTCTTTAAAATTACTAGTATTATTTCAGATGTGATAATGATTATTTTAAATTCCTCCCTCTCTTTAACCATTTGATTTTCTATTATTACTGGAATGCCTTTACTGTCTTCTGCCAAGTGATAAACACAAAACATTATTCCAGGTCTCTTCCTCTTCCTTGTTTCCTATTATTAATTTCCCAGTCTAATCCTCTAAAGGATTAGCAATTACTTCCTCTGCTTTCTTTTTTAATACACAAATAGATGTTCCTGTTGTCTATTTTGTTATATTTGCTGGTTTACTCTCATATTCTAATTTGGTCATCTGTGTTTTTTAGTCATCTTTTGCTGGTTTCTAAGTATTTCCAGTTCTCTGGCCTGCCACTAATCTATGCAGGATTGTACACATTTTCTTTCAACGTAAAACTATTCTTAATCTAATCCATCAGCCCCAGATGTTATGTCTTCCTTCTGATGCTTTCTTCTTAATAGCCAATGTCTTTGTGAAAGTTATGAAATATCTCTTGATGTCTGCTACTGCTTATCTACAATCTTACCTTTTAATTTATTTTTCTAGTTAACTTTAGCCAATTCTGACTTCGTGCTTTTGTATTTGCCCTTATATAAATTTAAGGTCCTAGTTCTAGGTCCAAGCTTTCACCCTCAAGCTGAATGTGAAATTATCACATTATGATCACTCCCCCTTTAGGATCACTCTCATCCTTTAAGATGAGATCATTAATGAACCATGTCATATTTCACATTACGCAGTCTAAAATATCCTGTTCCCTGGTTCATTCTACAGTGTATCAATTTAAGTTATAGTCCCAAATATACTCCATTAACTTATCCTCAGGGCTACCCTGCCAAAATGATTTATCCTATCTATATGAAGATTAATACTACCAATTAGACCAATACCTTATTTACAAATTTCCCCTGCATCCCACAATTTCTTGATTTATACTCTGCCTCAGTCAGGTGTAGCTGCTATCAAGGTCTCTACAAATTATTCCCACCAATGACATTTCACCCTTGCCATTTCTTATCTCTATCCAAACTGATCTTCTAAATCAAGATCATTTTTCAGAACTGAACTATTTATTTTGTTAACAAAGCTATTCCAACTCCTTTTCCTTATTTCTTTTTCTTTCAAAATGGCAAATACACTAGAATATTCAGTCTCGAGCTTTGGTTACTTTACAACCATTGAAGATACATAATATCATTTCCATATATTTCCTTTTGGGCAATTGATTGAACTATCATGTTCTACGCATTCAAATAGAATTAATTTAATTCTGGCTTTTTATCATTTTCTCTACTATGACCCTATTTGCTGGTGCATGAAAATCACAAGAACACAACAGAGAGGAGCAAAAGAAATCTGCTGGCCCCTTGAGGCTGCTTCACCATTCAATGTGAATTGTTGATCCTGGACTCCAACTCTTCCTAGAGACAAAAAAACTGCAGATGCTGGAATCCAAAGCAGACACATATCCCATCACCACTATTCCACCTCTACACCTCTCCCACCCACTTTACCTGCAGTTCCCCCTACCCCGACATCCTGTCCTGAAGAAGGCTAACACCCGAAACATTGACTGCTCCTTTCCTCCAGCTGCTGCCTGGCCTGCTGTGTACTTACAGGCTCCTAGTTGTGTACCTTCAACTCTACTTGCCTGTTTGCTCCTCACAGGCCTTGTGTTCCCTCAGACATCAAAATCCTGTCTACAGAGCCTGAATATTGCCATCAATGGTGCATCTACAATCCCCTGGAGTAGAGATTTCCAAAGATTCACAAAGCTTTCAGTGAAAACATTTTTCCCAATTTCAGTCCTGAATGATTAACACTGTTTCCTGAACTGTGCAGACATATTCTAGATTCTCCATCCAGGGGAAACAAATTCTGAATGTATACCTTTTCAAGACATGATTACATTTGTACACCATGTCCCCGTGTGTCATACACTAGTTAGCATTACCCATCAGAGATAAAAGGTACTGCAGATGCTGGAGAATCCGAGATAACAAGCATGGGGCTGGATGAACACAGCAGGTCAAGCAGCATCATAGGAGCAGGAAAACTTGACGTTTCGGGCCTAAACCCTTCATCAGAAATGCAATTACCCATCAATTTAGTCTTGTTGTTGAGGACTAGCTTAATGAGAAAACGGAAAGTAAAGGTATAAATGTAATTTAGAAATAAGGAGCTGTTTAAAATGAAGTGAAACCTAGGGGCCCCTGTCCTGGGGATAAGGAGTTCAATATTGCTGCAATAAGGAAAGTTAAGTGCCGGTGACCTCCTGGTAATTATCAGTGCCATATTCATGTTATACATTGATGCAGATCAGATTGGAGAAGGGAGATCAAAGCTGCCACAGTCATGCATGTGATTCAGACCAATCCGACAGAATTCCTGCGATGAATTCAGGGTAGTCAATGTTAGTGGTTAGTAGGGTAGCATATTCCTCATATGAAGAAATATTAGCTTCCCAATACCTTTCTGTTACTTCTCCTCCCCTTTCACTTGAAAATATCAAAAAGTAAAATATTGCTTTTGACGGAACTCTGAAATAAAAATATAAAAGTCCAGACACATAAGGCATGGGAACAAAAGTAGGTCATTTTGTTCATCAAGTCTGCTCAGCCATTCAATAAGATCACGGCTGATCAGATAAGTCTCAAAACCATTTTCCTGCCTTTTCCTTTTACCCCTTCAATCCTTCACTGATTTAAAACCTGTCTGTCTCAGCTTTGAATAGTTTGAATGACCCAGCTTCAACAGCTCTCAGTACCCTCTGAAAGAATTAATTCCTTCTCATTTCAGTTCTAAATGGGTGACCCTTTACTCTGAGATTCTGCCTCCTTCCCGGACTCTTCCATAAGGGAAATGACCTCTATGCATCTATCCTGTGAGATCCCTATGAATCTCTTACATTTTAATGAGGTCACTTCTCATTCTTCTAAAATCCAATGAGTACAGGTTCAACCTACTCAATCTCTTCTCATAAAAATATCTCTCCGTACCCAGGAACAACCTAGTGAATATTCTACAGACTGCTTCCAATACCAGATTGAACAGTATCTGTGAAGCAAAGGATATAGGGTGATCAGCATTTCATCGACCCAAACTGCTAACCCAACCTTTCTCTCTACACACATGCAGCCTGATCTACTTAAAGTTTTGGCAAAGATCTGAAGCACGGGTTGTGGGTGAGGTTGTTGACTTGCTCACCGAGCTGCTTGTTCTCGTTCAGATGTTTCATCACCATGCTAGGTGACATCATCAGTGGATCCTCCGATGAAGCGATGTTTCATCACTTCACTGGAGGCTCCACTGATGATGTCACCTAGCATGGTGATGAAACATCGAAGCAAGAACAAGCCAGCTCGGCAAACAAGTCAACAACCTCAGCCTGATCTACTGCTTTGAAAACTTTATCAATTTCATATCAAAATTGTATGGTATGGAAATCTTGTTCACACATCGAGATAGTTAGGAAAAAATCTGGTGGCTGAACTGAATGATATTACTGTTAACTTTCAACAATATGAAAAGAACAAAAACTGTTAACATTATGAAAAGAACAGAAATCTAATGTTTGCATCATACTCTTTTGACTTTTGAAATATTAAAGTTTATTAAGGTGCTGCCTAGCAAGCCTGGATTCCTTAATGTCATTTGACAATAATGCATTCTCTGATGTAATATCATGTCATGTTCAGATGGTCTCTCAAGAGGAATTTCTATAAAGCGCTGAAGACTGTGTATGCTCTTCACTTATATCATTACTCACTTGTCCCCACTGCTCAGAAAATCTCTGATGGAATCTCAGAAAACAGGATGGTTATCAAACAACATGAAGCTGATTGCAAACGCCTGTTCACCATAAATGGAGCAACTGTAACCAAGTTTCCAGAATGACTCAAATGTGAAAACCTCAAATGCAAATCCTCGATTGTGGAGATTAGCAAAGCCATCAAATTCCAACCCTCAAGGAAAGTGTTAGACTTTCTGGAGAAACTTATAAATCTGGTGAACCCCAGCTGGGCATCAAAATCATTGAATTATAATACAGAATTTGGGATGAGCATACTATTATGGGTAGACCCGGTCTTTAAGAGAGTTCACCTTTAAGAACTGCCTGTGTTGCGTGTATTCAGTTGTTGTAGTGTACCCTGGCAGTTAGGATACTGTGGGAACTCACACAAATCAGTTTTGGTTGGTTTGCTACAATGTCTGCTTCATAAATTGCAACGTATTTTAGTGTTTTTTTTGCACTAACCAATGTTCAAAGTAACAGGGTTGAAAGTGTGTTTGCCTCAGAATTCAATCACAAAATAAAACCAATCAGAAAAATGTCCTCCGTATACTTGGAACAGAGGAACTGCTCCTCCAATCACACATGTTTGACATTGATAGGCTCACTATGAGCCAATCAATAGGAAACGTGGCAAGGAAGGAACACATGATTGGATGAGCAGTGAAAAGGTGAGTGGCAACAGTAAGCAAGTGTACAAAGGTAGAAGTGGGTTGTCAAGGTAGGGAAGCTGGAGTAAGTACAGTGTAGATGTCGTGGCAAAGGGAAGCAGAGCTGCAAGAAGCAGCTGAGCAAAGTGGGATTTTTGAAGCCAGAGATAGTATAGTTAGAGGGTGAGTGGAAAGCAAGCCTAGTGAGACTGGGCCCAAGAGGTGAGGCTGGAGAAAGAGGGTGAGTTGGGTTTGTAAATAGGAGAGGTGGTGTAGCAGGCCAATGGTATGTTGGCCTTCATAGCGAGAGGATTTGAGTACAGGTGCAAGGATGTCTTACTATAATTGTAAACGGTCTTGTTGAGACAACAACTGGAGTATGATGGGCAGTCTTGTTCTCCTTACTTGAGAAAGCATGGAGCATGAAGCATGTTCTGACTATGGAAGCATGCAACAAAAGTTTACCAGACTGATTCCTGGGATGATGTGGAGGTGTTGGTGTTAGACTGGGGTGGGCAAGTTCAAAAATCACACAACACCGTAGTATAGTCCAACGGGTTTATTTAAAAATGCAAGCTTTCAAAGCTTAGCTCCTTCCTCAGGCAAGAGAGGTATAAGACACAGAAGTTATAAGCAGAAAGGTAACAACCCTAAAACTGGCCAACTCCTGTTGAATCTTTAATCAGTTAGGAAGGAGGCTACTGATTAAAATGCAAAGTCCAGAATCCTGTCAAGTCATTGTCCTGAGATACTTAAAGGTTTTATCAACATATACAAGAGGTGACATCTCAGGTCAGACAATGCATTTTAAGTGTGAGGTCTTGCTTATAATCTGCGTATGTTTTAATGTATCTGCAACTACACAAACATTTTGGATGAAATAATTGGTGTGTGTGTGTGTGAGTATATAGTGTGGTGGAGTCACCTGTAGTGTGACATGATGATAATTGAGGTCGTCCTCATGGGTATGGAACTTGGCTATCAACCTCTGCTCAATGATGTTGCGTTGTTGTGTATCTCGAAGTCCACCTTGGAGGATGCTTATCCAAAGATTGAATGCTGAATAACCTTGGCCCCTGAAGTGTTCCACCACCGTGCAATGATCACCAAACAGGGGTGTTCCCTTCCCTCAATCACACCACACGTGACCCCACCACACTATACACTCTCACACATGCATGCACACACACTGCCTCGCACAAATACACTCACACACACGCTAGCACATTTACACAAACCCTCTGTCACATACCCTCTCTCTCACATACATATACTCCCTCACACCCACAGTCTCGAGCACACACATACCCACGCTTGGTTCGCGACAAATGACTGAATCTCCCAGTCACGAACCACTTCAACTGCCCCTCCCACTCCTTGGATGATATGTCCATTCTGGGCCTCCTGCGTGCCACAGTGATGCCACCCGAAGGCTGCAGGAACAGCAAATCATATTCAGCTTGGGAACCATGCAGCCCAATGGTATCAATGTGGATTTCACAAGCTTCAAAATCTCCCCTCCCCCGACCGCATCCCAAAACCAGCCCAGCTCATCCCCGTCTCCCTAACCTGTCCGTCCTTTCTCCCACCTATCCACTCCTCCCATCTCAAGCCCCACCCCCACCTCCTACCTACCAGCCTCATCCCAACTCCTTGACCAGTCCGTCTTCCCTGGACTGACCTACCCCCACTCTAACTCCCCACCTACACTCACCTTTACTGGCTCCATCCCCCCCGTCTTCGACCTGTCTGTCTCCACCTATCTGCTCCTTTATCCATCTTCCATCCGTCTCCCCCTCTCTCTCTATTTATTTTAGAATCCCCTTCCCCTTCCCCATTTCTGAAGAAGGGTCCAGACCCAAAACGTCAGCTTTCCTGCTCCTCTGATTCTGCTTGGCCTGCTGTGTTCATCCAACTCTACACCTTGTTATCACACATGCACCCACTGTCTCTCTCTTTCTCTCTCTCGCTTTCTTACACACACACACGCACACACGCACACACACAGTTATTTCATCCAAGATGTTTTGTAGTTGCAGATACATTCTGTTTTGCTCAAAAAAACCTGTCCCTAGTTAAAACATAGACAGGTTCTAAGCAAGATTTCACACCTAAAATGCAATGTCTGCCCTGAGATGTCACCTCTTGTAAACATTGTTAAAACCTCTAATTAACTCAGGACAATGACATGAGAGGAATCTGGATTTTGAATTTTAATCAGCAGTGTGCTTTGTAACTGATTAAAGATACAACATGAGGTGGCCAGTTTTAGGGTTAAGATTGTATCAGAGATAAAAGGTACTGCAGATGCTGGAGAATCCGAGATAACAAGCATGGGGCTGGATGAACACAGCAGGTCAAGCAGCATCATAGGAGCAGGAAAACTCAACGTTTCGCATTTCTGATTGAAGGGTCTAGGCCCGAAACGTCAAGTTTTCCTGCTCCTATGATGCTGCTTGACCTGCTGTGTTCATCCAGCCCCATGCTTGTTATGCCAGTTTTAGGGTTGTTACTTTTCTGCCTATAAATTCTGTGTCTTATATCCTCTCACACTACGCCTGAGGAAGGAACTAAGCTCCAAAAGCTTGAAATTCCTGAGATGGCAGAGTTGACGTATGAAGAGAGACTGGATCAGTTTGGACTATATTCACTGGGGCTTTTAGCATAGACACAAATCCAGACAGTTTACCATAGTTAGCAACAGTGATTAGTCAAGGCAATGTACGTTACCATGTAAATCTCAGACCTGGAACATACGTCAGCAGCCTACATGGCAAACACTCTACATATTTATCAACCAAATGGCCATGTCTCAAAATGTAAGGGAAGTAATTCTCAGTTAAGTCAAAGTGGGCTGCCATATACCAGGGTGAACCAGCGCTGTAAGTTTGCAGCATCATCCAATCTCAGTCCATGGACTTGGTGTGGTCACAGTCAGAAGTTCTATATCATTACAGTCTGGGGAGTGGGCCATGCTTAGCCCTGGAAGTCCATTGCATTCAGTCTGGGGAACTGCACAGAGATCACTCAGGCATTGGATCAGTCAGACATTAGGACTACCTGTCGAAGTTGGGCAGGGGTTGTGCCATACAAAATATAAACAGCTGGAGAAACTCAACAGGTGTGGCAGCATTTGTGGAGAGAGAAACAGAGTTAATTTTTTCAGTCCAGTGACACTTTTTTAGAACAGGGGTTCGGCCATGGTCAATCCTGAAAGCTCAATGAAAATCAAAGGGGTTTAACCAGGGGACACTTCTATATTTGGGAAGTTGGGGAACGTAACTCTGGGATTGGAGACAGCGAGTTGGGATACAGAGGAGATAAGGATTTTGAAGGGGGATAATTGACACATAAGCGGGGAGGAAACATAAATGGAAGACACGGGATACTGCAGGATGTGTGGTTATTGATTGTCACCACCACCTTGGCCTTAACAAGGGGATCGTGCAGCACGCTGGTGGACATGGCTAAACTGGGGGAACCTCAGGGGGTTGAAAGCTGAAGACATAATTCCTAGTGATATGTGGGAACATGCAGACTATCCGTACTGATGGGCTTGCCAGGGAGTGCCAGGAAAAAAGTGACATTAAAGTTTGGGGATCCTGCATTATCAATTTGAGCCTGGGACTCACTGTACCAAGCATGCCCTGTGTTGACTTCCGTCCTCATTTTCTATCTGACCATGTAGGCTATATTTGTGAGTGACATGAGGCCATTTGGATTAATCAGGAACTTTCACAGTACAGGTTGAAGTCATCTGTAATTATAGAACCCTGCATGTGAAATATATGCAGTGTCCAACTGTGTGGGTGCAAATGTTGGTAAGAAGCAAGCTTGACTGTGTCATTTGTCATTGCAGCTTGAAGATAGTCATCTCTATGAAGCAGAAATAATCACAGGAGACCTTACCAGTGGCACAGGCATGTCACAAACCACACAATTAATACAAGATCTCATTGGCTGTACAGGGGCATGGAACTGATTCCCTTTCATATTGAAAATAGGAGCAGGCCATTCAGCCCTTTTGAGACAGCCCCCCAATTCATTATAATCAAGGCTGATCATCCAACACAATAACCTGTTCCTGATTTGCCCCCACGTCCTTTGATATTTTAGCACCTAGAGTGAGATCTAACTCCTTCTTGAAATCATACAATTTTTGACCTCAACTGCTTTCTGCAGCAGTGATTTCTACAGGCCCCCCATTTTCTGGGTGAAGGAATGTCTCCTCACCTCACTCCTAAATGGCCTACACTATATCCTTACACTGTGATCCCTGGTTCTGGATTTCCCAGTCATTGGCAACATCCTTCCTGCATCTATTCTATCTAATCCTGTTGGAATTTTATACGTTCCTATGAGTTCCCCCGTCATTCTTCTGAATTCCGACGAATGTAATCCTAACCAATTCAATCTCTCCTCATACATCAGTACTGACATCCCAGGAATCAGTCTGGTAAAATTTTGCTGCACTGCCTCTATAGCAAGAACATGCTTCCTTAGATACGGAGACCAAAACTGTGCAAATTGTTCCAGGTGTGGCCTCACCAAAGCCTTATATAATTCCATCTAGACGTCAGTGTGGGCCTTAACCTCATAGCTGGGCTTCCCCAGGTAAAGGGTACAATAGATTGTATTCCCAACTCACTGACCAACCCCCACCCCCACTTCGTACCTACTAGCCCCAAACCCGCCTCCTTTACCTGTCCGTCCTCCCACCCACCTACCCGCCCCTACCTCCTCACTGACCAACCCCCATCCCAATGCCCTACGTACATTCACCTGTACTGGCTTCATCCTCGTCTCCTTGACCTGTCCGTCTTCTCTCCACCTATCTGCTCCTCTATCCACCTTCTATCATCACCTCCCCCTCTCTCTCTATTTATTTCAGAGTCCCCTCTTCCCCCCAGCCCCCTACACCCCTCCCCCACCCGCCATTTCTGAAGCAGGGTCCAGCCTCGGAACGTCAGCTTTCCTGCTCCTCTGATGCTGCCGGGCCTGCTGTGTTCATCCAGCTCTACATCTTGTTATCTCAGGATCCAGCATCGGCAGTTCCTACTATCACTATAACGGTGGAGCTCCGGTGATGTATGAATTGGAATTCAACCACACCATCAACAATGTAGGAGCAAATTGCTGCAGATGTTGGATGCTGCCCCCTCCACACTTCACGTCAGCCTCTGATGAAGAGTCATCTAGATTTGAAACGTTAGCTTGCTCTCTCTCCGTGGATGCTGCCTGACCCATTGTGATCTCTAGCAATTTTTATTTGCAGTACACCATCAACAACTGCTGCACAAACATGAGACAGTCACTAATCATCCAGCAAGTTTAGGGTCAAGTTATAGAAGGCCTGCAACTAATTAAGAGCTGATGGGGATCTGAGTTTGGATATTTTTTATGCTTCTTGTCACTTTTATGGTCTTCATCGGTCTTATGGTTTTCATTGCTTTTTATGGTTCTCATTTTTATAGTTTTATTGTTTTTATAGTTTTATAGGCTTTATGGTATATGGAGAAGAAAATATTTTTCACTAAATGAACAGATTAATAAATTCAGATCTAAGTAATTTCTTTTGCTCTTTTGATGTATGGATTGCTGATAGTATATGATGTCATCTTCCTTTTGAGGCCTAAATGAGAGCTTTGACACCAATTGAAGCTTTTAATTTTGATGAATCATAGAATCCCTCCAATGTGGAAGCAGGCCATCTGGCCCACTGACCCTGCGAAGAGCATTCCAACCAGACCCAATCCCCTACCCTGTCACTGTAACCCTACATTTCCCATGGCCAATTCATCTAGCCTGCACATCCCTGGACAACTTAGCATTGCCAATCCACCTAGCCTACTCATTTTTTGACTGTCAGTGGAAAGCCACACAAACATGGGGGGCTTGTGCAAACTCTAAACAGACGTTCACCTGAGGGTGGAATTGAATCCAGGTCTCCGATGCTGTGAGGCAGCAGTGTAATCAATGAGCCACCACGCCACCCATGCCTAAGATGTCTTCAGAACTTCAATATCTTCAAGTGCATCATTCGTTCAAAACAAAAACATTTGATGCCAAAGGAGAACTGCACTATTTTTAAGAGTATTAAGAGCAAAAACGATGTCAAATTTTTCTTGTAAGGGACTAATCAAGCCACTCTTGGTAATAATGGTTAAAATACCCCATCCAAAGTACACTCTGTTTCCTTGCTACCCACAGTGCTTCTTACCTATGATATTCAACGTGGATTCTTGTTTCAGTAGTTTGGTGTAGAGGTGGTAATCAATAGGAAGTATTCTTGTCAACATTTGGCCTGATGTCATAAGACTTCATGAAGTCTGGAATCAATGTTGTCGACTCTGAGAGCAACTTCCTCCTGACTGTATACAATTATGCTGTCAACTCTGATTGGTCTGTCCTGCCACTGGGAGAGGACATAACCAGGGATGCTGACCTCTGTTCCCTCTAATTTTCCTACCAGCTTTGTAGGCCTCTGAGGCCCGTGCAACTTCTGGAACTGGAACACCTTAGAGAACGTTGATGCTGATGATGGTGTTGGCATTGTCTGTAAGGTGTGATTGTGTGAGTATTACAATGTCAATCTGCTTTTATAAATAGCAAAAATAGTCTGCTGATTGACTAGGCTGTGGGACAGCTCAGCCAATAATAGCACAAGTCCTCATTGTTAGTGAGGAAGATCTTATAGGGTAAATGGTACTGTCATTGTCATTTTCCAAGGTATTGATCAATACCAGGTGGTGCATCCGGTTTAATTTGTTTTTGACATTTCTTTAGTGATTTAATACAGCAAAGGGACTTGCTAGATTACTTCAGAGGGCTATAAAGAGTCAACCAATTTACTATATGTATATTAAGCAGTTGGACTGGCTCCACATGAAATACATTCCAAATATCATGAGCAACAAAGGGGAGACTAAAGTGTCCATCACAGACCAGAAATGTTGAATGGAAGCACTCATCATCAGAGCTCAGGTTGAATGTAATGTACATATGGTACATATGAATGACGATAAAATCCTCAGACAATTACATATACACAACCTAAACTTAAACATTAGCTGTGATGCAAGCTGAGACTAACATTCAAGGATCCCTTGATAGTAAAACTCAGGAAATGCGGTTTGACCACCACAGAATTAAAAAAAAACTAGGGAGCAATCTCAAGTAATTAATATAACATCAAGATTGATATTTGATTGCTCTTAACAGAAGATAATCTGTAACATTTTAGTGAAATCTATCAATCTTCATTAAGGACTAAGCACTGAGTACAGGAGTGACTTGAGTAGGATATCTCTAAAACCTTCCACAATCAGGTTCTAATTCATGTGATCTAGTATCATCTGGTACCACTGATGCTGCAGTCTAGTTACTAACATACAGCTATTAATCCCATATAGCACAGTAGGAATGGTCTTTTTTTGGAAAGCAAAGAATCAACTCAGAAAGTACAAAAAGCAATCTAGAAAGATCAGGCAGTCCCATCAAAATCAGACAATTAATCTTCCATCATTCATTTTCAGTGTGAAAGCCAGGCAGGTCTCAAATTGGGCTCCCAGCCATGTTAGAACACACGATTGATGACCCTTTGCACACAGGAAACTGACATCTTTGATAACAAAGTGAAAGCGATGAGCATCTGATAAGGCAATCCAACATCAGTTCGTAAACCAATTCACAATTGTAGATTTTTTTTTTCTGATGAAGGGTTTAGGCCTGAAACGTCAAGTTTTCCTGCTCCTATGATGCTGCTTGACCTGCTGTGTTCATCCAGCCCCATGCTTGTTATCACAATTGTAGCATATTTTTGGAGAAAATGATCACTTATCCTGCAAAATAAATTAAACAAGTTAATCAGAATATGTTTAAAGTGGGCCTGAATAGGAAGCATGATTCAGTTTGTTACAGTTTTGTTATTTGCCTGCAAAGTGGCATTGCTGTATGGAGGTAAACGTAAAGTCACCGTAGTCCCAGAGATCTATAGGGCTGCTGTGTCATTAGAGAGGGAGGTGACTCGTGATGGTTTAACCCCAGAGTCACCACTTCAGGTGAGGGGAGAGATTGAGAAGGAGAGTCCTTCATGGTAACCTCACCAGTTTGGGAATTGAACCATGCTGTTGGCATCACAAGCTGAACAAACTGGAGGGAATGTAATTTCAAACAGATATTTGACATGGTTGATTACAAACAGTGGATAAAAAAAAAACTGTACAATTTGTACTGCAGCACCAGTAGACAAACTAGAGCATTCTTTTGTCTTAGCAAGTACTCGAGCAATATGTTTTAGAGCACAAAAAAATATGGAACACCATAAACATTCAGCACAGGCCTGTTCCTTTCACATACTAAGTATAACTTGCCCTGGCATATATTGAACATAATTTATTTAATCCCCCGAAGAAAAGTTCTGCAAATTTTCTCCATATCCCTCAAAGCGCACTTAGAGGAACTCCAGAATAACCTGGCAACCTCCATTACTCAATTTTGATGACTGGTAGACAGATAATAAATTAAGCCCAGCAATTTCAGTATATACTGCCATGAAAGAACATAATTCAACATCAAATTGTCATTAGTAGATAAACAGGACATTCACCAGGCTTTTAAGAAACTTGTTATATACTAACTTTTTTGTGAAATATTTTCTTAAATTAACCTCAATTATTGGGCCACATAAGTTTTCATTCAGTTCTGAAACTAGCACATGTAGAGCTAAAACTACGAGTCTGGTGTACTATTGCTAAAAAGTACCTGATGCGATCAAGTCATGACACCATGGACACAAATTTCAAAATGGTAATTGATTTACATTTAGGATTTTGAGGACAATATCTTTTTTGTAAAAGAAATGTGATGGGTACAGTATAAACACAGAAGGATTCTGCATTATTTTGTAGTCTGTAAATTTGTTCACATTTTTATTCAATCAATTTGTATTCTACATGCTTTATTTTGTTTATCTTGTATCTTGCCTGTCTCTTAAATGTGGTTTTGTCTGACATACATGATATATAACTTGCTCCCACCTTTTCCTTATGTTGTAAATTCTTCTCTTGTCCTTCTTATACATTTTTCTGCTCAGTCTCTAACTGGTCATTCCATTACAATGTGCCTTTGTAGAGCCCACTAACTACTATGTTGAGAAACATGTACAGGTATTGTCAACAGTTGATCATATGAAACTGTAAAACATTGTTCAGTGAGGGAGGATCTTGAGGGATACATATTCTGAGGAAGGGTCACCGGACTCGAAACATAAACTGTTCACAGATGCTGCCAGACCTGCCTAGCTTTTCTAGCAACTTTGTCTTTGTTTTTGTTCTTGAGGGATACGCGTTAAGTATGCTTGCTGATGTGCAAATGTTGAAAATAAAGTACAGTTTGAGGATGAAAGAAAGAATGAAAACAAGAAGTAAATAAATTTCTCTAATCAATAATGCCAGGGGATTGTTATATTCACCGGAAAGGACAGATTCTTGCTTTAATGCTGCATCTAAAACGCAAAAACTTTGATAATGCAACAATCCCTCAGCGCTACATTGGAATGTCAATTCTCATTTTGTATTGTCGTAGAATTTGAATCTGCAACCATCTCATCCACAGTTGATATTTCTGCCACTGATAGATAAGTGATTTTTTTCAAACATCTTTCTCATTCTCACTGTCCTTGAAAATCATAATTCTATCACAGATTTTCCAGTAAACATGTGTTGCAGTGTTTTACAACCTGGGCCAATAGAATTAAAAATATACTGAAAGACCAGATGCAAAATACATTACTAAACGTTTATGGCTTAATGAATAACATAATTCAAAGCTTTCTATCTGCTCTTTATTAGCTTAGTTCTTACCAAAGAAAAATGCATTTTACTATCAGATTAAAAACATTTCAAAGTTTAATACCTAAACTAAAACACAAACAAAATAAAATCCAAACAGAACAATTCGTTGGCATCGTTACAGTATCAAGAAAGACTTTTCTACTTACGTTTGAGATAGCAAGATGCTTCTCTGAAAAAAATCTACCTGGTGACTAGAGTTAAATTGTAGTAATATAATCACAGAAGCACCACAAGTGTGGAAGCAGGCTATTCAGTTCAAGTCCACGTTGACCCTCAGAAGAGCATCCCACTCCATCCCTGTAACCTTGCATCACCCATGGCTAATCTACCTAGCCTGCATACTATGGGGAATATAGCATGGCCAATCCACCTAACCTGCACATCTTTGGACTGTGGGAAGAAAGGAGTGCAGACACAGGAAGAATGTGCAAACTCCACACAGTCACCCAAGGCTAGAATTCAACCCAGATCCCTGGTGCAGTGAGGCAGCAGTGCTAACAGCTGAGCCGCTGTGCTGCCCTAACCAGCTGAAAATGCTGATTAGTTCAGGCAATGCAAACAGGCCACCTCAAACACCGGCACAGTTTTAGTTTTCTATTATGCTCCTTCCCCAGGTGAAGTTATTTCCATCACCACTAGACTGTACTGGTCTTCAGCCATACAGCTCAGTCAACCTATCCATTGTAGTCATCTCTCACCACAACATACTCCAGCTAGTCATTCATTATTTCTGTGCTTGCTTTGCAGTTTTCAAGCTGATAACTGGCATCTTCCTTATGTGGTACATTCCAAATGATTTAGCTTCTCCCTATAATTTATCTGGATAGAAGAATTTGAATACAGTAAACCAAGAATAACATTTATTTTTGATATCTTTAGCTTTTTACCAATTTATCATTAATAATAAATTCAACAGTGTATTTTCCTCAAACTAAATGGGAAAAACATTGGTCTGCCAGATGAGGGACCATGATCCACAATTAACCTATTGATTGGAATGCAGGCAGCCCTCCAGCTTTACGCTGCCTGCTCAATACAATGATTTCTGTGTGTAACTGGCATGGACTGCTTTAGCAGAAGACACATCAATCTCATTTCTAATCTGCATTATCTAAATCTAGGTTGCATCCCTTTAAAGGATATGTACATTATGGCAGGAGCAAATGCTGGATGTCATTCTAATAGTAAATCTGACCTATCTGAGAGTCAAAGAATCAAAGACTGAAATCACTGTCAGTACTTAGCAGGTTTGTCGGCATCTGTGGAAAGAAAGCAGAGTTAATGTTTCGGGTCCGATGGCTCTTCATCTTTCTTCCCAACTTTGCTGCCAGATCTGCTGAGTTTTGCCAGCAATTTCTGTTTTTGCTTCAGATCTCCAGCATTCGCAGTTCTTTGGTTTATATTATATGAGAGCAAAGAATGGCTGACCATAAAGTAAAGGAAGCATCCAGGCTTTCAGTTGTGATATCAGGGGTTCGATAGAGCTAATGGAAAGGTGGGGATGAATGAGGAACTCTGGAAGTGTCATATGTCAGTAATGGGAGTGCAAGCCTTGAAGATCCATGCTAGAAGACTAATCCCGAAGAGCTAGAAGTTTAATGATCTTACCTGAGTAAGCAAGGCGTGGGGCTGGATGAACCCAGCAGGCCAAGCAGCTTTTCTGATGAAGGGTCTAGGCCCGAAACGTCAAGTTTTCCTGCTCCTATGATGCTGCTTGGCCTGCTGTGTTCATCCAGCCCCACGCCTTGTTATCTCGGATTCTCCAGCATCTGCAGTACCTTTTATCTCTCTTACCTGAGTAAGCAATGTCAGAAAATGGAGCTTCATATGCCACATTCTACCAGCTACACAATTAGCCTCATCTGCTGCTCAAATCATCACATTCTACCCCACACTCGTGCTACACATCACCCACCTGCCAATAATTTCAATCAGGACACATTCATAACATTTATGCAGATCACCTCATGATTGAACCCTTCGGGTAACTGTAAATATCATCTCTCAGCTTGTATATATCTCAGTTGTTTGACAAACACAGCACATCATCTAAACAGATTGGATTGCATGCAAAGCCAAGTTTCCTTCTCTTATGCAATTGAAGATGGCATACAAAGAGAAGAAGCAGGAAGAAACCAGAGGTTCTTTGAGCAGGGCTGAAGCCAATGAAATTGAGAGGATTTGCATAAATAAATCTCTTTCTCAAATGCAGCAGTTTGAGAAGCTGCTGGTGGTGCAAGCATGCACTTCTTAGTTCCTCATCTTTTGTCATCATAACCTAATGATGAGAACAGAAAATCTTGGAGAAACTCAGCAGATCTGGCAGAAAATGCAGATAGAGAAACAGGCTTAACATTTTTGGACCAATATGACGGTTCTTCAGAAATGATAGCAGCTGGAAAACAGAGTTTTATGTAGAATATAGGAGCAGGTATAAGCCATCCAGCCCCTTGAGCCTGTTCTGCCATTCAATATGATCTTGGCTGATCGTTGATCTCAATACCCTAATCCCACCCTCCTCCAAATCCCTTGATCCCTCTAAATGGAAGAGCAGGAAGGTGGGACTAGTTCAGTTTGGGAACATGGCCTCATTGGACCAAAGGGTCTGTTTGTGTGCTGTATGACTCTATGACTGTACCTCCTTCTTGAAAATATAATTTTTGCCCTTAACCACTTTCTGTGGTAGTGAGTTCCACATGCTCACAATCCTCTGGATAAAGAAATTTCTCCTCATCACAGTCCTAAAAGTTAAACCTTTATCCTTATGCTATGAACTCTGGTTCTGGACTCCCCCACCTTCGGGAACATCCTGCCTGCATTGAACCTGTTTAATCCTGTTAAAATCTGTATGTTTCTATGAGATCGCCTCATCATTATTCTAAACTCCAGTAAATACAATCCTAACTGACTTAAACTCTGCTCATATGTTAGTTCTGCAAGCCCTGGAATCAATTTGATAAACCTTTGCTGTACTCCCTCTGTAACAAAGACATCCTTCCACAGATAAGGAAATCAAAATTGAATATGATATGCTAGGTGTGGCCTCAACAATGCCCTGTATAAATGCAGTAAGACATCCTTTTTCCCGTTCTCGAATCCTCTCACTATGAAGAACAACACCTTCTTTACTGCATGCTGTGCTTGCATGCTTACTTTCAGTGACTGGTGCACAAGGACACGCAATGTTAAGCATTCCCCTCTCTCAATTTACAGCCATTCAGATATTAACCTGCCTTCCTGTTTTTTGCTACCAAAGTGGATAACCTGACATTTATCCACATTATACTGCATCTGCCATGCATTTGCTCACTCACTCAGCCTATCAAAATCACATTACAACATCTTTGTGTCTTCCACATTTCACTTTTCCACCCAGCTTTGTGTCATCTGCATATTTTGAGATACTTCATTTAGTGCCCTGTCTAAATCATTAATGTATATTGTGAATAGCTAGGGTCCTACTACTAATTCCTGTGGTATTCCGAAAAAAAATTATTCCTACACTTTGTTTCCTGTTTGCTATCCAATTTTCTATCCATCTCAAAACACCATCCCCAGTCTCATGCTCTTTAATTGTGCACATTAATCTCTTATATTGCACTTTGTCAATAACCATCTGAATGTCCAAATAAACCACATCCATTGGCTCCCCAATCAACTCTACTAGTTACATCCTTAAATTATTCCAGCAACCCTTGTCAAAAATGATTTCCCTTTTGTAAATCCATGCTGCCTGTGTCTGATTTTAAAACAGTTTCCTAAGTGCTCTGCTATAAAATCCTTGCTCATTGACTCTAGCATCTTCCCACTACTGATGTCAGACTCCCTGGTCTATAATCCCTGTTTTCTCTCTACCTCCCTTTTTAAATAGCGGGGTTACATTAGTTACCCTTCGATCTGTAGGAACTGTTTCAGAGTCTAAAGAAACTTAGAAGATGGCCACTAATGCATCTATTATTTCTAGGACCACTTCCTAAAATATTCAGAGATGTGGATTATCAGGCTTTGGGGATTTATCAGCTTTCAATCCCATCAATTTCTCCGACATCATTTCTCTACTTACACAGATTTGCTTCAGCTCCTCTCTATCACTAAACCCTGTGTTCTCCATTATTTCTGGTATGTTATTC
The DNA here is from genome assembly GCA_024137785.1 of Ginglymostoma cirratum. NCBI lineage: Eukaryota > Metazoa > Chordata > Chondrichthyes > Orectolobiformes > Ginglymostomatidae > Ginglymostoma > Ginglymostoma cirratum. Next base: position 29,476,996 of record JAHRHZ010000034.1, on the reverse strand, counting down.
CGGTCCTGCTTTGAGAAGACAAAAGAAAATTAGGGCAGGATTTATACACTGAATGTAAGGTACTGGGGAGTGTTGCTGAACAAAGAGACCTCGGAGTGCAGGTTCATAGTTCCTTGAAAGTGGGGTCACAAGTAGATAGGATAGTGAATAAGGAGTTTGGTATACTTGCCTTTATTGGTCAGTGCATTGTGTATAGGAGTTGGGAGGTCATGTTGCGGCTGTACAGGACATTGGTCAGGCCACTATTGGGATACTGTGTGCAATTCTGATCTCCCTGCTATAGGAAGGATTTTGTGAAACTTGAAAGGGTTCAAAAAAGATTTACAAGGATATTGCCAGGATTGAAGGGTTTAAGCTATATAGAGAGGCTAAGTCCCTGGAACATCAGAAGCTGTGGTGTGACCTTATAGAGGTTTATAAAATCATGAGGGTCATGGTTAGGTTAAATAGGAAAGGTTTTTTCCCCAGGGTGGAGGAGTCTAAAACTAGAGGCCATAGGTTTAGGGTGAGAGGAGGAAGATTTAAAGGGGACCTGAGAGGCAATCTTTTCACACAGAGGGTGATGCATGTATGGAATGAGGTGCCAGAAGAAATGGTAGAGGCTGGTATGATTATAACATTTAAAATGCATCCGGATGAGTGTATGAATAGGAAGGGTTTAGAAGGATATGGGTCAAAAGCTGGCAACTAGGATTGGATTTATTTAGGATATCTGGTCGGCATAGACAAGTTGGACTGAAGGGTCTGTTTCTATGCTGTATATCTCTATGACTCTATGACTATAACTTTGAACTTAGCTCATCGACTCTTCCACCATTTCTGACTGTAAGGATCCGACAGTAGTTTTCACTAATCTTTTTCTCTTTAAACAACTGTAGAAACTTTAAAAGTCAATTCTTATGTTCCTCACAAGCTTACACTCATATTTTCCCCTTCTTAATCAATCCGTGGTTCCTCCTTTGCCGACTTCTAAATTGTTCCCGACCCTCAGCTCTATTGCTTTTCTCTTGCCAATTTGTACTCCTCTTTTTTGTATCTAAGACTATCTCTAACTTTCCTTGTAAGCCATGGTTTTGTTAGCTCACTTTGCACTCTTACACCAGGCAGGATTAAACAATTTTTGTAGTTCATCCATTTGCCCTTTGAATAATTCCCAATGCCTATCCACCATCATTCTTTTCTGTTACATTTCCCAATTCATCATAGCCAACCCATACCTCATACCATTGTAGTTCCCTTCTTAAGATTCAGGGCCATAGTCTCAGAATCAGCTCTCATTCTCCATCTTAATGAAGAATTCTCATCCTAAGGGGTCTCTCACAACTACATTACCAATTATTCCTTTTTCATTGCATAATAACCAGTCTAAGATGGCCTGTCCTTTAGTTGGCTCCTCAATGTATTGGTCCAGAAAACCATCCCATACACATTCTAGAAATTAGTCCTATAACGTATTGTGACTAATTTGATTCGTCCAACCTATATGCAGATTAAAGTCGCCCAGAATTACAGATGTTCCTTCACTGCATGCTTCTCTGATTTCCTGCTTAATGCCAATCCCAACATAACCATTACAGTTTGGTGGCCTATAAATCACACCCACTAATGTTTTTTGCCCCTTAGTATTTTTTAAAAGAATCTACATTGTCTGAGCCAATATCATTCCTCAGTATTGTGTTTATATCCTCTTTAATCAGTAATGCAACTCTACCACCTTTTCCTTTTTGTCTGTTCTTCCAAAATACGGAATATCCTTGGATGTTCAATTCCCATCTTTGGTCATGCTGCAGCCATATCTCTGTAATTCCAACCATTATCATACACAATTTATACTTCAATCTCAAGCTCACTTGATATTCTAACAAAACCTTTTTCCTTTCAGACATTAAGGAACACAAGTTACAACAACTCAGATACCCACACCCCTCTGGAATATCCATCCCCTCCCCTTCCCTCTGACTTCATCCTTTCTCCTGATCCCACCATTTGTTGAGCATTTCCTCTTCCTTCTGATATTCAGTTCACTGGTGCTGAACAAACATAGTCAGCAGGATTCAAGCCTGCGCGGGGAAACTACAACAGACTTCTAATCCATCGCCTTAACCACTCGGCCACGACTACAAGGTTAATCTATGTGTTGAGGAGGAGAAGAGGGGTCCTGACCTGAAACGTCAGTTTTCCTGTTCCTCTGATGCTGCCTGGCCTGCTGTGTTCCTCCAGCTCCACACTGTATTATCTCTGACACAAGCATCTGCAGTTCTTACTATCTCTGATGCTGAACATTCTGTACTCAGTAGCGGTCTTAGTTTAATCCCTCTGCACCCCCACCTCTGCCTCTGTGCCCATTTCTATGGACTGCAGTCCTCTCCCTTTCCCACAGACCTCTTTGCCCACCTCCAACACTCTACCTCCACCTCGACGTCTCCCTCTGGTCTTTTACCTGTTAATTAAAAACTGTCAAAGTGACATCAGTTGCCTCAAATTCTCTGCCTCCCTTACCCATTAGAACCTATCTCCCTCTGAACTGACTGCACTCCATGCTCTCAGATCCAGCCTTGACTTTGTAATCAAGCCTGCCAACCAGGGTGGTGCTATTGTTGTCTGGTGACTAACCACTACATTGAGGAGGCTGAGAGATACCAGCTCTCAGGTACCTCCTCCTATCTCCCAGGACCACAACCCCTCCAATTGAACACCAGGCGATTGTGCCCACAGCTATTACCAACCTCATCTTATCTGGGCATCTCCCTGTGACACCCTGCCAGTTCATCGTCCCCCAACACCGTACAGCTCACTTCTACCTTCTCCCAAATATCCATAGACAGGACTGCCCAGGCAGACCCATTGATTCTGCTTGCTCCTACTCTATTAAAGTCATTTCTTCCTACTTCAACTCTATTTATTCTCCCCTTGTTCAGTCCATCCCCATTTACATCTGCGATTCATCTGACACTTCATATCAGTTTCAGAATTTCCAGTTTGCGGACTCCAGCCACCTTCTCTTTGCCATGGATGTGCAATCCTTTTATATGTCCATGTCCCATCAGGATGGTCTCAGGGTTCACCGCTACTTCCTGGAACAAAGGCCTGAACTGTTCCCATACACCACCACTCTCCTCCACTTGGCTGTGCTCGTCCTAACCGTGAACAACTTCTCCTTTAACTCCTCCTAATTTCTTCAGGTCAAAGGGGTGGCCTTGTGTATTAGCATGGGTCCCAGTTATGCCCATCTCTTTGAATGTTCATTCAAGAAGAGCAACTCCTATTCATTGCAACTCCACCAGCAAACCCACCTCACCTGCTGCATGTCAACATTAACCAGTTGTGTTTCTCACTTGCTGCCCATAGTCTATTGCACCACTGGATTTCTAACATTTCCAGGTTGGCTCTGTCATTAGTGGTACAGCCTATGTTGTGGATGGGGCCTCTGTTGATTTCCTGCCCCTTGTCCCCCTTGTCTGCATCCGTCATAGCCCAATCTCCACCCAATTTGAGAAGGATAATGTTCCTCATTGTCACTAATTTCAAATTCTCATTGCCAGCTGCTACCTTCTTTGTATTCTGATGTCCTGGTAATTGTAACTAAAATCCTGTGATGTTATAAAGATGATGTTCATGCACATATGGAATACTGTTCCTGCAACCTGCACAATCCCAATGGCACCAGTGTGGCAATGGCTTTGTGTCCCTCAAGAACAAGAACACAAGGAGGAGTGGTACACTCAGTTCCTCCAGCCTGTTCCACCAATCAGTAAGATGGTAGCTGATATTTGATTGCAGCCCTGACTCCATTTTCATGCCTGCCACATAATCTTGTCAATCAAAAATTATCCAACTCAGCTTTGAATATATTCAATGAGCCACCCTCTGGTCAACCTGGCTGAACAAAAATTCTCCCCATCTCCATCTGATATGGGTGACCCTGTCAGTTCTTTTCCCATTCATGAACCAGTCTAATTTTTTAGGGGAACCATCCTTGCTGTTTTGCCACTGAAGTAACTTGACCAATTTCGATTTTCCATCACCGAGCCACTCTTTATTTACATGTGCAGAGTCCTAGACAGTAATCCAGCTGCCTTGGGGCCAGCTCTCAGAATGACCAGATGTCTGACACTCCTGTTCTTATCTGACAGCCAGGATTCCCTGATTGGACCACGTTAACAGCCCCAATCAGCAAACCCATATTCCATCTGGCTGTACTCATTACAACCACTACAGTCACCTCCTTGCAACTTGATTCTATCCATCATGTAGACTCAACAAAATCTCAACACGATCCTCAAGGAGCTACTTAATTCATTTAATTGGACTCACTAATTGATTTGTCATGTCCTTTGGGCCAGGCCACTAACCTTAATGGAAGTTGTCTGTTGGGTCAGAAATCAGGACAGAAAGCCAGCATAGGAGCCAGCACTGCTATTTCCATTATCTTTGCCACTACCACCCTGGCAGGCTGTAAAATTACTGTCCCTAGATATGTATAACACAGAAAAATGACCAGTCAACTGAACATTATACTGAGGAGCAATGAACATTTGGCACTTTGGAACTTCTCCACCATTCATAAGGTCATGGCTAATCTGGTTGTGTTCTCATCTCCATTTTCCTGTGTAACCGCTCATTAAATCTGTCTGAATTTAGGAAGGGTCCCTAGACCCGAAACAATAACTCTGACTTCTCTTCACAGAATCTGCCAAACTTATTGAGCTTTTCCAGCAATCTCTATTTATGTTTTATCTTACCTATCTTGGTATTACCAGCAAATCTAGCAACCACACATTTAAACATTGTCAAGTCTGCTCTTCCATTCAACGTTATCATGGCCGATCATCCAACTAAGTACCATGTTCCTGCTTTCTCCTCTCACCCTTTGATCACTTTGGCTCTGAGAATTATATCCAACTCCTTCTTAAAAACATTCAATGTTTTAATCTCAATTGCTTTCTCTGACAGAGATTTCCACTGGCTCACCACTCTCTGAATGAAGGAATTTCTCCCCATCTCTTTCCTAAATGGCCTACTCCATTTCCTTTAACTGTAACCCCTGGCTCTGGATGCCCCAGTCATTGGAAACATCCTTCCTGTGTTTACCCTGACTAATCCTGTTAGAGTTTTATAGCCCCTTCATGCAAGTCACTGATAAAGATTGTAAATAGCTAAGGTTCTAGCACTGATTTCTGAGACACTTTTGAAGCTGTCAACCTGAAAAAGATTCATCTATCCCGACTGTCTGCTTCCTGTTAGCTAACAAATGCTCTATGTAGTCTAAAATGTTGCTCTCTCGGCAGAGAAATCTTTCCCTGCTGAGTGTGCATGTGCTAGTGCTGGTATTTTTGGGAATATTTATAGGGACAAGAACTTATGCTTCTAAATTACTGACTGTGCCTGTGAACCAATAACTGGATCTTTATTGAATAAGTTCTGTTTCCATATTAAATCCATTATTGTGTTTATGAAGATACCCGGTTACTGTTTTTTTCTTTAAAACTTTATGTAACTAAGGTATTTAATTGGTCATCTTGGTAACTGGACAGTGTATTTTGATTTTATGTTGTGACATATGAACCTGTGGGATTACAATGATGATGTATTCCTCCAGCCTTGGCCATAACATTTGTTATATCACCTAGCAAGTTCTTCTTAGTGCCAAAGTGGACTGGTCAACTCATAACTATTTAAGATAGACACTGAAGCCATCTGAAATACTCAATGGAAGTACAACATGTTCAAAACTGCAGGCACTGGGGATAAGAAATATTTGCAAGAGTGCTCGAATAAAAGAGTGAGCTCAAAGCTCACTTAAGGATGATTTATGATTGTTGTGCCAATGCTGAAGTACAGTGAAATTACTTGTTTGAAAAATTTGAACTTTGTTCAGAGTTTGGTCGTTGTGTTCTTCTTTGTATTTCTTTTGTCTGGCAAATACATATGATTTTGAAATAACTCAGCATACAACTCAGTTGGGGAAGAGGGTGACTTGTTGGTCAATGCAGTGCGCTAATAATCCAGAACCCTAAACTAATGTCTTGAGGATATGGATTCAAAGCCTATCATGACAGTTGGTAGAATTCAAATCCAATTAGGCAGGAACTAAAAGCTATTCTTAGTAGTGGTGAGCATGATACTTTCAGCAATTATTGTAAAATCTCATCTGGTTCATTAATGTCCTTTAGGAATGGAACTTTCCTATCCTTGGTATAAGGCATAGGAGCAGAAGTAGGCCATTCAGCCCACTGAGTCAGTTCTGCCATCCAATGAATCGTGGCTGACCTCATTATGCTCAATTCCACTTTCCAGCTTTTTCCCCATAACCCTTGACTTCCTTACTGATTAAAAATCTGTGTATCTCAGCTTTAGACGTATTGATCGAGCTATATGTGACTCCACATCCACAGTACAGTGTTTGATACTTAACTGCCCTCTGAAATGACCTAAATTGGAGGGCAACTAAGGATAGATAAGAAGTGTTGGCCTTACTATTGATGCCCACATCCAATAAAAGAATAAAAGAAAACTCAGTCTTACATTTCACCCTTTTAAATTTTCCCCATAAAGACTTAATAACTACAATCATAAGAGATTATTTGTTGATTCATTTGCTGCCTGTGAAATTAATTAAGAATGATCAAGTTGACCTTATGGACACAATTTTAGCCTGGTACATAGCTATTCCATTCTGCATCCAGCTCCATCCAATTCCAAATTCCAAATGATATAGAATAAATTTTAATTCCTTACATGCCAACAGCTAGCACAAACACTTTATAAATGCTGTCCAGGCTCATCAAGTCACGTTTTCTAACAGATTTGTACAGTATATTTCATCTAATCTGTGCAGAGCTGTTCTTGCATCCTTGCAAACCCAAATTATTCCGTGATCAAAGTGATTTCTCACAAAGGAAATAAATAACATTAGGTCTGAATAATATATGACCTCCTTCGCTTTCATTTTGTTTGGACCAATATCAAGCACATTCATTTGCCATTTGGGATAGTTCATGGTTCCTTTCAACTGCTGAAACCATTATTTTATATGATTCACTGATGGCTCCATTCATTTACAATTACTTCCAGAATATTGAATAGTTTATGTAAATTAATACATGTTTGAAATTAGTTGAATTTCCCTTGACTCTTCATGAAAAAAGTAGTCTGGCATGCACACGTTTCATATGTAAAGGGTAGGGTACAACTAGTAGGCCAGAAAAAAGTAATTTTGCAATAAAAACTTTGTTTGTAGGTTTAAACAATATAGTTCTGACTTCTTTAAGATATTTTGAAATGTTTCTAAATGTTTCATTGGTCTTGATCATTGTACAAAATAAGTTGCCAAAGTCTAGAATAATGCAATGTATTTGAAAGTCTTCAGTTGTTCAAGACAACATTATTAATAATGTATAATTGATGGTGATTCCTTGTATCCTGTTCAAAACCATGAGTTACCTTATATGTTTCCCTGCAATTTATTGTTTAACCCGTTATCATTACTCATGCTGATATCACTTTACCCTGTCAAGTTGCTAGCATTCATACCTCTGAGGCAAAAGGGTCTAGGTTCAAGTCCCACTGTAAGACTTCATCATTAAAAAGTTAGGCTGATTAACCCAATACAATTGAGTCTGCTTTGTCATTGCGTGTGATCATGCCTGATCTGATAATCATTAACTCCACTTTCCTGACTTTTCTCCATATCCTCTTCCCTGATTAAAAATCTATCCAGCTCAGCTTTGAGTATACTTAATGAGCCAGTGTCTACAGCCCCCTAAGGTAAAGAATTCCATGGATTCACTACCCTTCAAGAGAAGAAATTTCTCCTCATCTCCGACTTAAATATATGGCCCTTTATAAGGATTGCACAACATTAACAGGTTGGAATAATCATTGATGCACTACCAGACTTCCATTGCCTTTCTGGAATGTAGACCTATCTCTGTCATCCTTTCTTGACAAGCTGACTACAAATCTGTGTCCTCTACCACTTAAAATATAATGTAGATCAAACCTGTATCACTTACACTTGCTAACTGTTGGTACCAAGGATATCTTCGGGGAATATGGTCAATGTTGTTACAGCTTGCATGCTGAATATTATTCTGTTCAAGTTCCTTGAACCGTACCTGTCACATTTGTTTCCTTGTCTCACTGCTGAGACTAAAATGAGCCTATATCCTTTAAAGTGGCATAGATCAGGAAAAACAATCATGTCATTTTAGTGTTAATGCTTTTTTGAACTTTCTCTACCTTTAAGTGCAACCCTGCCGTGAGTAGCTGAAGTGGAGGCAATCTACTCGGTGTCAAATGTTGAGTTGGCACACATTTCCAGTTTCAGTCTCCAGAATGATATGCTGTTGACATAATCTCAGCTGATCTGTGGTGACGATTGATTTATATTAAAGCTTACATGGTCCACGTACGTTTAATATTTTTGAGGAAGGTGAACCTGTATGTCATGCCTAACATTTGTTGCCTGTTGATGTACATTAAATGAATTTTAAACTTTAAATGGATTCACCACTCTAATTTGAATCACATCTTCCTGCAATTACTTTTTTGATTTGATTTGATTTATTACTGTCACATGTACTGAGATACAGTTAAAAGTATTATTTTGTGTGCTTGCCAGACAGTTACATAAGTACATCAGGGTAATAGAACAGAGCGTAGAATATAGAGTTACAAGTACAGAGAAAGATCAACTTTAATATATGAGAGGATCATTCATAAGTCTGATAACAGTGAGGAAGGAGGCGGAAGAGAGTACAACTAGGCTTGGAGCGGGGTCTTTAATTATGTTGGCTACTTTACCAAGGCAGTGGGAAGTATAGACGGAGTCAATGGTAGAAAGGCTGGTTTTCGTGATGGACTGGGCTGCGTTCACAACTTTATGTAATTTCTTGCAATCTTGGGCAAAGCAGTTGCCATACCAAGCTGTGATAGCTTGATTTCTATAACGTATCTATATAGATTGGTAAGAGTCATTGTGGACATGCTGAATTTCCTTAACCATTGATACAGACAGGGGAATGTCCTCCACTTTGCTTCCTGAGGTCAATGAGCAGCTCCTTCATTTTGCTGATGTTGATGAAGAGGTTGTTGTCTTTACACCATGCCAATAAGCACTCTCTTTCCTGTACTCTGTCTCATCGTTGTTTGAGATCCGATCCACTACGGTGTCACCCGCAAATTTGTTAATGGAGTTAGAGCTGAATTGAGCTGCACAGTCATGAGTGTATAAGGAGTATAATAAGGGGCTGACTATGCAGCCTTGCGGGGTGCTTGTGTTAAGGATTATCATGGAGGCGGTGTTGTCACCTATCCTTACTAATTGTGGTCTGCAGGTTAGAAAGCTAACGATCCAGTTGCAGAGGTGGGAGCAGAGTCCCAGGTCTCGGAATTTGGGAAATGAGTTTTGTCGGATCTATGGTGTTGAAGGTGGAACTAAAGTCAATAAATAGGAGTCTGACGTAGATGTCCTTGTTATCCAGATGTTCCACGGATAAATGTAGGACCAGGGAGACGGGCTGTGGACCTGTTGCGACAGTAGGTGAATTGTAGTGGATCAGGGCAGTCTGGGAGCCTGGAGTTGATGTGTGCCATTACTAACCTCTCAAAGCACTTCAATAATGATGGACATCAGAGCAACCGTGCAATAGTCATTAAGGAATGTTGCTGGTTTTTCTTTGACACTGGGAAGATAAGGGTTTCCTTGAAGCAGGTGGGAACCTCATATCGTAGTATGGAGAGGTTAAAGATGTCTACGAATACTCCCACCAGCTGGTCCGTACAGGATCTGAGTACACAGCCAGGGACTCCATTTGGGCCAGTCACTTTCCATGGATTCATTCTTAAGTAGGCCAATCTGGTATCTGCAGCAGTAACTTTGAGTACAGGAGCACCTGAGGCTGTCAGGGCAGGTGACATCATTTCACTGACCTTCTGTTCAAATTGAGCATAGAATGTATTGAGCTCGCTGAGGAGGGATGCATTGTTGTCAGCGATTCTACTCGACTTCGCTCTGTAGCCTGTTATATCATGCAAGTTTTGTCACAGTCAATGTGTGTTTGAGTGGTTAGTCTGGGACTCTAGTTTAATCTGGTATTGTCTCTTGGCATCCCTGATGGCTTTGTGAAGATCGTATCTAGATTTCTTCTAAAGGTCAGAAACATCCAACTTGAACGCCTCAGAACTGGACTTCAGTAGGGAGTGGATCTCCCAGTTCATCCATAGATTCCAGTTGGGGAACTCTAGAATTAACTTCTTTGGCACACAGTCCTCTACAAAGTTGCTGATGAAGTCTGTGATGGTTGGTTGCTGAGTTCTTAAATATTACTCATATTATTAGTTTATTCTGTTGAAATTGTCATTCATAGGGTCAGTACTGCAGCTAAGGTTTCCAAAAATTTGACCGAGAACCAAAACTCAATGTCATGCTAAGATAAAACAAAGAACTGAGGACTCTGGAGATCAGAATCAAAAACAAAAACTGCTGCTGAAACTCAGCAGCTCTGGCGGCAACTGTGGGAAGAAAGCAAAGTCAACATTTTGAGTCCGATGATTCTCCTTCAGAACTAATAAAGCTGAGTTTCTGTTTCTGTCCCATAGTAATACTGCTTGGCTCATATTATTGTACATGTGCCACCCAAAATACGTTGTTATTTTGTCAGAAACTATATTTTTGTCATAACTTGCACTTTCCCAGTTGGATTAAATGTAGCTTTTAATGAATAAAACATTAATGTAACCCATATTAAGAGGCCAAGTATTACACGAATGTGCCATGTTTCACATTTAGTTTAACATGTAATTACATCCCTTTGGTGTATAAGACTAAACTTTTCCAATATACACTTCCATGACTGAGGCCAAAAGTCAGCAGCATTTAGGTTTGAAACAGAACTTTGTATCTTTTTCTGTATAATGAACGTAGTCCTCTGTGTGGCAGATAAGCTGGCTTGAATTAGTTAAGAGTTAGATTCATTGTTAATTTACAGAATGTGTGCATAGCCATTTTTAAGTAACCTAGAATAATTTCCTAAAAGCCAAAGAACTGCGAACGATGGAAATCAGAAACAAAAACAGAAATTGCTGGAAAAGCTCAGCATGTCTGGCAACATCTGTGGAGAGAAAGCAGAATTAACATTTTGGGTCAGGTGATAGAGATAGGTTAGTATATTTGGCCTGTACTGTATTTGCTGCTCACAAAGTGGTCTCCTTTATACTGGGGAGATGAAACATAGACTGGGTGACCACTTCCAGAACACCTACATCCTGTTTGCAAAGATGACCCTGAGCTTCTGGTTGCTTGCCATTTTAACACATTGTTCGCTAATCAGCATCTCTGTCTCAGGCCTGTTGCAGTGCTCCAGTGACACTCAGCACAAGCTGGAAGAACATCATCTCATTTTCTGTTTGAGGACCCTGTTGCTTTCAAGCATCAATATCAAGTTCAATAATTTTTAGGCCTGAGCACTTTTTCCCATGTTCTTACCCCAGTCCACACACACCAGGACTTGTCATCACGTGGGCTGCTACCAAACAACACATTGTCAGCCACTAACAATCCCCATTAGCAGCTATTCATTCCCCAGACTGACCTTTATCCATTTCCTTGTCTGTCCAACTGTTTTTCTCCATGTCTGGGATCTCTCTCCACTGAGCATTTTCACCATCCCCCTCCCCCATCCCTTCAGTAGCATATATACAAACCTTCCCTCGCTACAATCAGTTCTGAAGAAGGGTCACTGGACTCAAGATGTTAATTCTGCTTTCTCTCCACAGATGCTGTCAGACCTGCTGAGTTTTTCCAGCAATTTCCATTTTTGTTTTAGAATAATTTCCTTATATCTTAATGCTAATTTAAACAGGATCCAAAATATGCAGTAGCCATACTCAATCCAACACTTTACCTGGTAAAAGTCAGCATTTTCAACATACATACAGCAAAGAAACAATAAATGAGGCTTTAGGATTTTCACATGAAACCAAACATGAGAAAACAGCATGAATCTGATGACATGGAAAATGATGACTAAATAAGTAAAGCTAAGCATTAGGTCATTTGCCTCTCTACGTGTTAGTGCCAGTGGACAGAACCATTCAGCCATTGTTTCTAATGTTTCTAGAAACTTAATCTTGCAGAATTATCCTTACTACACTTGTACTTGAATTCTGCATAAAGCTGCCTATAGGACATTTCAGTATTGAAGGGTTAATAAAAGAAATGTAATGAATACTTCTTTTTACATTTCACACCACAATGCATTGGGTCTGAGTATAAATATCATTGTGAACATTACAAACTGGTAAAACAACCTTTGGTTATTCTTTGTTTTCATACAATGGTAGATGGAATACAATGTGGAAAAGTGTGAGGTTATACATTTTGGTTGGAAAAGTAGAGGCAAAGACTATTTTCTAAATGTGGAAAGGCTTCTGAAATCTGAAGCACAAAGAGACTTGGGAGCCCTAGTTTTGGATTCTCTCAAGGTTAATGTACAGATTCAGGCTGGCAGTTAGGAAGGTAAACACAATGTTAGCATTCATTTAAATGGGTCTAGAATACAAGATCAGAGACGTATTGCTGAGGCTGTATAAAGCACTGGTCAGACTGCATTTACAACATCGTGAGCAGTTTTGGGTCCCGTATCTAAGGGAGGATGTGCTAGCGTTGGAGCGGGTCCAGAGGAGGTTTACAAGAATAATCCCGGGGATGAAGGGCTTGTCATACAAGGAGCAGTGGAGGACTCTGGGTCAGTTCTCAATGGAGTTTAGAAGGCTGAGGGAGGATTTAATTGTAACTTACAGGATACCAAAAGGCCTGGATAGAATGGATGTGGAGAAGATATTTCCATTAGTAGGACAGCCTGGGACCCAAGGGCAAAACCTCATAATGAGGGGACAATCCCTTAGAATTGTGATAAGGATGAATTTCTTCAGCCAGAGGATGGTGAATCTGTGGAACTCATTACCACAAAAGGCTGTGGAGGCCAAGTCATTGCGTATATTTAAGACAGAGATAAATAGGTTTTTGATTATTAAGGGGATCAAAGGTTATGGGTAGAAGGCAGGAGAAAGGGGTTGAGAAACATATCAACCTAGATTGATTGGCAGAGCAGACTCAATGGGCCGTATGGCCAATTCTACTCCTCTATCTTGTTGATTTATGATCTTTGGAAGATCATCCAAGCAAATATGAGCAAACAATGCAACATTAAGGACGAGAAGCCAGAGAGAAACAGCTTCCAGAATGAAAGAGCTTGCTTTGATCTTCCTTTAATAACAGAATTATTATCGTTTAGAAAGTGGCCATTCAGCCTACTGAGGCAGTACCAGTTATATTATGTAATCCCAATTTCCGGCCTTTTCCTATTATCCCTGCACAATATTACTATCCGAAAAATCATTGAATGCTCTCTTGAATGTTTCAATTGAACCTCCCTCAACCACTTTTCCAGGCAACGCATTTCATATCCTAACTATTGGGTATTGTAGGGGCTGAGGAGCCAAATGTTGGGCAGAAAGGAAGGGACTGACTGAGATGAAAATGGGTGGCACAACTGTTGGTGCTGGTGTAGTAGGGGGAGACATGGGGAGGTGTTCTAAGCCAGTAAGTGAGCAGTGAAGAGTCTGTGCAATGTTAGTGGTGTGGGGTCTTGGAGTAGAAAAAAGCAAGAGAGAGCTGCATACAATTGAGGGTGTAGTACAGCATGAGCCTTGGTGGTAAGTGAGTACAACAGCAGAGATAAGTTGAGTATGGGGTAGCAGTAAGAAGAGTGTGGCATTTACTCTGGCATAGCAGAAAAGATCATTGACTTTCTTATGGCACAGCTGCCCATTTCTCTACACTGTTGAAACAACATTGGCCCAAATGGCAACATCGGACCAGGTTGACAGTGTCTGATGTCGTAGCCTCCTTTGCTGGTCCTTAGGGATGAGAATGTCCTTCCTCTGCACCAACCTATCTACCAAGAATACCAGTTCCCAGTCTGCAAAACAAGGCCCTAATTCCCCTTGTGTGCATCCTCTATGTCAAATATCTGGAATCATATAAAGCTGCACTTGACCATGAATGCAATGGTCTTTTAAATATGGTGTCAGTGCCAAATATCCAGAATTGTTGAACACCCACAACAAATAGAAAAATCAGGCTAGCATCAAGAGTGCGGCGCTGTAGAGAAGCAGTGCCAATTTAATTAGGTGGGTTTTGGATAACAACACAAGAAAAATTGCTAGGCCTCACAGAGAGAAACCTTCTACAAAATTCAACAAAAATAAATGACACTTAAACAACCCCTATTAAGATTCAGCCCCATGACAAATTTATTTAAAATGTTCTGCAGTAACTATGTGTAGATAAAGTGGAACCTGTTGGTTTAGTACATTTAGATTTCTAAAAACCAATCAATAACTTGGCCCACAAATGACCAATAAGCAATATCAGTGCTCATGGATATGTTAATATAAATGGTGGTTTGGCTAACAGACAGCAGACAGAGTTGGAATTGACAAGGCATTTTCAAGTTGACAGTCTGTAAGTAGTGGAATACTGCCAGGATCAGTCCTGGGATCTCAGTTATTTGCAAAATTTAAGGTTCCCATGCCATGTTGGCGGTGAGTGATGTTAAATAATAAAGTAGAAAGCAATTGGGAAATGTTTGCAAATGGTGAGGATCTATTGAATTGCTAAAATAGTGAGTTTTCTGAGGCAATGGAACTTGACAGGTAAGTTATGGAAGTTGTGAAAAGCCTCCCAGTGTGTCCAGGAGGGTCTTTTATAGCTCATCCATCCCATGCTGTATCATTAGCTGATGGCAAGTTTCACCACTGAATGACTTTTCCCCTGCTGTCCTTTGTTCCCAATGCTGATTCTTTAAGTTTTAATCAGAATCATATGAGAGACAGCATCTGACGTGATGGCAGAAGTGCTGCTCATTTTTGGTTCTGCTGTTTGGAGCAGCCCACAATAATCAAAATATCACCCAACATATCCTCCAAAGTGTTTTTGGTGCATGGGTGGCACTGTCAAATTTACATCTGTTGCCCATTCCACTGAGGTATTATAGTGTTAACGGTTGTCTTTTTAGTTTGGACTGCTCAAATTCTTGGGGTCATGGTGCCTTTACAATGCTATTAATTAGGATGTTGATGGTGGGATGTGCTTCGGACTGAATAAGTAAAAATGGTGCAAGCTAAAAGATGCATAAAGCAATGTCAACTTAAAAAGCAAAAGAATTGATATCCCAACTTTTCTCAGAAGATTTTCGGTCTTCTAATAGAAGAATGGTACTACTGACTAGAAGCAAAAAAGTTGGTATGCAAATGACAATCTACACACTCCAAATTGAATACAAGAGTTGTATACAAGCAAAATCAAATCAAAACATTAACCCAGAGTACAAAAGACACGCTGAAATAGTTTATTTATAGAAAATAGGGTATTTACAGTGACACGCTGAAATAGTTTATTTATAGAAAATAGGGTATTTACAGTGACACGCTGAAATAGTTTATTTATAGAAAATAGGGTATTTACAGTGTAACATCAAGGAAAGTTATTAAATATGGTGCACATGAGGCAGTATTTGCCCATTGAGGTTTTTTTAAACCAGCTAATGTAAACAGTGAAATACACTAAAAAATTAGGACTGCAGCAAAAGATGTTCATGGAGGAATGTTTCTTATTATCATCAAATTATTGTGATTGACATTAATAAATCCCAGAATGTCGAAAACAAGTCTAAATTGGGGAGCATGTGAAATCAATGCAAAACAGAATTGCCAGAAACAATGTGATGACCTGCCTTATTTCAAATCATAAAGTCTGTGTGAGAAGTGGCTAATAAGTTCATTGCAGACTCTGGATTGGGATAGCAGCCACATTTTTTATGCACAGCTAGAATGAGCGTAGAAGGATGAAAGAACAATGGTAGAGATAATTAGTGTTACTTTGGGTAATGAGACTAGTCGGCTTCAACTGAGGTGTATATTTTGCCTGAATGACTTGAGTTCATCTCCAATTCTGAGTTCGGGTAGGAGCCAACATCAGACATTTCCCTCACTTGTGAAATCAGGGCCAGAAACTTAACCATTGTTACGAGCTTGAAAGGCCGACAACAATGAATAATGACTGCCAGCTGTTAGGTTTTCTAACTGTTGTCCAAATACTCGAATCAGGAGGCCTCCATGCTGAAGAAAGCTGGTGAGGAATTCGTGTCTGTAACCAGAGTAAAATTGGCAGAGAGGCTGTGCTGCCCACTTAAATGTTTAAAGTTTTTGAGAAGATCTGTGGCTCGGGTTGTGGATGAGGTTGTAGACTTGCTCGCTGAGCCGGTGTGTTTGATTGCAGATGTTTCGTCACCCCGCTAGGTAACATCATCAGTGCTCATCTAGTGAAGCGTTGGTGTTCTGTCCGGCTTGTGATTTATATGCCTTGGTTTGCTGGGTGGTTGGTATCGGATCAAGAACATCTCAGGCCGACATCTTACAGACACTGAGAAGACCATCCTAGTGCGCGGACTGAATTATACTTATGGAAAGGCCAAAAAACCTGACTTCCTGGTTGCACTGGAATCAACACTGAAGAGCAACGGACTCATGGAGGAAATACAACAGACCATCAGACAGACGATAGTCCCAACACTGAGCAGAAAAGGTAAGTGGAACACATTTAACACAGAAGAAAGCTCTGGAAAGACTCAAGAAAGACAGAAACATTGTAATCCTACTGGCAGACAACAGACACACGACTGTAATCCTTAATAGAGCTCAAAACATTGAGAAAGCCAACACACTATAATCAGATACCGACACCTACCAACAGATGGCGATAGACCCAACACTACAGTTGGGGAACCAGATTACAACAACCCTGAAGAAATTACGTAGCTCAGGAAGCATCAGCTAGAAGTAAGAGGGATCCAACACACCCCGCTTCTATGGACTCCCTAAGGTACACAATCTCCTTCAGATCCATTGTCTGACTAGCAGGCACACCAACATCTAGACTAGCCAAAGAACTACAATGGCAACTGAAATACTTGGTTGACAACACTACCCACTCCATCCACCCCTCCCATGAATTCCTCAACAATATCAAGGACACCAGAACAGAAGAGAACAAGATAATGGTATCCTTCGATGTAACAGCATTATTTACATCCATAAACATTGACCTAGCCAAATAGACAATTGCCACACTGCTGGATGAATCAGGAAGGCAGGTACCCCAAAACACTAACAGCATCAACAAGGACAGCCCCCTGAAACTGCTGGATCTGTGCCTCACAGCCCACATCAACTTCAATGGCCATATATTTAAACAAATCAACAGAACGCCAGTGGGATCCCCAACATCAGGACTGATTGCAGAAGTGGTAATGCAAAAATTAGAATGGACAGTACTCCCCTTTATCCAACCCAAACTCTGGGCCCGCTATGTAGATGACACCTTTGTGATTATCAAATGCACTGAACTAGAAGAAACCCCCTGACACATAAACAACACCTTCACCAGAATAAAATTCACTAAAGGAGAAGCGAACAATAACTGACCACCCTTCCTAGACATAATGGTGGTACATAAGAAGAACAGGGAACTCCAGGCTAGTGTATACAGAAAGACCATTCGTACGGACCAGATACTTAATTACACCAGTAACCACTCCAACAGCCGTAAACGGAGCTGCATCAGGACATTATTCAAATGAGCCACAACACACTTCAGGAACCTGGAATTGAGCAAAGCAGAACAGGAGCACTTATGCAGAATTTTTAAAACGAATGGATACCCAAAAAGCACAATCTGCTGATACTTCCGCGACAGACCACAATAAGGCACAACGCTAGTCATCATACCATACATCAGAGACATATCAAAGGTGACCACAAGCCTACTCAGACCCCAAGGTATCAGGATAAACCACAAACCAACAACCACCCTGTAACAGCTACTGATGAATGTAACGGACCCCATAGCCACAACCAATAAAACTAATGTAATGTACAAAATACCATGTAAGGACTGTGAAAAACATTACATAGGCAAACTGGAAGAAAACTGACAATAAGGATACACAGACACAATCTAGCCACCAAGAGACACGACCAATTCTCACTGGTCTCAATACACATGGACAAAGAAGGACACAAATTTGACTGGGACAACACATCCATATTAGCACGAGCTAAACAGAGACATGCCAGGGAATTCCTAGCAGCCTGGCATTCCAACCGGAATTCGGTCAACAAACACATTGAACTGGACCTGATATACAAACCATTGAAAAACAGAACGGAAGTAATTCCAACCATCCCAGCAAACCGAGGCAGATAAATAACAAACGGGACAAAACACTACGCTTCATTGGAGGCGCACTGATGATGTTACTTGGCAGGGTGACAAAACGTCTGCAATCAAACACACCTGCTCAGTGAGCAAGTCTACAACCCCACTTAAAGGTGGTATCACATGTTCGGCTCAAGGTCTGAGTTAAATGTAGCTAGTGAGTTGTTTCAGCGGCGGGAGTCTGGGAGGAAGCGCGAGGGCAGCCTGGGAATGTAAGCTTCCACCCAATAAATTTGGGAGTTAACTGGAACCCGAACGCCAAACACTGCTGCACATCCGGGAGGGGGATAAATACCTGGATGCTGTGTTCCAGGAGGCAGTCACACCTGGTAGATTAACTAATGTTAATTCGATCGGCAGGCAGGGACAGCAGTGTGTGATTGCGAGTGAGGCAGGTAGAGGGACCCTGCAGACTGGAACACAGGAGTCGCAGCCCTTGACATTGTCCCACAGGTATATGGCACTTGCTCCCTGCGTGGATGAGGAACAGGGCTGCAGGAAGGATGAGTCAATTGACCATGGCACCATGGTCCAGGAGGCCATTCAAGAGGGGGGAGCAAAAAGACAGATTGTAGTTGTAGGGGATTCCATCATCAGGGGGATAGACAGTATCCTTTGTGAGCAAGCTAGAGAATCCCGCATGGTATATTGCCTGCCTGGTGCCAGGCTACGAGACATCGCTGACCGGCTTGAGAGGATATTAGAGAGGGAGGGGGAGGATCCAGTCTCCACGTAGGTACCAACAACATAGGCAGGACTAGGAAGGAAGACCTGTTTCGGGATTACGAAAAGCTCGGAACAAAATTAAAAAACAGGTCTTCAAGGGTCATAATCTCTGGATTGCTGCCAGAGCCACGTGCAAATTGGCATAGGGAGGCTAGGATCAGGGAAGTAAACACGTGGCTAAAAGAGTGGTGTGGGAAAGAGGGTTTCCTTTTCATGGGGCACTAGTATCAGTTCTGGGACAGGAGGGATCTATACCGCTGGGATGGACTCCACCTAAACAGGGCTGGGTCCAGTCTTCTGGTGAAAAGGGTAAATAGGGTGTTTAATAGGACTTTAAACTAGTAATTAGGGGAGAAGGGAGAAGTGAGCGTAGAGGGAGAATAACAACTACTGTAAGGCAAAGCAGCAGGTTAGCAGGTGACGAGGAAGCTTCAACTCCATGAAAAATCAGGAAAAAAGCTAAAGGGAAGGAGAACTCAAGAGCTGTTAGTAATGGAGGTAATAGGACCCAAAAAGAAGGTGCAAAAACTGGCATAAGGGCACTTTATCTGAATGCTCGGAGCATTCGAAACAAGGTGGATAAGTTGACGGCGCAAATCATGGCAAATGGGTATGATTTAGTGGCCATTACAGAGACATGGTTACAGGATGGTCATGACTGGGAGTTAAATATCCAGGGGTATCAAACTGTTCGGAAGGACAACAGAAATAATAGGTACTGCAGATGCTGGAGAATCCGAGATAACAATCGGATTGTTATGCTGCTTGGCCTGCTGTGTTCATGCAGCTCCACACCTTGTTATCTCGGATTCTCCAGCATCTGTAGTACCTATTATCTCTGTTCGGAAGGACAGACAGGAAGGTAAAGGGAGGTGGTGCTGCTCCAATTTTTAAGGATGATATCAGGGCAGTAGTGAGAGATGATATAGGTTCTACTGAACAAAACGTTGAATCCATTTGGGTGGAAATTAGGAATAGCAGGGAGAAGTCACTGATAGGTGTGGTCTATAGGCCACCAAGTAACGACATAATGGTGGGGCGGGCAATAAACATAGAAATAGCTAATGCATGTAAAAACGGTACAGCAATTATCATGGGGGATTTTAATCTACATATCGATTGGTCAAACCAGGTCGGTCATGGCAGCCTTGAGGAGGGGTTCGTAGAATGCATCTGCGATAATTTCCTTGAACAATATGTAATGGAACCTACGAGGGAGCAAGCTAACCTAGATCTAGTCCTGTGTAATGAGACAGGAATAATTAATGATCTCACAGTTAGGGATCCTCTCAGAAGGAGCGAACACAGTATGGTCGAATTTAGAATACAGATGGAGCGTGAGAAGGTTAAATCCAGTACCTATGTCCTGTGCTTAAACAAAGGAGACTATGAAGGAATGAGGAAGGAGTTAGCTAAGGTAGAATGGGAGCAAAAACTTTATGGTGGGTCAAGTGAGGAACAGTGGAGGACTTTCAAAACAATTTTTCACAGTGCTCAGCAGAAGTATATTCCAGTGATAAGGAAGATCTGTAGGAAAACAGAGAGCCAGCGATGGATGTCTAAGGAAATAAAGGAAAGTATCAGATTGAAAAAAAACACATACAAATAAGCAAAGAGTAGTGGGAAACTAGTAGACTGGGAAATCTTTAAAGGCCAACAGAAAGCCACAAAACAAGTTATAAAGAAAAGTAAGATAGATTATGAGAGTAAGCTAGCTCAGAATATAAAAACAGGCAGCAAAAGTTTCTATAAATATGTAAATCGTAAAAGAGTGGCAAAGGTAAACATTGGTCCTTTAGAGGATGAGAAGGCCAATTTAATAACTGGGAATGAGGAAAAAGCCGAGACATTAAACAATTATTTGGTGTCAGTCTTCACAGTGGAAGACACAAATAACATGCCGAAAACTAATGGCAAGGAGGTTATAGCGGGTGAGGACCTAGAAACTATCATTATCACTAGGGAGGCAGTGCTGGGCAAGCTAATGGGGCTAAAGGTAGACAAGTCTCCTGGCCCTGATGAAATGCATCCCAGGGTACTAAAAGAGGTGATGGGGGTAATAGCAAATGCACAAGTAATTATTTACCAAAATTCACTGGACTCTGGGGTGGTTCCCGCAGATTGGAAAACAGCCAATGTGACGTCACTGTTTAAAAAAGGAAGTAGACAAAAAGCAGGTAACTATAGGCCAGTTAGTTTAACTTCAGTAGTGGGGAAAATGCTTGAATCTATCATTAAGAAAGAAATAGCAGGACATCTGGACATAAATTGTTCCATTGGGAACACCCAGCATGGATCGTGAAGGGTAGGTCATGTTTAACTAATTTGGTGGAATTCTTTGAGGATACTATTTGCATGGTGGACAATGGGGAACCTGTGGATGTGGTGTATCTGGATTTCCAGAAGACATTTGACAAGGTGCCACACCAAAGGCTGCTACATAAGATAAAGTTGCACGGTATTACAGGTAATGTAATGGCATGGATAGAGGATTAGTTGACCAGTAGAAAGAAAAGAGGAGGGGTAAATGGGTGTTTTTCTGGTTGGCAGTCAGTGGCTAGTGGTGTGCCTCAGGGATCAGTGTTGGGCCCTCATTTGTTTACAATTTACATAGATGATTTGGAGTTGGGGACTAAGTGTGGTGAGTCAAAGTTTGCAGATGACACTAAGGTGAGTGGTAGAGCAAAGTGTGCAGAAGACACTGAAAGTCTACAGAGGGATATAGGCAGTCTAAGTGAGTGGGCAAAGGTCTGGCAGATGGAGTACAATGTTGATAAGTATGAGGTCATTCATTTTGGTAGGAATAACAGCAAAATGGGGCTACGTTTTAAATGGTAAAAATATGCAGCACACTGCCGTGCAGAGGGACTTGGGTGTCCTTGTGCATGAATCGCTGAAGGTGGGATTGCAGGTGCAGCAGGTGATTAAAAAGGCAAATGGAATTTTGTCTGCCATTGCTAAAGGGATGGAGTTTAAAAACAGGGAGGTTATGCTGCAGCTGTATAGGGTCCTGGTGAGGCCACACCTGAAGTACTGTGTGCAGTTTTGGTCGTTCTTATTCCTTACTTGAGAAGAGATATACCAGCACTGGAGGGGGTGCAGAGGAGATTCACTCGATTGATTCCAGAGTTGAGAGGGTTGGATTATGAGGAGAGACTGAGTAGACTGGGATTATACTCATTGGAATTCAGAAGAATGAGGGGAGATCTGATAGAAACATATAAGGTTATGAAGGGAATATATAAGGTGGAGGCAGGGAGGATGTTTCCGCTAGCAGGTGAAACTAGGACTAAAGGGCATAGGCTCAAAATAAAGGGAAGCAGATGTAGGACTGAGGTCAGGAGGAACTTCTTCATCCAAAGGGCTGTGAATCTGTGGAATTCCCTGCCCAGTGAAGCGGTTGAAGCTACCTCACTGAATGTTTTTAAGGCAAGGCTAGATAAATTTTTGAAAGGTAAAGGAATTAAGGGTTATGGTGAGCGGGCAGGTAAGTGGAGCTGCGTCTCAAAGATCAGCCATGATCTTATTAAATGGCGGGGCAGGCTCAAGGGGCCGGATGGCCTACTCCTGCTCCTAGTTCTTATGCTCTTACGTTCTTATGTGTGCAGCAGAAGACTCTTGTGGTGCTCTAGTAGAATGCCTACCTCTGAGCCCAGAGGCCTAGCTTCAGGTCCCACCTGCTCCAGATATGTGTCATGTCTGAACAGGTTGGTAAAGAAAGTACCTATAGCTAATAAGAAATGAATGTTCTGTGCTGGTGTCCGCATAGACCTCACTCGTTATGGTAAGCAGGGAAATAATCCAATTACTATACTGAACTTTCTGTCAATGTGGGTTTTGGAAAAAGGGGATGAATCCTGAAGGGGACTTTGAATGAGTCTCTGGTGATCTACAGTTTCATCATGAGGCCAAATTTAAGCCATTCAGCGTCTTGTTGGAGCATTGCAGGGTTTGGGGAGGGGAGTAGGACTGCAGCCCTCCCACCCCTTTATTTGTAACCAGGGCTTTAGAATTGCCAAAAACGTGCCCAAGTGCATTGTACACTTGTCAATCTGGTCCTAGTGAAGTAATTTTTCTCATACCATATGGTAGGATGGAGCAAAACTGTGATCGAATTTCAGAACAAAACCAAGATTTCGAGTTCAGTCCTTTGAGAATGATGAACAAAATGCGAGTCACTAATTGAGGTGATGGGTGAGTGGTTAGTTGTTATGTATGAATAAAGCTTCAAATTGGTGTGATAGCAAGACTGAAGCAGTCCATGTTACTTACAACAAGATCTGGACGAGATCCAGGCTTGGGCTGACAAGTGGCAAGTGACATTCACACCACACAAATGCCAGGCTATGATCATCACCAATAAGAGATAATCTAACCACCGACCCTTGACATTCAATGGCATTACCATCACTGAATCTCCCACTATCAACATCTTGGGGATTACCATTGACCAGAAACTCAACTGGACTCACCACATTAACAGAGTGACTACAAGAGCAGGCCAGAAGCTGGGAATACTGCGGCGAGTAACTCATCTCCTGACTCCTCAAAGCGTGTCCACCATCTACAAGGCACACGTCAGGAGTGTGATGGGATACTCCCCACTTGCCTGGATGAGTGCAGCCGCAACAACACTCAAGAAGCTTGACACCATCCAGGACAAAGCAGCCCGCTTGACTGGCACTACATCCACAAGCATTCACTCCCTCCACCACTGACTCTCAGTAGCTACAGTGTGTACTATCTACAAGATGCCCTGCAAAAATTCACCAAAGATCCTCAGACAGCACCTTCCAAACCCACGGCCACTTCCATCTAGAAGCATAACGGCGGCCGATATATGGGAACACCACCACCGCCAAGTTCCCTTCCAAGTCACTCACCATCCTGACTTGGAAATATATCACTGTTCCTTCACTGTCGCTGGGTCAAAATCCTGGAATTCCTTCCCTAATAGCATTGTGGATCAACCCACAGCAGGAGGAATGCAGCAGTTCAAGAAGGCAGCTCACCACCACCTTCTCCAGGTCAACTAGGGATGGGCAAGAAATGCTGGCTAGGCAGCGACGCCACATCCCATGAAATGAATGGAATAGATAGTAAATATCTGTGACTTGCATATGAAAACATTCTGTCAAAGACTAACAGTATAATAAATATATAGAAACTGGAAATTAAGAAGAATTTGTGAATCAGGATGCTATTTGCTCTTTTTATTAAGGAAATCGTTCTGCTTTTCCTCAAAGGCACACATTGAACAGTCTTTAAGATATCTTAATGCTGATAGTTGTAATTTCACTTTTAGAAATTGTCTCTGAACCACTAGTCCACTATAACTTCAGGCTTAGAAACCTTTTAAAGAATATTGTCCTTTAAAACAATGTAGGCAATTTGTTTGGATTCAAATCCAATCATACAAAAGACCTTTCTAGTTTGCTGTAGTCATGGAACCTTGATCATGAAGCATACACTTTAGGTAGACATCTTAAATACACTTCAATATAGACATTGCTGCATGGCACAGCTGGAAAATAGGGCAGAATCTTTCCATGCCCTAAATAATCTCAACTAAAGTTAGGCTGCACTGTGTTCATTGTAGATGACAGAATAAAATTACAAAGGGAGACAGATAGACTAAGTGAATGGCCAAAATTGGGGCAGATGGAGTTCAACGTAAGCAAGTGTGAGATTATCCATTTTAGACTGAAAAAAAGATACATCAGTTTAATTTCCAGATAGCATGAGGTTAAATACAATGGATGCCCAAGGAGACTTGAGGATTCAGGTGCACAGATCTTTAAAATGCCATGAACTGGTGCAGTAAATAATAAAGACAACTAATGGAATGCTGGCCTTTATATCAAGAGGATTAGAGTATAAGAATACAGAAGTTATGCTGCAGCTATACAAAATCTTAGTTCGACCCCACTTGAAGTACTGTGAGCAGATCTGGACACCACGCCTTAGGAAGGATATATTGCCCTTGGACGCAGTACAATGGAGGTTTACAAGAATGATATTTGGACCTCAGGGGTTATGTTATAAGGAGAGGTTAGCATAGTTTCTTTAGAATTTAGAAGGTTAAGGGGTGAGCTGATTAAAATCTTCGAGATATTAAGAGCAAAAGACAGAGTAGATAAAGACAAACTATTTCTATTGGTTGGGGATTCTAGAACTTGGGGCATGGTTTGAGAATTAGGGGAGATATTAGGAAGGACATCTACACATAAAGGGCGCAGTGATTTGAAGCTCTCTTCCACACACAGTAGTTGATGCCAGATCCATCGTTAATTTCAGTTTCGAGATTGGTAATTATTTGTTAAACAAAGAGATTAAGGATTATGGGCCAAAGGAAGGTATATGGAGTTAGGCCACAGGTTAGCCATGATGTCATTGAATGGTGGGACAGGCTCAAGGGGTTGAATAGTCTATTTCTGTTCCTACGAGGAATTTGGGAAAATTGGGTGAGATGTGTTGAGGCCAGAAAATTTCATTTCCAAACAAGGTCCTGGCCATCAAAACAGTGAGGGGTCTAATACCACAGATTATCACCTTATTGCTATCTAGTCTCACCTCATTAATATGGAGGCTCATACTCTCCTGCCAGAGAAGCCAGATTCTTAGAAATCCCAACAAGAATCTCCCCTCCCCCAACCGCATCCCAAAACCAGCCCAGCTCATCTCCACCTCCCTAACCTGTTTTTCCTCTCACCCCAAGCCACACCCCCATCTCCTATCTACTAACATCATCCCGCCCCCTTCACCTGTCCGTCCTCCCTGGACTGACCTATCTCCTCCCTACCCCCCTACCTACACTCACCTTTACTGGCTCCATCCCCGCCTCTTCGACTTGTCTGCCACCTCTCCACCTATCCTCTCCTCTATCCATCCTCTATCCGCCTCCCCCTCTCTCCCTATTTATTTCAGAACCCTCTTCCCCTCCCCCATTTCTGATGAAGGGTTTAGGCCCGAAACGTCAAGTTTTCCTGCTCCTATGATGCTGCTTGACCTGCTGTGTTCATCCAGCCCCATGCTTGTTATCTCAGTTACTTAACTATTCTAGCTCACCGTTTTCTTGTAAGTCATTAAAATCTCAGGGTCTACTCCATGAGCAGTGACTGCTGCACCATATCATATCCATGGGGGTTGGCATTCGACACACACCAGCCTCTGTACATCATCGTGGCACATCTCTGATCCACTTACACTACAGTTCTGCACTTCAATGCTACATTTTAGAGTGCACCAGCACCGCTCATTGGAGTGCAACTACAAGGACACTGTGCATGCAGGGACAAGTGCCCAGCTCAGGGATCGGACCAGGCTGCATCACAGAGCTCCTTGCTTGCCCTCTCAGCGCTCACTCACTTTGTGCATACCTGCATGCCACAGCATCCCTGTATTGCTCAGAGATAGTAAGAACTGCCAATACTGGAGTCAAGGATAACACAGTGTGGAGTTGGAGGAACACAGCAGGCTAGGCAGCATCAGAGGAGCAGGAAAGCTGAAGTTTCAGGTCGGGACCCTTCTTCATAAATGGGGGAGGGGAAAGGGAGCTCGGAAATAAATAGAGAGAGGAGGGGTGGGGCTGGGAAAGGTAGGTTGGATGATGATAGGTGAGTGCAGGTAGGCAATGGTGGGGATTGGTCAGTGAGGTGGGAGGAATGGATAGGTGGGAGAGAAGACAGACAGGTCAAGGAAGCAGGGATGAGAGGGGCTGGGGAAAGTAGGTGGGATGGCGATAGGTGAGTGCAGGTAGGCAGTGTTGGTCAATGAGGTGGGAGGAGCGGATAGGTGGGAGAGAAGACAGGCCAAGGAGGTGGGGATGGGAGGGAGATAGGTAGGAGAGAAGACAGACAGGTAAAGGAGGCGGAGATGAGAGGGACTGGGGAGACAGCCCCCTATCTTCCCCAGCCCCATCCCCCTTCTCTATTTATTTCTGAGCTCCCTTTCCCCTCCCCCATTTCAGAAGAAGGGTTCAGACCAGAGACATCAGCTTTCCTGCTCCTCTGATGCTGCCTGGCCTGCTGTGTTCCTCCAACTCCACACCATGTTATCCCTGTCTTGCCTTGCCTTTTTGTCCTTTGGGCCCCTCAGTTTACAATACATCTTTCTTGCCTTGTTGTTGAGCACAGACACAAAGCCAGGCAGCTTGTCATATTTGTCAGCAGTCAGCAATCAAGAGGCGTACATGAAGCTGGGTGGAACCATGCTAAGACAATCTCAGAAATTCACCCTATGCCATCCATGTGCATACCCAATACACTGCACATGCTTTAACTAAATGGTCATGGCTCGCAGTCTGAGGAGATTAGATCTCAGTCAAGTCAGGGGAGACAGTCTTCAGCCAACACACTAAATCAAGAGTCGTGTCCAATATCAGTCCTGACATGTGGGCACAGTCAGGGTAGTCACAGTCCTCTGTTAATGACTTGTATGTGGCTCATTATCTTCAAAATCCCCCAAATAGTTCCTGTTCAAGTCACAAGAGATATGTAGCAAAACTAGAATTTTGAAATAGCAACAGATTTGTTGAGTAAGATAGAGCAAGATAAGTCACTACATTTTGTTCACTAGACTGTTTCAAAGTATATTCTATCCCAATTCTTACCGAAGAGCAGAAGAAACATGGCAGAAATTCTAAAAGCTTTGAAGGCATGCTTTGAACCTGAAGTGAACGTGTGAGTGGTATGTATTCGATAATACATTGAATACATACCATTCACACATTCACTTCATGCTCAAAGCATGCCTTCAAAGCTTTTAGACGGTGGCTCAGTGGTTAGCATTGCTTCCTCACAGCGCCAGGGACCTGGGTTCAACTCCACCCTCGGGCGACTGTCTGTGTGGAGTTTGCATGTTCTCCCCGTGTCTGCGTGGGTTTCCTCCCACAGTCCAAAGATGCGCAGGTTAGGTGGATTGGCCATGCTAAATTGCCTGTAGTGTCCAGGGGTCTGTAGATTAGGTGGGTTATAGGGGGATGGGTCTGGGTGGGATGCTCCAAGGGTCGGTGTGGACTTGTTGGGCCGAAGGGCCTGTTTCCACACAGTAGGGATTCTATGATTCATTCTATGAATAGAGACCAAAATCCATTGATCAATACAGATCAATACAGGGGAGGTGACAGCCTAATGATATTATCTCTGGACTCTGAATCAAGGAATCCAAATAATATTCTGGGCAGTTGGGTTCAAATCCTGCTGAGGAACTTGGATTCAATAAAAATCTGGAATTAAGGGTCTATTGATGATCATGAATCAATTGTTGACTATTGGGAAAAACTTATCCGGTTCACTAACGCCCTTTAGGGAAGCAAAGATCTTACCTAGCCTAGCCTACACGTGACTCCAGGTCCACAGAAGATTTGCACTGCAAACAATAAGGTTGAAGCAAAAGTTTTCAGCTAAAAGTGCTGAGTGGATCGTCCATCTTTACCTTCTCCAAAGATTCCCAACACCACAGACGTTAGTCTCCAGCCAATTTGATTCACTCTATGTGATATCAAGGAACAGTTAAAGCACAGGATACTGAAAACACTATAGGCCTAACAATGTAGCAGCAATAGTACTGAAGAGATAAAAGTACTGCAGATGCTGGAGAATCCGAGATAACAAGGCGTGGGGCTGGACGAACACAGCAGGCCAAGCAGCATCATAGGAGCAGGAAGGGTCTAGGCCCGAAACGTCAAGTTTTCCTGCTCCTATGATACTGCTTGGTCTGCTGTGTTCGTCCAGCCCCATGCCTTGTTATCTCCAATAGTACTGAAGACTTGTGTCCTAGAATTTTCAGTAACCAATCCAAACTATTGCAGTACAGCTATAACACTGGGAAATTTTCCTGGGGGTACGTCCTGTACACAGAAAGCAGAACAAATGCAATCGGCCAATTATTAGGTTAGACACAAAAATATTACAGATGCTGGAATTCAAGGTAGACAAACAGGGGACAAATAACCTTCCCACCCATCGCTTGGCTCCCTTTCCAGCCCCGCCTCCTCTCTTCCATTCCACCTTCTGACCCTCCCTTCCAGCCACCAACCGGATTCCTCTCTCCCATTGACCAACCTAGTACCAGTACCCTGAAGAAGGGTAATATCCGGAACATTGACTTATCCATTCCTCCAGATGCTACCTGGCTAGCTGTGTTCTTCCAGCTCCCTGTTTATCTACATCGGCCAATTACTCCATGATCTGTCTACTCTCGATCATTAGTACAGTGATGGAAGGTGTCATCAAGAAAGCAGCACTTTCTTAGCACAAACCTGCTTATTGATGTCAATTTAGGTTCCACTAGGGCCACTTAGCTCCTGACCTCATTAAAACATTGGTTTAAACATGGACAAAAGAGCCAAATTCCAGAGATGATGTAACAGTGACTGGCCTTGATATCAAAGCTGCATTTGACTGAGAATAACATCAGAAGCCCTAAACATAGCTGGAGTCAATGGGGGAATCGGGTAGGTGGGGGGAGCGGGGATTCTCTGCTAGTTGGAGTCATACCTGGAAAAAAGGAAAATGGTTGTGATTGTTGGACGTCAGTCATCTCAGCTCCAGAATAATCCTTCAGGAGTTCCTCAGTGTAATGTCCTTGGATCAACCATCTTCAGCTGCTTTATCAGTGACCTTCTCTCCATCATAAGGTGAGGAGCTGGGACGTTCACTGATGACTGCACAATGTTCAGCATCATTCGCGACTCCTAAATACTGAAGGAATCCATGTCCTAATGTAGAAAGAGCTGGACGATATTCAGGCTTGGTAAGTAACATTAATGCCATGCCAGTGCCAATGACCATCTCCAACAAGAGAGAATGTAACCATAATCCCTTAACATTCAATGGCATATACACCACTGAATTCCCCACCATCAAAATCCTGGCGACTAAACTGACCAGAAACTGAATTGGACCCACCATGTAAATATCATGGTTACAAGAGCAGGTCAGAAGCTAAGAATCCTGCAGCAAGTAAATCATCTCCTGACTCCCTAGAACCTGTCCACCATCTACAGTCAATCCACATTCTATGAGTGACAAAAACCCATTAAACATCACATCATCTAACTCTCTCTTAACCTTCCCCTTTGTGTGTGTGTATTGCACTTTCAAGGATTTCATTTATTTTAGGGTGTAGAACAACGTTGCTGCTGTCGTTTCCTATAGTACTGAATCTGGATATATCTGTAGTAGGTCATGGATTGATTGAATATGATTATTTCGGTCTCACTGGCCACAATTAATGCATTGGTGATCTCATATTTGATCAAAAGTTGCCAATAACCTTGCTACTGCTCATCTACTTATATCTGCTGGGTAGAATACCTGTGATTTCCATGCTGACTTGAATAGCTACATCTCAATGTTAATGTATCAAGGTACTGAATGGGTGACCTACTGTAGATAGCAAATTTAGCAGTCACAGGTTGTTTCACTGACTCTGAACAGTCTCAATATGTTTATCAGGATTCTAACTGGTAGCAAAAGTCTCTGACTCTTTGACTTTGTCCATTCATTGTATCATTTTCATGACATGAAAATCCTGTTCCCTTTCTTGTTGAAGATCTCACCACTCAGAATCTTCACCCTGATTTTTTTGTCACCAACAACATATTTGTGCTTGTGTTTCTGTGGATCTTTGGCACACTCCCAGTCATTGCTCTCAGTATGCTGCATCTCAGGTTTCTTGCGTTGCTTGCTCTCCTACACCACATGCCTTGAAAGGATCTTGGAACGGAGGACAGTGACATAGTAGATGCAGGTGAGTAAAAGACCACAGGCCTGCTTGCCTTCCTTATCATGGCTATCTACCACACCATTACTGGTAGCGGTACCTACTGCTTGCAGGTATTGTTATCCAGTCACAATGCCTTCATACTTTCTGCTTTCTTTTAGCTGTGAGCCAATATTGTTACCTGTCTTTATCTCTTAAATGTTTTCTTGTAAAGACAGTGTCTTTTTATTTTGTGCTTTTTAAAAAATGTGGGCTCAAATTGGAAAGAATTGCTTAATAACCAGAATTTTGCAGAATTACTGCATTTTATGAAAAGCATTCATGGCAAGCATCATGTAAATAACTGTCTGAATAAACAGTAATTGAAGTTTTAGTTGCAGATGGACTGGGGCCAAGAGGTTCTGTACAGATGCAGTTCTTGTTGGGAACAAGAAGTTGATTTGTCTATGAACTGCAGAGCAGTTAGCAACGACCAAAGTCTTTTGCCTGCCAACAACTATGTGATTGGTTCTCAAGTAAGTGAATATCTTGGAGCTGAGAACAAGACACAGAGAGAAGTTTTTGATCTCCAAAAGCTCAGGAGTTTTCTCTGTTCTTTGCAGTCAAAACTCCTTTTTAAAAATCTGTTAAACCCAAAGGAAACCAGTTTATCTTTCCTTTAACTTTGCTATAAGCTATGACTCTTAATTGACAAATAAAACATCTTTTATAAGTGAGCCAGCCACTTTATGTCTCTTTCATACAAGTGGAAGCATCCAGAGAAAGACAACTGAAAAGCAATGTTCTGACCAGTGGAAGAATCATAAGGATCATCTGAGCAACCCATAAATAGGAACCACTGAAATGCCTTCCCAGTTTTCTTCTGTTTATAGCTTAGTTTTTCCTGTCTGTTTAAGACCATAAAGACACAGGAGCCTGTTCTGCCATTTAGTGAAATCATGGCTGATCTGGCGAAACTCAGCAGATCTGGCAACATCAGTGGAAAGAAAGAGCCACTGGATTTGAAGCCTTAACTCTGCTTTCTTCCCACGGATGCTGCCACGCCTGTTGAGTTTCGTCTGCAATTTCTGTTTTTGTTTCAGTGCTCCAGCATCTGCAGTTCTTTGTTGTATTATAATGGCTGCTTTGAATGAGTGTGTGTGTGTGTGTGTGTGTGTGTGTGTGTGTGTGTGTGTGTGTGTGTGTGTGTGTGTGTGTCTTATTGATTTGAACTGTGATATGCTGACAGTTTAGAATTGTTTACCTAAATCTAGAGTCTAATTGCTTGTGATTAATAATAAAGCTCGTCGAGAATAGAAAACCTCGTCTGTGTTTTCCATCAACCTGCATCTGAATATCAAGTAAGTTGGAAAATTTTGTTCACTTATTTTAAAATCTTTAGATTTTTTTATGACTCCTGGAAATGCACGGCTTGATTTCCGGTGTTCTATCCCAGTGAGTTATGACATTTTTAGAAGGTGTCTGTCTATGTTGAAGCTATAACTAGCTCCATTATCCATTCAGACAGCTCAGTTTCTGAAAAATTACTGTTGTTGCCAATACCATGGAACATCCTGACAAATTGATTCATTGATTCTTGTGGCAGTTGCCTAAATACCATCAACAACTCCAATCAGCATTCTGAAGGTTTCCTTTACATGAACCTGATCTGCCATCATGTTCTGTAGTTTGGCAGCATCTTTCTATGCCCTTCAAATGATTTAAGTGCCATCCTCGTTTCCAATAGCTATTTTTATTTTCATGTAGCATGTCCAGTCATGTAACGGACAGCGATGAGTTCCCTCCTGAGGGGGCTTATTGCTCATTAGCAACCATGCTAGCGGTAGACCTCACCTCATTAAAATGCACCTTTCTATTGTATCATCTGCTGTGAGCAAATTGAGTGCCAAAAATTCTTGATGTGGAAGCCAGAGTGGATACTTGGAGATTTGCCACTTGCTGCTTGCTATGAAGAACCACCATGTTGTCACTCCAGGCACCAATGTCTTAGGACACACTCCACAGGTACCAGCCACACACACACCATATCCACTGTGCCAGCTCTTAAGAACCTTGATGGCACATTTCAATCTACTTACAGAACTCTTCAGAGCTGCACCTTGGGGTACAATGACAGCTATTGTCACAAAGCTGTAGCAAGGACAGTTTGTGACCAGGGACATCCACAGAGCCATGTACCTGACCATGCCACTCCTCTGATCTCTCTCGTTTGTTGACTTAGCGCTCACTACTTGATAGTCAGATCGTCCCTGCCCTGACTTGCCTTTTTGTGCCTTGTCTATCAACAGGAGATAGGATTCACATTACTTCTGTCCGACCTTACCATTTAGCGTAGACAAAAAGGCAGGAAGTTTGTCATGGTTGTCAGAAGGCTTCAGTCAAGAGAAAGAGCCTTATCTTGGGGGCTCCTGGCACAGGGCAGCTTCTGATACCAATCCATGAGCTTGGACACAGTCAGTCAATCCCTCAGAGCAGTATGAGACACAATGAGGAGCTGAATGTTGGGCAGTCAACCATCTGTCTTGACTCTTTCTGCCCTATTAAGGTCTGTCTACCTTTTTTTCTCATTCATTCGTGGGATGAGGGTGTTGCTGGCTAGGCCAGCATTTATTGCCCATCCCAGAGGACAGTTAAGAGTCATGTTACAGTGGGTCTGGAGTCACATGTAAGCCAGACCAGGTAAAGATAGCAGTTTCCTTCCCTAAAGAACATTAGAGAACCAGGTGAAGTTTTCTGACAATTGACCTTGGATTAATGGCTTTGTAGAGTCTTGATTCCAGATGTTTTTATTAAATTCAAATTCCACCATCTGCCATGGTATGATTTGAACTGAGGTCCCCAGACCATGACCTGGGTCTATGGATTAACAGTGATAATACCATTTGGCCATGCCTCACCGAAAGTCACCTGGAGGGAGAGAGATTCAAGCGTTAAGGTAGATAATAATGGCTGGCACAGTATTACTTTCCATGCAGATGTCCTGAATGAACGAGTAGGCAGTGCAGAGAGCTTGCAAGGTTAGTGCTGCTGGGGGCTGTGGTAGGTTTTAGTGAGCAAGGGAAGATATTTTAGCCAATAGTGAAAGTGGTATAACATGAGCCTTGGTGGGAGAAGGGTCTAATATCAGAGAACGTGTGAAAGAGGTATCAAAGAGAAGATGGTGGCACTACTCACTGACAGAGTGAAGACATCATTGGCTTCCTTCCTATGTTCTGTGCATTCCTGCAGACAGCTGAGACTGCACTGACCCAGTGACAAGGCTGGCACAATCTGGTGTTGTGGCCTCCACTGCTATTCCTAGGGGAAGAGAATGTCCTACCTCTGCACCAGCCTCCAGGTCCTTGGCCACAAAACTGGGAGCCAGTTTTCCCTTCTCTGGCACATCCAGGGAAAACATCAGGAACCATGCAGGGCAGCTCTGGAATGACACAGGGGCACTGTGGTTATCGCTGCTGCCTCACAGCGCAAGGGACCTACGTTCGATTCCAGCCTTGGGTGACTATCTGTATGGAGTTTGCACATTCTCCCCGTGTCTGCATGGGTTTCCTCTGGGTGCTCCGGTTTCCTCCCACAGTCCACAGGTGTGCAGGTTAGGTGAATTGGCCACGCTAAATTGCCTGTAGTGTTCAGGGAGGTGTAGATTAGGTGGGTTATAGGGGGATGGGTCTGGGTGGGATGCTCTGAGGTTTGGTGTGGACTTGTTGGGCCGAAGGGCTTGTTTCCACACTGTAGGGATTCTATGACAGTGCTTGTCCGGGTGCACAACAGACTTTTAAAGACGCCGCTGGGGGGCAAGACCATTTCTGCCACGGTAAGTTTTTCTGGGGATGGTGAGTGGTACAATGGGGCTAAAATCACATGAATGAGGTGCTATAGGGATAATACAGCTAGTTAATGAGGCAAATATGGTAAATTGCTGCAAGAAAACTTACTCAGTCTGATGGAGAGAACCCTTTATGAAACCGGACTAAACTGACACTTAGCCAAAAAAATAGTTTCAGCCCTTCCACACTTCAAAACTACATTTTTGATTTTAAAAAATCAACAACATTCAATACATGTTTCCAGCCTTTTTATAGAATTAGCACATTTAAACTAACAAGTCGGTGCTATTCCCTCATTTTATCAAAGATAGTTTGATCTAAACAAGTCTGCTTGTCTGTTATTTTACTACCAGGTTTACTAGAGATAACAAGTAACATTTGTAACAATCAAAGTTATCCATTTTCTGCGATATTTTATGACCAGATATTCACGGTTTAGTTTTAAAATAGTCATATCTTATATGCAAAGATTAACGGGTAGATGGACTAACTAATAAATAATTAGAGTCTGTGATTTCATTCGTATTCTGCAGTCATCATCTCTGGAGACTTAGTAAGGACTTTGTTAATTCTCATGCCATGTTGGAATGATACTTGTAATTATATAGGCTGCTATGTGTCAGTCTAATGAATGCATAACCGACACTTTCTCTTCAGATGAGGCATAGCAATGAAAGTAACTTAAACGAAGAATAGAAAGCTGATAATGCTTTTACCGTTTCAGTATCCCCAATTCTCCAATTGTATTCAGTTACAGTCATCATATGGGAAATATCCCAATGAGCAGCACACCGGGTTTTATTTAACCTGTCAGAAATCTATCTTATGCACAATGGCATTATAATTCTTGCACATCTATGCCAAATATTCAGTCAGCAACTTACTCGCGATAGAAACATTTAACTTTTATAATATACTTTGACTTTTGGCTAAATAATTCTGAAGAATATGTTGGATTTAACAGCAAATGCAGCCTTTTATTTGAAAATGAAGCACTGCCAAAGTCACACCACAAGGGCTTTAAATTAAAACAGGATGTGAGACATTTCTTTGTCAGCACTGAAGAATGTTCCTTGAAGATGAAATATTTGAAATGTCAGTGTGGCAATTTCCTGATTTACTTCAGTTTTCACCGTTGTATCATTTGTCTCACACAGACAATTTATTATGTTTCACAAGATGTGACTACTGGCAAAATAAGCCAGGTTCATGCAGCCTTCATAAATATCAAAAATTGTGACCATAGGGAAGAATTCCAGAGATGTTGATCACTGGTGAATTTCTTGTAGAAGGCAATGCAAAAAAAATGCAATTGTTACTTCCCTGGATGTTATTTTCAACACCTTCTGTCTTTTTGCACCTAATAATTTATCCTGCGCTCTTTCTGTTTTCCCAATTACCTTGCATTACAGCACTGCCAGAAACTGCAATCAGAGCATGTCACTGCATTGATTATAATATATTTTTTAAAAGCTTTGAATGTTTAGTTCAGATTGTACAGTGATTAACAATTGGATGATTGCTGTGCCATTCAATAGAAGAAGTAGGTTCCAAGTTTCTGCAGAAAACTTTATGCAACTTGGATATTTGTCCTCAACTATGCTATTGGAAAATAATGTCCAAGGGAGGCCAAACACTCATCTAACTGGCAGGAGAGGGAGGGCAGGACAGAAGAACTGAAACTTCATGAAGACTGTTCTCATGAAACCCATTGTGACCAACATATACACAATCGTGTTGGCTATTTATTGACAATCTCAGTCACCACTCAGCCAAGTTTAGAAGAGGGAAAAGGGAAGAAAATCTACTTCCATATAGCTAAAGGAAGAACCAGCCAAAGACATATAGCCCACTGACTCCCACAGCTACCTGGAATACACCTCCTCCCACCCACCTTCCTGCAAAAATGCCATCCCCTATTCCCAATTCCTTCGCCTCCGCCGCATCTGCTCCCAGGATGAGACATTCCAATCCCGCACATCTCAAATGTCCTCATTCTTCAAGGACCACAACTTCCCCCCCACAGTGGTCGAGAACGCCCTCGACCGTGTCTCCCGCATTTCCCGGAACACATCCCTCACGCTCCGTCCCCGCAACAATAACCAAAAAAGAATCCCCCTCGTCCTCACATACCACCCCACCAACCTCCGGATCCAACGCGTCATCCTCCGACACTTCCGCCATCTGCAATCAGACCCCACCACCAAAGACATTTTTCCCTCCCCACCCTTATCTGCCTTCCGGAGGGACCACTCCCTCTGCGACTCCCTTGTCCGCTCCACACTCCCCTCCAGCCCCACCACACCCGGCACTTTTCCTTGTAACCGCAGGAAGTGCTACACCTGCCCCCACAACTCCTCCCTCACCCCAATCCCAGGCCCCAAGAAGACTTTCCACATCAGGCAGATGTTCACCTGCACATCTGTCAATGTGGTATACTGCATCCGCTGTACCCATTGTGGCTTCCTCTACATCGGGAAACCAAGCGGAGGCTTGGGGACCGCTTTGCAGAACACCTGCGCTCAGTTCGCAACAAACAACTGCACCTCCCAGTCGCGAACCATTTCAACTCCCCCTCCCATTCTTCAGATGACATGTCCATCCTGGGCCTCCTGCAATGCCACAGTGATGCCACCCGAAGGCTGCAGGAACAGCAAATCATATTCAGACTGGGAACCCTGCAGCCCAATGGCATCAATGTGGATTTCACAAGCTTCAAAATCTCCCCTCCCCCAACTGCATCCCAAAACCAGCCCAGCTCATCTCCACCTCCCTAACCTGTTTTTCCTCTCACCCCAAGCCACACCCCCATCTCCTATCTACTAACATCATCCCGCCCCCTTGACCTGTCCATCCTCCCTGGACTGACCTATCTCCTCCCTACCCCCCTACCTACACTCACCTTTACTGGCTCCATCCCCGCCTCTTCGACTTGTCTGCCTCCTCTCCACCTATCCTCTCCTCTATCCATCCTCTATCCACCTCCCCCTCTCTCCCTATTTATTTCAGAACCCTCTTCCCCTCCCCCATTTCTGATGAAGGGTTTGGGCCCGAAACGTCAAGTTTTCCTGCTCCTATGATGCTGCTTGACCTGCTGTGTTCATCCAGCCCCATGCTTGTTATCTCGGATTCTCCAGCATCTGCAGTACCTTTTATCTCAAAGACATATAATGTTGTGTAGAAGGATACATGTTGGTTGGATGTTCCGAAGTAACTTATTTGGAAGTTCAATGTGACCAAAAATGCCCATATTGACTGAGAAACATATAAGTATAGAAAATAGGAGCAGAAGTAGGCCATTTGACTCTTCAAGTCTGTTCTGTCATTCATCCTGTCATCCATTCATCGGCTGATTCAATGGCTAATCATCCAACTTTACCCTGTTCCCATTTTCTCTCCATACCTTTTGATCCCTCTTGGTCTAAGAAGTACATCTAACTCCTTCTTGAAAGCATTCGATGCTATAGCCTCAACCTCTGAAGGCAGAGAATTCCATAGGGTCACCACTCTCTAGAGGAGGAAGTTTCTCCTCATCTCATCCTAATTGGCCTACCCCACATCCTTGGACTGTGAGCCCTATCTCTGGACTCTGCGTTTACCCTGTCTGGTCCTGTTGGAATTTTATAGGTTTCTGTCAAATCCTATTGGGTTGAATGACCTGTTCCTGTACTGTAATTCCATGTAAGCTCAACAATCAAGCTAATGATTGAATGTACTTGAGACAATAGGAGGAATTTTAACATGGCAGAGTGTATAGGTTTAGAGACAGTAGTAGGGAGACTATTGGGGGGTGTATTCATTTAAAGACAATGAAAAATGAAGTACATCCAGAATCATAGAATCCCTATAGTTTGGAAGCAGGCCATTCAGCCTATCGAGACCATACTGAATCTCCAAGGAGCATTGCACCCAGACCCACCCCATCCCTGTACTTCCAAAGGCTACCTTCCTAGCCTATGTATCCCTGAACACTATGGGTAATTTAGCATAGCCAATCTACCTAACCTGCACATCTTTGGACTGTGGGAGGAAGCCAGAGCACCCAGAGGAAATCTACACAAACGCAGGAAGAATGTGCAAACTCCCCACAGACAGTTGCCCAAGGGCGGGTTTGAACACAGGTTCCTGGCACCATGAGGCAGCAGTGCTAACCACTGAGCCACCATATCACCCATCAGCATCAATGTTTTGGTTTGAACCATACATGTTCATCAGTGTGTGTATAAGCCCATTTGGAGAGGCAGGTTCACAATTTAAATATTAACCAGTATTTACATTTAATGCCAGAGTCATGGGCTGCCCAGTCTTCGGGAAACCTGCCAATGGAACTAAGGCAAATGAGCAGCAATTTGTGGGGCTCAATAAAAGTCAGTAATAAATCCCTAGTGTTCACAGCTCCTTCGTTATTCTGGTTAAATGAACGGCTGAGGATCCTGGGATTGTATTCATTAGAGTTTAGAAGGTTGAGGGGAGATCTAATAGAAACTTACAAGATAATGCATGGCTTAGAAAGGGTAGACGCTGGGAAGCTGTTTCCGTTAGGTAGGGATACTAGGACCCGTGGGCACAGCCTTAGAATTAGAGGGGGTCAATTTAGAACGGAAATGAGGAGACATTTCTTCAGCCAGAGAGTGGTGGGCCTGTGGAATTCATTGCCAAGTTTGCATTGCCAGTCAAGTTTGCATGAGCTACTACTCATGAATTAGGAGTACAGACAGACAGTTAGCCATCCTGACCCAGCTGAAGACCAATGTTTATAGAAGGTCATATTGTCACGTCAGGTGATGGCAGACATCTGTAGCCTTTTATTATAAAACCCGCTAAGTCTCATAGACACATATTACCAGTGGCTGTGAAAATGAGAGTTTTTTTTTTGCTTCAAATCCTTCCAGGGATCTGCCAACGAAATATCTAGGATTCCCTAGGCGGCTGCTGATAATTACCACTGACTACCAGGAGCTGACAATGATTTAACCCTGTCTGTGGTGATACAAGTCACAATGATTGGGTGCTTGGCTCTGCAAGTCTGGCTGGTCTCCCGCAGGTGCAGGATGTTACTGACCGCGCACATGTGGTATTCTGCACACCACCAGATCAACCAGGAATGTTTGTAAAAACCACAAGGGATTCCATTCCATCAGTGCACAGCTGGTCTGCAAACACAAGAAAAGATTGATGCAGTTTTGTACCAGACTCCTGGAAAGCTGCCACAATGCTTTCACCTTGAGGCAGTTCAAGTTCCTGACCTCTTTGGACCTACAAGAAAACCTCATGGATGGTTGCTGAGAGACAAGATATACATAATTCGTCTAAATAAGGGACATTTAACATTTTCTCATATACCTTTGTGCAAACCCTGGTGCAACTATAAAGCTTTACTCACTCTTCATGTTGGTTCTATGACATGTTTAATGCTATCACAAGGTAGCTTGAAGGTCCTAATCTCTTCGTCTCCAATGGTCAGGGGTGCTGGAATGATACAGATCTCCAGTACTTCCTCCTCTAGAGATGCCTAGTTCTCTCCTTTATCCTGGTGTTCCGTATTGTCCTCCTGCAATATGGTAAAGACAGATGTATAAGTATACGTTCATCTGATTGAGTAATTTGATGAGAATGTGATCAATGGATCAGACTTCATAAGGATCCTGGTGAGTGGCAGTGAGAATGTGAGAAAGTCCTTAGGAACAGAACGTTGGGTGATCTTGCGAGGTAAGTGAGTGTGTGCAGCAAGGTGCTGGAGATGGTAGTGTGGGGCTCATGGAGTGAGGATGGTATAGTGATATACACCACCATTTCAAACAGTGCATTCCACAATATCTTTCTTGCAATGTGTGCATTACTGGCTAGACCAGAATTTATTACCCATCCCTAGCTGACATCGAGAAAGTGGTGGTGAGCTGCCTTCTTAAGGTGCTGCATTACAGGGACGTAGGGACATCCTCAGAGCTGTTAGGAGGAGAAGTCCAGGATTTTGATGCAGCCACAGTGAAAAAATGCAAATATAATTTCATGTCGGATGGTGTGTTCTTTACGGGGAAAATTGCATATAGTGTTGTTCCCATGTATTTATTACCTTTGACTTCCTAGGCGGCAGATGTCATAGATTTGAAAGGTGTTGTTTACGGTATTTTGATAATTATGGTGCATCTTGTAGATGTTTCAGCTGCTGACAGTGTGCAGCACTAATGGTTAGTTTGCCAATCAAATGGGCCAATATGCCATAGAATGTGTCAAGTTTTGGGTGTTGTTGGTGCTGATCACATCCAGGCAAGTGGAGAATATTTCATGCATTGTAGATGGTGGACAATCTTTGGGGAGATAGGAAGTGAGTTATTGCTGCAGAATTCTTCACCTCTGCCTTACTCTTTAGTCACAGTATTTATATGGCTGGCCCAGTTTAGTTTCTGGTCAATGATAATCTCGAGGATGTTGATAGTGGAGCATTCAGTGATGGTAAAGTAACTAAATATTGAGGAGTAATGATTAGATTCTCTCTTGGTGATGGTCATCACCTGGCACTTATGTGGCATAAATGTTACTTGCCACTCATTTGTTCAAGTCTGGATATTGCCCAGGTCTTGCTGCATATGGACATGGACCACTTCAGTATCTGAGGCATTAAAAATGGTGCTGAACATGATGCAATCATCAATAAACATACCCACTTCTGATCACATGATGAAGGGAAAGCCATTGGTAAAAGAACTGAAGATGGGTGGGCCTAAGTCGTACCATAAATTCATATCTGTACAGAAAGTCTCATTCCAGGAAGCCATAATCAATGTAAAGTGGTCAGTA
Source organism: Ginglymostoma cirratum (assembly GCA_024137785.1). Lineage (NCBI taxonomy): Eukaryota > Metazoa > Chordata > Chondrichthyes > Orectolobiformes > Ginglymostomatidae > Ginglymostoma > Ginglymostoma cirratum. Next base: position 29,435,578 of record JAHRHZ010000034.1, on the reverse strand, counting down.
GAAAGCCAGCTATCAAAACCTCAAACAAATCAGCTCACAATGACCTTACATCAAAGTAATGTTGGTATAAACATTAATTAGTTTGATCAGATCAACAAAACATATATGAATGTTGTTGAACTGAATGCTTGGTAGCACTACAGATTCCTGTTAGGAGAGAGACAGTAGAATTATTTTATGAATTAATCTAAAGAGAATCTTACAAGTGAATAAAATGCAGTTATGCTTATTTTAAGACTTGTAATTGGATCAATAGTAGAATACAGAATTATATTATGCATTAAATTGTTTGTGTACTAGATGCAATGTGTTCCACAATAAGACTTATGTAAAGTCTAAATATTTTCATATTAATTTATATGGTGTATCAAATCATTTTTAAGCTGATTTAAGCAGCAATTATGCTTCTTTGACAAAGCCATTTTCACTTTACACTGAATCTTGAGTCTTGGGAGTGTTCTGTTATATACCTTCAGTCAGTATTGCAGCAAATGGCCATATACTTCACTCTACCACTGTCATTTCTACACATTTTGGTTATGGTTAACTACTTCACAGAGTGGTTTATATACCAACGTTCATCACTTACAAAATTACACGGACACTTTCCAGTTAGCAAAGTCATAAATGAGAGGTATTTCCACAGTACTGAAAAACTGTGGGCAAATGGATTCTCAATCTTCAAGTGATTGTTACCAAATGTTAGTCTAAATGTCTTCAAGACATACCATCAAGCAAGCTGGAAACATGCTGACAATATGTTCATTTCAATTTGGAAGTTCATAGCTTTTAATTACAGGAGTTCCATCAGCAGTCTGCTGAGCCTTGGGGTAAGATTCCTGCCCAGTGAAAATACATCAGTGAAGCTGGAAATATATACAACAAAGATGTTAAGTTTATAACAACTCAATCAACAATTAAGTCAGGTCTGACGAACTAGAAGCCTAATCAGTGGTTATTAATTAAAAGTGTATTACCATAATAAACTATTCCTTTGTATTGTAGCTGTGGTAATTATAGTAAATATAATCCACTCTTTGTGTGATTGCATTGAGTTGTGCATCACTGCAGGTTGCAGTTTTACTTTAAAAAGATTTCATATGTGAACATTAGTTAACATATAATCAACGAAATCTGTAAACTACAGATCTTGAGAAGCCAGATATCACATGGTGGCTCAGTGGTTAGCACTGCAGCCTCACAGCACCAGGGACCCGAGTTCGATTCCAGCCTCAGGTGACTCTCTGTGTGGAGTTTGCACATTCTCCCCGTGTCTGTGTGGGTTTCCTCCCACAGTCCAAAGATGTGCAGGCTAGGTGGATTGGCCGTGTTAAATTGCCCATAGTGTTCACGGGTGTGTGGGTTATAGGGGGATGGGTCTGGGTGGGATGCTCCAAGGGTCGGTGTGGACTTGTTGGGCCGAAGGGCCTGTTTCCACACAGTAGGGATTCTAATGAAAACTAAAGGTGCACAATTTAGTAATATAGAACTGCTGAACCCCTGATCTATTTGAAGTGATGATTCAACTCAAAGCCATCACTGTTATCAGTGCAGTGCTGGGATACTTCATGGAAATTTTCACTGAAGCACACGCTATTAGCAATATTTGAAAGACATGCAGATTTGTAGACAGAGAGAGATGTTATTCAGTAAGATAATCCATACTTTCCATACCATGCCCAGGGGTACATAGGATGTGAGTACAACAACGCAGTCAGGACAGAAAATGCAGATTGTGCGCCATAGCAAAGCAAACATTTCCAACAATATACTTTTAACTAGATTCCTATTAATATTCCAAATGTGTATGTGATTACCATTGGTGTAACATCACATGACTGCAGTCCTTACTGTCTCTTAATCATTAAAAACCAATACTGCAAAGTCTCTTCTCAGGATGCCCACTTTGAAGCCTGCTCCTCTCATGCTGCCTGACCTGCTGTGTTTGTCCAGCTCCACATTTATTGACTGCTGTACATTCAGAGTCTGTTTATAAGTAATAATTAACAAGGTTCAGGAATATTAGGTTTTCCATTTGCTTTGATCTGTATTGGCTGAAATTTATGAAAAAAGAATTTCTTCAGTAATAGGACATGAACGATCATGTGCTGTAGGGGCAGTTTGATCTTTAGTGACATCTTGGTATGTTTTAATAGTCATGTCCGGACCGGTCCACCCCTGATTCCACATGAAATGGAAGCTATTGATAGGAACTTTAAGTCCTTGCTAATGTTGTAGTTGCCTTCCTGGAGAGTGCAACTTTACATATAACCATGTTAATCTAATCAAATTTTCCCAATTACAATCGATATAAATGCTGTAGTTAGGTTCTGCAGGATTTTTCTCATCAAAATAAAACATTGACATTTACATACGCACTTATATATTCTAAGTTGAAATACTGTACTTTCCTAAGTTCTATATTTGTAAGTGATATCACTTTGAAAATAAACTTAGGACTCTTTTTGCTCATAACCTACATATGCCATCATGCCCACTTATCGATTCTTCTACTTTATAATTCTCCCACTCACTGCTCATTGTGTTTAACAACCCTCCAGTCACTGACTCTCCTGTTCACTGATCCTCCTGTCCCCCAACCCTTCAGCTTACTGACCATCTTACTCTCTGACAACTTGGCATTTCTCACTTGCCAATATTATTGCTCCAGATACTCCTGATGCTCACCTCTCACATTCTTTCTCAGGTGCCACATTATAGTGAGGTGATGGCGTAGGGATAATGTTATCCAGAGGCCTGGGCTAGTGATTGAGGGACACAGGTTCAAATCCTACCAAAGCAGTTGGTAGAATTTAAATTCAATTCACAAATCTGGAACATATTCTCGGTGATGGTGACCATTCATAGTTATATGAATGCATCTGTTTTAACAATGACCACTGGAAAGGCCTAATAAGCCATTCATTTCAAGGACAATCAGGGGTAGGCAACAAATTCTGGGATGGACAGGAAAGCCATGTCCTGTGAAAGAATTCAGGAAAAAAACCTCCCTATCCCAAACCCTCACTGAGTGAGGGCTAGAGAAAGGATAGGTGAAGGGGAGCCAATTGAGTGAGAGGAGCTGAGCCTGGCAGAGTTAAGAAAGGAAATGCAAGCGAGAAGTTTAGGCTAGTAAATAATCAACCAAAGGGGGATTGGGGAGTGAGAGAAGCTGCCCCAAAATGAAATTGATTGGATGATAGCCTTATGTCAACCTGGCACTTAAGTAGAACATCGAACATAGAACATAGAACATAGAACATTACAGTGCAGTATAGGCCCTTCGGCCCTCGATGTTGCGCCAACCTGTGAAACCAATCAGAAGCCCATCTAACCTACTCTATTCCATTATCATCCATATGTTTATCCAATGACCATTTAAGTGCCCTTAAAGTTGACGAGTCTACTACTGTTGCAGTCAGGGCATTCCACGCCTTTACCAGTCTCTGAGTAAAGAACCTACCTCTGATATCCGTCCTATATCTATCACCCCTCAATTTAAAGCTATGTCCCCTCGTGCTAGCTGTCACCATCCGAGGAAAAAGGCCCTTACTGTCCACCCGATCTAATCCTCTGATCATCTTGTATGTCTCTATTAAGTCACCTGTTAACCTTCTTGTCTCTAACGAAAACAGCCTCAAGTCCCTCAGCCTTTCCTCATAAGACCTTCCCTCCATACCAGGCAACATCTTGGTAAACCTCCTCTGCACCCTTTCCAATGCTTCCACATCTTTCCTATACTGCGGCGACCAGAACTGCATGCAATACTCCAAGTGCGGCCACAACAGAGTTTTGTACAGCTGCAACATGACCTCACGGCTCTGAAACACAATCCCTCTATCAATAAAACCTAACACACCGTATGCCTTCTTAACAACCCGATCAACCTGGGTGGCAACTTTCAGGGATCTATGCACATGGACACCAAGATCTCTCTGTTCATCCACACTACCAAGAATCTTACCATTAGCCCTGTACTCTGTATTCCTGTTACTCCTTCCAAAGTGAATCACCTCACACTTGTCTGCATTAAACTCCATTTGCCACCTCTCAGCCCAGCTCTACAGCTTATCTATGTCCCTCTGTAACCTGCAACATCCTTCCACACTATCCACAACTCCACCGACTTTAGTGTCATCCGCAAATTTCCTAACCCATCCTTCTCCGCCCTCATCCAGGTCATTTATAAAAATGACAAACAGCAGTGGCCCCAAAACAGATCCTTGCGGTACACCATTAGTAACTGAACTCCAGGATGAACATTTCCCATCAATCACCAGCCTCTGTCTTCTTCTAGCTAGCCAATTTCTGATCCAAACCGCTAAATCACCCTCAATCCCATGCCTCCGAATTTTCTGCAATAGCCTACCATGGGGAACCTTATCGATCGCTTTCCTGAAATCCATATGTACCACATCAGAGATAAAAGGTACTGCAGATGCTGGAGGATCCGAGATAACAAGCATGGGGCTGGATGAACACAGCAGGTCAAGCAGCATCACAGGAGCAGGAAAACTTGACGTTTCGGGCCTAAACCCTTCATCAGAAAATCACATCAACCGCTTTACCCTCATCCACCTGTTTAGTCACCTTCTCAAAGAACTCCATAAGGTTTGTGAGGCACGACCTACCCTTCACAAAACCATGTTGACTATCCCTAATCAAATTATTCCTTTCTAGATGATTATAAGTCCTATCTCTTATAATCCTTTCCAACACTTTACCCACAACTGAAGTAAGGCTCACTGGTCTATAATTACCAGGGTTGTCTCTATTCCCCTAAAGTACATCCTTTCCATTTTCAGGTACTAACATTGCCAACATGTAATGTCTTCTGGTGACTTGTGATTGTCACCAACCCTCCTCCTATTCTCAGTCTAAGGGCCTGTCTAATTATCTGGAGTAGGAGAAAGACCATGAAAGAACCTTAACAAGAGAAGTCATTTGTCTTGCATGATGCAATATAGTTTATTGCATGATAGCAATAGGTACAATTAACATTAACTTGTCAGGTATAATAACAACCATTGGAAGCCAGCTATGTCACATTTGTCTTCATCAGAACTTCATGCAAGACTAACTGTTTCTCCACCCAAAGTCTGTGTGACATCATCAGATTGGAAGAAGCACAATATAATTCAATATTAACTTTTTCAGAACCATTACCATGCACAACAAAAGGTTTAATATGAAAGCCGAATAACTTAAAACAGAAACTTTACCAAATATTGAACATAATATTGGTGTTCCTTTTCTGGTTTGCTATAAATATCCTTATAAATCCTTTTGAAACTTGTTGTTAAAACAAAATATATGAATTTTTATCAATGTCATTTTTACTTTACACTGTATCTCAAATATTTTGTATTTTCTACCTCATATGCCATTTGTCAGCATTAATCATCATAGAATCCCTCCAGAGCTGAAAGAAGCCTTTTGGCCCATCAAGTCCACACCAACCCACTGTATAGCATCCCAGCCAGACCCATCCCCCTTACCCCATTCCAATGGTTAACTCACCTAACCCACACAAACCTGGATACTACAGGAAAATTTAGCAATTCACCTAACCTGTATGTCTTTGGATTGGGAGGAAACCAGAGCACCTAGAAGAAACCGATGTAGACATGTGGAGAATGTGCAAACTCCAGACAGACAGTCGCCAGAGCGTAGAATTGAACCTGGGCCCCTGGTGCTGTGAGGCAGCAGTGCTAACCACTGTGCCAAATGTTTGCCATGATATAAAGGTTATAGCAATTGGTAACAGCAATTGTTCTATTCCTTCTATGTTACAGTTAACAAAAATGCATTTATAATTACTTGAGATTTGGTACACACATTTATGCAAGGTGACCCAAACTACATATGCGATGCTCCACCTCACTTATGTATGAGATGTGCCCTAATGCACAAAATGAAAATTTAGGGCATTCAGAGATGATTTTCATGAACCACAGTGTCTTCTGGCAACATTAGCTGCCTAGGGATGATACCTTAGCCAGGGATCGTCCTAGGAAAACTGTGGCATGCATACACCCTAATAGACTCATAGATTCTTAGAGGCCTGCAGTACAGATAAAGGCCCTTTAACCTATCATGTCCTCACCAAGCAAAAACAACAGCTAACTATTCCAACCCCATTTTCCAGCACTTGGCCTATAGACCTGTATTATCTTGACATCATAAGTGGACATCAAAATACTTTTTTAACATTATGAGGGTTTCTGCCTCTACCATCCTTACAGGCAGTGAGTTCCAGATTCACATCACTCTCTGGGTGAAAAGGTATTCCCTCATATCTGCTCTAAACCTCCTGTCCCTTACCTTAAAATCCATGCCACCGATCATTGATCCCTCCATTAAGGGTAAAGGTTTCTTCCTGTCTACATTATCTAAACCCCTCACAATTTTATATATTTCAATCATGTCCCCTCTCAATATTCTCTGCTCAAAGGAAAACAACCCCAGTCTGTCCAAGCAGTCTTCATAACTGAAACACTGCAGCCTAAGCAAATTCCTGGTAAGTCTCCTCTGCATCCTGTCCAGTGCAATGCGGATATAGTGTGGATTCTAGAACTGCACACAATAATACAGCTGTGGCCAAACCAATATTTTATGCAGTTCTAGCATAACCGCTCTGCTCTTAAACTCTATGCCTCAACAATAAAGATAGGTATACCACATGCCTTCTTAACCACTTTATCTACTTGTCCTGCTACTTTAAGGGACTGTTGGACATGCACACCAGGGTCCCTTGGATCTTCGGTAAATCTCAGGTCCCACAGCTCATCATATATTCCCTTGATAACAAGCATGGGGCTGGATGAACACAGCAGGTCAAGCAGCATCATAGGAGCAGGAAAACTTGACGTTTCGGGCCTAGACCCTTC
>JAHRHZ010000034.1:29402709-29424106 GCA_024137785.1 Ginglymostoma cirratum | reverse complement strand
GGGGAATGAGCCAGTACAGTGCGGGGAATGAGACAGTAAAGTGTGGAGAATGAGCCGGTATAGTGCGGGGAATGAGACAGTACAGTGTGGGGAATGAGATAGTACAGTGCGGCATGAGGCGGTAAAGTGCTGGGAATCAGACGGTACAGTGCTGGGAATGAGATGGTACAGTCTGGGCAATGGGCTGGTAAAATGCGGGGAATGAGAGAGTACATTGCTGGGAACGAGATGATACAGTGTGGGTAATGAGACAGTACAGTGCGGGGAATGAGAGAGTATAGTGCGGGGAATGAGCTGTTACAGTGCTGGGAATGAGACAGTACAGCGCGGGGAATGAGACGGTACAGTGCGGTGAAAGAAACGGTACAGTGCGGGCAATGAGATGGTACAGCACGGGGAATGAGATGGTACAGTGTGGGTAATGAGAGTACAGTGCGGGGAATGAGAGAGTACAGCACAGGGAATGAGACGGCACAGAGCAGGGAATGAGACAGGACAGCGCGGTCAATGAGAAGGTACAGCACAGGGAATGAGCTGGTATAGCGCGTGGAATGAGACGGTACAGTCCAGGGAATGAGATGGTACAGTGCGGGGAATGAGACAGTACAGAGTGGGGAATGAGCCGGAACAGCGCGGGGAATGAGATGGTACAGCGTAGGGAATGAGACAGGAGAGCACGGTCAATGAGTCGGTTCAGCGTATGGAATGAGATGGTACAGCATGGGGAATGTGACAGTACAGTACAGGGAATGAGACGGTACAGTGCGGTGAAAGAAATGGTACAGTGCGGGCAATGAGATGGTACAGCGCGGCGAAAGAGACGGTACAGCGCAGGGATGAACCAGAACAGCGCGGGGAATGAGACAGTACAGTCCGGGGAATGAGACGGTACAGCGCGTGGAATGAGACGGTACAGTGCGGGGAATGAGACGGTACAGCGCGGGGAATGAGACGGTACAGCGCGGGGAATGAGACAGTACAGTCCAGGGAATGAGACAGTACAGCATGGGGAATGAGACAGTACAGTGTGGGGAATGAAAGAGTATAGTGCGGGGAATGAGACAATACAGTGTGGGGAATGAGACGGTCCAGTGCGGGAATGAGCTGGTACAGGGCGGGGAATGAGACAGTACAGCACAGGGAATGACACAGTACAGCGCAGGGAATGAGACTGTACAGCGCGGGGAATGAGCCAGTACAGTGCTTGGAATGAGTTGGTATAGTGCAGGGAATGAGCTGGTATAGTTCAGGGACACAGACAGTACCGCAAGTCCTGGAACACTGTGTGGGAAATCTTAAGTCCCAGAAGCCACATGAGGTAGGGCGAATCTCAGTAAAATGCAACTTTACCTTGTTGTTGCTGAGTACTGGTGAGGAGCGGACTGGAGGCTGCTGTGATGTGGGCCAGTTGTTGGACTTGGGCCTGCTAAGCTACTACTGTTTGGTATTCTTTTTAGACTGTAATATAAATCCTTACCTTTTAATCCTCCTTTGTACACAACATTTCTTTTAGTCTGTAAGACTTGTACTTAAGATAGTGCAATTAAAAGGCAGCCACTGTAAAAACTTTTCATTGTACTCCTGTACTTCTGTGCTGCATTACTAGTGACAATAGAGGATGTTCTATTCTAAGTGTTTCCTAATATTTTTCCTGAATGTTCTGGCCCTAATTCTCAGACTAGTTCTTGAATTCGCAACCAATGGAAATACTTCATCTACCCTGTCTTTTCATACTAATATTTTGAAGATTTTGATCAGATCACCTCTTAACCTTCTAAATTCTAGAGAAAACAGAAATAGGTGTATAATCTGTCCTCATAACTTAACTCCTTGTAGGTTTGCTTCTTGCAGGAAATCCACATCGTTGCATTCCAGCATCAGGTTCGCTTTTGACACTGGATTCTGTCTGAATTTACTATAAAACTGCAACATCTGTGTTTTGTACTAACAGTAACATTGGGCTAAGTCCCCCCTAGGTATCATCATAAGGGGCAATTTTTCCTAATCTATCAATATCAAATTGAACACTTTTATTCTTCACATCTCAAATGAGTGACTATTATTTTTATTAAAAGAAATCAGATTTCAATGATGTGCTCATTTAAGGCAAACTTTAAAGACTTAGGGTTATATATTAAAATAATTATTTTTAAAATGAAGACAATGAACTAATCTTAAAATGCCCCCAACGCTTATGGAGAGGTAGTTGGCGGGATTGTCTCAAATCTGCAGAAGATTCTGTCAGTTGTAATACATCTATTCACACTACCTCAATCCAAGAAACAGCAGGTAGAGATTGAATACAGACACCACATGAACTCTGGTAATCTGGAAGTATTACATGCCAACAAAATCAAATAAGTAACTGCCAGATGGAAAGACTGATGGAGGGAAAGAAGGATGTTTCTGGACCACCTGAAGATTGGGAGTTTTTTGGAGAACTGAATAAGAAAGCACAGATCAGGGCAATTTGGAGAAGCAGAGATAGAGCCAGAAACTGCTATAGACAGCTCTCTGGATGAGGACGATGTTAATATATAGGACTGTCTATGGTTGTGAGATTTCATCAATCAGGTGTGAGGCAATTTGCCCAGAGTAGTAGGCTTGCATTTGAGTCACACGCTTAGGGTTCAACATGAATTCCAGGGACTGGAGCACATAATTGAAGCTGACACTTCACCGTGGAGCAGTGGAAGTACTGCACTGATGGAAGTATCATCTTTCAGACAATGTGTTAAATGAAGGCTCTTGTCTACCCACTTGAAGGGGGCTTGGTTGGAAATGGGTGTAAGCATCTGAAAGTGTTAATGCTGGTGACTGTATTAATGCCACCCAATATGATGATAGCTCATGGACTGCAGTGAAACATCAGCTTTGGATCTCAAAGGGGTAAGACTGAATATCAAGGTGCCCCTCATAGTCTCTGTGACAGCATCTATCAAACCAATGTAATTTATACCCAGTTACTAACAAAATGAACCACATCATTTTTAAAATCAGAATCTCTTCTCATTAGACAACCAAATGGGTTTCCTCTGCCATACAAGATCAAGAAGGTCATCTAGATCCTTTCCAGGAAAGAGGATAGTGGCAGCAAATTGACCAGATGGATTTTACACCATGGTGAGCTGTGGTGAGGATTACAATGTGGATGGGTTGGAATGAGGGGTATTGTCAGCTAGTTAGCTAGCAAATTATACAGAAGCTTGTTAACACCATCAGGTGAAGCAATGTTACTCCTCACTTTGCAATCCAAAAAGGAAAGGCTGAACAAATCTCCCTTAACTGAGACCAATCACATAGCAATGGGTGGCTGCGCTGGACTAGGAAAATTTCTGCTTACAATTATCGAAAATTAAATTAAAATTATCCAAAGATGACTCAGTTACTGGCAGGCATGTTATTATTACTCCAAGCATGCTGCCACCTTGATGCGTGAACAGATTTTCCCAACTCCAATGTTGTCAGACTAGAAGCTCTTTCAAACTGGAAGTCTATAACGCAGGGCAATGACCCACAGCACATGGAGAAAATAAATAAAGTAATTGAGGAAGTATCAAGACATGTGGTTTACATATCAGAGACTTGTTGGTGGAAAGAGGTAAAGAGTTGTATGGTTTTGAGGTAGTGAGAAGGAGAAATTAGAGTAAGGTACAAATGAATTACTGTTTTTAGTCAAATTCATTTTAACACAGTAAAAAAGGAGGAATATCATGTAGCATGTACATTTACTGAGAAGGGAGCATTCCTCTTTAAAAGTCCCATGAGACAATTTATTTGCAAACCTGCTCAGTTTTCATAAGCTGTGAAAGTTATTTTCTTCTTCTCATATCTGATTGTATGACAGCTGAATTCTTCTGATATTATAAACAATAATACCTTTAATATGGTAAAACATTCAAAAGTGAAATAGTGAGCTGATTCTTTTCTTGGCCATTGGAAATTAACTTGGGAGATTGTGGGGTGGGAAATGGCATACATATTAACAAGTCAGAATTCAATAATACATATATTAAAAGGCATTGAGGTAGCTATATATGGGTTTGGAGGGATATGGGCCAAATGTTGGCAAATGGGATTAGATTAATTTAGAATATCTGGTTGGCATGGGTGAGTTGGACCGAAGGATCTGTTTTCATGCTGTACATCTCTATGACTCTATAGGAGCAGAAACCGGCCTTTCATCCCATCGAGTCTACTCCACCAATCAATGAGATCATGCCCAATCTGGTAATCCTCAACTCCACTTTCCTGAGTTTCCCACTGTGACCCTGGATTCCCTGACTGATTGAAAACCTATCTGCATGATACCACCCCCTTCCAACTTTCCTGTGGCTTCTGCAAAAGTAAGCAGCGACGCCCCTCTGAATCTGTGCTTAAGCAATTAAGTAAGTTGCTGAAATTGTTAAGAATTTAACTCTGATTACTGGATTTTTCAGCCACGGAACCTGATTTGATTTGATTTGATTTATTGTCGTCACATGTATGTAAATAGAGTGAAAAGTTTTGTTTTGCAAGCAGTGCAGGCAGATCATAGTGTGCTTAGACAGAGTGAGGCATACAATCCTTTAGAAACTCCCTCAAGGTTAGTGCACAGCAAGCAAAGCTTCTAAAGTGAAGCTGACAGGTTGGGCTTTGATTGGTTAGACTGAAAAGCTGCAGCCATGGCCGTTGAGAAGCTGCTGTTCAAACCATCTTCTCTACCAGAGAGTGTGTTCACTGCTTGCCAGGTCATATCAACTCTCTGGAAAGCACTTCATTTTACTTACCTGGGGCTGCATTTCTTTGCTGCCAACCCCCTCCACCATTGTATGGCAGCAGATAATGCAGCAGCCTTATCCATTTCTGATGACGGTTAAGAACAAAGGCCACAGCTTTGACAACTGCTCCGGCAACATGAAAGTCGATGGTAGTTGTACCATCATCAGTCACAAACCCCTCCACAGGACAAAGTGGATGAACACAGGTAACTGTCTGGAAGGAAGTGAGACCTTTTCCTTTACACAGAGGATTAGCTCTCTCAGCATGTGTAAGCACAAAAATCTCATGAGTCGCAAGCACTCAGAGGAAGTCCCTGTTGACATCTGCTATGTCCTAAAACAAGACTCAAGAATTGTCCCACTGCATTGAGCAGGGACTAAGAATAAAATGTTAATCAACATACTTTAACTAATACATTAAAAATCCTTCCCTTTTAAACAAAAACGCTCAATCATTAATGAATTTTATTGGTATGAGAATAATACACATATTTAAATAAAAATTAAGAATTCAAACATAAGAAATAATGAAGATCTACAGCTTCTTCTGATTGGCTGCTTTCTCAGTAAGTATGCCAAAAGTGTGCAACAGATAAGAGAGACATTTTGAAGATCTGAGAAACTGATTGTGACATAAAGTCACTTGTTAAAACAATTTAATTGAGTACTAAATGTATATCTCTACATAAATTATACTTAAATCTGGATGAAGCACAAATATCCAATTGCAACACTCTGGAGAGGGACAACGCAACACTGAGCTTGCCTTTTAAAATGACAGGTTATAAACAAGGCAAGGAATTCCACAACTGACATTCTGAGAATTAGTGGCTTGGAATAGGAAACAGCATAAAAATGTGATTTAAGGAATATAAGGAATCTGAGAAATAATTTATAATAGATATTTGAAGTAATTTGCAGTTTTGAGAGCTTTTTAAGATTGTAATATTATAGTTTGAATTTAAGTTCATGTTCAAATGTATTTAAGTATTTAAACTTCATTAAAGGATATGCTTATGGATCTGGATTTTAGCAAGCTGGAAGAAAGGTTAATGGAAAACTTTCACATGGTATTAATTCCTCTGATCTGAAAGAGCAAATGCTTACCCCATGACCCAATTGTTGCAGGATATTGAAATTGAAGGCAAAGAATTAATTCCAAAATATTTCAACATGAAAACTTAATAAAGTGAGTGCTCTGAGGCTATTATTTTTCAAAAGTTGCAAAGATGAGAGATCGGTTCTTAAGTTACTTTTCCAGAATGGCTGGGTATTGTTTTTAAACTGTGTTCATCACTGTGTACATTAGCGCAAATCTGAAGGGCAAATCCTCCAGTTTTTGGTCCTTTGTAGACTGCACATGATACTGAAGATGTGTATCAGGTCCTTGTGGAAGTCCTGTCATCCAGACCTACAAGGGAATGGCCCAGGAAGATTGAAATTCAAATCAACAATTTCTCTGCTCCATGTGAACCCACTGCAATGTCTCCAATTCTGACTTAGAAAGTTCCCCAATACATACCTGAATAACTACGCAGGAAGTGTTAATAGATTAAAGCCTAGTCTAACATTTGTGTAACACTATAACTAACACCACAATCATCTCTGATTTTCTGATGAAGGGTTTAGGCCCGAAACGTCAAGTTTTCCTGCTCCTATGATGCTGCTTGACCTGCTGTGTTCATCCAGCCCCAAGCTTGTTATCTCGGATTCTCCAGCATCTGCGGTACCTTTTATCTCCACCACTATCATCTTTCTGACTCTCCATGAATACCTTACAACTACCCAACTACCCTAGTGATTCTACTCCCTAGCCTCGCCTGACAAACCCACAACATGGCCATTCCCCAGCCTGACTACATCTTTGACCCGATTACCTCCCCAACCTGACTACCCACTGTGGTCAGGTGGTGAGCGGCAGGAATGGCTACAAGACTGGTTAAGAGCTGCAATAAAGCATGCTGGGAACTTGGGTCAAGCTAGTTTAAACTTTGACCTTATTCTGTAAGCTGTGACCTGGAGTTTCCTGTGTGACCAAATAAGGTGGGGAATGTCATAGTGGTCTGTTAGGCATCCCTATATGGAGTATGGTATGTGGCTCTTAATGACCTGGTATAAACATTTTCTGAAGAAGGGTCTAGGCCCGAAACATCAGCCTTCCTGCTCCTCTGACGCTGCTTGGCCTGCTGTGTTCATCCAGCTCTACACCTTGTTATCTCATAAACATTTGGAAGTTGTTTATCCCACTGGCTGGGATCAAACATCATGATCAGGTTTGGTTAATTCATTGGCTGAATGCCAGAAAAGTTTCTGGAAGAATAAGTACACTTCGGGATAAAAGTTACCAGAATAAGGGATTTTGTAGGAGTAGCCACTTGAGGCCCACATTTAAGAAGTAGGTGCCCTGAAGTTATCTTCAGAGAAGACAAAGATCTACACTGAGAGCGAAAGTTGGCCACATCACTCAAATTTGTTTCAAGCTAAACTTATAGTGTTAAAATTAGAGTTAAATGTGAATTAAGTTAAATCCAAAGTAAAGTGTAGTTAAATGAAATGACTTAAAGTTGACATTGTTAGATGAAGTAAGAAGTAAATATTGCAACAAATATATGTTTTATATGAAAACTTAAAGAGTTAAATAAAGAAGGGTTTGTTTAACTAAATCCGAATTGACGCCCTGTCTTTTGTCTTGTCACACAAGGGAGGAACACCTGGGAGACCACCTCCTCCACTTCGACAGTGAACACTCCTGTTCCTGCTCTTACAGGCAATTGAAAATTCTGATCTGAGAGTCAAAGGACATATTCTTGGACCTGTGACTGGAAAAGATTGAATGTTAAGTGGATTAAGGCCATGAATAAAGAAGAATTTGAAAACAGTTCAATTCAGCACAGAGCAGTAGTCCAAATTTAGGTCAGATATAATTGTAGAGTGGCAGAAGATACCTGACTAATTTACTTTTCTGATGTATCACATTTGAGAAATCAAAATTAAGGATGAGGAAGGCTTGGAAAGAAGCTGAAGCAATAAGGATGTAGAAGAAGGAGGCTAAATAGCAGAATGGAAGAGAATGGAGTATCATTTGTGGTATTGAGAAGTATGCTAAATGCAGACTTGACCCTGCTTCCTGCCAGCTATTGCTCATTCTGGGTAATGTGCTACAGGGAGTTATTGAATGGAGGTTGTATAGATTTCCATCACAAATGAAGGTAAGGTAGAAAGGTGAGATAACAAGGTGTAGAGCTGGATGAACACAGCAGGCTAAGCAGCATCAGAGGAGCAGGAAGGCTGTTTCAGAGATAGTAGGAACTGCAGATGCTGGAGATTACCAGGAGCTCCACTTCTCTCCCATTCATCAGCTTGGCATTAGACACATACCCACCTCACCACATCATCATTGCAATTTCAACACACTTAGAATACATTTCTGATTTCAATGTTGTGCATTGATCTGATAGATCAGAGCAGGATACACCCCAGGACTTTTTGCTTGTTCTGTTTGTGCTCACAGCATACTTGGATACTCACAGCATTCCTGCCTTGCCTTGATGCATTCTGCTGTCTCATTTAGAACTTAAAGTCTCTCAGTGCTTTTGTCTTGCTGATTAGCTTGGACACAAAGCCAAGCAGCATTTTTATAAAGTTCCTGATCGCCAAAATCCCACGGTACACAGAACCATCAGCCCAAGAGATGTAGGAACAGAAGTAGAGTCTATCAAGTCTACTCTGCAAATCTCCAAAAAAGATCATGGCTGATTTGGTAAACCTTAACTCCACTTTCTTTCCTTTTCAAAATAACCCCTGACTCCCCTACTGCTGAAACAAAAATGTCCTCTCCTGCTTGGGACTGAACAAGTCATCTGCATGTCACTGGTGTGAGCCCTTTTGCCCCACAAGGACTGTGGGCAGTTCACAATGGTAAGGTGCTTAAGGAGAATTGGAGTGTTGTCAGGCTGAATGTTCGTAGAAAGTACCCAAGAAACCTAAATAACGCAGGAAGACAAGAGGAGAATCAAACTGAATTCGTGAGAGTTTATTTTTATTTTGAGAGGCATATTTTGATTTGATCCCAGGAGAAGTGAATGCATACTCAAGATACTGTAACAGATGGGGGAACACATGGGCAGAAATAATAATAGAACAGGCAGTATCCTGTTGATATGTTTGAGCTTAAAGTATAGGTGTCTGTCAAATAATGTTTTGAGTTAGTACTTGCTTTATTTAACTCAAATAGAGTAAAAATTTTCATTCCAAACTGTGAAACTTGGTGATTTAATGCTTACAGTCGATAACTGGCAATTCATTTTGAAAAAGAAAACTTAATGGTCTTGCTAGAGATCACAACATTGTGCCCTTTTCCTTCTGCCAAAATGCATCACCTCACACTTCTCTGTATTACATTCCATTTGCCAGTTGTCTGTACATTGTGCTGATCTATGTCCTGTTGCAGTTGATTACTGTCATATTCACTGTTTTCAGCACCACCAAATTAGGTTTCATCAGCAAATTTCAAAGTTTGGTTGTGTACTCTTAATTCTCGTTTGACACTATTTAACATTATTTCTCATGAATACAGTTTTTTTAGGGTCTGTTCTCTGATTTCCAAGTTAAGGTCATGCATTTGCAACATTGCACCATCCCACTTCAGAATCATATGATGTTGGAACTTGATCAGATTGACATCATGAGAAATTGGAGTGAAAGAAAAAGCACAATCTTTTTGTTTGAGACGAAGTGTGGAGTTGAGCCTGAGTGTGGATGTGGTAAGGTGGGTTTTCTCATGCAATTACATTCTTCTCAGCTGATTTTGTCAACATGCATTTTATGAGGCAGGGAGTCAGTATCTGCTGGACATAGGACCATAGATCATAAGGTATAGAAGCAGTGTTCAGCAATTCAGCCCATCGAGTTTGCTCCACCATTTGATCATGGCTGATATGCTTCTGAACCCCATTCTCCTGCCTTCTCCACTTAGCATTTTATTTGAACCTTTGCCTGAGCTGTGGAAGCATTCTTTCACTAACTAGGTGAGAGGTGCTGAGACACTTTAATCTTCCTCCAGGTTGCCTATCCCTCAAGGGATGAGAGTGGTGCCATTACACACTAACAGGCAATGTCATCTCCAGGCACTCCAGACATGCCACGTAGCATCACCTGCTCTCTACCAGAAACTCAAACACCTTCAATAGGCCAGTCCAAGAAGATTTGTGCAGGACATCCCCAGCAGGCCAGAGCCCTGTCTCACCAGTTGATGCCTGCCAACATCATCTGTGACAAGGTAACCAAAGCAGCCTTCCTCAAGTTCAGCTGAGGATGTTTAGGTGTTACCAAGACAGAGAGCTAGGAGAAGAGTGATAAAGAACATTGAAGTGTGGAGGCATAAGTTGTAAGTTATAACATAACAATGGCCCAGTGGTATTATCGCTGGACTGTTATACCAGAGATCCAGAAATTGTTCTGGGGGCCTGGGTTTGAATCCCACCACAGCGGATGGTGGAATTTGAATTCAATAAACATCTGGAATTAAGAATGTAATGGTGAACAGGTGATTGTCAGAGAAAACCCATCTAGTTCACTAATGTCCTTTAGGGAAGGAAGCTGCCATCCTTACCTGGTCTGGCCTCCATGTATCTCCGGTGACTGGGCAGTTAGTAATGGGCAATAAATGCCAACCTAGCTGGTGATACCCTCTTTCCATGAATGAATAAAAAAGAAGTCACAATTGGTGTATGGAAGTTCAAGTCAGATGAGGACAACATCTATATAATTGTGCATAACTTCATACTGAGGCATTGACCAGAAAAATAAACAGGATGCTATTGATTCAAAGGCAATGAATTAACTTACAACTTATGCCCAAACAAACTAGCTTAACATTTTGAAGATGTAAACCAAACATTCCAATGAGGAACACCTCTGAAGTATGAGCCAGTTATGGCACAATGTATCCACTTAGGTCAATGCTTGGTAATCCATCCTCAAATCTAGCTGGTTCGCTCAGGCATGTCTGGCTTACTCCAGTATTGCCCCGGCTTCCTCAGCATCCTCATCGACACCATTGATGGGATCTAAACCTTTTACTAAGAGCTTACCCCATTGAGGTACAAGGTTGTACAAGGTGTAGCAAACAATTGTAATGGAACTTGCAGCAGCAAGAGGCAAGTGAGGGTGCTGAGCAGGGGATCTCGAGCAGTTGTACCTGGGTCTCCAGCAGCAGGTGGCAACCATACAGAGACAGCAGCTGGAGCAATCAAATGGGCCCTCTCTGCGGGGAAAAAAGTGTGTGTTTGGGGAAGGTAGGACCCATGAGAAGAAGGAGCTGACAGACAAAACATTCCTCAACCCATAGGCTTCATTCCATGAAAATATTATAAATATTTCTTCATCTTATTTTAATTTCCATTCATGTTTGTAATGTCCTGATGTCAGTGGAATTAAGAATCCTTGCTCCATAATTTTTCGGCTATCTGTGCATTCAAATCTCATGTTACAAAGTTGTTAATCAGAAGACCTTGCCCAGAAAGTACAGAAGTACACCCTCCGAATGGTGCAAAAAGCAGGAGCACATCTGCAAAAGACCAACTCTCTGTTGAATTACAGTCTTAATGGATGTTCACTGTAAGATGTGAAAAAGACATCCAGGGGGATGCAAAGACATAAATAACATAAAGACAAAAAATAAAATATACCATATTGCAAAGGCCAGTGGCAGGCTGGAAGATTGGGAAACTTTTAAAAATCAAAGGGTTGCTACAAAAGTAATAAAAAGAACAAAGAAAAATATGAAATAAAATAAGCGTAAAATATAAAAATAGATAGCTTCCAAAACAATATAAAAGGGAAGACATTAGCTACAGTGAATCTTGGTCCCTGAAGGATGAGATGGGAGAGTTAATCGTGGGAAGCACTGAAATGCAGAGACACTATGTTAGTATTTTACCTCAGCTTTCAAAGTGGAGGACACTACTACCATCCCAATAGTAAAAGGTACTGCAAAGGATATAGAAAGGGAGGGCCTTAAAACAATCATTATCTTCAGGCAAAAGCACTGAGCAAACTATTGGTTTGATGATAGACATGTTCCCACAGCCTGGTGCCCTACATCTTAGAGTCTTAAGGAAGTGGCAATAGAGACAGTGGGATCCATCGGTTGTAATATCCAAAAGTCCCTGGATGCCAGAAAGGTTCCAGTGGATTGGAAAAATGTTAATATTGGATCCTTATTCCAAAAGGGAGGGAGGCAGAATGTAGGAGCCTATAGATCAGTTAGTTTAAAATCTGTGGTTGGGAAATGGATAACCCAATATTAAGGAAGTAATGACAGAATATTTAGAAAGTCAAAACATAATTGATTGGAGTCAGCATGGTTTTATGAAGCTTAAATCATGTTTGGCTAATTTGCTTGAAGTCTTCAAAGATGTAACAAATAAAGTGGATAATGGGAATCCTGTAGATGTACTATATCTGAACTTCCAGAAGGCATTTGATAAGGCGCTACATAGAAGGCTAATACAAAAGGTCAGATCACATGGGGTTGGGGTAATTTAAAAGTTTGGATAGAGGATTGGAAAACTAACATTAAGCAGAGATTCAGGAAAAGTAGGTCTTTTTCTGGTTGGCAAGGTATAACTAATGGGGTCCCACAGGGTTCTGTCTTCAAGTCTCAGCTATTTACAATATATATCCGTGACTTGGAAGCAAGGGTAGAAAGTACCATAGCCAAACTTGCAGATGACACTAAAACAGGTGGGAAAGTAAGCTGCAATAAAGAATAAGAAATTGACAAATAGATATGGAAAGGTTAGATGAGTGGATCAAATTCTGACAAATGAAGTTTTACATGAGCTCATCCATTTTGGTTAGAAGAACAGAAAAGCAACCTTTTACCAAACCACAGAGAAACTTCAGAGTGCTTCAGTGCAGAGGAGTCAGGTTGTTCTTGTGAATGAATCTTTAAAAAAACTAATATACAGATAGTTCATAGAATCCCTACAGTGTGGAAGCAGACCATTCAGCCCATCAACTCCACATTGACCCTCTGAAGGGCATCTCACTCAGATCCAACTCTATTACTATCCCTGGACAATTCACCTATCCTGCAGATCTTTGGACTGCAGGAGGAAACCAAAGCAGCCAGAGGAAACCCATGTGGAGATGGACAGAATGTGCAAACTCCACACAGACAGTTGCCCAAGGCTGGAATCGAACCTGGGTCCCTGGTGCTGTGAGGCAGGAGTGATGATCAATGAGCTACAGTGCAGCCCTGTAAGGAAGGCAAATAGACTGTTGGCATTTATTGCTAAAGGAATAGAGTATCAAAGTATGGATTTGTTGCTGCAACTGTGCAAGGCATTAGTGACCCTGCACCATGAATATACCATACAATTTTGCTCCCCTAACTTGAGGATTGAAGTAGTTGCATTGGAGGCAGTTGAGAGGAACTTCATTTGATTGATTCCAGAGATGAGGGGTTTGTCTTATGAAGGGATGTGAAGCAGTTTAGATCTATATTCTGTTAACATTTGAAGAAGGTAGGCAAGATGCTAAAGGGGATTGTGAAGCTAGATGTAGAGAGGAAGTGTTCTTTTGTAGGGCAATCTAGAATGAGAGCTCATAGTCTTTGGATCAGAGGTAGCAGATCTAGAACAGAGATGATGAGAGATTACTTCTCTCAAAGGGCTATGAATCTGTTGAATTCACAATCCCAGAGAGCAATGGATGCCAAGACATTAAAAAAGCTATCACCTCCTTAAATTTACTCAATTAGTTACGGGTTGAAGGGCTATAGAGAGCAGGTAGGAAGTGGATTTGAAGCCAAGTTGAGATCAGCCATGGTTGTATTAAATGGTGAAGTTGGCTCGAGGGGCCGAATTGCCTGCTCCTGTTCCTAGTTTTTATGTTCTTATGTATAGTGGATTAGGCCACTGTTCCAGGAAGACTGTCTTATAGAGTTTTTATTATAAAGAAAGTCTTCACAAAAGTAAGCAACATCCTGTCACTATTTTGAAATCCAACCCCTAAAACTGATATTTATAAATATAAATAACACACATTTCATCTCAATTATCCCGTTGTGTCCCCCACCCTAATTATGCAGCTCCTACTTTTCCTCGTTCCTCTTATCATATCATTATTACTCTCCCCTCTGCATTAGTTTCCTTCCTTCATTTCCCAGGATATTTTCAGTGTGCCTGAACTACACACCCTTCAAATTTCATTCCCTACCATACCACACAGTTTACCTTTCCAAGAACCTTTCCTTTGTAGGTCCCTCTTTGCAGTAGAGTCTCCTTTTAATCTCGGATCTCTTTTCAATTGAGCTTGCTTGCCTTGTCTGTAGGTGTCAGCCAATTCAACTGTGTCACTTAGAATCATACAATCCTTTAAGTGAAGAAGGAGGCCATTCAGCCCCTTAGCTCAACACTGACTCTCCGAAGAGCATCCCACCCGGACCACCCTCTCCCAATCCCTGTAATTTTACCCTGCATTTCACCATGGCCAATCCACTTAGCCTGCATATCCTTGGACACTATGGACAACTATTAGCAATGACCAATTCACCTAACCTGTACATCTTTGGAGTGAGAGAGGAAACTGGGGCACCGAGAGAAAACCCGCAAAGACAGAGGGAGAATGTGCAAACTCCACACAGACAGTCACTTGACGCTAGAATCAAACCCAAGTCCCTGGTTTTGCAAGGCAGCAGGGCTAACCACTGTGCCATCATGCTGCCCTTGGGCAGGTTAGAGGACCAGGTTGGCCTTCATCCCTTACGCTAAAGTGTACGCACAAAGAAAGAGTTTGGTTATGAAGGAGCCAAGTAATGGAGGAAGTTTGTACTCACTGGAGCTTGAAGGAAGAAGCCTACCCTGCTAAGTACATGCCTAGCATATATAGTTGAGCTTGTGGAGAAGTATTTTCCATTTGTAGTTAGCAGCATTGAGCCTGTGAACATAATTCCAGCAGTCTGGAATGTTAATCAATATTCATAGCATGCTAATGAATGCAAAAGAGGTTCCTGACCGTGATGGCCAAGTGCTGCCCCCCACCCCACCCCCACAAAAGATTCAGAGAATTTAATAGCAAAACTTCAGCTAACAAAGAACGATTCCCTCCTGCCCAATTAGGCTCCCCCGTCTATCCATTCTAAAAGCTCCAGAGGGCCAGCAGACTTGCTCAGAGAATTCTGGGCAGTGATGGTAATGTTGCCGGCTCAGTAGCTCAAATAAAAAGGATTTTGTTACATGAGACCAAAGTATGTGCTTTTCTGGATACAGTCAGTAACGACTTGTGAAGGCACAATTATGTTTTTCTGCACGTTGGAGAACTTCTTGAGAATGCCTGAAAGTTTGGGAATGTTTGAAATCAAAAATTTTTGGCAATTATAACAGAATGTTCTTTTTACATGGTTCTGTAAAGTCTGGAAAATTAGCCCTAGGAAAATAAGTAAACTTGAAAACACAAATGTGCATTAAAAATAATCCAAACAGAAACTATCCAAATGCTTGATGCAATTTAAATGTAGCTTTTATCAAAATATATATTTATATTTTCAAGTAATTATATGATTGTAATTATATACGCTAGGTCATATTTTTTATTTTGCAAATTATTTAAGTAAGGAACGCATAGAGTTGTTGTAAAGTATGGTACAGTATTTTAACTTTTTACATTGAGCTGAATTTATCCATTTTTTGACAGCGTTATTTTTGGGGAGTTTCATGGAGGAATTTCCTGGCATGGCCCATAGTGACTTTTCTTATTCATCCTTCCACTGTTCACCTCACTAATTACACAGTCTCCACGGCACCATTCTCATTTAATCTTCAGAGGCAAAAGTGCTCATCCTTCAAAACTCTGGTGAATAGTGGCCCAGACAAACAAATCTCTGCTCGTTTAACAGTTTTGCCATTCCCAGTATCAGCCCAGTGAACCTCCGCTACACTCTCTTTATGGCAAATACATTCTTTCTTAGCAAAGGAAGTCAATACTGCACACAATATTCCAGCTATGACCACACCAAGGCCCTGTATAACTGCAGTAAGACGTCCCTACTTCTGAACTCCAATCCTCTTGCAATGAAAGCCATCATAATATTTGCTTTCCCAAATGCTTGCTGCACCTTCCTGTTTACATGTAGTTCTCCTATAACACGATAGTTGAGTTCTTGGGTAACCTCGTGCTATAGAAAATCATGTTATAGGTAAATCGCTACAGAAAATTGCTATACCTGTACTGAAGAAAGTTAGCGTTATCGAAACAGCACGTTGCCTTCAAAGTCACTGACCCCAGAAACAAATCAAAACAAACCTGCTGTTCCCGCTGATAGTGTACTGGCAGCCACATATCATCCCTGTTATGCAGTTGAGATATAGTTGAAGATGGCATGAAATTCAAGAAAGCAGACGTGAGGAATGTTGGATCAGCCATGACCCTATTGACTGGTGGAGCAGGTTTGAGGGGCCGACCTCCTGTTCCTATTTCTTATGGACTTACAGTTGTGTGCTCATGAGAGATTATTTTAGACTCTCCTGGAGAACAGAGATTCTTCCCTGCCGCCAAACCTCTCATGTACTATTTTGGCCGTGTGAACCCCACCAATGTTTGGGCCCTCTATGCTCACATCCAACTCTTTTAAGTGACAGTCAATACTCCCCATTTTCCTCTTCAGTCCTTAACCTATTTTTCCATACCTACTACAGCCATCCACTGCCCCCGTTTAAAGCCATAGTATCATGTATTACTCCTTCCATAGTACCTACGCACTCCCATTTTACATCACATCCCACCCTTAGATTTAGTGTTGCCCTCTTTCACAGCTATTAATCCCCAGGTCCTAGTGGAAGAAGTGACAAAGAAGATTGATGAAGGCAGAGCAGTAGAAGTTGTCCATATGGACTTCAAAGCATCTACAAGGTTCTCCATGGTAGAATGGTTAGCAAGGTTAGCTCACATGGAATCCAAGGGGAGCTAGTCAACTGTATATAAACAGGCTTGCAGATAGGAGACAGAGGTTGGGGGGTAGAGGGTTGTCTTTCAGACCGAGGCCTGTGACCAATGGTATGCTGTAGGGATCCACTGCTTTTCATCGTTTATATAAATGATTGATATGAATGTGGGGGTACGGTTAGTAAGTTTGCAGATGACACCAAAATTGGTTGTGTAGTGGACAGTGAAGAAGGTATCTCACATTACTTTAGATAAATGTGAGGTGTTGCATTTTGGTAAGGCAAACCAGAGCAGGACTTATACACTTAATGGTGGTGTCCTGGGAAGTGTTGCTGGACAAAAAGACCTAGGGGTGAAGGTGCATGACAGGATGGTGAAGAAAGCATTTGGTATGCTTGCCTTCATTGGTCAATACTTTGAATATAGGATTTGGGATATTATGTTGAAGCTGTACAGGACATTGGTGATGTCACTTTTAGAACACTGTAACCAGTTCTGGTCTCCCTGCCAAAGGAAAGATGTTGTTGGATTTTAACCGGTTCAGTAAAGATTTAAAAGCATTTTACTGGGATTGTAGTGTTTGAGATATAGTGAGAGGCTGAATAGGCTGGGGCTTATTTCCCTGCAGCGTCAGAGGGTGAGAGGTGACCTTAGAGATTTATGAAATCATGAGGGGCACGGATTGGGTGAACAGTCTGGGTTTTTTTTTTCCAATTTCCTTGAATTGATACAGGAATCCAAAACTAGAGGGCATAGGTTAATGTGACAGGGGAAACATTTAAAAGGGACCTAAGGGGTAATTTTTTTCACAGAAAGGGTGGTGCATGTATGGAACGAGCTGCCAGAAGATGTAGGTACAATTACAACAGTTAAAAGGCAACTGGATGAGTACATGGCAGGAAGGGTTTAGAGGGATATTGGCCAATGCTGGCAAATGGGACTAGATCAGTTTATTAAGTGGTCAGTGCAGATTGGATTGAAGTGTCTGTTTCCACACTGTATGACTCTATGAGTCTATAATCTGAGTTACTCACTTTATCCTACACAAAACAGACTGACCCTCGATAATCCCTGCTAGACATTTACTGTTCAGACCCCCAGGATTGACAATGGCCTGTACCCAGACCGACATGTGAAGGCCACCCTGGGCAGGGGACAGCATGTATCCTGGACTGCTATCTTTTCATAGAGATTCTTTTTTCATAGAATCCCTACAATGTGGAAACAGGCCATTCAGCCCAACAAGTCCACACCGTCCCTCTGAACAGCACGCACACAGACCCAACCGCTTATCCTTTCCTTGTAACCCTGCATTTCCCATGTCTAATCTACCTAACTTACACATCCCTGAACACTACAGGCAATTTAACATGGCCAATCCAACTAACCTGCATATCTTTGCGACTGTGGGAGGAAACTGGAGCATCCAGTGGAAACCGACATAGACACAGGGAGAATGTGCAAACTCCACACAGACAGTCGCCTGAGGGTGGAATCAAACCTGTGTCCCTCACACTGTGAGGCAGCTGTGCTAACCACTGAGCCACCGTGCCACCCTCTACGTCTCCATGACAGCCTTACCTGCACTTGATCTGCAGGATTGACAATTGGACTGGAAAGAGACAGATCGCTGGATCCTGATCACACAAAGCTCCTGACTGACCATGGCCACCACCCTAGATAGAGTTCAAACCATGCTCTTTCCAGAATGTGTTTGCACCACCTGACTGACCATAGTCTTGCTTGACTATGGACTACTCCCCTCAGATTTTCAGATATTGCCAGTTGAGTAAAGTACTTGCAGTATCTTTGCCACGTAACCTGCTGGCACAGGCCTTAGGTATGATGTTAACACAACACAGTATTGTGCAGCAACACATTCACCGCCTTGTCTGGCTTTCCCATTGCAGAGACGCCATGAATAGCTAAGTAAGTACAAAATGAGTGAGTGGTAAGAAAGCAAGTGAAGAACTTGTAGATGCATCCTGTTCAGATGCATGAGATGGATTTGTGACACTCTGCACAGTGCAACCTGACTGGAGCACTTCAATCTAAGGTGTCTGTGAGCTCTGAAGCACAGCAATGAAGTCTATTCTGAGTTAATGGGTCACCTTGATGCAGTAAAGCTGGCGTATTTTCTTGGCTGGTGTATTTCTTTGAATGGAATTCAGTGAGCTGTGGAGTTTGCAATGAGATTGTGATGAATAAACCAGGCAAGCAGTGAGCTGCATCTGCCAGGTAACTGCTATGACTCCTAAGATGGGAATTGTCAGCATGTAGTTCTGAACTAATAAATGAGAAAATCACAAACTTCACACACATGGAGTGAGGTTAAGTAACAATGTGATGTGAATGCAGGAAAATACGGTGACACTGGCAAGATTCAGAACTCACTGTTCAAACTTTAATGGGAAAATCAGACTGTTTTTCCCAACTTTGAGAATTTGATTTTCTTTATAAACTCACTATTTTTTCCCAAATTTCTCTCCATTGCCACTGCTCAAACTCTGGGAAAATTTTGTCCATTATATTTTTGTGGGCAAGGAATGTCCAAAGGAACATTACTCCAACTTTATTTATTTACGCAAAACTCCAGAGCCAAGTGGTAACCTCCACTTTGCTGACTTGAAGTTGATTAGTCTGCCACTTAGTCAGTAGAAGACACTATTTCTCTGGAAGTCCGTTATTCACTTAAAGTAGCGATTCTCAGGGAAGGAATCACAGCAGTAAATAAGGGCTACCTGTAATTTAATATCCAAGTTATTTGTATGTAGCAAAAAAACAGTGATCCTAACACTGACTCTTGGAGATCACCTGTGTCTATTATGCTCCAATCATAAAATTCCTACATATTGTGACTCACTGTTTTCTGTTTTTAACCAGATTTTTATTCCCCACAAGCTTGCACACACCTTCTGTTCTATGAGCTTCAATTTTAACTAGTCTTTTATGTAGTACTTTGTCAACCACTTCCGTTCAATCCATACAGACATCCACTGCTCAATTGCTCAAACATAATCAACTTCACACAAATCCAATTAATTCATACCTCTTCAAGTGCCTGTTAAATTTTTCAAACACTATTCCAAGGCAATACTATTTCTATTAATAAATTCCTCATTTCCATTAAGCTATTAAATATAACTTTACTTTAGAATATCAACTGTCGCTTTCTCATTTTTCTCAGTTTCCTTGCTAAACTTCGCTTATTCAATATATTTTGGTCTTTACTTCCACTCTTCTTGTCAGCTTGGGTTAAGTGGGGAGCACCCTCACATCTGCATCACAAACTCATGACTTCAAGTTAATTCCAAAGACCTGAGTATAACTGATCACTCCAATGCAATAGTGAAAGAATGCTGCAGTCTTCGTGATGAGACATTAAACCAAGGCCTCATTTGCCCTGTAAGCCAAACTTCGATGGCACTATTTGGAACCGGTACAAGGAGTTCTCTGTGGCCAATAATTTTCCACAACTATCAACATCAAAACTGATCATTAACGTAATTGCTGTTTGTGGGACCATGCTGTGTGCAAATACTTAAAAAAGGAACAAAAACAGAAACTGCTGGAGAAACTCAGCAGGTCTGGCAACAATAGAGACAGAAAAACAGAGTTAATGTTTCAAGTCGATTGACCCTTTGCCCAGACCCTTTATCAAGTAAAAATGTTTATCATCATGATGAAATGGGGCATTTGGAGATGGATGGTGGGGGTGGGAGTGGGGGGAGGGGAAGATGTGACTCCCACATCAGAAATTCCACTGGAGAAAGAGAAACAATTTTTATTAAACACTTGATGGCAAATGATCATAATGGCATTTTAACGTACTTATAACTGTCAAGCTATGAAGATATTTGAATCCTGACCCTTTAAATAGCGAAAAATAACCTGCTTCCTGTGTCTGAGACGTGAAGGACAGTTCTAGCACTTCCAGTAGCTCATTTGTTAACATACTCTAGGTGTTGCTATTATAGCATTACCATTGTGTGACTGTGTTTCACAACCTATCATTGTAACTGTGATTGGGGTACAGTTTGGACTGTAAATTCAGTTTAATTGACAATTCAAAGATATTATTAAAGGATTAGTAGTCTTAAATTTGGGGTTATGAATGCAAAACGTTTGTTTCTATAACCGATTAAGTACTTAATAATATTTAAATATAGCGCATGGGAGACTTTGTTTCATACAGTAATACCTATAATTGTTTGATTTTGTTTTATTTCATCTTAGCATACTTCCTGAAATCTGCCAATAATGGATACTCAGTGAGTAGGCATAGGGGCTGTAAGGGGACAGTGGAGTGCTGGGGGACATTTGTTGGCATCGGGAGGTGAGGATATTGTAACAACGAAGACAATTTTACAGAGACCCCAGATGTGACTTTTAAACAGCTCATCTCAGAACCTGGCAGCCTCTGGCCTTCTCTAATCAGGGTCGAGGGTTTGTGCACATAGGTACCTCCTGGAACAACTACCTCTGCCCAACTCCACCCTTTCCCCCCACCCCACCAAAATAAATCCTGCAATTTGTGATGCTTTTTGTCTAATGCAAGTACAGCAAATTGGGAGATTTCCCAGAAATAAAAGGTACTGAAGATGCTGGAGAATCCGAGATAACAAGCGTGGGGCTGGATGAACACAGCAGGTCAAGCAGCATCATAGGAGCAGGAAAACTTGACGTTT
>JAHRHZ010000034.1:29354256-29387101 GCA_024137785.1 Ginglymostoma cirratum | reverse complement strand
GAGGGAGTGGTCCCTCCGGAAGGCAGATAAGGGTGGGGATGGAAAAATGTCTTTGGTGGTGGGGTCTGATTGCAGATGGCGGAAGTGTCGGAGGATGATGCGTTGGATCCGGAGGTTGGTGGGGTGGTATGTGAGGACGAGGGGGATTCTTTTTTGGTTATTATTGCGGGGACGGGGCATGAGGGATGTGTTCCGGGAAATGCGGGAGACACGGTCGAGGGCGTTCTCGACCACTGTGGGGGGGAGGTTGCGGTCCTTGAAGAATGAGGACATTTGAGTTGTACGGCAGTGGAATGCTTTGCAGAACACCTGCGCTCAGTTCGTAACAAACAACTGCACCTCCCAGTCGCGAACCATTTCAACTCCCCCTCCCATTCCTCAGATGACATGTCCATCCTGGGCCTCCTGCAATGCCACAATGATGCCACCCGAAGGCTGCAGGAACAGCAAATCATATTCAGCCTGGGAACCCTGCAGCCCAATGGCATCAATGTGGATTTCACAAGCTTCAAAATCTCCCCTCCCCCAACCGCATCCCAAAACCAGCCCAGCTCATCTCCACCTCCCTGACCTGTTTTTCCTCTCACCTATCCCCTCCTCCCACCTCAAGCCCCACCCCCATCTCCTACCTACTAACATCATCCCGCCCCCTTGACCTGTCCGTCCTCCCTGGACTGACTTATCTCCTCCTAACCCCCCCCCACCTACACTTACCTTTACTGGCTCCATCCCCGCCTCTTTGACTTGTCTGCCTCCTCTCCACCTATCCTCTCCTCTATCCATCCTCTATCCGCCTCCCCCTCCCTCCCTATTTATTTCAGAACCCTCTTCCCCTCCCCCATTTCTGATGAAGGGTCTAGGCCCGAAACGTCATGTTTTCCTGCTCCTACGATGCTGCTTGGCCTGCTGTGTTCATCCAGCCCCACGCTTGTTATCTTGGAGAGGAATGTAGATGGTCTGATTAATAAGTTTGTAGATGATAAAAAGATCGAGAGAGCTGCAGATAGCAATGAGGATTGCTGGAAAAGCTCAGCAGGTCTGGCAGCATCTGTGAAGAAAATATATCAGAGTTAATGTTTCGGGTCCGGTGACCCTTCCTCAGAACTCAAGGATCTAGGCATATCGGTCCGCAGTTCCCTGAAGATAGTAACAAGTGGATAAAGTGGTCAAGAAGGCGTGTCGAGCATGCTTGCCTTCATTGGTCGGCCATAGATTATAAAAATTGGCAAGCCATGTTATAGAAGGTAGCAGGAACTGCAGATGTTGGAGTCAGAGTCGATGCAATGTGGAGCTGGAGGAACACAGCACGTCAGGCAGCATCAGAAGATCAGGAAAGTTGAGGTTTCGGGTCGGGACGCTTCATGAGGACTCATCAGTGCCCTCCAGTTCCACACTGTATTGACAGCTGTACAGAACGTTAGTTTGGCCACATTTGAACATTGTGTATGGTTCTGGTCAACACACTGCCAGAAAGATGTAGAGGCTTTGGAGAGGGTCCAGAAAAGGTTTACCAGGATGTTGCCTGATCTGGAAGATATTAGCTATACAGAAAGATTGGACAAACTTGGTTTGTCTTCAGTTGAACATTGGAGGCTGAGGGACAGCCTGATAGACGTTTACAAAATTATTAGAGTCAATTACCAGGGGACAGAGGTTTAAGGTAAAAGTGGAAAAGCTGAAAGGAGATGTGAGACAAATTATTTATAGAGAGAGTGGTAAGTGTCAGGAACGTGCTGCCAGAGGAGGTGGTAGAAGCAGATACAACAGTAACATTTGATAGATACACGAATAGGCCAAAAATAGAGGGATACAGACCATGTGCAGGTAAAATGTCTTTAGTTTAGAAGAGGCATCGTGTGTCAGTGCAAGCTAAGTAGGCTGAAGGGCCTGTTCCTCTGCTGTACTGTTCTTTGTTCTGGGTCGTGACAAGTCTTTCTGCGCTGGTGAGCAGGGCACCATAGAGGTGTGATTGATACATAATGAGATAAAGTATGAAACAACTCGCTCCAGCTCATAGAGAGAAAACATCCATGAAACTCCCCAAATTGTCACTTCAGCAAAACTGAACTCACCATTTTGTGATGATGGAGTTAAACTGACAGCTGCGAAAGAACATCAGAATAAGAACAATTGCATTACGAGAGAAAGAGAGAGAAAAGAATGGAAAATCTAGAAAAAGGTAAATTCTAAAAGTCTCCAGGAAGAATTTATTATATGCTGGATTGGGACTCAACAGGTTAAATGCTTGCTTTCTGAGCCAAAGGAATTGATTAGCATTGCCTAAATGATCACATAACTAAAAGGGTTCTTAAACTCTAAACCATTAAACTTGTCTTTCTGTGGCAGGTTTAAATGGCCAATTAATGTGTGAATCCAACAAGTTCTGAGAGGTTCAGGTTGAGCTGTGTGTTGCAAAGCAAACATTGGAGAAGTTTAAACAGATCAGTAATTAATGGATTATTTAAAAAAAAATATTTATGGCATGTAGGCATTAAGGAAAAACCAGCATTTACTGCCCACTCCAAATTGCTCCTGAGGTGATGTCATGTCTATTATTCCCCTGACCTTGCTGGGTGACTTGCACTTTAAAAATGGAGTGTATTGTGAATCTAATGCTTTTTCCCAGAAAGATTTGGCCTTATATCTGTTGCTTTCTTCATCTTAAAAAGAGACAGAATGCTACTCTGTTTGTTTCAACTAGTTTCATGTTCCACCAGTGAGAATTTATATTCTTCTATTGTCCAAGAACCCCTGGAGCATAAGAAAATTGATATTTGAGTGGCTAAGGTACACTTTTACTTCTGGAAACGATGTCCTAGTACAAATCAACAGCCATTCTTCAATGAGACGTCTGCTTAAGAGTCTAATGGAAACCATCCCTCTGTGGACATGAATCTGGCTACAAGTTTGCTACTAGTCTAACCGCACACACCATTAAGATAACTTCAAAAACTTCAAATCTTTCATTTGTGTATGATCTTCACGTTGAGAGCACAGATACATTGTAGTTTATTGGGAGATGTACACATTCTAAGTCACCCAAGAATGAACAGCAGAATCAATTCCATCACCCCATATTTACCCAAAACAAACACGAATATGAATGAAAACTTTATACTCATCCGAAACAGTTTTGATTATAAAAGGTTTCCCTGTCTATATAAACTGCAAAACATACCGTGAATGGTTTGGCAGAACCTTTGTCATCTTTGCTTGAAATGATTTTTGCATTCTTTCTGGTTTCTCTGAGGCGTTCAAGTGATGGTGGCTTGATGAATATCACATATGGTTTAAATTCCAATGTCCTCAGATGTTTTATTGTCTGAAACATTGAAGTAGTGTAATGTTGTTTTACTTCTCAGCATATCAGGTTGCAAACTCATATTGAAAAGTTAAATTGACCTCTAACATGCTACAAACAAATACATAGTACATCTAATCTGGCTTAGTCGTGTCTCACTGACTTACAAAGAAGCATGGAAACGTTTTTATTTATTTGCAGAACTGTTGCAGAAATGTTTTTAACTGGTTGTTCTAACAATATGGGTGATGTTGACAAAGCTATGTTTATTACACATCCTTTGTTCCCAGAAGTGGTGGTCAAGGCTGCTCCAGAGGATATTTACTAGAGTCAATGACATGTAATATAGAGTCATAGATATACAGCACGGAAACAGACCCTTTGGTCCCACTCATCCATGCCGAATATAGACAATGACTAGAATCAAATCAGCAAAGAGATTGCGATTCCTTCCCTGATCATTCGTGAGCCAATGGGGTTTTTATGACAATCTGTCTACATTTGGAGTCATTTTCTGTGTACAAGCTCAGAAATTACTCTTCTCTGCTTCGTCACTGTCCACAGAAATGTAAAGAGATTTTTCTTAAGCCATAATTTATTAACAGTTTGATTCCCAAGACGAAGTGCATAATCTTTTTGTTGTGCTGTCATCAGTAGCATTCAGCTGCAAATGAAAGAATGCTTCATCCTCAGCGCACAGTAGACCATTTCAGTGTTAGTTATTTGCTATTACAGATCAATGTTTAAGAAAGTTATTTAAGGACACAAACATGATGGCTGACAAGATTACGCCAGAGCATCCTCAGATTAAGTATTGTTGAGGAAAATGAATCCTACATTTTTGAGCGCTTAACACCTGTCAACCACCCTCAGAAGCTTTTCTGAAGTAGCTGCCTCTCACATTTTGGAGGCATGCCCTAATTCCTACATCTGGTATCGAGGAAAGAGAATACAGTGAGAGACTTCACACATAAATTTATCAGCTTCCTTCATAAGTAGCTAAACAACATTCCAGAAGCAAGACTTGGGATGCATCTGGTTTAGTCTGTGACAATGGTAGTGCTCATCTATTCAACCTACGCAGTCTAAACAACACTCCAGAAAGTTTCAGATCCAAGCCACTGCCAGATGGTGTGTCATGGTGTTCTTGACTCTTTACATTCCTTCGAGTTTGTAGATATAGATGGTAAACTGCTGTCTATAATGCAATAATAAATGATTTGATTAGGTGTCCAATAACGGCCTTAGTTTTTCAGTAGAATTAATAAGTGTGATGGTTGACTGCAGAAAATATCAGCGTTCAGTCAATTCTCCACTAACACTGACTGCAAACTGTCTGCACATGCATAAATGCACTGCAGTCCATGTAAATTGCAAACAATTGGAAAGCACTGCACTGATAAGAATATAACCTCTAATGTACTACTTCCGTTAAGAATAGCTAGGAAAGTTCCACTTCATAAATGAAGTGCAATTAGATTTCTAACTGGTGCACTAAGCTATATATCCTGCTGAAAAACCACTCTGGAAACCTTGCCTTATATTTTTGTAATTCCAATCTTTCTTTCCATTGTAAGGAGGAAAGCTTTTTTTTAAAGAAAGTTTATATTGCAGCTTCTAATGTATATATACCAGTCATTCCATAACACTTACAGAAATTGACACAAAGTGGTCAATAAGTTCATTTTATTTCTTGAATTGTTGCTTGAGTGAATTCTTCAATCTGATTGGCTTCCTATTCTGCATGATTACATCATTGTTGTTGTACGCTTGGGGATCCCTTTGATTTGGTGCCAGATTCAAATTCAAGTAAGGAAAGGGGAAATCCATACCACAGAGATCGTTGATCATTGCAGGCACATTTCTTTGAGGTGATGGGTAAGTCCTATCACTTAGCCATTGTCTGCAATGACTAAGGTTATGGGGTGGTGGTTGAGTGTGCTGCAGTTATGAATAATCTTAACTTCCTTCATCTCTTGAACAGCTAAGATTAGATTCTTATTTCTATTTTTTTCAAATGTTATTTCCATTACATTCATTTTGAGGGACTACAGGACTATATTGTTTTTGTGGTACGACTTCTGTGGAAGTTTCCACCCTTATGCACGCCAGCTTCTGTAGCCAGACTATATTTGACAAGGGATGTCTGGGTTCTGCTGGATTAGGGACGCCGACAAATTTTACTGCTCTCTGAAGTGGTTTTCACTCATCAGCATAAATGAAACATAGAACACAAGTTTGTGAGTAGGGCAGTTAAAATACCTTCCAGGATTACTAATTAACTCATCTGAACAGCAAATTGTCCATCTCTGCACACCCACCCATGACTGAATTTTTAGCCGCTATTGAAAGTGGGCACATAGGCAAGCAGGCTTGAAAAGTTAGAGCATTAGCTGGCAGGCCAGTTCTCTGTCTGCATGCTGCCAACAGATGCCTGCAAGTGTTTTTCGAGAAAGCAGGATGGGCTATCTGCCTACAAGTGTCAAGATCTCTTTTCATTCTTTTATAGGATGTAGGCACTACTGACAAAGCCAGCATTTGGTGCTCATTCCTAATTGGCTCAGGGAGATGATGGTGAACTCCCTTCTTTAACTGCTGCAGTCCATGTTGCCTAGGCACATCTACAGTGCCATTACAAAGTGAGTTACAAGATTTTGACCACTGACAGTGAAAGAATGGCTATATTGCTCCAAGTCAGGATGGTACGTGACTTGGAGGGGAATTTGCAGATGGTGGTGTTCCCCTGCATCTGCTGGCCTTGTCCTCTGAGATGATGATAATGGTTGCAGGTTTGTCAAAGCTGCCTTGATGAGTTGCTGCAATGCACAGTACACACTGCTGCCACTCCATATCAGTGGCGGAGGAAGTGAATGTTGAAGGAAGTGGACGGGGTACCGATCAAGCAGGCCACTTTATGCGAGAATTGACAGCAATTTGCTCAAGATGAAAATGAGGATGAAAGTGAAGGTGAGGGCAGGGATCAGGTCATTGAATCGGAGGTACGCACAAGAGAGCCCAACAGAACAGTGTACCAAGCCCCAGAAGCCAGAGATAACTTCATTGAAATCAGAAACAAAAGCAGAAATTGCAGGAAAAGCTCAGCAGGTCTGGCAACACCAGTGAAGAGAAATCAGAGTTAACGTTTCAGGTCCAGGTACCCTTCCTCAGAACTGATGGTAGCGAGGAAAATGTCAGTTTAAATGCAGAAAATAGGGTGGGGTGAGGGGTCAGGAGTTAACTATAGGTGGGGGTAGAGCCCAAAAGAAAGAGAACAACAGTTGGATAGACAAAGGAGTGGATAATGATCTGGCTAGGAGGGTGAATAGCTGTTCATGGAGACTGTTGGTGGCTAACAATAGGTAGTGTCTAATGGCAGAGTATGTGATTACAAGGCCTGGTGTATGGGGTAGGGGGCTAAGACATGGGAGAGTTCAAGCCCTAAAATTATTGGACTCGATATTGAGTCTTGAGGGCTGCAGGGTCCCCAAATGGAAAATGAGGTGTTGGCCAGGGAAGAGGGTGGTGTGTTAAAGTGGTAAACAACAGGAAGCTCAGGGTCTTTTTTAGCGGGTGGAATGCAGATGTTCTGAGAGGCGGTCACCCAGTCTATGCTTCGACACCGCTATGTAAAGGAGACCACATTGTGAGCAGTGAATGCAGTAAACTGGATTGCATGAAGTGCAGGTAAAGTGCTGCTTCTCCTGGAAGGTATGTTTGGGCCCTTGGGTACTGAGGTGGGAGGAGGTAAATGGGCAGGTGTTACAGTTTCAGCGGTTGCAGGGGAGGGTGCCATGGGGCTGTGGGGGGATGTAGGGAGTGAAGGAAGAGTGGACCAGGGTATTCTAGAGGGAATGGTCCCTGCAGAAGGTGGGAAGGGGAGTGGGGAGGGGTAATTGTGTCTGGTGGGGGCATCTTGCTGGAGGAGGAGGAAATGGCAGCTGATGATCTTCTGGATATGGATGCTGGTGGGATGGAAGGTAAGGAAAAGGGGAACCCTATCGCTGTTGCAGGAGGGAAGAGAGGGGTTGAGGGTGGAAATGTGGGAGATGGGTAGAGAAGTTGTTGAGGATGAGGACGAGCTTGGCCAAGTGGAGGAAGGTGGTGGTGGGGAGGGACAGTTCAAGCCTTTGCTGCAGGAAGAAGCAGACAGCCCTAAGACCATCCTGGTGGGGAATGGATGTGTAAAGGGATTGCATGTCCACGATAAACAGGAGGTGGCTGGAACCTGCAGACTGGAAATTTTGAAACTGGTGTAAAGCATCAGAGGAATCACAAATGTACGTGGGCAGGGACTGGACAAAGGGGAGAAAAGACTGAGTCAAGGCAGGAAAAGATGAATTCTGTGGGGCAGAAGCAGGCTGAAGCAATGGCTCTGCCCGGAAAATCCTGTTTGTGGATTCTCGGAAGGAGTTAGAAGTGAAATGTCTGGGGCTAAGGGATGATCAGCTTGGAGGCAGTCAGGGAGAGATTACCAGATGAAATGAGGTCAGTGACCATGCTTGATACAATGGCCTGAGTGCCATGGAGGTGTCATGGTCCAGGGAAGACAGGAGTAGGTATCGGAGGGCTGGTGCTCAGCCTCTGCACTGAAACCAGCTTGCACGACGAATGAGTTGAGTCTGGATTTCCTTCAACTGTTTTAACATTCTGTTGGGGATATGGCAAACAGCCCCTGCTCATTCCACTTTCGAATATCTGTGCATTACATGCCTTATTGAGCAGTAAGAAGAAACCAGCAGTGAACTCAAAGGAGAAGCCATATGGCAGTGAACCAACACCACACAGTGCTCAGGTTAGGTAGCTCTTAAGGCTTCAGTCAGCAAATCATATCCAAGTGTGGTACAGTGAATTTTTTTAATGATAACCAGCATGTTGAGTGGAATGTTAAGATATCTTCTTCTGTCTCTTCTACCATTGGGTAGCATTCAATATTTCAGAGTATGTGTAGACTAAACTGCTGTGAAATGCTTGAGCGTCCTGTAGCGACAGTACTGAACTTGTGAAAGGCAGTGCGCTTTCTTCAAAAGCTGATACAAAGAATCAACCTTTCCCTCTGGAGATGTGAGGAATCATCAGTCAAGATCAGCGCAAGTGCAGAATGGTATGTGCCAGGCTACATTAAAGTGTAATGGCTTGGCTGAAGTCATCAACATTACAATTCAAGGAACACTGACATCAAGGCTACCTGCAGTCAAGGAGACGGTAGCTTGCGAGAGATGGGCAATACTTTGTCATTACGACTTCTTTCATCCCTTGGAATGTTGAAAGAGGTTGCTCATCTCTCACAAGGGTGTGACTTAATCAGGTTTAAAAGTGACAAAGACACTAAGGAAAACATTTGAATAGTGCAAGTGATGATATAGTTATAAAAGTGCAAGGTCATTTACAATGATGTTTCACCTGTGCTATCTGCATTCCCAGAAATGTTTCTTTTCCTCTCCCTCTAAATGCAGTCTCAATGTCTGCAGCTGGGATGGATGGAGCCTGCTCAGTAATTGGCCCTGTTGTCTGGAACATTGGGTGGTCATCTCCAGGGGCATTTGGGCCCAGAAGGCCCAGGCCTACAGAAAATGTCCTGCTCTGATACAGCTTCCCTCTCCTTGGCTAGACTTGCAGGGGCTGGCCATTTCTGAGAGGAATGCTATGGGAATCCTCCATAAGGCTCCTTCTTTGAGTGCCTGCTAGGATCCCTATGTTTCCCTGAGAAGAGGGGGCATCTGGAGTGAGGTTAAGGTCCTCCTCCCCCTCCCGCATGTGATTGATGCTAAGCACCTAAGGCTAGAGTGCTGGTATGCAGGTCCATACGGAGATACTGTGTGTGCATGGCACTTGGATTGCCATGGCAGTCACCAACCTGTCCATGGAGTATGGAGCCACCCAAACACACTCAACCGAGACACTGCAAGGTACTGGTAATCATGTTGAACTCCATCATCCTTCGATCCAACTTATCAACGTCCTCTGACAAACTTTCCAGCTGTTCCTGTATCATTCTGCGCATTTTAGAGTCATAGACATCTATGGCACAGAAACAACTCATCCATGCCGACTAGACATCCTAAATAAATCAACTCCCATTTTCCAGCATTTGGCCCATATCCCTCTAAACCCTTCCTATTCATATCCCATCCAACTGCCTTTTAAATGTTCTAATTGTACCAGCTCCACCACTTCTTCTGGCAACTTATTCCATACACGCACCACCCTCTGCATGGAAATGTGGCCCCTTAGGTCCCTTTTAAATCTTTCTCCTCTCACCTTAAACCTATGCCCTCTGATTTTGGATTCCCCCATCCCAGGGAAAAGATCTTGTTTATTTACCCTATCCATTCCCTTCATGATTTTATGAACTTCTACAAGGTCACCCCTCAGCTTCCGATGCTCCAGAGAATATAGCCCCAGCCTATTCAGCCTCTCCCTAGAGCTCAAACCCTCCAACCCTGGCAACATCAGTGGAAATCTTTTCACTGATTATTATTCATTGACAAAGTTATTCATTGACACAATGGGATCCTCTCTGTCTAGGACTGACCATGTGCCTGATCCTCAGTGCCAGAGACCTGGGGCAATTCTTCATTGACCAGCTCTGGAGACATGTCAGTGATGTGTCCACCAGATTGTGCTCCTCAGTCTAATCTAGAAAGAGAATCCACTGAAGTGAAAGTTGCTGAGGTGGGGGAAGGTGCATGGGGAAGCCTTGTCAGTGCATCTCCTAAGGATTCATGGCTTCCCTCTCAGAGTTAGAGTTGGAGGTGGAGCTGGGGGTCTCTGGCACAGAACTTTTCTGAGCAGAGGTTTGCTGGGTGCCATTAGTGCCTGCATAACAGAAAAGTGGGTCCGGTTGTGTAAAAGGGATAAAAGCTTGTACCAATTATAATAAGTTAGCACTAATGCTAATGGGACAGCAGCACACCAAGCACAGCACATTGAAGAGATAACACAGTGTGGAGCTGGAGGAGAACAGCAGGCTAGGCAGCATCATTGCACATTGAAGCTTAGTGGATTCGATGACCATCCTCATCAGTGATGCACTCCTCCAGTTAACTCAATATTTAATCTTCGTGGAGAGGAAGGAACCTGGTATCTACCATCCTTGGGTTTCTCAGCCTGGTGCTGGGCCAATTTTCCTCCAATGATACAAAAGGGTGATGCAAGCGGATGTAAGAGCAGCCAGTGGTGAGACAAGAGCAAGAGAGGTACTGAAGCATCCCATTGAGTGAGTCAGGAGAGCAGGAACAGTTAGTAGTCTGAGAGAATGAGATGGGCGAGAGATGTTGAGTAGACATGAGGTATGCAGCAGTGAGAGTTGTAGTCCATGAACCTTAGTGAGATGTGGGTGTAGTAGCAGAATTAGACTGAGTATGAAATGACAGAAAGAAGATAGCAGCACTTATCCTTGCAGAACGCAGAAGATCATACATCTTTTTCCTTCACTGCTTTACGTTCCTTTTCACCCAGAACCCTGCATTGCACTGGGCCATCATCTTGGTCCAGGTTGGCTAAATCTGGTTGCGCCGCCTCCTCTGCCGATCCCCTCCATTACCCAGTACTCGGCACCTCCAGTTCCCTGTCCACGAAATAGGGAACAAATTTTATTTTTGGTGCCATTTCCTTAGTGATACTGCTAGAACGCCAGTGTTAAGGATAGTTCCTGGCTTTTAGAATCTGAAGTGGTGCGCAGCTAAGCTTTAAAGATGGTGCAATCGTGTGAATGGCATGAAGACCTGGCAGTGATGAGCACTTCTGTTTCTGCAGTCACATGATTGGGAAGGGTGTTGAAGAGCACAGTTGAATAATTAATGATTGTGGAAAAATCACTGCGAGCCAGGGCAGACTAGGCACCGTGCATCTCACTCGAAAAGACACTGCCTGAAAATAGGAAATTTTTGGCCTTTGATTCTTTACCAAATACAAGTTAGTCCTCACTAAGATATAGCACTGTCTGCAATAATTCTAAAATTCCAGGAATATGCGAGTTGGTCTAGTTTATACAGACACCTCCATTGGAAACTGTATAAAGGACACCAATGCAGATTTAAATAAAATGAGAATGCAATAAATACATGGAGATTTCATCAACTCTTAAAAAGAAACATACAGGTTAACATTTCAGATAGATATCAGAACTAGCGAAGAATAGCCATCCAAAGATTTCTGCCACTTCAGATGTTGACAGATGTACATTTCCAATTTTCATGGTTTTTCTTCCTATTTTGGCAGATTTGACTACGCATGTCATTTTACACAGCTTTTCCAGTATTGAAAGGTAGTGAATGTAATGTTCCACTATGTGTCATGGCTTAAAAAAAGGAAACAGAAATCACCTCGTGATAATTTGGGAAAAGCCTTGCAACTGTAGCAATTTACATTCTGCTATTTTTAAACTGCCACCAGCGAAGACAGTAAGCTTGTTTAAATTTCTTGGTTGACCTTTGTTCAGACAAATTTATAACACATTATCAACAATAAAAAAAGGAAAATTGTTTTGCATTTTTCACAACGAACACACACAATGTGAAATGCTTTGGAGGTGGAACAAGTCAAACCGATATTCAGGTTATATATACTGTAGAGAGTGGGCCAAGTGCAATATCATATTGGCTTGGATAGCTCCCAATGTAAACTTTTCAAAGGCAGTCACATAGTTTATCAAATATGATAGTATCTGGGGACTAAACACTAGTTCTGTAGCAATCATCTGAACAGGAAGAATTCAAGTTCCAGTTAACCTGCCTCATACATCTTGTGTATTCTAAAGTCAATGTTGCAAATAATAATTAGCTGACTTACTCATGGTCATTTTAGGGTAAAGGTGGTTATTAAAAAGTAAACTCATAGCTTTTCTGTTAAGTCTCAGATATGATGTAATCTTTGGATTGTATGTAAAAAGATATGCTCAAAACATTGTTTGAAGAAGAAATTGGGACATTTTCAACAGTACTCATTCCTCACCACCCACTATGCAAGAACAGACAAAATCTTTAGAAGGAAGATGAATGGCAGTTAATATATGAGCTCAATCAGTGTACTTTATTCATGAAATTCATGGATTTGGCTTTTCCGGTTCGTGGGGAAGTCACGGCGCTTGTCACTGACTTTGAAGGTAGTTGCCCACAAAGAGCTAGAGATCTCAGTGGCCTGAATTTCACCTTTCCTGATGATGACAGCATCAACTCAAGGGAGATATCAGCTGTCCAGCGACAGTAATGTTAGTAGACTAAACAGCTGATCACACTAAAGAGTTATCATAGACAGTGGTTATCTCTTGCAATTTGATAATTTTCAGACAAGTGAATAAAGATTAGGAAAGTAGAAGCTGAAATATCCTGTTTTTTTTTTAAAAAGCGATGGATTCTTTAAAATTCACAATGGAGAACTCTAACATGTATAAAATAAACTTTGAAAAACAGAGTGGTCTTTCAGCAGCAATTATGAACATAGAATGCAGTTAGAAAACCTGTTACATCTTATTCAACAAGACATAATATTTTCAAAGATTTTTAAAAGTCGAATGAAACTAATCATATAGAATAAGAAGGATACATCAATTGAAATTTGTGAAGATTTTCGTTGGTGGGGACTTTGACAGCACAGTCTGTGGAGGAGTGAAAAATTACAAAGGGCAGTTTCTGGTTTTCTATGTTTAACTACACCTGAATGGGTGCCAGAAGTTGCTTCATTTTAATAGTTGTAATGCCATCATTACAACCATAAAACCCAGCCACAGTGAAACACCCAAAACCGTTGTAGTATCGTTCTTTTGTTCTCTGAACATTTTACTTCGCTTTAGAATTTTTCAAATATATTCGACAGCCAATATTTACAATGAGTTAATAATACACGAAGATTTGATGCATTTTGAAATTGTTAAACATTTGGGGGTAAAAATTTCTCATTGGGATTCAATCACGAAATTGGGTATAAAATATGCTCGAAAGTGTGCAGTTTATTAGGCTTTTCCTTTGGCAGAATTACAAATGCAAAATCAGTCATCATTGTCCTACAAGACTGTGGGATTGGTATCTCATGAGATGACTGATGGTAGTTTAACCTGAGGGTCACCACACCGCAGGAAAGGAGAGAGCTTGAGATGGAGAGTCCTTCATGGTAACCTCAACTGGTGTGAGAATTAAACCCATTTCTGATGAAGGGTTTAGGCCCGAAACGTCAAGTTTTCCTGCTCCTATGATGCTGCTTGACCTGCTGTGTTCATCCAGCCCCATGCTTGTTATCTCAGAGATAGTAGGAACTGCAGATGCTGGAGAATCTGAGATAACAAGGAGTAGAGCTGGATGAACACAGCAGGCCAAGCAGCATTAGAGGAGCAGGAAAGCTGGCATTTCAGGCCTGGACCCTTCTTCAGAAATGGAGGAGAGGAAGGGGTTTCTGAAATAAATAGGGAGAGAGGGGGAGGTGGATAGAAGATGGATAGAGGAGAAGAAAGCAGGAGAGGAGACAGACAGGTCAAAGAGGCGGGGATGGATAAAGGTGAGTGCAGGTGGGGAGTTAGGGAGGGGATAGGTCAGTCCAGGGAGGATGGACAGGTCAAGGGGGTGGGATGAGGCTAGGAGGTAGGAGATGGGGGTGGGGCTTGAGGTGGGATGAGGGGATAGGTGGGAGGAAGGACAGGTTAGGGAGGTGGGGACAAGCTGTGCTGGTTTTGGGATGCGGTAGGGGGAGGGGAGATTTTGAAGCTTGTGAAGTCCACATTGATACCATTGGGCTGCAGGGTTCCCAAGCAGGATATGAGTTGCTGTTCCTGCAACCTTCGGGTGGCATCGTTGTGGCACTGCAGGAGGCCCAGGATGGACATTTCTTCTAAGGAATGGGAGGGGGAGTTGAAATGGTTCGTGACTGGGAGGTGCAATTGTTTAGTGTGAACCGAGCATAGGTGTTCCGCAAAGCGGTCCCCAAACCTCCGCTTGGTTTCCCCGATGTAGAGGAGGCCACAATGGGAACAGCGGATACAGTATACCATATTAGCAGATGTGCAGGTGAACATCTGCTTGATGTGGAAAGTCTTCTTGGGGCCTGGGATGGGGGTGAGGGGGGAGGTGGGAGGTGTAGGGGCAGGTATAGCACTTCCTGTGGTTGCAAGGAAAAGTGCTGGGTGTGGTGGGGCTGGAGGGGAGTGTGGAGCAGACAAGGGAGTCCGAGAAAGAGTGGTCCTTCCAGAAAGCAGATAAGGGTGGGGAGGAAAAAATGTCTTTGGTGGTGGTGTCGGATTGCAGATGGCGGAAGTGTCAGAGATGATGCGTTAGATCCGGAGGTTGGTGGGGTGGTACGTGACGACGATTCTGAATTGGTTGTTATTGCGCGGAGGGGGTGTGAGGGATGAGTTGCGAGAAATGCAGGCGACACGTTCAAGGGCGTTCTCGACCACTGAGGGGGGAAGTTGCGGTCCTTGGAAAACGAGGACATCTGAGATGTTCGGGAATGGAATGCCTCATCCTGGGAGCAAATGCGGCGGAGGCGAAAGGGCTCACCTTTGTCGCCCTCCACCCACACATGAACGAATACCACTCACGCTTGGACATTGAACAGTTTTTCTGCTGCTTCTGCCTCTGCGCTTACTTCTTTAACCGTGAGCCTAACCCTCACCCCACTGACCCCTTCTCCCACCTCCAACATACCCCCTCCTCCTGGACACCACCCCAAGGCCTCCTACCCTCCCTCAACCTCTTCATCTCCAACTGCCGTCATGACATCAATCGCCTCAACCTCTCCACCCCTCTCATCCACTCCAACCTCTCCCCCACGGAACGTGCAGCCCTCCGCTCCAACCCCAACCTCACTATAAAACCCGCAGACAAGGGAGGCGCAGTTGTAGTGTGGCGCACTGACCTCTACATCACCGAGGCCAGGCACCAACTCTCCGACACCTCCTCCTA
Source organism: Ginglymostoma cirratum (assembly GCA_024137785.1). NCBI lineage: Eukaryota > Metazoa > Chordata > Chondrichthyes > Orectolobiformes > Ginglymostomatidae > Ginglymostoma > Ginglymostoma cirratum. The sequence continues at coordinate 29,371,909 of JAHRHZ010000034.1, read as the reverse complement.
CCGCCCCCTTGATCATGATCCCACCCCCAACCACCAAACCATCATCTCCCAAACCATCCACAACCTCATCACCTCAGGTGACCTCCCACCCACAGCCTCCAACTTCATCGTTCCCCAACCCCGCACCGCCCGCTTCTATCTCCTTCCCAAAATCCACAAACCTGACTACTCTGGTCGACCCATTGTCTCTGCCTGCTCCTGCCCCATCGAACTTATCTCCACCTATCTTGACTCCATTTTATCCCCCTTGGTCCAGGGACTCCCTACCTACGTCCATGACACCACCCACACCCTCCACTTCCTCCAGAACTTCCAATTCCCTGGTCCCCAACACCTCATCTTTACCATGGATGTCCAGTCCCTATACACCTGCATTCCCCATGAGATGGTCTAAAGGCCCTCCGCTTCTTTCTGTCCTGCAGCCCCGACCAGTCCCCCTCCACCGACACCCTCATCCGCTTAGCCAAACTTGTCCTCACCTGCAACAACTTCTCTTTCAATTCCTCCCACTTCCTACAGACAAAGGGGGTGGCCATGGGTACGCGCATGGGCCAAAGCTATGCCTGCCTCTTTGTAGGTTACGTGGAACAATCCCACTTCCGTATCTACACTGGCCCTAAACCTCACCCCTTCCTCCGTTACATTGATGACTATATTGGCCCCGCCTCGTGCTCCCACGAGGAGCTCGAACAGTTCATCCACTTCATCAACACCTTCCACCCCAACCTTAAGTTCACCTGGACCATCTCTGGTACCTCTCTTTCCTTCCTGGACCTCTCTCTTTCCATCTCTGGCAACCACCTGGAAACCGATATCCATTTCAAGCCCACCCCGACTCCCACAGCTACCTAGAATACACCTCCTCCCACCCACCTTCGTACAAAAATGCCATCCCCTATTCCCAATTCCTTCACCTCTGCTGCATCTGCTCCTAGAATGAGGCATTCCACTCCCGAACATCTCAGATGTCCTCGTTTTTCAAGGACCGCAACTTCCCCCACTCAGTGGTCGAGAACGCCCTCGACTGTGTCTCCCGCGTTTCTCGCAACTCATCCATCACACCCCCTCCCTGCAAGAACAACCAAAACAGAATCCCCCTCGTCCTCATGTACCACCCCACCAACCTCCGGATCCAACGCATCATCCTCCGACACTTCCGCCATCTGCAATCCGACACCACCACCAAAGACATTTTTCCCTCCCCGCCCTTATCTGCTTTCCAGAGGGACCACTCTCTCTGGGACTCCCTTGTCCGCTCCACACTCCCCTCCAGCCCCACCACACCCAGCACTTTTCCCTGCAGCCGCAGGAAGTGCTACACCTGCCCCCACACCTCCTCCCTCACCCTAATCCCAGGCCCCAAGGAGACTTTCCACATCAAGCAGATGTTCACCTGCACATCTGCTAATATGGTATACTGTATCCGCTGTTCCCGTTGTGGCCTCCTCTACATCGGGGAAACCAAGCGGAGGTTTGGGGACCGCTTTACGGAACACCTACGCTCGGTTCGTACTAAACAACTGCATCCCCCAGTCGTGAACCATCTCAACTCCCCCTCCCATTCCTCAGATGACATGTCCATCCTGGGCCTCCTGCAGTGCCACAACGATGCCACCGGAAGGTTGCAGGAACAGCAACTCACATTCCGCTTGGGAACCCTGCAGCCCAATGGTATCAATGTGGACTTCACAAGCTTCAAAATCTCCCCTCCCCTTACCGCATCCCAAAACCAGCACAGCTTGTCCCCACCTCCCTAACCTGTCCTTCCTCCCACCTATCCCCTCCTCCCACCTCAAGCCCCACCCCCATCTCCTACCTACTAGCCTCATCCCACCCCCTTGACCTGTCCGTCCTCCCTGGACTGACCTATCCCCTCCCTAACTCCCCACCTACACTCACCTTTATCCATCCCCGCCTCTTTGACCTGTCTGTCTCCTCTCCTGCTTTCTTCTCCTCTATCCATCTTCTATCCACCTCCCCCTCTCTCCCTATTTATTTCAGGAACCCCTTACCCTCCCCCATTTCTGAAGAAGGTCTAGGCCCGAAACGTCAGCTTTCCTGCTCCTCTGATGCTGCTTGGCCTGCTGTGTTCATCCAGCTCTACACCTTGTTATCTGAGAATTAAACCCATTCTTTTGGCATTACTCTCTATCACAAACCAGCTAGCCAGCCAACTGAGCTAACGGATCTTTCAACCAAAACTCCAATGAGGTCAGGAGCTGAGTGGCCCTGGCGGAACCCAAACTGAGCGTCACGATGTAGGTCATTGCCATTGGTGTCCCAAGTGCCTCATGGTTGCTTAATTTTGTGCTGCTAGATCTGTTCAATGTCTGTCCCATTCAGCACAGTGATCGAACCACAGAACACATTGTCGGGTATAACCAATGTGAAGGCGGAACTTTGTCTCCACAAGGACTGTGCGGTGGTCAATAGTATCAATACTGTCATGGACAGATGCATCTGCAGCAGACAGATTGCTGACGATGAAGTCAAGTATGATCTTCCCTCACCACTTGCTGCAGACCCAGTCTCGCATTTAGGTTCTTTTGGACTCAACTAGCTTGATCAGTGGTGCTGCTGCAAGCCACTCTTGGTGGTGCATATTGAACTTCCCAACCCAGGATGCATTCTGCATCCATATGACTTTCAGTGCTCCCTCCAAAAGTTGTTCACCATGGAAGAGCACAGTGTCATCAGTTACGGGAGGATGGGTTATGGTAATCAAAAGGAGGTTTCCTTGTCCATGTTTGACCTGACACCATAAAACTTCATGGGACGCAGAGTAAATGTTGAGGTCTCCCAGAACAATGCCTTTATGGAATGAGCTGCCAAAGGAGGTGGTGGGGGCTGGTACAATTCCACCATTTAAAAGACGTCTGTATGGGTATATTAAAAAGAAGGGATTAGAGGGACATGGGGCAAATGGGACCGGATTAGTTTAGGATATTTAGTCAGCGCAGACAAGTTGGACCGAAGGGTCTGTTTCCATGCTGTACAGCTCTATGACTCTATGACTGTATACTACTGTGCCGCCAACTCTGCTGGGTCTGTCATGCCAGTGGGTCACTGAGTGACGTTGAGTGTAAGGTGTAATTATGTGAGTATGCAAATATTGGGGTGTTGCTGGACTAGTCTGTGAGACAGCTCTCCCAATTTCGGACCAGTCTCAGATGTCAGTAAGGAATGGCTTGCTAGGCCATTTCAGATGGCATTAATAGCCAATCACATTGCTGTGGGTTTGGAGTCACATGTACACGAGACTCAGGATAGCAGATTTCCTTCCATGAAGGACATTTGTGAGCAAAACAGGGTTTTTCTGACAGTGGTTTCACGATCATCATTAGACTCTTAATTCCAAATATTTATTGAGTTCAAATTCCATTGTCTGCCGTGGTGCGATTTGAACCTAGGTCCCCAGATCATTATCACAGTTTCTGAATTAATAGTCTAGCGAAAATACTCTTAGGCCACTGCCTTCCCATAGGATGCTAAATGCAGATTTTTTTAGATATTTTAGCTGAAAATAAATGCTTGAAATTCATTCAATTCCTGATTAGTTGTCAGATTTTCAGTCTGGAAACACCAGTCATGGTTCACCATCTAAGGTAAACTGTGCGGCCTTATATTTCTAAACAAGAAAATCCAAAAAACATTCAACACAAATCTAGTAAAGGAGTTAGTGAGAATGAAAAAGAAGTCCCGAAAGTGTATCAGTAAGCCCCAAAAGCAAAAGCTCTTGAAAATATATGACAAAGACAGCTTTAAAAAAATACTCTGACCCCTTGCACTGTGCCGTGGATGACAGCAATTGTTGTTGGCTTTCATAGTTTTGCACACAAACTTCAGATCTCAGCTGCACTATTATAAAGATTCCCATCCATAAGGAGAAAATTAAATTTAAGGGAATATTATTTTGGATTGTTTAACCTGCTCATCAGTAATGAACAGTTGGAGTAATAGCAATATTAAAGAAGACTACAAGCTGGTCATGTGACTTCCATCTTGGCTTATAAATAGCATGTGGCAATAAGAAACAAAAAGGATCTTTTTGAACAAAGTAAGTCAAACATGCAGTCGACTAAATACATGAGACACAAACTTAATGCACCCTGAGAAGACTTTTCTCAGGGCTCAAATTACCCTCTATCATTGGGTTAGAAGTGATTATAGAAGATTGAAATGCTCTTTGCTACATCAGAACTTTTATTTCCTGCAACAAGTTACAGTAGAGCAATTAAATTGCTGTATGAAGGAAACATACTGGTGTTCAAACAGCTAAAGTCATTATTATTTACCATGCATTAATATGAGTTTAGAAATTCAGAAAGACTAACAAACCAAAATGTCTTCAGTCTTTACTTACATGACATTGTACGTCCAACAGGCACACTTTATTCTTAGCCAATACATGTCGAACAGAATCTATACTTGTTCCATACAAGTTTCCTCTGTATTCTCCATGTTCAATAAATCTGGAGTAAATAACAAGCAGAAGAAAGTAGATCAACTGCTGAACTATACTTTTAAAAACATATTAAAATGTTGAAACTATACATAATGCATGCAGTCAGGCCACTTATAGCAACAAAATGCTTTCAGTTATTTGATGTCATTGAAATAAATTCAAATAAAATCTGCAGCATTAACAGGAACGACACTGTACAACTAAGCAACACACTGCTTCTTCCAAGGTACATCTAAACTTTGTAGAACAGATCAAATTATTTCTAATATCTATTTAACAGATTGAAAATGCATGGCACAAGTTTATGACATGAAGAACACAGCGATGTCAAGTTTAAGAGTTTGATAACAGAATAAAACGGTAACATTTAACTCCCTGAGCAACTTGCCGATCTGATTTCCCAAGTAACCTATTGTTCATATATTCCGATACTTTTCATCACTGCATCTGAAACTTTCCAGATGTGCTGGCATGAAACAGAGTGTGCCATTTTTTAACTTACTTGTTATTCTGTACATCTGTCTCAAACAAGTGCTTGGAAATAAAATGATATTCCACTCCGTCAGTTTCCTGGCTTCTTTTTGGCCTTGTTGTATCTGCGAATGACAAAACAAAAAAATAAACATTTTTAGTATTGCCAATATTCAACTAGTTGTTTAAAATTAGTTTAAAGTATCAGAACAGATATTATCAATGCCATTTGCCTTTAGGTTTTTAAAGAAGCTAAGTGTAGCCTAAGCAACAAGTTTCTAGCTTTTTTTTTCTACTTTATTGGAACATTTGGCAATCGGGCCTGTCTACAGAAACATAATTAAAGCACTTGAAAATTTCTGAATGTTGCATCCAGAGAATTTCTAAATTAAAATAAATTACAAATGACATATTACTTTATAAAATCCAGCATTATTCCTACTGCTAATAGAAAATCTAGCTATGTTATGTGGTTTAATTTTAATGTCACCACTACTGTTGCTATTCAGAAATATGGCAAACTGTCATTTTATTCGTCAGCATAGTCCACTTTAAAGCCAAAGCATGAGGCATTGGAATGGCATTTTATACAGTAGACTGAAAAGATTTTTCCTCTAAACCTTATAAATGTCATGCCAGCTGTGAAAATCTGACAATTATAATGAAAAAAAGAAATAATATCATACTTAGAAAGAAAACTCTTCCTGATTTAAGAAAAATAATTGACTGTGTAATCTTTTCTCCGCTTGAATAATTCCATTGAAGCCTTTCTTTTGTTTAAACAATAGAGGATTTTTTTAAACATAGAATGCATGTGACACAGAAATTATTAAAAAAAATTATTGTTGCTCCAACAGAACATCCCAAGTCTTTTAGGTTACATTTTTTGAAGTCACAGAGACAGGATCGCATTTCATTAAATATTTCATAAATTTTCCTGGCAAGTATACTATGTTTTGATTAGAACTGGCTCCTGTATAAAAAAACTACAGACTAACCTATTCTCCTGTGATTAACTGTACATCTAGATAGTAAAAAAAGGTGCAATGATAATGGAAAAAAATGTCAGACTTGCACACGATATAGGGATTGTAAAGTTTATGTCATAAAGCATAGGAAAATCAAAATGATTTTTGGAATGGATCCTCATCGAAAGACTGGCTTGAAGCCTTTAGGTTTTGATGAATTATTGTGCACAACAAATCTTCATTACACCATGGAAAAGTTGCAATTTTGCTCACCTCTGACTGGTTTCTTTTTACTGTTTTATCAGTCAGTATCAAAAGTCTACCAGAAAAATAAATATCACTTCTTCTAGCTTTGCTATGGAATTGAAGATGTGACTTTACAAATCAATTGCTGGAACGGATCATTGGCTACAATTCTAATAGGTGGGAAACTTTAGGATTAGTTGACCGAATTTCTTACATTTCAGCAAATTCCTAAATGCTGTTAATCTCCTACATTCAGAATAAAATTAATTAGGATCTTCTTTATTTCACCTGAGAATAATAAAATCTACATCCTTGTTAGCTTAGTATTTATAAACTATTAAACATGGATACATGACCACCATGGTTAACCAGTGACAAGAGAATGGTTTGCACACTTCCCATTCAACTGCTGCCAATTATTATCAGCTAATTTGCTCTTTTAACTTGTACAGTCACAGATACATAAAAGTAGACATGCTTCTATGTAAAAAGTGCATGAACTGTTTTTCCAAAGCATGCATGGAGAGAGGACGCAGGCTAGGCCAGTGCCTATTGTCCTGGTGAGGGTGGTGATACTCTGCCTTTTTGAACCACTGCAATCTTCATGGTGACACCCACAGTACTGCAAGGGAGGGAGTGCCAGGACTTTGACTCAGTCAGAACAAATTAGATCCAAGTGAGGATGGTGAATGGCTTGCAGATGGTGGCGTTCCCATGCAACTTCTGCCCTTGTCCTTCAAGGTGGTAGAGACTCTGAGTATGGAAAATCATGTCCGTAGTAGCCTTTGTGGTGAAGGTGGTCGATGTATGTCAAATAATATGGTCTTCTTTTGTACAGTTTCTCCAATTTTGTTGCAGCTGCACCCATTCAGAAAAGCAAAGATTATTCCATCAAACCCCTGATTTGTGTCTTGTTAATCATGGACAGTGGTGGAAGAGGCAGCAGGTAAATTAGATATTCCAGAATTCCTAGTTTCTAAGCTGTTCTTTTGGCCACAGTATTTATGTGCAAGGTCCTCTTCAATTACTGGTCAATGTTAACATGCCGGATGTTGAAAGAGGGGTATTCAGTGATGCTAATGTCATTGATGGAAGATGATTAAATTCCCTCTTGTTAGAAATAGCTATGTCTGACATTTATGTAGCATAACACTAGTTGCTATACATTAGCCATGCTTGGATATCGTCTAAGTTTTGCTGCATACGAACATGGTTACTTTGAAGTCCAAGAATGCATGAATGGTGCACATTGTATAATCACTAGTGAAGATCCTCACTTCTGACCTTATGATATAGGGAAGGTCTTTGTTGAAGGAGCTGAAGATGGTCCAGCCTAGGACACTAGCCTGAGGAACTCCTGCAGAGATACCCTGGGACTGAGACGATTGACCACAAACAAACAATAATCCTGTTCTATTGATATGACTTCAACCAGCAGACAGCTTCCTTCCAACCTCTGCCCCACTTCTCCTGTGAACCTCCCGACATTTAAACTGACTTGATGTCCTTGATGTCAAGGGGATGTCTAAATGGGCTCAGGATATCACATGAGTTATGAGGGGCTAAGAGGCTTGGTCAAGAGGCATATGGTGGTATAGAGCAAGAGGGGCCAAGGAGGATAGATAGAGAGGCATAGGTGGCATGGTCATATGGGATACAGGGGGGTGTGTGGTTACATGGCATTTGGCAGCAAGGAGTGAGACGGTGACAGCCAGAGGGATGAGGTATATAATGTAGGGAAGAAACGCAGCCAATTTTGACCAACAAAGTTGTGAATCAAAGTGGCCAAAAATCTGCTCTCGTGGTGTCAGTTCGGAGATAAATATTGTACATGGCAATCTGAGAATTTCCGTGTTCCTTTTTGAACAGTGTAACAGGACTGCAACAACACATGCACTTAATACCACCAAGCATCCCATTGTCATAGAATTATGCAGACTAAGTATCATAAAGGTTGACTGGATGACATAAATGTGGTGAAAAGTGAGAGCAAACTAAAGCTGAGGTTCAAAACGCATTAAAAGTGAGAGATGAGCCCCTTTCTAGGAAGCCACAAGCAAGTCTTAATGAGATAATTCAATAAACTGTCAGTGATAGCTGTATTCCACACAATCTGAAACTTTATGGCACAGCATCGACCTCACGTGTTTTTGATATTCACTAGTGGGACATGGTTGTCGCTAGCTGGCCAGCATTTACAGCCTGTCCCTAGTTGCCCTTGAGTTCGTGGTGGTGAGCTGCCTTCTTGAACTGCTGCAGTCCACATGCTTCATCATTAGCATCAAGCCAGTGAACTAATCGTGGTTCAAGGTGGTATATGAATGATGATTTATTGTCACTTGCATTTTACAGTGAAATGCAATAAGATACAGTGAAAAGCTTTCATAAGTCGCCATAATCCAGTGCCATTTTGATAGTTTAAGAATAAGAGAAAATAAGAAGATGTAACTTAAGGAGAAGTCCATGTACATACAAGTTCTAAGCTGGCTCAGAACCACCACCATCTTGCCAGACCCAACTAATGTCGAAGTCACCGATCCTCAGCCTCCACCTTTCACTGCTCGGCCGATTTACCTTCACCACTGCCTGCACCAGGTACACCAATGACAGAGACTACAGGTGCAGCTGATGTTGCTGTGGTGCATTCCTGCCACTGCTTCGCCACCGTTAGAGATGGACCCAGCCAATGACGAAATTGGCAATCCGCAGGTGCTATCTTTCGTCGTTGGGCCTAGCTCATTGATGTCGCCTCAAGCTCGCTCTTCATGCAGGACTTGCTCGTAGAAGGGCATAACAAAAGCTGCACCAGGCATGCCAAAAACTGTGTTGCCCAACTTAGTGAAGTTATGTTCCAGCATGAGATGGATCATCAGCAAATGCAGTATGCTGTAGACAGAAGTAAGCAATCCCACAACCACTCAATTCAATACTCAACAGTCGTCATGCGTTTCAGTCCTGAATTGTGGTGTACTATTGAGCAACTAACTGGAAAAGGAAGCTCAGTGAACTTCCTATCCTCAATAATGGAGGGAGTCCATCACCTTGGCACAGAAAAACAAGCCTGAAGCATTTACTATCACTTTCAGCAGTAAGTGCCAAGAAGTTGATCTTGCATCTCATATACCAGTATTAAACAAATTCAATTTGCTCCAGGTTATAAAAAGGTCTGGCTGAGCATACTGGGTACTGGCCAGTTAGCTTAACTTCGGTAGAGGGGAAAATGCTTGAATCTATCATTAAGGAAGAAATAGCAAGACATCTGGATATAAATTGTCCCATTGGGAACACCCAGCATGGGTTCATGAAGGGTAGGTCATGTTTAACTAATTTGGTGGAATTCTTTGGGGACATTACTTGCATGGTGGACAATGGGGAACCTGTGGATGTGGTGTATCTGGATTTCCAGAAGGCATTTGACAAGGTTCCACACCAAAGGCTGATACATAAGATAAGATAAAGTTGCATGGTATTACAGATAATGTATTGGCATGGATAGAGGATTGGTTGACCAGGAGAAAGCAAAGAGTAGGGTAAATGGGTGTTTTTCTGGTTGGCGGTCAGTGGCTAGTGGGGTGCCTCAGGGATCAGCGTTGGGAGCTCAATTGTTTACAATTTACATAGATGATTTGGAGTTGGGGACTAAGTGTGGTGTGTCAAAATTTGCAGATGACACTAAGGTGAGTGGTGGAACAAATTGTGCAGAAGACACTGAAAGTCTACAAAGGGATATAGATAGTCTATGTGAGTGGGCAAAGGTCTGGCAGATGGAGTACAATGTTGATAAGTGTGAGGTCATCCATTTTGGTAGGAATATCAGCAAAATGGACTATGTTTTAAATGGTAAAAAATTGCAGCATGCTGCTGTGCAAAGGGACTTGGGTGTCCTTGTGTATGAATCTCTGAAGGTGGGATTGCAGGTACAGCAGGTGATTAAAAAGGCAAATGGAATTTTGTCTGCCATTGCTCGAGGGACGGAGTTTAAAAACAGGGAGGCTATGCTGCAGCTGTATAGGGTCCTGGTGAGGCCACACCTGAAGTACTGTGTGCAGTTTTGGTTGTTCTTATTCCTTACTTGAGAAGAGATATACCAGCACTGGAGGGGGTGCAGAGGAGATTCACTTGGTTGATTCCAGAGTTGAGAGGGTTGGATTATGAGGAGAGACTGAGTAGACTGGGATTATACTCATTGGAATTCATAGAAATGATGGATGGTGTTATTGACAGTGTTATCGAGACTACCAATAATCTGCTCAACAATGCTGTTTTAGTTCCACCAGTTCACTGAGCTTCTAAACTGTAATGACTCTGGCCAAACATGAACAAAGGAACTTAACTCCAGAGGTGATGTGATTGCAAGTGCCCCTGACATCAAAATGAAATTTGACCAAGGTGGCAAGGAGCCATAGAAAATTGAAGTCAATGGTTATTGGAGTAATAGTCTCCACTAGCTGAAGTCATTCCTGGGATGAAGGAAAATAATTATGGTTGTTGCAGGAAAATCATTCCAGCCTCAAGAATTTCTGAAAGAGTTCCTCAGAGTAATATCTAAGGTGAAATAACCTCTCATTGCTTCCTCAATGAGTTCATTTCATCCTAAGGCCAGAAGTGAGCATTCTTGATGATCAATGCTGAGTTCTTTGGCAACTCCCCAAGTAATACCTGTTTCACACAAGTGTCTGCCAATGACCAGCTAAACATGAATTAATATCATGGGGAAGGGATGAGGTTCTGTAGCACTATCTTTGCTGAATAGCTACCACCAACATCAACACTGGTCCACCGTGTAAATACCACAGGTCAGAGGCCGCATATTCTGCCTCTTCCCCAAATACTTTACATGAACTACAATACACAAGTCTGTCAGAGTGGTGGATTATTCATTTGCTTGAAAACGTGCTCTTCCAACATTACTCAAGAACCTCAACATCATCCAGAAGAAAGCAGACCACTTAATTGGCATTCCATTCACCAAACTAATCACACCCTTCACCATCAATGCACTGAAGCTGTAATGTGCACCATCTACAAATGCACTGCAAAGATAAAGCTCTTTTGATAGCACTTTCCAACCAATTGACATCTGTAGTCTCAAAGAACAAAGGCAGCAGACGCGTGTGAATACTACTGCATATAAGGCTTCTTGCAAGTCACTCATCATCCTGACTGGAAGATGTCAATGGGGCAAAACACTGGAACTCCTTTCCCAACAGTACTGTGCATATATCTATACTAAATGGACTGCAGTAGTTTCAGAAGGTGTCTTATGTTATGGACCAGACCAGAGCACTCCACGTCCTGCCTTTTCCCCCTTGCCCCAAGATGTTGTAAGGAGATAACCTAGACCTCAACCAAGTTTTATATTTATTTAAAGGCAAGCGTAAGGTGCTGTGCTCCAGATGTGATTTGATTAGTCCACCACTAGACTTTAATCAAAAGATACTTTATTCTTACGACAGTTAAAATACAAAAGAAATTGGCATAACTTTAACTATTGAAATAATTAACAAGATAATGTATTTTTTAATCACTAACCATCAAATTTTCCAAAAAAAAAGCAACATCCCATTAACACACCCTTTGTTAAAATTACAATTCAGCAAAACAGTTATGATTCTCACACGCTGTCTTTCTCCAGTCTAGAAGAAAGAAACAATCTGTCCTTTTGGTGTTTAAGAGAAAGCCTTGATGTCTAAGACTTCACTCTCGTAATTGGGAACTCAAACGTTTAGCTCAGCAGTCAGCAGTAATCTTCTCATTAATTGAAAGTAAAACTAAAAGCCTTTCTGGGTCTTTGCGAACCCTAACCAGACGCACTCATGATTCTTTTATCTTGAAACAAAACACCACCCAACGAAAACTAAAAAGCTGTTTACCAACTGCCTGTCTGAAGGTGACATTTTGTCACCACTGTGGCAAAACCCCTCTATAAGAGAAACAGGGTAGAACATCTCTCTTAAAGGGCACAGTCTTGTCACACTTATCACCACCTTCTGAAAAGCAATGAGCAGTTAGCAATGGGGTAATAAATGTTGACCTTTCCAGTTAGGCATACATCCTGTGAATGAAGAAAAATGCTAATAATATCAAGAATAGATAACAACATGGAGTGCCTAAACCAGGTATAAATAAATGTTGTCGACAAAACATCAGCAGACCTTTCCGATTATAAACAAACTGAATGAATGGAACTCTTTCAATCATTTTGACAATAGTGTAATTGTTTGTTTTATATAATACCAAACTATTGTTGAAAATAGCAAGACAAGCAAGTGGCTCTTACTCACATGGAACTGTTACACCATAGTGCTGTGAATCACTGATCAACAATTTCCTTTTAAGCTCGTTCAGTCCAACTCCTGGAGGACCTACAAAAGCAAGCAGTGATATAAAATAAAGATCAAACAGCAGTTTTAGAAATATGAACTACCAATATTTCTTTCCTCAGGGTTCAATAGCTAGAAATTACGTAATTTGTTGTTAATGCTTCTTTTCATATGAACTCATACTAAAACAGGGATAAATCGCTCAGTAGTACTAGTATCTGATTTATAATAAAGGTAAAAAGGTAGAGTCACTATAGTATTATTTGAAAGAGATAACTGGCAGTGGTTTGACCAAAAGGTCGTAATACCTCAGGTGAGGGAAGAGGGTAAGAAGGAGGTTACTTCATGGTAACCTCACCCAGTGTGGGAATTGACCCACACTGTTGGCATCACTCTGCACTGTGAACAGCCATCCAACCGACTGAGCTAATATTTTGTTAAACAATCAGCCATTGACTGCTAAAGAACTCTTGCATATACATATGCTTTAATTTTGATGTACTATGAAAATTATGTGAACAATTTTCTGAATTTAGAAATCTGTTCTTTGAACCAAGATCTGTGATGTGCAGGATTTCCCTTTAGGCACAAAGTATTTCATAATTACTGTTCCACACCCTTATCCACAACAAGCCCTGCTCCAGTTAGCTGTTTTGATGTAGCAGGTCAAATTCTATCAAATCCAGAAGTGGATCATACAACACTGTTCATAAATGTAACTAACACATCTTTTTTCATACATAACAAGGCCAACACCTTACTGAAAGCCCTTACAACTTTTTGCAAGATTTAAGCTTTTACTGGCTTCTTGGCTATGTGCAGAACAGTTCAATAATGTTCAGAGAAAGCTTGCCAGACAGCTTTACTGTTCCTTCCATCATTCTTACAATATTCACCTGCCCCTTAAAAGGGTAATACAAATTCAATCCCAAAGGACTACCAAAATAATGTACATTTTAGCTGGTTCCAGATATTCTTACATTCTGGGTAAAATGTCATATAAAATTGTGAAACAAACAGTCAGCAATGTAAACATTTTAAAACTCAGAGTACAAAGGAGGAATGACAATGTGTCCAGATGATGAGCCTCACTGAGAATACTGACATGTTTTCAGATAATGACTAATCTCTGCATTTAGAACATCATCTGTTTTTATTTCGGATTCCAGTGTTCAAGAACATAAGAAAGCACAGAATTGGAAAAGATTCTGCAATACATCTGGTTGGTCCCAAAACTTGTACCTTTCAAATCCCCAAATCCCTCAAGTATCTCTCTAGTCCTTAATTATTTCCAGAGGATCTAGCTCAACTGTCTCCTTGGATAGTCTATTTCACATTCACTACCCTCTGGGTAAAGTAGTTAAATCTAAATTGACTTCTAAACTTGAGCTTCAAGATCTTGTTCCTTTCCATGCTGTTACCATCGAAGTACTGCTTCTCCTCCAAATAAACTGTCATAATCTGCACTTTAAAACTAAGGTCTCAGAAAGAGAGTGGTTTTCCTATACTGTACCATGCTGTGGAAGATGATTTAATTACAGGATGTTCAAGCTATTGTCTTGATGCCGGCAGCTACTTTAGATTCTGCTCATTTTAGAACGGAGATACTTAAGAAACCAATGCAAATATCTAAATTCAGTCAAGGCATGAAAAAGGTTCTAGCATTGTCTAAGACAGCAGAAAGGCATCAAGGAAGAAATAACCTCGTTATGAGTAGTTGGGCAGACTGTACAGCAAATCAGTCCTCCCACTTCAAGAATCCCAAATGTTCTTTATTTTTGCAATGCTTTGCAAACATAAGACAACCTGATTGCCCTATGTTACATTAATTATATTCTTACAGTATACATGTTGTCCACCAAACAAGACTGAATTGAACAAAATGTCACTTCATCTAAATCAGTTTGCCTATGTAGAAATTAAAAGAACTACATATGATTAAGACAAAGAGTCTGGGTCTGGAGCTCAAGGGAATTTTGTGATTCCACTTTATTGATCTCACTGTAGCATAGGCACATACAGAGCAGACTGAAGTAGCTTCTATTCAAAAAGCAAGCAAACAGATTGCTTGAGAGCAACCTACACCACTGAACGCAAGTAAGTATCTTGTGATAGACTCAAACACAGGCTTTCCTACCTCGTGAACTATTATTTAACAGCATATCATCAAAAACCTTACAAGAATAACCACAGCGATAATATCCCCATTGTCCAGTTGTGTAACCTTTAGACATTCATTCTTCAAATCTGTGATGATTCTACTCATCCATTCTTCAGCTGTATATTTATTCCTCTGAGTAGCTACAGAATTTTCACCAACAGCAAATGTTCAGTAACTGAATTTTTTCTGCCTTAACTATGTCTCTTTTTAAACATCAATGTTATGTGAGATAACTTGTTAGTCCAGATCAGTATTCTCATTTCTATTAGCTTCTTGAACATAAAGTCAAGGACATCATTAATGGAGATGGCTAATGAAACTAAATGGTTAAAAAATACTCTGGAAATCATAAGTGAAATAAAAGATCTTACAAATACTCAGTATGTCTGGTAGCATCTGCGGAGTCAGAAACAGAGTTAATGCTTCAGGTCAATGACCTTTCAATTAGGACTGCAAGAAGTTAGAAGACACATTTTGAACAGCAAAGAGGCAGGGCATTTGAAGTAAGGCACTTAAGGCTAGTGCTGAGGGCAGTATATTAGCATGGATAAAGGATTGGTTAACTGATAGAAGACAGAGTTGGGATAAAAGGGGAATTTTCAGGACAACAACCTGTAACTAATGGAATTCCACGGGAATCAGCGCTGGGGCCACAATTATTTACAATATATATGAATGATATGGATGACAGAAGTGAACGTACTATCGCCAAGTTTGTGGACGTCACAAACAGTCTACAGAGGGATAATGACAGGTTGATTGAGTGGGTGAAAGCATAACAGATGGAAAAAATAATGGGAAAATGTATGGTTATGCACTTTGGCAGGAAGAACAGAAGAGCCGAATATTATTAAAATAATGCAGAAAACTTCAATGCTAAGTGACTTGGAGGTCCTCACGCAAGAGTCACAAAAAGCCGGCATTCAAGTTCAGCAGGCTATAGGGAAAGCAAATGGAATGTTGGCCTTTATTTCAAAGGGAATGGAATATAAAAATAGGGTAAATGTTCTAAAACTATACAGGGTGCTAGTCAGACTATGGCTTGCAGACTGTGAACAGTTTTGGGCCTCTTACCTAAGGAAAGATATACTGAAATTGGAGACAGTCCAGAGAAGGTTCCCTAGGTTTATTATGGTTATAGAAGGAATTTCTTATCAGGAGAGGTTGAGTAATTTAGGCTTGTACTTACTGGAGTTAAGGAGAATGAGAGGAAACCTTAATGAAGTCAGAGTTTCACTGCTTGCAAAAGGCTTTTTGGCCCATGATATCCACACACCAGTCATCAGGCACTTATCTACTCTAGACCCTACAGCGATTGTATCAGGGTCAGCAGTCGGACCTCACAGAATCAGTTTCCTCATTTGGGCTGTTAATCTCATCCAATCAGGAAGCCCTGGCTGACAAATATAAACAGGGGTGCCAGACATCCAGTTCACTCTGACAAGTGGCTCCTCCAGAGCTGGATCAGTGTCAAGGACTTTCCCCGTGTCAATAAAGGATCATTTTGGTGACGGGATACCAGCTTCTGTGCACTGAGACCAGCGACGATTATAGAAAAGCACACTCCCGAAGAAATTTACCCACAAAGCCTTCTTTGAATTAGGATAAGTGTTTCTGGCATCATGCTGTTATTTGGGAAGTTTGACTTGTTCAATTCTACTGTCAACGACCGGGCCCAGAAAATAGAAAGGATGTGGGTGGTTTCCCCCCATGTAAATGACATTGGGGCAGATGAAAAGCAATGGAGTAATTCTCCCGTCAGCTTGTGGACCCACAGCTTTTTTGGTTATTGGCAGTCGTATTTTCTGGAGGCACCAGATACTAAAACCTTTCAAGAGTTGATGGATTTAGTTAAGGAATATTACAACCCCAAGACTCCACTAATTCTGCGACACTATCGGTTTTACTTGGCAATTCGAGAACCGGTGGAATCCGTATCAGAATTTTTGACCACCTGAAGTTGACTAACAGAGGTAGGTGACTTTGGTTTAACCCTTAATGAGATGCTGAGAGACTGCATGGTATGCGAGATTAGCGACGTTACCATGCAGAAGCACCCAACTAGCTAAAGCCCAACTGGACTTCAAACAGGCACTACCACTGGCTCTATCACTGGAAAATACCGCAAGTGGAGCATGTGAGTTGCAGGGTTTTCCGAGGAAATGGACACCCTCATCAGTCCCGTTGAGCTTGGGAACACCACTTGAGTCAAGGCAATTGTAAGCCTCACTCAAAACATAGGGACTCTGGGTCAGCCCATAGCAAAAGCCCAAAAAGAAACCAAGCCTCGGCTAAACGTTTAAAATTTTCTTCAGGATCCTGACCGGCAAGCCCTTATAGCTGCTGCCAGCCTGCAGACTCAAGACAGCAAAGGAGTCCTACAAGGCCTGAATTGAGTATGAGAATTCAAAGGCCAGTATCCAGGAGAATGCAAATCTTGGAGAGTACACCTTCATCTGGTTTGGAACAGTTAATTTGCTTAGCAACATCCTAATTAGAACCAATCAAAATAAATGCCTTGTTAAATGGTCACCCTGTTCTAACGGAGGTTGATACTGGCACGGCCATTTCAGTAATCGTAGAACCAGTCTTTAACAAAACTCACTGTGGATTCCAACCCTTAAGTTTTTGCAACACCTTGGCTACACTGAGAACCTATACTGAGGAACCTTTACTGATTAAGGGTTTGGTTCCGAGATAAAAGGTACTGCAGATGCTGGAGAATCCGAGATAACAAGCATGGGGCTGGATGAACACAGCAGGTCAAGCAGCATCATAGCAGCAGGAAAACTTGACGTTTCGGGCCTAAACCCTTCATCAGAAATGCGGGAGGGGAAGAGGGTTCTGAAATAAATAGGGAGAGAGGGGGAGGCAGATAGAGGATGGATAGAGGAGAGGATAGGTGGAGAGGAGGCAGACAAGTCGAAGAGGCGGGGATGGAGCCAGTAAAGGTGAGTGCAGGTGGGGGGGTAGGGGAGGAGATAAGTCAGTCCAGGGAGGACGGACAGGTCAAGGGGGC
>JAHRHZ010000034.1:29334885-29354156 GCA_024137785.1 Ginglymostoma cirratum | reverse complement strand
TCGCGACTGGGAGGTGCAGTTGTTTGTTGCGAACTGAGCGCAGGTGTACTGCAAAGCGGTCCCCAAGCCTCCGCTTGGTTTCCCCGATGTAGAGGAAGCCACAACGGGTACAGCGGATGCTGTATACCACATCTGGCAGATGTGCAGGTGAACATCTGCCTGATGTGGAAAGTCTTCTTGGGGCCTGGGATTGGGGTGAGGGAGGAGGTGTGGGGGCAGGTGTAGCACTTCCTGCGGTTACAAGGAAAAGTGCCGGGTGCGGTGGGGCTGGAGGGGAGTGTGGAGCGGACAAGGGAGTCGCGGAGGGAGTGGTCCCTCCGGAAGGCAGATAAGGGTGGGGAGGGAAAAATGTCTTTGGTGGTGGGGTCTGATTGCAGATGGCGGAAGTGTCGGAGGATGATGCGGATGTTGGATCCGGAGGTTGGTGGGGTGGTATGTGAGGACGGGGGGGATTCTTTTTTGGTTATTGTTGCGGGGACGGGGCGTGAGGGATGTGTTCCGGGAAGTGCGGGAGACACGGTCGAGGGCGTTCTCGACCACTGTAGGGGGGAAGTTGCGGTCCTTGAAGAATGAGGACATTTGAGATGTACGGGAGTGGAATGTCTCATCCTGGGAGCAGATGCGGCGGAGGCGAAGGAATTGGGAATAGGGGATGGCATTTTTGCAGGAGGGTGGGTGGGAGGAGGTGTATTCCAGGTAGCTGTGGGAGTCAGTGGGCTTGAAATGGACATCGGTTTCTAGGTGGTTGCCCGAGATGGAGACAGAGAGGTCCAGGAAGGAGAGAGAAGTGTTGGAGATGGTCCAGGTGAGCTTCAGGTTGGGGTGGAAGGTGTTGGTGAAGTGGATGAACTGTTCGAGCTCCTCGTGGGAGCATGAGGCGACGCCGATGCAGTCATCAATGTAACGGAGGAAGAGGTGGGGTTTAGGGCCAGTGTAGGTTCCGTCTGTTACGAGAAACAGCTCGTTCAGTTACCACTGATTGTACTAAACGGCCCAGGCCCAAGCTTGATGGGTTGAAATTGCTTGAGAATTATCTACCTAAGATTGGCTCCAGATTTTTTGATAGAAAATGGCTGCCTGAGTGTTGTCTTAATTAAATACCTGGACGTTTTTCAGGAAGGTCTAGGGACTATCAAAGGAACCAAGGCCACCTTGCATGTTGACAAGGAAGCAATTGCACGATTCTGCAGAGCCTGCCCACTGCTATTTGCCTTATGGGCAAAAATGTAGGCAGAAATCAGGAGGCTGGAAAGCAAAGGAATCATCAAACCAGTCCAGTATGCAGAATGGGCAGCACCAGTAATACCGATTTTTGAAGTCCAACAGGTCAGTTCACCTTCGTGAGGATTTTAAACAAATGGTAAACCGCTTTTCACAGGTGGATAACTACCAATCTCTCATAGCGGATTTATATGCAAAGTTGTCAGAAGCTGATCATCAGGAAGTTGGACATGAGCCATGTGTACTTGCAATTGCAGTTGGATGAGGATTCCCAGAAGCATACTACAATTAATACCCATAAGGATTTATACCAATATGTGAGACTGCCACTTGGGGTGTCGTCAGCCTGTGCAATTTCTCAGTTGACATAGACGTGTCTACCCCAGGTCGCCAGTTATCTACATAATGAGCTAATAACAGGGAAGACCAAGAAGGAGCACTTAGAAAACCTGGACATCGTACTTAGATGTTTCTCCCAGGCAGGTGCATACTTTAGAAGGGAAAAGTGTGTGTTCCAGGCACCCGAAGTGACCTACTTGGGCGACAGAGTCAACAAGACAGGGTTACACCCGTTGGAAGATGAAGTGAAGGTGCCCCAGCTGCCACTTCAGTAAAGATGCTTAGGCCTTTGCTTGGGCTGGTGAGCTATTTCAGAAAGTTCGTACGATACCTACCCTTCATCCTGGCACTTTTGCATCAACTCTTAAAAAAGGATCAGCCTTAGAAATGGTCACATAGCCAAGCCATAGCTTTCAGTGGTGAAGAAACAGCTATCAACCTCTGAAGTGTTGGCACACTATGATCCCAAGTGAGATCTGGTATTGTCATGCAATGTATCCCCGTATGACCTCAAAGTAGTATTAGCTTGTAGATGGCCCAATGGAGAGGAATGCCCAATAGCGTACGTATCTAGGACTTTGGCTAATACAGAGCATAAATACACCCAAAAAGAGAAGGAAAGTTTGACGATCATATTTGGAATCAGGGAGTTCCATCAAAATCTTTATGGATGTAAATTTGTAATAATAATGGACCACAAACCCCTGCTAGGTTTACTTAAAGAGGATGAGACAATGCCACTCATAGCCTCAGGCTGAATTCATCAGCAAGCCTGATACTAAGTGCATATAATTACAAGTTGAAACACCTTCCAGGAGGCCAAGTAGCAGGTGTGCAGGCATTGAGTCACCTCCTGCTGGCAGATACACCACTGGTGGTACTGCAATTGGAAGAGTCCGTATTGGCTCTAAATTTTCTGGACACACTTCTTGTCACAGTTGACAATATCAGATTTTGGATGCAGAAAGATCCAATCTTGGCAAAACTGAAACAGCTGGTGGTGATGGGGGAAACCAAAGTTTTATTACAACCAGAATTCAAACTTTTTTGGACCCAGAGAGACTGGGTCATAGTAGAGGATATTATTATGGTGAGTAATAGTGATTGTTCCAATCAAAGGTTGCTGCCAGATACTGGCTAAACTCCACCAGGGTCATTCAGGGGTTTCCAAAGTGAAGATGTTGGCGAGAAGTTATGCTTGGTGGCAAGGAGTGGATGCAGACATAGCTGCATTAGTAGGGCAGTGCCCAGAGTGCCAACAGGACAAAAATTACCAATAGCAGCACCCCCACATTGGTGGGTATAACCTGGTAAACTTTGGACTCGGTTACATGTCAACTATGCAGGTCCTTTCAGGGGCTCAATGTTCTTAGTCAAAATGGCTGGATGTATATAGGACAAAAACATAAGTTGCTGGAAAAGCTCAGCAGGTCTTGCAGCATGTGAAGAAAAAAAATCAGAGTTAACGCTTCAGGTCTGATCCTTCCTCAGAGGTGCAGAGTTCATTTGTCAAGCTCGGGGACAGTGGTAGAAAAACTGCACGCATCTTTTGCAATACGTGGACTCCGGAAGTGTGGGTAATGGGCCATCATGTACCAACAGGGAGGTTGATTATTTCCTAAAGTTGAAGGGTATTCGTCATAAGGCCAGCTCCATACTGTCCATCATCCAACAGTCTGACAGAAAGATGAGTAGAAACTTTGAAGGCAGGCTTAAAGAAATAGCCTACCGCTTCACTAGATACCAAACTGTTCCAGATCCTATTTGACTATAGGAGGACCCCTCATGCAACTGCAGGGACAGCTTCAGCAGAGTTGTTAATGGGGACAAGACACCACACCAGGTTAAATCTGTTCCCAGACCTGGGCGGGAGGGTGAAAGGCATCAGGAACACCAATGCTGGACATAAGACTCTGCTAAGCGAGAGAGACAGTTCCCTTCAGGGGACGACGTTTGGTGTAGGAACCACGGGAATGGCCTTGCACCTATAAGAGGCTTGGTCGATGCGAGGTCAGGTCCAGCGGTGTATGAAGTTCGAGTAGGTGCGACTTCCTGAACAAGCACATGGACTACATGAAAGCTGCAAACTCACAAACAGAGTGGGAACAAAATGTGTCTGGCTCCTCCACTGCCCTGTGGGTTCTCCCTCTCCATCAAGCATTGAAGATACCTTGAAATGTGAGATGGATAAAGCAGATGTCCCCACTTCAATGTCTTTGCTGCCTGAAGAGGAGAATAAATTTCTTCCGAAATGCTCTGGGTGCAAAAGGCGAGCTACTGTGTGTTACATGTCACCTGTATTGGGGCAGAGATGGGGAAACCTGACCCAATGCTAAAATGCCTCAAGAGGAGCTACAAAAAACAAAACTGGCCTATGTCCTCAGACTCAGAGGGGGAGGGATGTAGTGATTGTAATGAGGTCAGCTACGCGGACCTCAGAATACGAGTTCCCTGACTGGGGCTGTTGACCTGGAGCATCAGACATCTGTTCACTCAGAGCTGGCTCTGAGGGAATTGGATTAATGTCAAGCACTCTCTATGTGTAAGTAAAGGGTGACTTGGTGATGGGATACCAGTCTCTATAGAGTCATTTCAGTCCTATCTTCCAACAATTGGCCCATAGCCTTGTATGCTATGGTGCTTCAAGGGATCATCTAAATACTTTATGAATGCTGTGAGGTTCCCGCCTCTAGCACTGTTTCAGTGAGTTTCAAATACCCAACACCTCCTGGAAGAAGAAATTCTTCTTTAACTCCATTTTAAACCTCCTGCCCTTTACCTTAACTCCATAGCCCATGGTTATTAACCCTTCTACTAATGGAAAATGGTTTCTTCCTATCCACCTTGTCTATGTCGCTCATAATTTTGTACACCTCAGTCAGTTCTCTCCTCAATCTTCGCTCTAAGGAAAACAACTCCAACCTCTCTAGTCTCTCTTCACAGTTTCAATGCTCTAGACCAGACAACATCCCGGTGAACCATTTCTGTACCCTCTCTAGTGCAATCACATCCTTCCCCTTGCACAGTAAACAGAAATTCAGCTGTGGCCGAACTAACATCTTATATAGCTCTTTTGTAACTCCCAGCTCGTGTTCATTGCTTCAACTAATAAGGGCAAATATCCCAGTGTCGTCTTAACAACCTGTTCTGTTTTCTCAAGGATCTGTAGACATACAAACTAAGGTCCTTCTGTATATCCTAGGGTTCCACCATCCTTGCTTGTTTGTCCTCCCAAAATGCTTCACCTTGCACTTTTAAATATAGACCAGCCACCTATATCACCCTGTAGTGAAAGACTTTCCTCCCCACTACTTACCACACCACCAATTTTATTCAATGAAGTCATGACTGATCTGATACCTCAAATCTACTTTCCTGCTTTATCATCTGCAAACTTACCAATAACACCTCCTACATTCATGTCCAAATCATTAATGTACTCTACAAACAGCAAGAGACCCAGCAGCTAACCCTATAGTACACCACTAGACACAAGCTTCCAGTCACAAAAAACAAATCTATGGCCATCACATTCTGCCTTCTGCCACTAAGCTAACTTTCGACATTTCAGTTCTTGCCTTCTTGACCAATCTTACAAGTGAGACCATGTCAAAAACCTTACTGCAGTCCATGTAGACTACATCCACTGTACTACCCTCATGTATATATCTTGCCACCTCCTTGAAACACTGAATCAAATCTATCGGCTTTGTCTGGGGACATCTGTCTATGATGACTATTCTGGCTTCATCTTTGCCTCTCCAAGTGAAGATCAATTTGACGCTCAAAATCTTTTGCAATAGATGCCCGGCCACTCATGTTGGATCCACTGGCCTATTGTTCCCTCGTTTATACCCACCACCCTTCTTGAATAATGGTACCATATCAGCTGTCCTCCAATCCTTTGCGCCCAGGAACCAATGGCCCAGTGATATTATTAATCCGAAGACCCATATAATGTTCTGGTGTACCCAGGTTCAAATCCTGCCACAGCAGATGGTAGAATTTGAATTCCATTAAATATGTGGAATTAAGAATCTAATGATGACCATGAATCCATTATTGATTGTTGGAAAAACCCATCTGATTCACTAATGTCCTTTAGGGAGGGAAAATACCTTTCTTGCATGGTCTGGCTGACATGTGACTCCAGACCCATAGCAATGTGGTTGACTCTGAGCTGCCCTCTGAGCAATTAGGGATGGGCAATAAATGCTGCATAGTCAGTGACACCCACATCCCATTGATGAATTTGAAAATAAATCCACTTTGACCAGATCCTGTCTTATTACATTAAAATTGGCCTTCCCCCATTCAAAACCTTTAGTTTTGGTCCATCTTTGTTCTTTGCCATCGCTACCTTAAATCTGACTAAGTTACTGTCTCTATCTCTGAAATGCTTTTTCCACTGACACTTCTACCACTTTCCCAGCTTCACTGCCTAAAATTAGGTCAATCATTGCCTTCCTCCTGGCTTAAAAAGCTTTTCTGTATACCAGTCATTGAAACATGTAAGACTCAGGAGGTTTGACAGGGTAGATACAGAAAGGTTGTTTCCAATTATGGGACAGCCTATGACCTTCTATGAACTTCTATGTCCAGAGGGCATAATCGCAGAATAAGGGGCTCCCCATTTAAGACAGACGGGAGGAGGATTTTTTTTCTCTCAGAGGGTAGTGAATCGTGGAAATTCTTTAATAGAGAGGGCTGTTGAGGCTTTGTTATTAAGTATACCCAAGGCTAAGATAGACAGATATTTAATCAGTTTCGGGATCAAGGGGTGTGGGATAAAGCAGCAAAGTGGAGTTGAGGATTATCAGATCAATCATGATTTTGACGAATGGCAGAGGAGCCCAAATGGTCTAATTCTACTCCTACACCTACAGCCTTCTGGATGCAGTGGAGAGCACTTGAGATAAAAGGAAAGGTCTGTTATATGGTGGAAGGCAGGAAAGTTTATGTGGCAGAAGAACATGGTAGGCAAGTAACGTGTATTCAGAGGAGCTGTAAATGGAAGTTACACAGCCATCACCAACAGCTGCCATCAACCCCTGAATGTGACCCTGTGCTCCCACTTACTTCATTCTCTGCTCCATTCCTACTCTGGCATTAGCCTCTGACAGTGCTCCGATGAAGCAGGAGGTATAGCACTTGACTTTCAACAGGGCACTTTACAGCCTTCCAGACTCAACATTGTGTCCAACACTCATTGCCCCCACACAATTTTATTAATTTTTTTTGGACAGCAGCTGGTGGTAGTGATCATGTTTGTTCCATTGACAGCTCCTCAAAGCACATCTTTCATTTTTTTTACATGCTTCTTTAACATCTCCTTATATCTTGCATCATTATCCCTTTATCTATTTAATCGTACATGCTTTTCAACTGAACACACACCTTCCCCTTTGTCCTTTCCTACCTCCCCTTCCTCTGCATTTGCTCAAATCAGTTACATCTCTGAGTTTTTCTGAAGAAAGATCATTGACCTGAAACATTAACTCTGTTCCCTTTCCAAAGATGCTGCCAAAGTATTTCCAACATATTTTATTTTTATTGTATTCAGTACACCTGGGCTTGGTTTCTTGTTCTGTCTTCAATTTCCTTTGGCTTCCAGTTACTGCCTTATCTGACATTTCTATTTCTTGTGTTACTCTCTTATTTAAGTTCTGTGTTGGGGTAAATTTGATGCTCACTCCATGAAGGCACAGAAAATTCTTTTTATTTAATCCCTTGGCCACCTTTGGGATCATTCAATAACTCACCTTCACTCCCACTTCCTGAGTTTCATAACATCCTTGTTGTTCAAATCATTTCTAATTTCATCTTTCCTGACCATTGTTTTCACCTCCAGTTTGGTTCCATACCAGTCATATCTTCATAATTTAGGAACCATCTTTTATTCAGCTAACAGACTTCATTACTGTTTGCTCAGAAGTATTTACAGGGAGCTCGATTAGCACATAACAGAAAGGAATTGAAAATGCGCTGATAGGGTTACAAGAAATTGTTGGGAGAATGCTCACATTGAACATAAACCTCCGCATACATCAGTTAGGCTCGATAATCTGTTACTATGCATTACATTCTATATAACTGTATAACTCTGTTAAATCTTTTTCCCAAGTGGTATGTAACTGTTATATACTCTGCGTTTAGTACTTCTAAACATGATCAACTTTGCTTCTATGTTTCTCCTCTCTAACTGTGCTGTCCAAAACAATTTCCTTACTTCACCCCTCAAAATGTGCCTTTCTAAAGCTGAATGCATCTATTGTACTCACGCTCCTTTCCATCATGAACCTATTCTTAAATACTATCACATTGCAGTTACCGCTGCCAAGATATTCTTTGTTCTACTGACCCCTGTTACTTCCTTAATATTATGTTCAATGTAGTACTACTCTGTGGGTTCCTTGACCATGTACCAACCAATATTGTGACAAGTAGTGTACTTTGACTCTTAAATTACACACTTGACATGTTTCCCAATCTTTCTTTGAGAAAGTAAAGTCACTTAAAACAACTGCATGCATTTCTGTACACATTATCCTTATTTAACTACAAAGCTCTCTGTCAAATCATTCCAACTGACCTGAAGATCAGTGGCACAGTTCACAGTTAGTCTCTATTCCCTCATGTATCTCAATCCCATCCAAAGGACCTGATTCAATGGATGGATTAGGCAAATCCTGGATTAGATAAATTCATCTCCATACAATAAAGTTCACTTCCACGTAAAAACATGTCATTGGGGTTCAGAGAAAGTACGAGCTGCAGATGCTGGAGTCAGAGATAACAAGTGTGGAGCTGGAGGAACACAGCAGTCCAGGCAGCAGAGGAGTAGGAAAGTTGATGTTTCAGGTTGGGACACTTCTTCAGAAATTTCTGCTCCTCCAATGCTGCCTGGCCTGCTGCATTCCTCCAGCTCCACACTATGTTAGTGGAGTTTTTTTTTTATATTTATATCAGAGTTTTACCCAAACCACAATCACTGTGGAACAAAGTCTCAAACTATACAAAACAAAAATTCTAATTCTTAAAACTCAGCACATTGTAACCTCACCAACCCACAAGTCTATTACTTAGGAACATCTGTTGTCCAGAAACTCTTTGAGCAGGTCCAAGCAACTCATGGAGTGTTTTACTATGGTGCTTTTCAAACTGAAAGATAGAAGATACAGTATTTGGGAAAGTAAAGCAATACTGATTGCTCCTTTATTATGTACTACTTTTATATTTCAAGGAGAAAAAAAAAATCAAAGGTGTTTTCCAGTTCACAGCACTTGTGTTTAGGCATCCTAAAATCATTCCATAATCCAGAAAATTCTAAAATCCAGAAAAGACTTGGTTACACATATTAAATGATAATAGAGTAAAGTTAGTGAAACTTAGGAGTTGTCGTTCCTTTAAGAGGTGGGTGAGCAAGTAGAAAATGTCAGAAAAAGACAAATTTTGGAGTTTTCCCTCTAAGCTTTTGGCACAAAACCATTGAAAAGGATGACATTAAGTCAGGCCACATGTGAAGTATTTTGCCTTATCTTACCTGAATTGTCTAAGGTTTTGGAGTAGATCTGTAGCTCAAGTTGTGGGCGTTGAGGTTGGTTGGCTCGCTGAGCTGGTTTGTTGTTCCACAGACGTTTCGTTACTGTGCTGGGTAACATCCTCAGTGCAGCCTCTGATGAAGCGTCGGTGTGTTTTCCCGCCTGGTTTTTAAACTCTGGGGTCCGTTGTGATGGATTGCCTCACTTCCAGGTTTCCTCCGTAGTGGAATGTATATGGGGTCGAGTTCAATGTGTTTATTAATAGCCTGCTTCGTGGAGTGCCAGGCTTCCAGGAATTCTCGTGCTAGTCTCTGCCTAGCCTGTCCTAGGATCTTGGTGTTGTCCCAGTCAAAGTCGTGGTTCTCCTTGTCCAGGGATTGAGACGAGAGAATATTGGTCGTGTCTTTTTGTAGCCAGTTGGTGTGCATGTACTTTTGTATAAATATAAATATAAAAAACACAGGAAGGAAACTAACAACAAGAGTACAGCGTTTAAAAACGAGGTGGGAAAACACACCAACGCTTCATCAGAGGCTGCACTGAGGATGTTACTCAGCCTGGTAATAAAACATCTGCGGAACAACAAACCAGCTCGGCGAGCCAACCAACCTCAGTACCTGAATTGTGGTATTAGTACATGAATGCTCAATTCATTTGCTTGAAATTATTCTCTTATTATAACAGCCTCATCTCCCCACTTTTTTTTTAAATGGGCAACAAACTCTCCAAAAACAGTATGGAGAAAATATTCTGACAAATGCATTAAACACTTCTTAGCTAGTACAACACGATAATTATAGAATAAAGCAAGGCAATGCAATTGTTTTTATTTCAGATCTCCAACAAAGCACAGGAGGAACTCGGCAGGTCTGGCAGCATCTGGGGAAGATTAAACAGAGTTAGATTTTTTAGCTCTGTTTTTCTCTCCACAGATGCTGCCAGATCTGCTGAGATTCTCCACAACACTTTACACTTTTATTTCAGGGTGGTTAGAGAGCCAAAAAAATGTGCATAAACAGAACACAAATTTTCTTGTCACATTCTGGATAATCCAAAATGGAGGACAGGAAAAAATTGCAGCTGTTAAGAGCTACTCCTTTTTTTGAGATATTCCCATTGTTGGAGCTGATTTCCTTGAATTCCAGGAGCAATATTACTGTTTTATAAGCTTTTGCATTGTTTTGGAACTCTGGGGGAGAAAAAAAAAATCAAAACAACTGCACTTTAAAAAAAGGAGGAAGACAGACAAAGGTAGGGACAACATGGGAAGTGATTCAATTGGGAAAGAAACCGACACTGCTGTCTGACCCAGCAGTGAATCTGCACAGCTACTGCCTCTGCTGTTTGAATTTCAGGTCTCTGTGGACATTGGAGTGCGTCTGAGAAAAATTAACGAACAGCAAAATTCACAGCTGGCCTTGGAGAAACCTGTGTGGCAGAGCTCACAGCGTGGCAGCAGCTAAGTGGCTTTTTAAAGTATAGCCTTACTGTTCATTTCACAAAGCTACAACAGTGAGTAGAGTGGGTTCTTTTTTGATTATATGCTTTATTGATATCTGTCTCTTGATTAAACTTTAGAAATATAAAACATAGGTACTAAGATAGCCTGGAGTAGTGTTTTTTAGAGTAATAAGACTGTGCTATCTTCTGGGCCTATAGATTGTTAAGATGCAAAGATGGCTTTTGGTAGAGTGATGTGTTCTTCCTGTCAGATGTGGGAGATTAGGGAGAGTTTTCCATGTTACTGATGATTATGTCAGCAGGAAGTGTTTTGCATAGGTTGGAGTGGCAGTTTGAGGCAATTAAGAATTTACAGAAGCTAGAAGCATGATGGACGGCAGTTGTAGAAAGGGGGAAAAGCCACAGATACAGTCACGTAGACCGGCTACCCTCCAGGAAATGTAGGAGAGGGAGGCAGGTCATGCAGGAGTCTCCTGTGGCTATCCCCATCTCAAACAAATATGCTGTTTGGAAATTGTAGGGGGTGATGGGCCCTCATGGGAATGTAGCATTGACAGCCAGGTTTCTGGTACCGAGACTGGCTCTAACATGGGGCAGGTCAGGTTCCAAGTGATTGATTGTGATAGGGGACTCTCTCGTCAGAGGTACAGACATACATTTCTGCAGCTGACAGCGAGAAATCAGAATGCTGTATTGCCTCCGTGGTGGTAGGATCAAGGATATCTCAGAGATGGTGCAGAATATTCTCAAAGGAGAGAGAGACCAGCAGGGGGTCGTTATACTCATTGGAACTAACAATATAGGAAGAGAAAAGGATGAGATTCTGAGGAGAGAATATAGGAAGTCAGGCAGGAATTTGAAAAAGGAGGTCCTCCAGGATAGTAATATGTGGATTACTCCCACTGCTATGAGCTAGTGAAGGTAGGAAAAGAAGAATAGAGCAGGTGAATGCATGAATGAGCATCTGGTGCAGGGGAGAAGGATTCACATTTTTGGATCATTGGAATCTATTCTGGGTTAGAAGTAACTTGTATAAGGATGGATTGCACCTGAAAGGGAAGGGAACTAACATACTGGCAGGGAGATTTGCTAGAGCTGCTCGGGGGGATTTAAACTAGTAAGGTTTGGGGCTGGGGTTCGGGTGGGTACCCAGGGCAATAGTGAGGAAACAGATCAGTTTGAGACTGGCACAGTTGGGAAAAGGAGCAAGTCAAACAGTCAGGACTGGCAGGAACAAAGTAGGACTGATAAATTAAAATGCATTTGTTTCAACGCAACAAGCCAAACAGGTAAAGTAGATGAACTCAGGGGCATGGTTGGGAACATGGGTCCGAGATATCATAGCAATTACAGAGATGCGACTCAGGGATGGACAGGTTTAACAGCTTAATGTTTCAAGGTATAGATGCTATAGGAAGGACACAAAGGGGGACGAGAGAGGAGGGGCAGTGCCATTTTTGATTCAGGATAACATTATGAGGTTCCACTGATTATGTCACCTAGCATGGTGACGAAACATCTTAACAAGAACAGGCCACGCTCGTCCTGCATGTTGTGGGAATGGGGTCTTTAATCCTTGTAACTGTTCGTCGTAGAGTGGCAGTAGGCTTGTGGACCACGATGATTCCTAGTGGTCTTGGGAGTCTTGTTGCAAGTTCTGATATGTTCCTGATGTAGGGAAGTGTGGTCAGTGTGTTAGGGCATACTGTGTCCTCCTGTTATTGTCTGTTATATCCTTCCTAAGCCTGTACTTAGCTAGGATATTCCTGGGAATACGTCCAGGGAAGTTATTTGGGTGGAACTGCGAAATAAGAAAGGGATGATCACCTCATTGGGATTGTACTATACACACTGCAATAATCAACAGGAAATTAAGAAGTAAACTTGTTAGGCGATTTCAGTTATCTGTAAGAATAATAGGGTGGTTATGGTAGGGGATTTTAACTTTCCAAACATTGACTGGGACTGCCATAGTGTTAAGGGCTTGGATGGAGAGGAATTTGTTAAGTGTGTAGAAGAAAATCTTCTGATTCAATATGTGGATGTACCTACCAGAGAAGGTGCAAAATTTGACCTACTCTTGGGAAATAACGCAGGGCAGGTGACTGAGGTGTCAGAGAGGGAGCACTTTGGGGCCAGTGACCACAATTCTATTAGCTCAAAAACAGTGACGGAAAAAGATAGACCAGATCTAAAAGTTAAAGTTCCAAATTGGAGTAATTTTGATAGCATTAGGCAAGAGCTTTCAAAAGTTGAATGGGGGCAGATATTCGCAAGTAAAGTATGTTCCTGTTAGGGTGAAGGGCAAGACTGGTAGGTGTAGGGCATGCCGGATGATGAGAGAAATTGAGGTTTTGGTCAAGAAAAAGGAGGAAGCATCTGGCAGGAATGAGGTCGTTGACTTGCTCCCCGAGCTGGCTTGTTTTTGTTCAGATGTTTCATCACCATACTAGGTGACATAATCAGTGGAACCTCCAACGAAGTGATGTTATTCTACTCCACTTGGAGTTTATACTGTCTGGTCCATTATGGTGCGTATTGACATTTCTGGTTTTGATCTGTATGTTTTATATATGGGGTCCAATTCTATATGTTGTTGATTGAAGTATGGGTGGAGAACCATGCCTCTAGGAATTCCTGCGCGTTTCCACGTTTGGCTTGGGCTTGCCTTGTCCCAGTTAAACTAATGGCCTTCATTGTCTGAATGTACAGATATTAAGGAGAGTTCATCGTGCTGTTTTGCTGCTAGCTGACGTTCATGCATTCTGATGGCTAGTTTCCTTCCTGTCTGTCCAGTGTAATGTTTGCAGCAGTCGTTGCATGGTATTTTGTAAACCACGCTCATTCTGCATGTTGTGGGAATGGGGTCTTTAATCCTTGTAATTGTTCGTCGTAGAGTGGCAGTGGGCTTGTGGACCACCGTGATTCCTAGTGGTCCTGGGAGTCTTGTTGCAAGTTCTGATATGTTCCTGATTTAGGGAAGTGTGGTCAGTGTGTTAGGGCACACTATGTCCTCCTGTTATTGTCTGTTATGTAGGTACAGACTGCAAAGATTGAGTGAATGCCTAAAACAGTACAAAGGCAGCAGGAGTACACTTAAGTGGGAAATCAGGAGGGCTGAAAGGGATCATGAGATAGCTTTGGCGAATAGGGTTAAGGAGAATCCGAAGGGATTTTATAAATACATTAAGGACAAAAAGGTAACTACGGAGAGAATAGGACCCCTTTAAAAATCATTAAGTCCACCTATGTGTGGAACTACAGGAGATGGGGGAAGAAACTAAACGAGTATTTTGAATCAATGTTTACAGTGGAGAAGAATATGGAAGATACAGAACGTGGGGAAATAAATAGCGACATCTTGAAAAACGTCCATATTACAGAAGGGGTGCTGCTGGATGGTTTCAAACACATAAAAGTGGATAAATCCCCGGGATCTGATCAGGTGAACCCGAGAACTCTGTGGGAAGGCAGCAAAGTGATTGCTGGGCCCCTTGCTAGATACTTGTATCATTGATAGCCACAGATACGTTGCTGGAAGACTGGAGGTTGGCTAACATGGTGCCACTATTTAAGAAAAGTGGTAAGAAAATGCCAGAGAACTAGAGACCAGTGAGCCTGACATCAGTGGTGGGCAAATTGTTGGAGGGAATCTTGAGGGACAGGATTTACATGTATTTGGAAAGGCAAGGACTGAATCGGGATAGTCAACATGGCTTTGCGCGTGGGAAATCGTGTCTCACTAACTTGATTGAGTTTTTTGAAGAAGTAACAAAGAGGATTGATGAGGGCAGAGCATTGGACGTGATCTATATGGATTTCAGTCAGGCATTCGACAAGGTTCCTCATGGGAGACTGGTTAGCAAAGTGAGATCCCATGGAATAGAGGGAGAACTAGCTATTTGGATACAGAACTGGCTCAAAAGGTAGAAGACAGATGGTGGTGGTGGAAGGCTGCTTTTCAGACTCGAAGCCAGTGACCAGTAGTGTGCCACAAGGATTGGTGTTGGGTTCACTGCATTTTATAATTTATATAAATGATTTCGATGTGAACATAGAAGGTATAGTTAGTAAGTTTGCAAATAACACCAAAATTGAAGGTGTAGTGGGCAGTGAAGAAGATTAACTCCGAGTACAACTGGATCTTGATCAAATGGGCCACTGGGCTAAGGAGTGGCAGATGGAGTTTAATTTAGATAAATGCGAGGCTCTGCATTTAGGAAAAGCATATCAGGGTAGGACTTATACATAATGGAAAGGTCCTGGGGAGTGATGTTGCACAAAGAGACCTTGCAGCGCAGGTTCATAGTTCCTTGAAAGTCGAGTCACAGGTAGATAGGATAGTGAGGGCGGCATTTGGTATGCTTGCCTTTATTGGTCAGTCCATTGAGTACAGCATTTGGGAGATCATATTGTGGCTGTATAGGACACTGGTTAGGCCACTTTCGGAATACTACGTGCAATTCTAGTCTCTCAGCTATAGGAAGGATGTTGTAAAGGTTCAGAGAAGATTTACAAGGATATTGCCAGGGTTGGAGGGTTGAGCTATAGTGTGAGGCTAAACAGGCTGGGGCTATTTTCCCTGGTGTGTTGGAGGTTGAGGTGTGATCTTATAAAGGTTTATAAAATCATGAGGGGCGTGGACAGGGAAAACCAAAAGAACTGCGGATGCTGTAAATCAAGATCAAAAACAAAGTTGCTGGAAAAGCTCAGCAGGTCTGGCAGCATCTGTGAAGGAGAAAACAGAGTTAACGTTTCGGGTCCGGTGACCCTTCCTCAGAACTGAGGGTGGGAAAACGTCAGTTTATATGCAGAAAATAGGGAGGTGGGTGGGGTAGGGAGTAAACGATAGGATAGAGCCCAGAGAGACAGAAAGACAGTTGGACATACAAAGGAGTTGCTAACGATCAGGCTGGGAGGGTCAGTAGTTGTTAATGGGGACTGTTAGTGACTAACAACAGGGGGTGTGTAATGGCAGGCTATGTAGTAATGAGGTCTGGTGTGTGGGGTGAGGGGCTGGGACATGGGAGAGTTTAGGCCCTAAAATTATTGAACTCAATATTGAGTCCAGAGGGCTGTAGGGTCCCCAAGTGGAAAATGAGGTGTTGTTCCTCCAGCTTCACTGGAACACTGTAGCAAGCCAGAGACAGAGATATTGGCCAGGGAGCAAGGTGGTACATTGAAGTGGCAGGCAACGGGTAGTTAAGGGTCATTTTTGTGAGCAGAATGTAGATGTTCTGCGAAGCGGTCGCCAAATCTACACTTCGTTTCCCCAGTGTCGAGGAGACCACATTGTGAGCAGCGAATGCAGTAGACTAGATTCTTGGAAGTAAAGGTGAAGTGTTACTTCACCTGAAAGATATGTTTCTGGGGAGGGAGGAGGTAAATGTGCAGGTGTTGCACCTTCACCGGTTACAGGGAAAGGTGCCGTCGGGCTGTGGGGAGGTGTTGGGGGTGAAGGAAGTGTGGACCAGGGTGTCCTGCTGTCTGTCCAACTGTCTTTCTCTCTCTCTGGGCTCTATCCTATTGTTTACTCCTTACCCCCACCCACCTTCCTATTTTCTGCATATAAACTGACGTTTTCCCAGCCACCATCAGTTCTGAGGAAGGATCACCGGACCCGAAATGTTAACTCTGTTTTCTCCTTCACAGATGCTGCCAGACCTGCTGAGCTTTTCCAGCAACTTTGTTTTTGTTGTGGATAGGGAAAGGTCTTTTCCCTGGGATGGGGGGAGTCCAAAACTAGACGGCATATGTTTAAGGTGAGAGGGGAAAGCTTTCACTCAGATGGTGGTGCATGTATGGATTGAGCTGCCACAGGATGTGGTGGAGGCTGGTACAATTAGAACATTTAAAAGGCATCTGGATGGGTACATGAATAGAAAGGGTTGAGAGGGATACGAGCTAAATGCTGGCAAATAGGACTAGATTAAATTAAGATATCTGATCAGCATGGACGAGTTGGACCGAAGAGTCTGTTTCCATGTTGTACATATCTATGACTCTATTGTAAGAATAAACAACCTGAAATATGTAACAGCAACAATAATTCTCACTGTAGTTTAAAACCACTTGATTCCCATTGCTGTTATATGCTATTACACATTCTTTGATGAACTGGAAAAGCAACAGGTTATGGACCATTAAGCTTCATCACAGCTAGTGTTGATTCTTTCATATAAGGAACGCTTCTATGGGATTGGGCTAGAACTCAACTGCTGTAAAATGTTTTATTTAACACTTGGGTGAGAATAAGGGAAACTCGTCCACCACGAATCAAATTTAAATGTCAAAGTGCAGATTATTTGAAATTTCGTTCTTAAAAATGAATTTCAATATATTATCATACCTTACAAGTTAGCTAGTAGTAGTGTAGTTTAATTTTAGAATTTGTCTTTAAAAATGTGTTAGGAGTAGGTTATTCTGGGCACAGGAACCTTATTTTCACTGGTCACATGCTGATCTAAGAACATTGTGTCATGAAGGTGTCAACCGTGAGTGATCCAATTGTATTTAACATGAACCACATGTCACTGGGGAAACAAGTTCAAGGGTAAAAGGAAGGGGGATCAGGAATGTGCATTCACTGCTGCCCCACAGTAGTACACAGACTTAAGAAAAACATAATTTTTTTGTACATTTCCCAATGAAAACATTCATAAATATATTCAAACGATTTTTGAGAACATTTTCATTGGGAAATATTTGCAGGCAGAGTAGTTGAGGGCTTATGTTACTGGACTAATAATCAAGAGAACATGCTACCACAGCAGTTTGAGAAACTGAACTGAATTTTTTTCGAATCGAGAAATTAAAAACTAGTAATCAACTAGAACCTTTAGAAAATGGTGTTTGTCCAGTCACATTTCATTGGGCAGAAGTTCCTTCTCCCTGGTGTGGTGTCAGCAATTACAAAAAAGGTGGGAAAACACGGAAAGAAGGAAAAAAAAATCAGAATCTTGATGCCAAAACATGCTTTGTAAGTTTACCCTCAAGTCTTAACTGACAACTTCAAAATCTCACCATTGGGCAACAAAGATCTTATTTTCATGTGTTTGTATCACATTGAAGGCCCGTCTCCTTTATTTAAATGCCAATTCCAATTCTCCTTGCCTTCTCTGAGAAGCTGGACATTGCAAATTCCTGTCTAGTAAATCAGAGTGAGTATTTGGCAGCTCGCCAAATGCTTGTCCTGGCCATGAAGTAAATATTCTTCAGAACAAACCTGCCTGCAAACTCTACAGCCACCATCCAAAGAAATTTCAATCCAGATTGACTCTGTCAGGTGTGACCTCCTTTGAGGGTCTGCAGGGAAAAAGTCTTCCTTTCCTCTGGGCTATGTCTTCTGTGAGTATGGTAAAGTGCCAGAGTGTGCAGGGCAGTTCCTAGCTTGCAGTGTCTGAAGTGGTGCACAGATGGGTTTTAAATATGGCACCAGTATCATGAAAGCTGGAGCGTCGCAGCAGTGGTGAGCATTTCCAACCATCAAGTCACACTAGGGAAAGGCACCCAGGAGCTTGTTTACATAATTGCCAACATGAAGTATGGAAGAATGAGCCATGGTAACTTAGCATCAAGAATTCATTCAACGAAACTACTGAAAAAGGAAAAATTCCACCCAAAATTGTTGATTTTAAACTGTCTTCGGAAATGACACAGCACGCTAATCAACACTTTCATTGCCAACTATATGTGGAGAATACATACTGAAGTTGCGAGCAAAGCCCACATTCTGAGATGCAATAAAAAGTGTGCACATGAGAATTCTCTTCACTGAATTGTGAAATAATTTAGTGGGATGATCTCTTGGTGGTGATGCGAGTGGTAATCCCTTGTGGCATTTGTGTATTTTGTCTTCCCAGGATTGTCAGTTTTTGAGCTCTTGGTCTCCCTGGAGGGGACTGACGGGAGTTCAGAATTAAATGGGTGCGTTCTGCATTTGGGGAAATGAAGGACAATGTAGTAGTGCTTCAATATTATCTAGTAAGATCTGGCAGGGATGCCTGAGACCAGATGAAATCAGAAAAAGGTAGTGGTTATATTTCTTGGCTGAGGGTACACTTACGGGAAACCAGTAATCAGGAGCGCTGGAGTTTGTGGAGTACGAGTAGAAATAAAACTCTGACTAGTAAAGTATATACTCAAGACTGTATAACCAGCATATATTCACTGGTATTTAATGATGGTAGCAGAGGAAGTTTAGCTGTTTCTAAGTCGAAGATTGAAAGTTAAACATTATTCTAACCAAAGAATGGTTCAGAGAGAAGTTCAGAAAAAAGGCTAAAATAAATGCAAATGATGTGGAGGTGCCAGTGTTAGGCTGGGGTGGACAAGGTCAGAAGTCACACGATACCAGGTTATAGTCCAACAGGTTTATTTGAAATCACAAGCTTTCAGAGCACTGCTCCTTCGTGTGAAGTACAAATGATTAGGGAATGATTAGACTATGATAACCCACCCATTTTCTGAATGCAAACTTTATGACCTTTGGAAGGATAATATAAACATGTGGACTTGGGTTACAAGAAGAAAGATGAAATAGCCTTGGCCCCTGCGCTACCACACAATAACAAGTAGCAACATTTTTTTCCAGAATTGGAACCCAATGTTTTGGAAACTGAGATCAGAGATAATAGGTACTGCAGATGCTGGAGAATCCGAGATAACAAGGTGTGGAGCTGGATGAACACAGCAGGCCAAGCAGCATCA
>JAHRHZ010000034.1:29291557-29334485 GCA_024137785.1 Ginglymostoma cirratum | reverse complement strand
TATTTATTTCAGAACCCTCTTCCCCTCCCCCATTTCTGATGAAGGGTCTAGGCCCAAAACGTCAAGCTTTCCTGCTCCTATGATGCTGCTTGGCCTGCTGTGTTCATCCAGCTCCACACCTTGTTATCTCTTTGTTTTGGAAACTGAAGGAGGTTTGGATAAATTATTAACTTTCATGGATGAATTTTATCAAAAACGTGACTTAATAACTGAGGTATGGTCCATAGCAGAGTACAGCATGGAGTTTAGTAGATTATATGCTAAACTGCAGAACTTGCAGTTAAAAATTTCCCAATATGGGCCAATGTAGCAAGTTTTGGCAGATTTCTACTTTTAAAAAGACTGACATTTGCAGACAGACACACACATTGCTGGAACAAATGTCAGAAACATTAAACAAATTCTCTGAAAAGCAATCCTTTCTAACAGCGTCCATGGCACAGGTTGGCAATTCACCATACAACAGAAAATGGAACACACAGTGTTAATGTGCTGGTGAGACTATCTAGGTACAATTCACAGGTAATAACATGAAAAAAGCATTTTACTAAGATAACTGAGAACAGAGTGTTTTTAGCAATTTTAAGAAGCAAAGAGAATTTAAGACTTAAACAACTGAATCCCATAAATGCCCATGGCCAATTGATGGATTAGGTGTGATTCAAAATACCTTTACACTATGAACCTCCCAAACAATATAATAGGATATTCAAAACTAATCATGAAATGGAAGATTTCGAGGAAGTGGATGGATATATGGATCAAAGAGAGGGTATTGTATTGGTCACAAGGAGCTTCGGGCAATATTAGGCAGCAGTGGCATGTTTAGTGTATGGAATAGATTGGCTAAAATGCCACTTTAACTCTGAGTAATAAGCGTCAGAACAACGTTAAAGAATATCAAAGTTCTATTGGTTTCAGATTTAGGGAAGAAAGAGTCTTTGAAAAGTGTATTTACTTCTTGAAAATAAGGGAATCAATCATTTATAAGCACAGACACAGTATCCGGTGAAATACTGTTGTTGTAGAACATCATGAGAAAAATGCAGATGAAACTGCACATGGAAACAACAAAGCTATTGCATTCGGAAAATCTACGAAATTGCAATTTACACAATCAGGGCACTATTGTATTCTTTTAATGGGAGAAAACCCTCTCCACTAAAGAAATTAAAGAAGTATTAATGATATCAAGGGGTAGAAATTTAGAAGACAACAAGTTAATTATGTTAAACTGCTTAGGCAATTTGCCCATCCATCCCCCAAAATGTTTTTTTTGGACAAGGATGCAGAAATAGGGATGAGAAATTCAAGCAAATTATAGAGGAGTTAAGTGACAAATGTAAGATCTATGAGAAATACGAAAGGACACCATCATGGCTCATTGTCAATCTGCCCTTAGTGAGGCATTTAAATAAGGTAGTGGCTATGGATTTAAAAGGTATGGGAAAAAGAAAACAAAAATCATTTTCCGATCTGGCAATCAGATTTAATCAGTTGACAACAATACATAGTAAAAGGAAGGAAATAACTGTGGATTAGGTAAGGGAAAAATGAATGGGGACTGGACTTCAACCACCGGCAAAATTTCTATCTGATAATAGGGACAAGTTTGCTAATGATGAATTTAGAAATATGTGTACAAATTTGAACATAATAGTTATGAGCATGGCAACAGAAAGCCCTCTTAGTGATGGGACATGTGAAAGGAATCTCAAAATGACAGACAAAATGATTCATAAAATTTTAGTAGATCGGCCAAACTGTAAATTATCAACAGCAGTAGCATGGGTTGTCCTTAGTAAGACTTGCTGCAGATAGTCAGAGAATATAGTTCATACCAGTAGGTTTTTGGTAGAAATCCTGAAGTTGAAAGCGTATTTTACTGGCAACATAGGGGTAGCTTTCAGGCATCTTTATGATGCATGTAGGTATTTTCTTGTGGACTCAGAGCAGTGAATTTGAAAACATTGTCAAAAATGAACTTAAAGCAGAATTTAAAATTGGAAGTCAAGCTTTGGGAGCTTTTAAACATATTGAATTGGAAATCATGCAAAATGGATCAAGTGTCACTTTGCATTAGCAATCTTGTGTAGAAAATGTTAGCCACATTGCAATTAGTTAAAGATGGGCCTCACAAGCATTGGCTTCTGAAGCTGAAATGGTAAAGTTCCAAAGTCTAATTGGACAGCTAAATTGACCACCCAAATGGGCAGATGCCAGTTTCAAGGTCTTAGAGTTGAGTACAACTATGAAAAATCCCCAGAATAAAACAAAGAACTGCAGACTTTAGAAATCTGGAACAAAAACCGAAATTGCTGGAGAAACAAAGCAGGTCTGACAGCATTTTTGAGAAAAAGCAGACTTAATATTTGAGTCCAGTGACCCTTCTTCAGAACATGCAACTTCTTGTTTCTTGTGATGCTTCTTATGCAGATCTGTATAATGGGTTCTCAACTACAGGAGGGGGTTTATCTTTTCTTCCTTTTGGGAAAGAGATAAATGTTGTCTTTCAGCTTGGGGAGCGACAAAGATCAAGGGTAGTTAAAAAGTACCTTAGTGACAGGAACTCTCCCTCTTCTTGCATCAGCAGATATGGTGTTTTCTTTAGCAAAAATATTAGAAGAAATTCTAAAAGGGGATTCAGCAGCAATACCCATTAAGTGTTACATTGATAAGAAGTCACAATGAGATAATACACATTTGAACAAAATGAGCTGAATTAAAAGAGACAAAGGATCAGTAATACAATTTTACAGCAGATGCTGAAGACACTGTAACTGGTAGATAGCAGCAGTCAGCTATTTGATTGCTTTATAAAGGAGCCATTAGAAACACTGAACAAAAGACGTTTGGAATCCTACTGGAAATAGCAGCAGAATATGTTATCATGCTTTTTTTTGTTTCACTGGATTTCATTATTATCATTTACATTTTTTAAATTTTTAAATAAGGGCAATCACATCATCTAGTAGGGTCTAGCAGGGATGTCTGAGACCAAATGGAATTAGGGACAGATGATGAGTTTATGCTAATTGAAGAGTAATTGGGTGAGCACTTGGCTGTTGGTGCAGTGACCGTGTCCCTACCTCTGAGCCAGACCTCTGACTAGAAAATTATATACCTGAACTCTGCCCAACACACATTTAACATCTGCCATTTGGCTTAGGATCCAGTGGGGAACCTTGGATTTCTCCCTATTCTTCAGATGTCTGTAAAAAAAATTTTCCTCGCTTCATCTTTGTAGCAATATCACTGTCTTATGCTGGTAGTTTCTCAGGAGTAATGTTATATCTGGGGTGGAATCTATTAAGCAGTTTGCACACCACAGCAAAGGGAACTACCTTCACCAGTAACTTTTTCTCTTTATAAAAAAAAAACTGAAGTTATGTTCTGAAAGCAGTGAATGGAAGATGTAGAAGAACTTAAGTTGGAATACAATCAAAGTATGAATAAATCTCCCCAAACTAATAGCAAAAAAAAAGCTTGAATGGAAATAGAGACATACGTCCAAGATATTTGGATAAGAGTAGGTTTTCTTATATAGTAGGGTGCTGTTCAGAAAATACAGAATCTGACAGCATTGAAACCACATTCAGTCTTATACAGTCTACTTTTTCATGTGAAAGATGTTAAGAACCATTCAAATTCTGTGCACATAAGCAGATGTCTAGTTTCCTATTATCTTAACCACTGAGAATTTCAGCTCAAATAAAAGCAGGATACCACCGATGCTGGAAATCTGAAACAGAGGCAGAGAATGCTGGAGAAACTCAGCAGGTCTGGCAGCATCTGAGGAATAGCAACAGAGATAACATTATTCGTTGAGAATTTGAGAGGTCAGCTCCCTTCTCTCAGAGTTGGCTAAGCTGCCTGGTCAGGGCCAGGTATTGACGCTCATTCTCTTTCAAAGATACCTTTCAAATGTCACCAAAGGTTCCTTTAATTGTGTCAGATATATATAAAACATTCTACGTAAATGTTTGCCAGATTTTACGCCAATGTCAGTACAGATGGCAAATAAGTGGCATTAAGGTACCAACCTAAAAGTAGGGCCTCAGCTTTTTGTCAAAATGATTTCATTCCAAATTAAAGAGATTCAAGATAACTGAGTGGTACCATAGTTTAAATGCACTGGATTAAGTCACATTTTCACAGTCATCATAAATTCAAAGCCAGTTTCAGAATCAAGTTAACCTTTGATTTCCCCAGTTGTCAAAATGCATGATTTTTTAAAAAATCCACAATAATTTAACATCCTTGTTAAGGGAGCTAAAAGCAATCTGGTGAAGTCAATGTTCAAAAGCTGAGAGTGTCGTAAGACTGTATTTCCCTACTTATTGTTCTGGGTGTAGGGCTCAATCTGGCATGTTACTAGATGGCTCTACAAGTGTAAACCGCAGCCCTAAGTTGCTAGTGTGTGGTTAACTTCTGGCAAGCCAAACAAGAGGATCAATTTGTTTATTTTATATTAATTTAACCTGCTCTTTTGCACCTAGTATTATAAATCAAACTTACAGGTTCCCAAAACTCTTCAAATGGATGATTAATTGACTGTACAATGATATTTCTGTACAGCATCACTGCAACTCTACAGATGCATTACAAGGATATTTGGAAATTACTTGCTAATTAATTGAACAAGCTAGAATAATGCCTTATTACAACATGATTGAGCCCAGGAAAATTCCAAGGTAGAATTCTTACAAGCAGGGAGTACAAAACTACAAAATCAACCCCTAGCCTTTCAGTAAGACAACACAGTTGTAATATGTGCTGCAGGTTAAATCTCCTGCTCTCTTTGGTGGCGAATGTTGAGGCTAGAAGCGCAGATAATTTGGTAAGGTGATAGCGTGCCCGAATTATTTCCCGTCTAAGACATTGCACCCACTGCCATTGAGGCCCTTAAGCAGCCAATTAATGGACTACTTAAGCAGAAGTGAGATTGGACAAAGATAGAAAGGTCAGAAAATTAATGGCTAAAGAAAAAGGTCCCTTCTTCGACTTGTCTGCCTCCTCTCCACCTATCCTCTCCTCTATCCATCCTCTATCCGCCTCCCCCTCTCTCCCTATTTATTTCAGAACCCTCTTCCCCTCCCCCATTTCTGATGAAGGGTTTAGGCCCGAAACGTCAAGTTTTCCTGCTCCTATGATGCTGCTTGACCTGCTGTGTTCATCCAGCCCCATGCTTGTTATCAAAGAAAAAGGTCT
The DNA here is from genome assembly GCA_024137785.1 of Ginglymostoma cirratum. Classification (NCBI taxonomy): domain Eukaryota; kingdom Metazoa; phylum Chordata; class Chondrichthyes; order Orectolobiformes; family Ginglymostomatidae; genus Ginglymostoma; species Ginglymostoma cirratum. The sequence goes on along the minus strand of JAHRHZ010000034.1, from coordinate 29,329,274 downwards.
TTTTTTTTGCAACAAGGAATTACATACACTGAAGAGTGCAAAGCCGCAACGGCAATCTAGCAAGAAAGTTTATACCATGTTTTATGATCTATGTTGACATTCTATTCTGGTCTCTGTGATATAGGAAAAATGTTGTGAAACTTGAAAGGGTTCAGAAACAACTTACAAGGATGTTGCCAGGGTTGGAGGGTTTGAGCTATAGAGAGAGGCTGAATAGGTTGGGGCTATTTTCCCTGGAGTGTCGGAGACTGAGAGGTGACCTTATTGAATTTTACAAAATCACGAGGGGCACGGAGAGGGTGGATAGTCAAAGGTTCCACCCCCCACCAGGGTAAGGTGTCCGAAAACTTGAGAGCATATGTTTAAGGTGAGAGGGGAAAGATTTAAAAGGGACATACGGAGCAAACTTTTCATGCAGAGGATGGTGCGTGTATGGAACGAACTGCCAGAGGTGGTGGTGGAGGCTGGTACAATTACAACATTTAAAAGGCATCCGGATGGGACTAGATTATTGTAGGATATCTGGTTGGCATGGATGAGTTGGACCGAAGGGTCTGTTTCAGTGTTGTACACCTCTATGACTCTACGAAAATTCTTCTAGGCTACTTCAAATTGATCGAATCATAAAGACGTGGTTACAGTATCAACAGAACAAAGTGCATGGGATTGTAGGTAGCGTACTGACATGGTTAGAGAACTGGCTGGCTCACAGAAAACAAAGAGTAAGAATAAACTGGACTTTTTCTGTGCGGCAGGCAGTGACTAGTGGAGTACCACAGGGACTGGTGCTTGAACCCCAGCTATTCACAATATATATTAATGATTCAGATGAGAGATCTAAAGCTGGGTGGGTAAACTGTGAGGTGGATGCAGAGATGCTACAAATACAAGGCAGATGAATTATGAAGAGGATATATGGAAGGTTATCCACTTCGGTAGCAAAACGAGCAAAGTACATTTTCTGAAGAGTGATAAATTGGGAGGGGGGGGGGAAAAGTACAACAAACCCTGGGTGTCCTTGTACACCAGCCACTGAAAGCATGCACATGCAGCAGGTGGTGAAGAAAGCAATGGTATGTTTGCATTCATAGCGAGAGGATTTGAATACAGGAGCAGGGAAGTCTTGCTGCAATTGCACAGCGCTTCAGTGAGACTGCAGCTAGAGTACTGTGTCCAGTATTGGTCACCTTACTGCGGAAGGATGCGCTGGCTATGGAGGAAGTGCATTATAAGTTTATCAGACTGATACAAAAACAGAAATTGCTGATAAAAACTTGAGAGTCTGGCAGCATCTGTGCAGAGAAAGCAGAGTTGATGTTTCAGGTCCAGTGACCCTTCTTTAGAACTGAATCTCTGAATTCAGCCCTCAGATTTAAATCATATATATCCTCAAAAACCTCAGCACTGAGGGACACCATTTTTCATTGAGTGTGACATATCAATTGTATTTCAATGGAATACACATGTCACAAAATCCTGTCTAATGCTAAATAGTTACTATTTGGAAATAAAGCAGCTGTCTATTGCTGAAGAATATAAATGTAGATATGTAATGAAACATAGCTTCAACTGCGTCTTTAATGGAGCTGTAAATTACAATTTGGCAGACACATCACAAGATCTTGTGAAATAGGAGCAGGAATAGGCCATTCTGTCCCTCGAGCCTGCATCATCATTCAGTAAAATCATGGGTCATCTGTTGTAGTCTTCACTCCAATTTCCTGCGTATGCCAATAACTGTCAACTCCCTTGTCAATAAATTCTGCCCAATTCAGCCTTGATGTTTTTCAATGACGCAACCACCAGTACTCTCTGAAGAAGAGAACTTCAAAGTCTAATGACCTTCAGAGAAAAAAAACCTCTTCATCCTAGTCTCCAATGGGAGATGCCTTATTTTTAAACTATGCCCTTGTTCAAGGTCACGCCACAAGAGGAAATATTCTTTCAACATCTACCCTGTTACACCCCCTCAAAATCTTTTTCTGTTGCAATAGGTTCCATTCTCATTCTTCAAAACTCCAATCAGCACTGGCCCCACCTGCCTAACCTTGTCTCGAAGGACAACCTCACCCCAGGAACAAGCCTAGCAAAACTTCTCTGAACTACTTCCAATGCAATTATAACTTCCTTAAGTGAGGAGGCCAAAACTGCATACAGCACTCCAGATGCACTGTCACGAAGGCCCTGTACAGCTGTAATGGCTCTTCTCTATTTTTATACTCCATACCTTTTTACAATAAAGACTAACAATCCATTTCTCTACTCAGTCACATAACTTGCAAATCAGTTTTTTGTAACTTGTACCAGGGCACTCGGATCTCTCTATAAAATGGACTGCTGCGAACTCTTTCCATTTAAATGATATTCTCTACTTTTGTTCTTCCTGTCAAAGTGGAAAACCTCATAATTTCCCTCATTATACTACTTTTCCAACTTATTGCGCACTCACTTAACATTTGCAGATTCTTTACATCCACATTGTTTAGTTTTCTGTATATTCTTGCATCATCAGCAAAGCACAGTCAGGCGGATGATTGAAGTGTGGCACAGGATAAAGCTAACAGCGCAGGTTCAATCCCCATACTGGCAGGTCATACAGGCCTGCCTCCACTCAGGGCCCCTTGCTTGTGGAGTGGTTACCTTCAAGCTCCGCCTGTCTATCTGTAATGGAGAGAAATGCCCTTGGTCCTTTGTGAATTATGGCTCCTCATATTCATGCAGTTCACCCAAGTCACAAATGTATTGTGTGAGTAGTTGAGGCCTCAGCACTGATCCTCTTCTTAGTCTGCCAGCCCGAGAACACCTAATTTATCCCGACGCTCTGCTTCTTCCTTGAAATGTGTGACAACTTGAGGACAATATAGGTAGCTTTTGAAGTCTTATCCCAGGTTGAAGCCCATTTAGGGCAAGGAAATCAACTGTATTGCTATTAGTTGGTATAAAATCTATTGAGAATTACTTGTCTTTTGACTCAAACCAGGCCACACTTCTCCCCTTTAGTCCAATACCTGAAGTAATTACATCATCATGCTGAGACCAGTGTACCATGCATAATATACTCTTGTTTGAGAACTAAGAACAATACAGAGTAAAATATTGAGGGGTAAAGTTTTTACTTTGGGCACAATTTTTAATCCTGCCCAAAACTGCATTAGTTTTGAAGTATTTTTACTTGATTTTGTTGTTTAATGTCTTTTGCATGGTCAAAGCTAACAGAACCAATGCAATTAGGCTGTGTTTTGCAAACTAGTTGAAAAAAAAAACTTACAAATAATATTTTGGTGTAATTTGATGAACACAGTTGAAAATGAGTTTCCACAAACAAAATAAGAAATATTCTCAACACCGCCAAAGACAATGTGTATTTTGTCCAGTAAAGTTCTGAAGAAGGATAACTAGACTTGAAATGTTAACTCTGTTTTTGATCTGAAGATGCTGCCAGCTCTGTTTCTCCAGCAATTTTCATTTTTGTGTAAGCATTTTGTACTTGGATTACACCATTTTTTACTCTATTCGAAAAATAGAGTAGGAAGAAAAGCCTGGTGCAATAAAAATCCAGGAGGATATAAAGCAAATAATTCATTTTGAGCTAAACTGTCAAGCATTTATAGGTTTTGAATGTGTGAAACAAATCATTTATTACACACTGCAATGTGATATGGCTACAATTATACAGTCAGCTTTGTGATGGTAATAATACGCCACTCCTGGAGAATCATTTAGCATGATTATTTTTCTAATCTTTTGACTTATGCCATCAGTGTACAATAATAACAAGCAATTTCAACTACAGACTCTGTCCCTTGCATGCTCTTGTCGTTCCAAAACACACAGACAGACACATTTACACTTTTGGGCAGGGTTATCAGAGAGCTTCATCCTTCCAGGCTTCAGAAAAAAGGGAGAATGCTTTGATGGATTTTTATACAACGGAATTCAACCCCTCTTCAGAATAGGCTTCCTTGATGCACAGCAGATGTTGAGAGGAAATACTTAAGAAATTACCAATGGAAAGATGGCTGGCAGCAAAATTTGCATTGTTTCACAATATATTCTTAGGCCTTAGTGATAAAGGTGAATTAGTCTGTATGTTTTCTCCCGGTCCCTTACTACCTAATGTGAGATTTGGCCATATCAACAATATTGTGGCTGAACAAAACTTAGTTTTAGTTTCAAAATTAAAACTTGTCTACGTGTTTCAATAAACCTGTAATACCTTTTACAAAACCACCAAAAAGCACAGCATCTTTCTTTGTTAAAATGTACGTCAAATTAAAAGAGAATTATATGGAAGAGAGAAGTAATTTGACAATAAGCTTTTTCTTTCCATATGTAAAATATGAAAAAAGGCATTAAAATATGTTACATGGGAGGAGGTGCCTTTACTTGCTGCATGTGCATTGACTCTTCACCTACTCTACACAAATAGTTACAGCTGAAATTCTTCATGAAAAGTTCAGAATAACTCCAAGAGATTCCAGCAGAACAGCAGCTAGGGCCTGCGATGATGCCAATTCAGAGGCATCCTGAGCCAAAAATAGTCAGTACCTACTGTACATTTTCCCGCATGGCTTTTTTGGTTCCAGCACTTCTTGATCAACATATTATTCAGACTGGTCTTAAATTCCAATGTGCACATGATCTGCATGCCTGATATTCTCCCAGTTGAATATTACTGAAACAACTTTACAGCATTGCAGTAGAAGAGCGCACAAATCCAAATAATCATTCTTTGGACTCAAATAAAGCTAAGATTTGCTGTTTTCAGAAAGAAGTCACTCCCACAGAACAAGTGTCCTTATAATTTTGTCATGCAGTATTAATATGAGTCTAATAATCTTGTATGGTAAATATGTTTTTGTACAAATACCCAAGACATCACAGAATCTTTGGCTCTTGCTGGCTGAGAGCATGGAGGCAGGAAGAGCATTTAATTGAAAGGAAATGGTGTTGTCCCCAAAGCCAGCCACCTTTCCACCTCCACCAGAAATAATTTTTCCATAAGACGAGCAATGGTAGATCTTTCCAGCCTGAATTAAGGCTTGTAAGCAGATGATTGTTGATAATTTAATAACTTCATCCTGCAGCCACTGGTATTAACACAACTGCAGGCAAGACTGTTGCCATGCGGCATGCACCAGCTGGTCAGCTCCAGGAGTGTTCCTCAATCATAGAACTTAGTGTCTGACTGAGCGGCTGGATATCAGGAAGGGGAGCCTGATGAAAATCATCCCCTGCCTTTGCTTTCAACACCATGTGACCCTACTCTGGGAAGCCCTCCCCAACATCACTTCACTGTGGCTGGGTTCCAACACCCACCCTTCTATCTCCATGAGCCCACCTTGTGAAACTCCTTCGGTAGTGAGTATTATTTTTAGATTTCCAAAACAAACCACACAGTAGTCCCATGAGAATTGAGTTGGCTGCCAAACAGAAGTCAGAGAATCAGGTTGAAGGGAGTCACTGAGATTGGCAAAAGGTGGGATGCAGTGTTCCACAAGGATTGATGTTGGGATTACTGTTGTTTGCCATTTATATCACAACTTAGACTCAGGAACTGGAAGTACAATTTCTAAAATTGTGGTTGACATCAAATTGGGGTTAATATAAAAAAGAAGATCTTGACAAAATATAAGGCAACATTAATTAATTTGCTGATTAATTAATTAATTTCTTTAAATGGCAAATGGATTCCAAAATAGATAAGACTGGGATGATGAGGGCCTAAATGGAGTTGCACAGCAAACAACTATCGTGACACAGTTTCACAAGTCCATTTTAAAAGGAAGAGCTGAGGTGAAAGCAGAGAGCTATTATTCACAATATATTAACAACTTTGGATTTGGAAAGTGGATTACCGCAGCCAAGCTTGCGGATAATACCAAAACAAGTGGGAAGGCAAATGGTGAGTATGACACAGAGTCTGCAGAGAGAAATGGACAGGTTAAGCAAGTAGGCAAAAACTTGGAAGATAGGATGTAATGCAGGAAGATGTGAGGTTATCCACTTTGGCAGGAAGAATCAGAAGCTGTTTATTATTTAAATAGAGGAAGACTGCAGAATGCTACACAACAGAGGAATTTGGGGGTCCTCATCCAACATCACAGAAAAAGCTAACATCCAAGTTCAGCAGATATTAGGGAAGGCAAGTAGAATGCTAGCCTTTATTAAAAGAAATTCAAAGGCGATTTTGCTAAAACAATACAAGGCACTAGGCAGACCTCAGCTGGAACAGGTTGAACTATTTTGGGCCCTTATCTAGGGAAAGATAAACTGGCTTTGGAGGGAGTCTAGAGAAGATTCATTAGACTGACACCAACTATGGAGTGGCTGCCTTATGAGGAGAGTTGAGTAGTTTGGGCTAATACTCAATGAAATTTGGAAGAACAAGAGACAACATTATTGAAACATACAAGATTCTTCGGGACGTGATAGGGCAGATGCGGAATGGTTACTTCCCTTGTGGGAGTGTCTAGGACCAGACAGCATAATCTCAGAATAAGGGGTTATTAAAATGGGATGAAGAGGAATTTCATCTCTCAGAGGGACAGGATCTGTGGAATTTCTTTCCACAGAAGGCTGCTGAGGCTGGGTCATTAAGTTTATTCAAGATTAGGATAGAAAGATTTCTAATCATTAAGAGAAGTAAGGGCTATGTGGAATGAGCAGGAAAGAACAGTTGAGGATTATCAGATCAGCCATGATCTCACTGAAATGTGGAGCAGACTCGATGGGCTGAATGGCCTACTTTTGCTGCTATGTCTTATGGTCGGAAAAGTCATGTTGAACTTTTAGGACAGGAAGACTATGATCACTGTAGTATATAAAGCATATACAAGTATTACAGAAGGTGCAAATAAAAATGTATTAAGGTAAAACCAGAATTGAGAGGTCATAAAAGAGATTAATAGGCTAAGAATCTTTTCTCTAGAAGGGTAGAGGCTGAGAGGTGACCTGAAGCATCTCAAAAGGTAGATAAAGTAAAGGTGTTTAAATTTATAGCAAATTCAAAAAACTGGGAGGTATAAATTTACAACAGTAACTTATAAATATAGTCGGGAAATTTTAAAAAAATTAAAATTTTAAAAGTTACTTTATCGAAGGAAAGTTTCACAAATTTGATTTGTGCCCAGAAATTTGAGGGGTAACATAATGAAATTGCTTAAAATGATAAATAGGCTTGATAAGGTAGAAAGAGAGGAGTTATTTCTTCTGGTAGGGTAATCCAGAACAAATTGACAATCTTAAAACCAGAGTGCAGCCACTGAACACTGGAAACAAGAAGCACTTGCTCGCATAAACGGTAATAAAAGGCTGCCGATGTTGAGCTAATTTTGATTGGGTAAGAATATCAAGGTGCACACCGTAAAGATGGGGAAATCAGACAAGTCAGAGGTACATATCCAAGGATGTTGCTTTTCTTAACTATGGGTAATACTCCAGCTGCAGTGCAGGAATTAGCCCAAGACCTGAAAATATGTTGCATGGAAGTATGTCTCAAAAAAAGACTTTAAACAGTTATTTAGACATCCAAGGGAAAACATTCTTGGGAATTATTGAGAGTCTTGAGAAGACTGACTATAAAACAGTGCAAAAGTTTGCATTGTATTCCTCAAAACAAATTTCTAATAAAACTGCCCACATTACTTTGTTAATTGATCAATACAAGATTATCAAACCAGTGACAAAGTAAAGGACTAGATAAAAATGGCACCTACCAACAAGAACTACCAGTCTGTACTTTTCATCAGGTTGATGCTGGTAAGATACAACCTCTTCATATGTTGGTACATCTGCTGTGTCATACTGTTCACTTCTTTTACTTTCGTACATGGATTTATTAGTCTTTCTATCTTTTCTGCTCAGTCGAAAACTTCTTCTGAGACCAGCTGCAAAGAATTAAGAACTGTTATTACACAGAATCAGTGTAATGCTTAATTAATAGTGTTACGGCACAAAACAAAGGAAAAAAATCAATATTATTGTTTAAGCCACTGAGTGTAATCTTATTTTCTCTGGAGTTAATGCTGAAAAAACAATGCTTGCGGAACAACTTCTCTTTAATAAAAAGCAGCAGAAATATATATAACAAAAAAAAAATTCATACACATTTCAATGTATATGAACTGAAGTTACCAAGTGAAATGAAGCAGTTAGCAAACTGAGATTCACTTCATACATTTTAGGTTGAACTTAAACAAAACTTTTAAAACTAAAATCTAGAAAAAAGAAATCGATATGGAGTCATTTAGAGATTCAATGACCTGGGAGTCATTGAGAGTCTTGAGAAGACTGATCATAAACAGACTTTAAATGCATCTTGCGATCATAATCTGACAGAAAGATTGCAAAATCCACATAATCAATTCATCTTCAGTTGAGTCACAGACATTGCTATATTTTACACATCCAAAGATAAGTTGAAGAGTCGGAGAATGCGTTCATAAGGCTTTGTGGTATGAGAGTTAAGCACGTGCGAGCTACATGCGATACATTTTTTCCCTTGCTATAATAAACTGTGAATCGATAAAAATTTGGACAATAGGAAACACAAACAGTCCAAATTTTTGTGCAATACTTTTAATTAGAAGAAAAACATTTGATAATTCAGTCCTTTTACTTCTTTCACACAATGCAACACTCTTGTGTAGATGGCCTACTAGATCTGTATGGCAATACAGCTTCACAGTGAAGGAATAAGCAAAAGCAACTTGAGTACCCTCCAAATACCATTCTCTTCCTGTGGACAGGACCTTGGCATTTGCAGTGAACATACAACTGAGACAAAAGAATTCATGTCCAAGTGACCTTACTCGAACAAAATAAACAGTACTCTATAGTATCAATGAATTAGCAGTTTTGATAATGCAAAGCAATTACTGGAAACTGGCATTGTAAGTCGACATATTAGCCAGCTTTGAATGTTGGTTGAAAACCACCCTTACTGAAAACTGAAAGTCTCTTCAATTCATTGTCTGAACTACTGCTAAGTTCAATGAATTTTGAACACGTGCCCCTTAGTACAAACTTGGCACAAAGCAAGAAAACACCCAGCAAGACCAAGAAATGGTGGAGTGGGAATGGACTGACATCAATCAGAAGTTCAAGGTAAGGCACATGGTCAAGGCAAGAGTAAAAGCAATTCAACATGATTGTTATTACAGTGACTTCGAATCTGTAATGCAAACACTGGATGGCTGAAACATGAACATTTTGCATTCTCTAGACTGTATATTCCATACATTAATTAGAACAAAAGTTCCCTTAAAACAAATGTGCAACAAGATATGCAAATTTTCATATGTAATTACAGAATCACATAATCTTTACATTTTGCAGCATTCCCTAAAATGTGCACATTTAATGCAAATTGTTTAATCTGCCAAAGCGATAATGTTGATATACCACATACATTTGATACTTGGTGCTACAAAAAACCCTAAACTAAATAAATTACAATCACAACAAACTATGTAGAAACACGATTCAGACAGAGATACAATATAATAAATAGGGCACAGTGGCTCGCACTGCTGCTTCATAGGGCCAGGGACCCAGGTTCAATTCCACCCTCGGATGGCTGTCTGTGTGGAGTTTGCACATTCTCCCTGTGTCTGCACGGATTTCATCCGGATGCTCTGGTTTCCTTCCACAGTCCAAAGATGTGCAGGTTAGGTGGATTGGCCATACTAAATTGCCAACAGTGTCTAGGTATCTGCAGGCTAGGTGGGCTAGCCATGGGAAATACAGGGTTACAGGGATAGGGTGGGGAGAATGGGCCTGGGCGGGATACTCTTCAGAGAGCTGGCATGGACTTGATGGGCTGAGTGGCCTGCTTCCACAATGTAGGGATTCTATGGATTCCGTAAACACTTCCATTCAATGAAACACGTGCAAAAGTACATAACCTGGGTAGCTACTGGCACAAGTTACAGATCTTGCTTAGAGTTCTCAGAAAGTCACAAAGCCAAAGCGTTTTGGATTCAATTTTAGCAATTCAACAATTAGTGATGAACACGAAAGTAGCACCAGTGTGGGACACTTCCTACTTAATTTCATGACACAAGTACTTAAGCAGCAATAAACAGAAGTCAAAAAATATTGTGCTGAACTTTAAGCTGCTCTTGGAATGTTCCAAAATTATGCAAAATAGACAAAATGAGGATTTTGGTTTGAGTCAAGATCAAAATGAGTGAGGTAATGACTTTACATAAAATGACTTTTAAACAAAAACTGCTAAAAATAAAGGATTAGTTACATGGGCAATGCAGAAACCACATCTAATTTATGAGAAAATATAAATGGCAATAAATGTGATATGTCAAATGCATATGTCAATCTGATCAAGGAAAGAATGTTAGCTTGAAGAGGATCTGTAGCTGGACTTTATAATTACACGTTCAAGTCAGAACCCATCAACCAACAGAAGAATCAGGAATGGTATGCACAGATCACTCATTAGGTGATATCTTCTATTGACAATTATTGGGAATTAGCAAGTACTCAAAACATTCTGTGAAAGTTGATACAAACATATTTTAGACTCCAGTTCTATTTTAGTCACAAAGACATTTAAATTAGCACTCGTTGAAGGGAGATATTAAAAATTGATTCATATGTTGTGCCATATTTATAATTAACAGAATTAACTAGAAACAGACTAATGTCCAGGAATAGTCTGGTAGACAATTTTAAGAATGAAGTATCTTCACCTGTAGCGTCATGATCTAAATCTGGCTCAGGCAGACGGGTCTGAGGCTACTGCATTTGACAATCAATAAAGATATTAGTGAAATAAGTCTGGATAGCTTCAAACCAAGTATCAAAAAGAGTATAAATCCACAGCACAAATTAGTCTTAATTTGGAAAATCCATTTAAGAGTACAGGAAATGGAAATAGCACAAAAGCATGAAAGGGTGATTTTTTTTTTCTGATGGTATGAAGCACTTGATTACTAATATAGATTATAACTCCAAATTACATTCCATCTATTCCTGGCACAAGTATGCTGCTCAAAATTTGATTGATGAGTTAAACTGGAACAATTTATTTATTGCCATTGTCTGTCACCATGATAAGCTCACAACTGTTCTGTTGAAATGTAATAATTATGTACTGACATCATATAGTTAGTTCAGCATATTACCGTAAACAGCTAGGAAATAATGGAGTAATCAAGGAAAATTTGAACAACATTTCTATTTCAGATGACTGAAGATGGCGCTAAATGGTTCAAGGTTGAAATCCATCAGGCGTTTATTCTTCACTTTGTCCTTTGTTTTACCAATTGTAGTGGCTGAAAAATTTGGATGTAGAGGATATCAAGTGCTTAAGGTCCTGGCAGCTGAAAGCCTGGCCAACAATAATGATACAATTACACTTGACGCTGCTGAGGAGACATGAAATCAGAGGATCAGAGCTTATTGTGGGACTGGAGATATTAAGGGAGAAGGGGAAAGATAGCAGAAGAATTTGAAAACAAGTCTGAGAAAATTAACATTGAGGCATTGTTTAACCAGGGTAAGCAAATAGATGGGTGATTAGTTTGCTACGGCCCATTCACCTATGACAGATACACAAATATCACCAAAAATATGGGTACATTGATGGAGTGGAGATGGAAAGTATGTTTCAAGAAGGATTCCTGAATCAACAGTGCAGAAATTAACATGTCAAGAGGAAAACATAATATGATCAAGTAGAGTCGGCATGGCTCTAAGAAGGGGAAATCAGAAAGGTGAAACAACGGATGTAACATATTTGGATTTTCAGAAGACATTTGATAAGGAGCCTCTCATTAGGCTACTTAAGAAGGTGACAGTCCATGGTGTTGGAGGTAGTAGATTAGTAATGGATAGAGGATCAGCTGACTAATGGAAGACTGAGTTGGGATGGGATGGGATGGGATGGAGGGGCAAGTTCAGGATGGCAACTTGTAGAGTGACACAGTGCTGGGGCCACAATTAATTGGAATCTATGTTAATGATCTGGTTAAGGAAAGTCAATGCTCTGTAGTCAAGCTTGCAGTTGACACACAAATGAGTAGAAAGCAAATGATGAGCAAGACACAAAAACTCTGCAGAGGGATAAGGAAAGGTAAACTGAATGGGCAAAAACTTGGAAGATGTAATATAACGTGGGAAGATGTGAGGTTATGCACTTTGACAGCAAGAACCGAGGAGTTGAATGCTAGTTAAATGGATGGAGATTGAAAAATTCCACAGCACAGAGAGATTTGGGGAAATCCTCACACAAAAGAAATCTCAAAACACTAGCATACAAGTTCATTGGGAAGGTAAATGGAACATTTGGCTTTATTTCCAACTGTAAAAACAGTTGGTAAAATTAATCAAAACGTTAGTCAGACCACAGCTAGAATACTGTGAAGAGTTTTGGGCTCCTTGGAGTCCAGAGAGGGTTCAATGAGGTCGATACTGTGTATGGAAGGACTGCGTTGTGAGGAAACGCTGAACAGTTTGGGCCTGTACTTATCAGAATTGAGAAGAGAGCTTATCAGGGCATGCAAAATTTTTCAGAAACTTGACAGGGTAGATGCGGAAAGGTTGTTTCTCCTTGTGGGACAGTCTAAGATTAAGAGCATAATTTCAAAATAAAGAACGGCACGGTGGCTCAGTAGTCAGCACTGCTGCCTCACAGTGCCAGGGACTCAGGTTCCATTCCAGCCTTGGGTGACTGGCTGTGTGGAGGTTGCACATTCTCCCTGTGTCTGCATGGGTTTTCCTCCGAGTGCTCTGGTTTCCTCCCGCAGTCCAAAGATGTGCAAGTTTGCTGGATTTGGCCGTGCTAAATTACCCTGTAGTTTTCAGGGATGTATAAGTTAGATGTGTTAGCAATGGGAAATGCAGGGTTACAGGGATAGCGCAGGGGAATAGGCCTGGGTGGAAATGGACTTGTTGGGCTGAATGGCGTGTTTCCACATTGTAGGGTTTCTATGGGTCCAATTAAGATAGAGATGAGGAGGAATTGCATCTCTTAGAGGGCAGTGAACTTTATCACAGAGAACTTTTATGGACTTATGAAAGTATTTGTCAGTAGTGACATTCTGTATAGGCCTCTGATTTTAAACTCAGAAAGAATAGTTTGTGGAAAGAATAGGGCTTTTTGTTGTGCTGCTGTAGCCATTATGTGTGTTGGTTAAGCTTGATGATCTGGCTGGTCTTTCCCTGCCTTTTAACTTCATACGTTCCTACTTCAATCTCGACAACACAAACAAAATATATCAAATGTAACCAACAGTACACATATGGCATTTGACAGACTTTTCTATTCACTTCTGCAACTTAGAAACAGTTGATCAATTCAACAAACTTGTTTTCTAAGAGTTTCTTGTAAAAGGCATATATTCTCATCTACAGTAAGTAATATTTGTTAAACTTAGAAGTGTCCTGTTAGCCATCCAGCTTTATTTTTCTTGGTTCAAGTATTTGCAAGGTCTGCTGTTATTATCTGCATGCTTTTCATATACAATTAGACTTTACACTTTACAACCAGAAAGATTTTGAGTGTGACCAGCTGGCAAAAAAAAAGCAGCAATCAGACATGCATAGTAATTGCACTCAGTTGGGATACAAGGAAGAAATTAACCTGTAATGTTGAAGGAAGGAAGGCTTGGTTGACAGTGATTACTATATGAAAAAGAAATCTTTATTTGTGTTCATTGACTGTAACAGTGTAGTTTAGTAACATCTGTATTACATTCAAACCATACAATCAATTGGATGGTTACTTATAACTATTTGATTGGATATGCAAATATAATTAAAATCAGATGTGTCAATTTTCCTGCTGCAAAATTTCCTGCTGCCAGGTTGAATAGGTACTGGGACTAAGTTAATTGACATGCTCCACTCTTCCTCAAAACAGAAAATAAGCAAATCAAAGCACAAAGAATTTAACTATTGGAAATTAAATAATGTTCATGTTGTTCTAAATTTGATCTTAGTTGAAACAGTTGTTCTGCGAAAGACAAGTCATAAAACATGGGAATGCAAGAGCAAAGGACTAAAGTTGTTTTCGTAAGGGCCATAGAATGATCTTAATTTCCTCTTGATCACCAAACCGCCTTAAAATATTCACTTTCATTCTGCAGGCTCCTGATGCCTCAAATAAACAGCATGTTGTTGCAACTTTAGAGATTCCCTTTACTCAACATTTATCTATATATAATTTAAGTAGAAGCTTTACAATATCAAACTATACAAGACAATTCCTCATAAGTTCATTGTGGGCATACTGGTGGTACATTACAAATGAATAAATGCATAAATAAATGAATGAGAGTTTGGAAACACATTTCTTTAGCATCACAATAGTGTACTGTTGATTATGGAAACCAACTGATAACACAAGTAATTATTTAATGCACTGAAATAAGATTAATGAAACAAACACAGAATTTTCAATCACAGATGAGACTTTGTATTACAATGTTTTCTTTGCAAGTTCTCACTGGGCTGCACAGGCGCTACTGAAAACGATTGGTAAATATTTATTTTCAAGTGTGACATTTTTAAATGAAACTAATTTCATTCGGAGTTATAATTCCCAGAGTTCATCAATCCCAATTATCTTCTTTCCACAAAGAATTCCACAATGCACCATAAAGTACATTGAGGTCCAAAGGAAAAGCTAATATGAAAAGCAGCCCTATATTGGTAAGCTACATTCCTGACTTTTGTCCATCAAGACAAATAAAACTTACATGAAATATAATAATGTTGTATTAATTTAAATTAGGACACATTACATGGTGATGGCCTAGTGGTATTGTTGCTGGACTGTTAATCCAGAGACCTAGATAACATTCCGGAGGCCCGGGTTCGAGTCCCACCACGGCAGATGGTGGAATTTGAATTCAATAAATATCTGGAATTAAGAATTCCAATGATGACCGTGAATCCATTGTTGATTGTCAGGCAAAATCCATCTGGTTGACGAATGTCCTTTAGGGAAGGAAACTACCAACCTTACCTAGTCTGGTCTACATGTGACTCCAGGTCCACAGCAATGTAGTTGACTCTTAGTTGCCCTCTGGGCAATTAGGGATGGGCAATAAATGTTGCCTAACCAGTGACACCCTCACCCCATCAATGAATAAACAAAAAGTTACAAATATAAGAAACGCAGCAGTCAATTTCCCTACAACAAGCTCTCTCACAAACACCCATTTGATAGTAACCAGATAACCTACTTTAGTAATGTTCACTTTGATACAAATATTGGCAAAGACACTGGAAATAAGTCTCCTGTTCTCTGTCAATGCATTATTCTCGCAGTACTGAACTTGAGTGTTCACATATATTTTTGAACTCAAGTCTCTAAAGTGGGATTCATACTTAGAACATTTTAACACAGGAAGAGAGGCAATAGCCTAGTGGTATTATCGCTGGACTGTTAATCTGGTGACCGGGTTCGAATCCTGCCACAGCAGATGGTGGAATTTGAACTCAATAAATTTATTCAAAAATATCTGGAATTAAGAATCTAATGATGATCACGAATCCATTGTCAATTGTTGGGAAAACCCACCGGGTTCACTAATGCCCTTTAGGAAGGAAACTGCCATCCTTACCTGGTCTGACCAACATGTGACTCCATTCCCACAGGAATGTGGTTGACTCTGAACTGCCCTCAGGCAATTAGGGGTGGACAATAAATGCTGCCTTGCCAGCAACGCCCTCATCCCGTGAATGAATAAAGAAAAACATAAGTGATAGTGCTACCCAAATTCAAGTTGGCACTAAAACATTTACAACGGTGTTTCATAGCATGAAACCATAAACCAACGATGACATAGTGGACAACAGTCACTATGTTTAAGTTAATAAAACATCTTTGTAAATCACCATCCATGTAAAAATTTCTGCATTTCTGTCATGATACATACAGATTGCTGGCTGTAATTTTTCAGCTCCACCTGTGAGATTTCAAACAAGCAATCTAATATTTTGATGAAAATCTTTAAAAAAAGGTTGAAAACACATTTCTACAGATAAATAAAATTGATAAATAAAAATATATCTACTCTATAGATCTTCACAGGTCAATATGGTTTTGAAATAATTAATAATGGAGGTTTGCGCTCAAAATGTTATTGTCAGAATGTAAGTGAAACTGATAAGGTGATTTCTTACTTGTTTAAATGTGAGCGCTTTCTTCCATAAATTCTAATACCCATATTTTGCATGCTAGAAGGCTAAGAACACTTACCATTAAAAGGGAGTAAATGGGACTGCAAGTTGCAGGCATGCACAGTTAAACATGGAAACTTGCTATCGGTTTGCATTGCTTCTCCATGTGTGTTGAAGAACTGGTAGCTCACTGATTGAATTGGCTCTAACATACGTTACAGCATGAAGTGGATATACTTAACCAGTGGATACTCAATAAAAATAGCAAAAACAGTTACGGACAATGCATTCTGGTTTAGGTGAATTTTTAATTGACTACAGACTCTGTATTGCCATCAATTTATTGTTGGAAAATTAAAAGTAAAAGTCTTTACTAGCTTTTTTTTTCCTGTATCTTACCACTATCATGCTTCTTGTACATGATTTTACAGTATTTAAATATTCTAATTCATACTTTGTGGTTTGGACTCTTCAATGTGAATTTTGGTAAAGACAAACAACCTGTCCATTGTTACTGAAATGGTTCCGAATCAAATTTTATTCCCGCATGTGGCACCTAACATTTTTGCATCAATTGAGAGAAAGTGAGGGTGGGTTCCAAGTTGCAAATCCATGGTTCATGAACGTAGTTGCACATGTCAAATTGCAGCTACCTCAGGTTGATCTGATTCTCGTTGGCGAGATGACCACAATATGATGTGCACTTCAGACTAATAGGAGAAAGTCTAAAGCTACTGAAGTGGGTATAAGTTTGGCACAACATTGTGGGCCAAAGGGCCTGTACTGTTCTATGTTCTATGAAGTACTTCCAGAGGTGAAGCTTTTGGATATAGTCGTACGGCATTAAGAAAGGAAAGCTGTGCTTCAGGAGAGGTAAAGATGCCCTTTAGGATTGTTAACAGTAGACATAAATGCACATAAAAATGCATAAACACATTAGAACTGTCAATAGTACTGTAAAATGCTGTCAAAGGGGAGCCATCAAGGCATTTAAAACTGCTGTCTTTATGTATTAGAAGTCTGGAGTGAATAAAAAAAAAGTACTTCAGTCTGTTGACATATTGCAGGATGAGGAATGAATGAAGGATTTCACAACCCACCCATATCACTGTGAAATGCCTGTATTTCAAAATTTGACAGCTGCAAGTGGTTTAAACACTTGAAATTATGAATGTTTGTTTTTATGAGGGACAAAATAAAGTAAAAATCATTCACTCCATTTAAATCCGAGTGTTCAGCTGCAAAATGATGAATTCTTCAATAGATACTTGAGAACTTTATCACATTTCAGCACAGACCTTCAGATCTGCCCAAGGTGGATACTGGCTGAATTGGTGTGGTAGTTGTAAAGGTGGTAGTGGGGTGCACAGGTAACTCTAGGTTGACATATGGGCTATAAAAGGTTGGGGAAGGGTGCTGTGGCAGGCCACTGATGGCATAGAGGTTTTAAAAGACCATGGGTTGGATAGAAGACCATCAGCTGCCAGACAGGTATGAGGAGCCATGGGAGTGTGGGTGGAGAAGAATAACTTGGCATGCAGTCCAAGGTGAGATGGGTCTTAGGGAGAGGAGCACAGGTTGGCATGAAGGGTATGAGAAGCCATAGGAATGGGTAAGTGACACGGCTCAGCACAGAGGGTAGTCGGGAATGTGTAAGGGGTATAAGTGGCCTGGGAAGTGAGAGAGGGCAGAGGATTTTTAACAAAAAAAAATTGAAGTACTGAAATACAAAGGCAGGCATTCTACCTAGTCCACTTCTACACCTAGCAACCTCTTCACTGTTTTTAGTGTCACCTACCATCCTGTTTTTACTTCCTCCCACCACCACCATTCATGCCCACTCTCCAGAACAAAAACTGAAAGTTCGCGATCAGGTTTCTGGAGCTGGGAATCTTCCTGATTCTGTTCGGAACAAACTTGGAGTGTTTGCATATGCACTGTGTAAAATAGGGGCCAGCTCCTCAATACACTACCATCTCCAAGATACTTTCCCAGGGCTGTCTAGCCAGAGAGGCGGACAATCAATTCATTCAATTAAAGTCCTAGTTTGGGGGCATTTTGCACCAGTACCAGTATTTTACTGATGCTGGAATTCACAACCGGGACTGTGAATCAGCCTATGGAAGGGTTTCTCCTCCAAAAAAAAGTGGTCAGACTGTTTTTCTCAGTTCAGGTCTCTGATTAGGTTTGCAACAACGGGCACCTGCCTGCCATTGCTAATATGTGGATGACCACGTAAACAGCTGTCAACTGGGAAACTTCTTGAAGGTTGTGCCAGAAGGTAATCTGATGATGGAAGAGAGCTTGGACCTCCTTCATCTCTCCAATAGAATTCATCAATGTGATTGTTTCAGAAGATGTTGTTTGCCCTGATCTCTCTCAGCACTAAGGCTCTGCAAAGCTGCACTGGGCTATGCGCCCAATAATAAGAAGTTGCTGCTCAAAAGTCTGAGAGCAGCTTTATTGTAATTTCTCTGCAGGTAGCCACAGAATTTGGGTCATTTGTTCATCAGTTGGATTTCTACCCTAATCATTGTTTCCCTTGCAATTTTTTTCTGAGGTTGAATTGTCAGATACATTGAATTCAACTTTGGAGCTGACTAAGATAATTGGATGATTACTGCACTTCCAGCTTAGTACCAAATCCATTGTACTAACGTACCCCTTTGGCATTACTTAAAATGACAAAATATTGTAATTTATATATAGAGGATAAAATACATTTAAGGTGCTTCACAAAACCAAGCATCAAAATCCATTTCAAGATATCATTGTACCCTGCTTTGATAAAAAAAATTTAACTACAGTCATCAACACATAACTACTGGATAGAAAATATGTTCTGAAACTCAGCAGGTAATTACATTCTAGACTGAAACTAAAGAATGATCAAATTAAAGACAGTGTTGTTTTCAGCATAAGAGATCCTGCAGTGACTGCATTTCTACTAAGAGAAGAGCAACTTACTCTCACGCAAGCAACTGACATGTGTAGAAGTGCTGAGCTTGTAAATCAGCACCTGCAGCATACTCACTACAGAACAGATCAGTCTTGCATTATGCTGATAGATGTCCAGGCCCAAAGGGCCAAATAATCACAAACTAAGGGCAGAATGCATACACGGTAGAAGAAATCATGCAAAGGAGAATAAGGGTTGTCCAGTATGAAGAAAGCAGTGTTTGCACTGTGTGATGCTGAATTGTTTTGTGCACGATTATTTGGCTAGAGGGAAGCACAAGAAGAAGATACTGATGGACACTGGAAAGATATCAGCTGAATATTCTGATGAATAACTCCACACGATACAATAGTTTGGTTCAGTCAAGTTAACGGTACTTGATTTATGACCTGCATTAGGTGAAGGCACACGTCCCTGACCTTTCACATGCTGCTGCTGGGTAGAGGTAACCAATATAACATTGGAGGTATTGAATTGAATTAGCCTTTATTGTCACATATACTCAAATGAGAGCAGTGAAAAGTGTGTAACGTTTCGCTTTGGCGCCATCTTACGTACAGGGTACATGTAGTTCTGCTTTAATGCATGTTTCGTTAATGCGAATTGGCTGTAACGTGATGAATACATAATGGATGATATTCGGATAACATGAACTTTCTGCTGTACAGGTATAGCAATTTTCTATGGCAATTTCCCTGTAACGCGGTTTTCAATCGGGCAATTTTCTACAGTGCGAGATCACACAAGAACACAACTATCGCATTATAGGAGAACTACCTGTACCTCGGTACAGAATACTTAAGTATGTGTTATTGACTTGAAAGAATCATAAATAAAAGTTCAGCATAAGAATGAAGAATAAGGTACTCACCAACACTCACTGCATTATAATCATACTACCCCTGGCCCCTTAAACTCAGCACCACATCTCCCTTAACCCTCTCACTGCCAGTTAGGGCCCATCTTGAAATCTGTGACATAGCCTTTTATTCTGAGATTGCCTATAGGCCCCCGAATGCCCACTACTCAAAATGGCTGTTGCTAGGACTGTAGAGCTGCTGGTCAATTAAATGGATCAGTAATTCCCCAAGGCAGGACTTTGACCCAGATGGGATGGGAGTCGCATCTTGAAATAATTAAGGCTGTTCCCAGCATAACAGTGCTGGTGGCAACTGTGTTTTGTGTAGATGGGCTGTTGATCTATTGAAAAGTAATGAGGTGGAGAGGGTTGGGGGTAGGTTGGTGTGAAAGGAGAGACAGGAAGGACGAGGGCGGGGGAAGGAGACATAAAGGGGCACAGATAGATGAGAGGGCTCAAAGGAGTACTGAGCAGTGAAGTGGTGAAGAAGAATGTTTCAGGAAGGCTTACATTGATCTGTGGAATTGGACGAGAGTCTCTGCAGACGGCAGACAGTCTATTAACTTGGCCACTTCACAGCTCTCCATTTTCATCTCAACCTCAAATCTACTTTCAACTCCAGATTGCACATATCTCCCATGGATGAAAACCCTACAAGCCAGTGCTGCCAGGCTAGAGAATGGATCACAATATTGGGCAAATTCCTGATTCCTATCTCAATGATTAAAATCCAGTCCCCAGTGCAGGAAGCATACCAAAATAAACATTACCTTAATGATAAGAATACCATCTTCTATTCAGCAATATCCCACAAGAAAAACTGTCACACCAATTTAAAACCCAATGTTAAAACAAACATCTTTATGAAATTACATCCAAATCTTCATATCCATGTTATATGCCAAATTTATGCACACAGATCCACGGTGCACTACTTCTCTTATGTGCCTGCAAACAAATTTAGCTTTTAAAATCCTTCCAGTTCTCATACAATGTTTTTCTAAAAACTTTGATAACACAAGATCAGTTAGACAAAGCATCTACATTGTATGGAATATCATGAGGATGTATGTAATCTAAGTGGGAATTTTAATGCGCTTATCTTTTTCTAAACACATGTACTGCTGCTCCTGGGACAGATTATTAGAGCTGTAATGGCTTTTGCTAATGTTGTTAAGACTTCCATGAGCACTGAGTGTAGATGCCAGTCCCACTGAGTATCATCATCCTCCTCCTCCCTTTTACAGGAAGTGATTATATTTCAATCCTAAAACAGACATAATTTGTACATGCAAAATAATTTTAAATCTTCATGGCATTACAAAGAAAAACACATTTTTAAAAACTGAAAAACACTTAGAATAGATACAATTTGCTTCAACAGATGCTGTCTGATCTGCAGAATATTTATCAGCATTTGCTGTTCTTATTTCAGATTTCTAGCATCCACAATAATTCGCTTCCTGGTATTAAATGTCACCTAGGAAATTGCTAAATGCACCTGAATTATATTATATTGGGGTGTCTGGTCAGCACAGATGAGTTAGACTGAAGGGTCTGTTTCCGTGCTGTATGGCTCCATATGAGATAATGGTGCAGCAACAACAAAGCCAAGTCAAACCCAAGGTATTATGCCCTTCTTTGCCTTTGAGGCAACATCACATATAATTGGAAACTCAGGTCACATTTGACTCCACTGATTTGCACTTGATTTGGTTGATAATTTTTCATTTGAAAGATCAACATCAATCACACAGTACACAACCGCAAGAAGCTAGGAGTTCAGTACAACTGCATATGCTTACAATGCATTGCTGTAAATAAAGGTTATCATACAGTTGAATTTGAACTTTTATTGCCAGTATTTGACATCTGGACTCAGATGTCATGCTGATGTTTGGTGGAAATATTAAATTTAAGCATAAATTGAGAAACTTAGCTATAATTCACAAAACAAATTTTAATACCCAAACTAAACATAAAGATGAGTCAAACAATCTATCATTTTGATGCATCATTGTAGAAAAAGAAACTGAAAATAAAGAAAAGACAAAGGACTAGCATGCGCTATCTATTTGCTCACCTATATAGAATCCACTGACAAGGTCACCATATTCAGCATCTTCTGGAGAAAGGATATAACCACAATGAACAAAGACCAGGAAAATAAGCAGAAAAGTTAGAAGCTAAGCCACAATTGCAGATACAATGTATGCCATTACAGTAAACTGGCTCCAATTAACCAAGCTCTACATTGTCTTGCATCTCCAAGTTTTCATCTTACAATGGAATGTCGTTCTGACTGCTTGTACATTCTTGCAAAAATATTTGCAAATACTATTTCAAAGAGGAAGGAAAAAGAGCAGAAGCATGTCATAACATTTCAAATAATATGAAAATGAGTTTTGTAAAAAAAACTTATTTAACATACACAATTTTGATTTCTGAATTTCACATTCAAACAAAATATCCTACTTAAAGCATATATTGGCCTTTATATTGAAAACATTTAGCTGTCAACCCCCTTTTTTATTTGTTCCTGGGATGTAAATATTGCTGGCTGGGCCAGTATTTATTGCCCTGGAGAAGTGGTGACCTGCCTTCTTGAACCACTGCAATCCATGTGGTAAAGGGACAGGGAGGAAGTTTGAGGATTTTGACCCAGCAACAGTCAAGGAACATGGCATATTTCCAAGCCGTGGCTTGGAGATGAACTTGAAGATGGTGGTGTTCTTATATATCGGCTGCTCTCAACCTTCTTCATGATGCAAATTGTGGGTTTGGAAGATGCTGTCAAAGGAGGATTGGTGAGCTATTGCATTGCATTTCAAAGATGGTACATACTGTTGCCATCGGTGTTGGTGGGAGTGAATGTTGAAGGTGGTAGTTGCAGTGGCAATCAAGTGGGCTGCTTTTCCTGGATGGTGTTGAACTACTTCAATGTTGCTGAAGCGGCACTCATTCAGGCAAGTGGAGAGTGTTCCATCACACTCCTGAAAACGGACAGAACTGGGGAGTCAAGAGGTAGTTACTCACTGCAGAATTCCTAGTCTCTGAACTGCTCTTGTAGCTCTTGTTGTCTTTTCACATCCACACTATCTTCTTTAAGGGTTACAATCATTCACAGAGCCATGGGCTATTTTTTGATTCGGAATTCTACAGACACAATCAAGGTTATTGTTACAATGTAACATGTTTTCATAAGTGATTTCCATCATAAATGCTCCTGACCTTTAATAGACAGCATAGTCTCTATGTCACAGAACATAAACAAATTATCCAACATATTTTGCTGTTCAAGATTTTATAACATATTATTAAAAACTACATAAGGTCAGTGAGCACTCTCAGGTTATTGCTAAGTGTACACAGCCTGTATATGCATCTTATGAACATATGAAATAAGAACAGACATAGGCCATTCATCCCCTCAAGCCTAATCTGCCATTCAACTAAGATCATGGCTGATCTATTTGTGTTTCATTTCAATAATTTTACCTTCAATAACCTTTCATTCCCTTGTCTATCAAGAATTTATCTTCCCAACCTTTAAAATATTCAATGACTAAGTTTCCACTACCTTCTGAGGCAAAGAATTTGAAGCTGTACAACCTTTTGTGAAGAACTTTTTCTCATTTCTAATTTTAAAACAATGGCCCCTAGTTCTGGTCTGGTCTACAAGACCATTCAAGATCGTGTACACTTCAATCAAGTCATTCCTCACTCCTCTAACTTTCAGTGGAAATAAGCCCAACCTCTCTTCATAAGACAACCCATTCTTTCCAGGTATTAATCTAGTAACCCTCCTTTGAACCAACTTAAATATAGAAACCAAAGCTGTACATAGTATTCGAGATGTGATTTCGCTAATACCTTGTATGACTGGGGCATAATGCCCTTGTTGTTATTTTCAATTCCGCTCATATTAAAATATACTCTCCTACTAGCCTCTTGATTACATACTGTAACTTTCTGTGCCTCATATTCTAGAGCATCCAAATCCTTCAATACCACAGAATTCCAGAGTCATTCTCCACTTATGTAATTCTTTTTATTATTCCCGCTGAAGTGTACAACTTCACATTTTCCCACATCTTACTCCACCTGCCAGATTTTTGCCCATTCACTCAACCTATATATAACTGTTTTGCATAAAGCAGTAGGGGTAGGGTGGAACCAAGCATTTGTAAAGTACAAAGTGTGTTTGAAAAACTGCTTTAAATTCATCACAGATGCTGATACTTCAGCAATGAAAACTGGTTGAGAACTTTTTGGCCTCACTGAGCCAACACAGACACTTCTTAAATTTAATACTCATTTAATGTGCAAAACGACCAATGTCACAGTCATATAAATGTTAACGTTCATAATTAGAATTAAAAAATCAGCTCCAGAATACTTTTCAGTTATTGGAGACTAACATTCATTTTAAGAACTGCTACCAAAGTAAGCATTGCAGTTTATGAACAGTTAAAATTCCTCAAAGTCAAGCATCATTTAAGTTTGTTAGTGTACTAATACACTCTGCTTTTTCTGACCTATTTTGTTTTCCACAGTTTTATTTGTTACCTGAAAGTTTGCATTTTCTCTGATATAATCAACTAAGTCTAGCGAATTGTTTCACAAACAAGAGAATGGGTTGCTTATCATTTACATGGTGACTCTTGCCAATAACTTGTGGTACCTACTGCATTATCCCATTGATTGCAGATCTGCTTAGTTAATTGAATGAAAGAAGAGTGTCTACTACTTCTTCCACGTACAAATCAAACTAACTCAATTTCCACTGCTGAGTGGGTGATGGTGAAAGTTTCAAACTGCATTCCTACTTGCTTATAGTAGTGTTAAGTAAGATTAGTCACAGCCTGAATTTAGTGTTAATAAGATGTGAGGCTACCAACACTCAATGCTATTACAGATGAAGCAGACAGTAACTTCTAGCATCTACAGTTGTACAAACAGGTGCAGAAATCAGAATGCTGTTGTTGATTTGTCCTGCTCCTGCACAAGATTTCCTTGAGAAGGCACTTGGCATTATGATGGATATTTACCCATTAGATATCCAATAAACATTCCAGGAAAAGCTAGAACTTGTCCATTCAAGTTGAATTGATTTTAATCAACCTCGCCAGCACTGAAAATTTACTTTACCACAGATGGGAATCTGAATCCTTCAAAGTTTAATGAATTTTGACAAATTATAACTTTTTAAAAATTTTTGTCAGTCTTTTTCCCCTTTCTCATTCTCTTCATCCCATCTATATTTCTCTCTTCATTTTGCTTACTGTGTATGAATTAACATGGAACTTATTTTACCAGGTATCTAAGAGAAGGGCTTGAAGTAGGGGAGCCTTGAAAAATAGTGGCACGAGGCATCAGAAAGAACTAGATATCTTCCTGCAGCCACAGGTATTCCTCACGGATGTAACAATTGTACATGGCTGCTAATTGACAGGAAATGAATAGCTAATTAAACCCCCATAACTGCTGAGTCTCAGGCTCCTCAGAGATTTGGGAGTGGCGGTGGTGGCGGTGGGGGCAAAGGCGATAGTCCAGTGGTATTATCACTGGACTGTTAATCCAGAGACTCAGGTAATGCTCTGGGGACCCAGGTTCGAATCCTGCCACAGCAGATGGTGGAATTTGAACTCAAAATAACAAAAAATCTGGAATGAAGAGTCCAGCAAAGGTTCACCAGACTGATTCCTGGGATGGCAGGACTGACATATGAAGAAAGACTGCATCACCTAGGCTTGTACTCACTGGAATTTAAAAGAACTGGGGGGAGAATCTCATAGAAACATATAAAATCCTGATGAGACTGGACAGATGCAAAGAAGAACATTCTCAATGTTGGGGAAGCCCAGAACTAGGGGTGGGTCACAGTCAAAGAACAAGGGGTAAGCCATTCAGGACTGAGATAAGGAAGAATTTCTTCACTCAGAGTTGTGAACCTGTGGAATTCTCTCCCACAGGAAGCTGTTGGGAACGGTTTGTTAGATATGTTCCAGAGAGAGCTGGGTGTGACTAAAAGGATCAAGGGGTATGGCGATAGGGCAGGAATGGGATATTGAGATTGCATGATCAGCCATGATTGTACTGAGTGGTGATGCAGGCTTGAAGGACCAAATGGCCTACTTCTGCACCTATTTTCTATGTTTTCATATCTCTAAAGATGACATGAATCCATTGTCGATTGTCAGGAAAAATCCATCTGGTTCACTAACTCCCTTCAGGGAAGGAAACTGCCATCCTTACCAAATGACTCCAGAACCACAGCAACTGCCCTTTGAGCAATTAGGGATGGGTGATGACCTCATCCCATGAATGAGTTGAGAAAAAGGTGGACTCCCGTCAAATGGACGGCAGTGTTGGCTGCAGTCTCACAACTAATAACATCCTGCCCAAGGTCCCAATGACCTTCCACATGGGTTTGGGCCACGTTTGGATCATGTGGTGGGCCAACTCCTACTGGAATTCAGTCCTGTGTGTATGAGCAGGATTCTTCAATTTAATTGATCAAAGACACACGTTGTTGTTTTTGTACAAAGTGTACACCAAGACTCTGTCCCCCTGTCCCGCTGCAATTAAGGCAGAATGAGGCATAAAATAAAGCTCACATGGACTGATCCTAAAGGATGCTGGATGAATCCAGAAACCTACAGATTATGATATACAAAATTCTGAAAGTCTAAATGCAGTGAGATAGAAGTCATAAGGTGACCAGTGATATTTTTCATTTTCTAATCAGAAGCATAAACTATCAAAGGAAGGAAGATACAACAAATCTGTACAAGATAATGGTTAGGCCACATGTATAATGCTTTGTATAGTTTGAGTTGCCACATTATAAGAAATGCATTAAAAATGTAGATTCATCTGGATGACAAAGTACAATTATGAGAAGGAACCTCAGATACTGGTACTATTTCCACTTAAACTTGGGGTGGCACGGTGGCTCAGTGGTTAGCACTGCTGCCTCACAGCACCATGGACCTGGGTTCGATTCCAGCTTTGGGCAACTGTCTGTGAAGTTTGCACATTCTCCCAGTGTCTGCATGGGTTTCCTCTGGGTGCTCTGGTTTCCTCCCACATTCCAAAGATGTGCAGGGTAGGTGGATTGGCCACGCTAAATTGCCCATAGTGCCCAGGGATGTTTAGGTTAGGTGGGTTAGACATGGGAGCTGCTGGGTTAGGGGGAATGGGTCTGGGTGGGATGTTCGTCAGAGGGGCGGTATGGACTTGTTGGGCCGAATGGCCTGTTTCCACACTGTAGGGATTCTATGATAATGATAAATGGTTAAACAGAATTTATGTTCGTATGAATTAAACTTTCATTTTTAATTATTGCTTTCTTTTTCCTACTTATCCTCAAACAACTTCATCTGGTTGAGTTATCAGTGATAAGTGATCAATTTAAATGGTGATTAGACAGCAAGGAGCCATAGTTTGGTGGAACACATCATGATAAAGGCTCTGGATGAATAATCCAAAGGTCCAGGTTCAAAATGGTACATGGGTACATCAAAATGGTACATTAAATCCCAACACTGTATCTGGTTGAATTTAAGATCAATTCATGACTCTGGAATTGAAAACTAGCAATCATCAGCACAAAACTAGCACTAATTGTCATTTACTGTCGTCCTTTATGGAAGAAAATCAGCTATGATTACATAGTTTGGCTTCAATGCAACTCCATATCCACCGAAATGGGGTTGACTCTTAACTGCCCTCTCACATGCTCTAGCAGGCCACCTAGTTCAAGGGCAGTTAGGGATGGGCAATCAATGCTGGCCTAGGGGGTGACAATCACTTCCTATCAACAAAAAATAAAAAGAAGCACTGTGTCAGGCACTATTTAAAACAAAGGTCAATGCATCTTTTAGAAAAATTGCGGATAAATACCAGAAGTCGAGAAAGAAACAGGGTTAAGCGAGTAAAGGTGGCAGTGTAACTAATTTTAGATTCCTTTTCTTGTGCAATAAACCTCTACATTCTCATTGCTCCTGAACAACACCATGCCAGTAGGATATTTTACAACCATTCATAGGCTGCACTGACACATGAATCTTTTAGGATGGCAGTAACAAATACAAAAGTATATGTGCACACAGTTCTGTCATTAGATTTTGGAAGTATACAAACATTAACCAGAATTGAGAGTGTGCTCAGTTGTGAAACAACACACAAAAAAGTATCCATACTATGTAGTGTTGATTTTTCAACTTCCTTTTTAAGAAAGGAATGCTATTAAGTAAAGATGAAGAATACAGTGAAATTCTCCTCCTGAGAGTATGTCCAGATAAATTTCTTAATGATTAGACAACCACCAAATATTAGTATGTATAGCCAATATAAGTATACACTTAGACCTCACTGAGTAAATGAAGGAGCATACAGAATTTAACACATTATATTTATTTGTTGATCTTCTCTTTCAATAACCTGCACTGATATATCACCTTCTGATTCTTGCTCAGACAAAGGCCATTCCAACTCTGCTGAGTTCATCTCTGTCCAAATTTACTTTGGTTGAGACCCACAATCTCATTTTATAGTCTTCCCATCTTAGCAAACCTAGGATCAGAACAAAGGACGCCTGGCAAGCTTCAAAATCTACACTGTCTACTTTATATCCATGATTCAATGTTTTAGCAGTCAATATTTCCAGTGTTTTATTCTTGCGCTCTTTTCAACAATATTCTTGAACATTTGATCAGATGTATGCAGGTAGGCTCATCTCGCAGGAATATTATTTAAATAAGATTCACATCACAAAGCCTGAGGGGTTTCTCTTAAAAGTGCAGCTGTGAATGAAACTGCCATATGTTGCAAAATTCTGAAGACTGACATTTGTGTACTATTCTGTCCTTTGACTTGCCGTTTCACCATTTATTTTCAATAGAAATTCAGTGACCATCAATGGAACAGTATTTTACTAAGAACAGAATTCGATGAAAATGTTAAAAGGTAATAAACAGCAAATAAAAGCAAATAAATAAAAAAGCTCTGAATTATAAATTTATAGCATGATATGTAGAAAATAGAATAATATTGAAGCATATATCTTGTATGGATGTTTTATTACAACTGATTACATCTTGAAAATGTAAAATTAATGAGCGCTAAAATTAGAGTTTAATTATTTCATGAGAAATTTTCTGTATTATTTATAATCAAATACAAGTACAAATACCTTCACATTCCTCTGAGAAGCAGAAAAAAGTCAAAAAGTACAAAATTAAAATGGTTAGAATGAACATGATTAAAAATACTGTAATTTTTTGAAAAAATAAAATAGGCAACACCTACCACTCTCAAGAGTTTCCTCATCTTAGAACAGCCAACAAAAAGGGAGGGGAGAAAGAAAAGAGGTTTTGCCTTTTTTATAACTACCAACAATGTAAAAGCATACTAATTCTGGTTTCATTTCGGTGTACACCTGCACTTACACAAGCAAAATGTTGAAGACTGCATTTTGTTTTAAGATAATTCCACATTCTTAAATTATTCGTTTTTAAAACAGATATGAGGTTGTCATACAATTTTTTTAAGAACAACTTTTGATAATTCACATTCTACACTTACAATACATCAAATCAAAAATTTACAGATTCAAAGCATGCTTTGGAATGTGAAAAAAACTTTATCTTCACGTATGTTAATGAACCATGCAAATTGTTTTCAAGTTGATATTATCGTTTTAAAAACTCAAGGCATTAGCCTTATTACATAAAAAAAATTATCCTGCAAAATAAAAGTTTAGCATTAAGATAAATATGTCAAGTGTCCCATCTGAATGTTGGGATAGAGTTTCTAGTCCTTCACGCTAGTAGAACCCATATAATCTTGACTACCCTAGCCAAACGAGCACAACAGATCGGGGAATTCTAAACAAAACGTGTTCTGTCCAAACCGACTTGGGGTGATATTTTCATGATTTTTTATACTGGTTTATGAGCTGTGGCCTCTTGGATCTGTTGATCTTTTACATCCAACCGAGCAAGAAGATGGAGCATTGTTTAATGTTTGTTTCCCAAAGACAGAACCTCAGTGGTCTTGGCTTTTTTTGTTCAAGCCCTGAAATGTGACTTGAACCTGCAGCCTTGCAATTTAGAGGTGACAGTATTAAGAACAAAGAAGAAAGAAAACTTACAGTCCAGGAACAGGCCCTTCGGCCCTCCAAGCCTGTGCCGATCCAAATCCACTGTCTAAACCTATCGCCCAATTCCTAAGGATCTGCATCCCTCTGCTCCCCACCTACTCATGCATCTGTCCAGACGCACCTTAATTGAATCTACCGTGCCTGCCTCTACCACCTCTGCTGGCAACACGTTCCAGGCACCTACCACCCTCTGTGTAAAGTACCTTCTGCGTGTATCCCTCTTAAACTTTTCTCCTCTCACCTTGAACGCGTGACCCCTCGTTATTGAATCCCTCACCCTGGGAAAAAGCTTATCTCTATCAACCCTGGCTATACCCTTCATGATTTTGAAGACCTCAATCAGGTCCCCCGTCAATCTCCTTTTTTCTAATGAAAACAATCCTAACCTACTCAACCTCTCTTCATAGCTAGCACCTTCCATACCAGGCAACATCCTCGTAAACCTTCTCTGTACCCTCTCCAAAGCTACCACATCCTTTTGGTAATGTGGCGACCAGAACCGTACACAGTATTCTAAATGCGGCCGAACCAAAGTCTTGTACAATTTTAACATGACCTGCCAGCTCTTATACTCAATACCCCGTCCGATGAAGGCAAGCATACCATACGCCTTCTTGACCACTCTATCCACCTGTGCAGCCACCTTCAGGGTACAATGGACCTGAACTCCCAGATCTCTCTGCTCATCAACTTTTCCCAAGGCTCTTCCGTTTACAGTATAGTTTGCTCTAGAATTAGACCTCCCAAAATGCATCACCTCACACTTGCCCGGATTGAACTCCATCTGCCACTTCTCCGCCCAACTCTCCAGTCTATCTATATTCTCCTGTATTCTTTGACAATCCCCTATGCTTTCTGCTACTCCCCCAATCTTCGTGTCATCTGCAAACTTACTGATCAGACCACTTATGCCCTCTTCCAGATCATTTATGTATATCACAAACAACAGTGGCCCCAGCACTGATCCCTGTGGAACACCACTGGTCACCTTTCTCCATTTCGAAAAACTCCCTTCAACTACTACACTCTGTCTCCTGTTGCTCAACCAGTTCTTTATCCACCTAGCTAGAACACCCTGCACACCATGTGACTTCACTTTCTCCATTAGTTTACGATGGGGAACCTTATCAAACGCCTTACTAAAGTCCATGTAGATGACATCTACAGCCCTTCCTTCATCTATCAACTTGGTCACTTCCTCAAAGGACTCTATTAAGTTAGCAAGGCATGATCTCCCCTGCACAAAACCATGTTGCCTATCACTGATAAGCCCATTCTTTTCCAAATATAAATAGATTCTATCCCTCAGTACCTTCTCCAGCAACTTTCCCACCACTGACGTCAGGCTTACTGGTCTATAGTTACCTGGAATATCCCTACTACCCTTCTTGTACAGGGGGACAACACTAGCAACTCTCCAGTCCTCCGGCACTTCACCTGTGTTTAAGGATGCTACAAAGATATCTGTCAGGGTCCCAGCTATTTCCTCTCTCGCCTCCCTCAGCATCCTGGGATAGATCCCATCCGGTCCTGGGGATTTGTCCACCTTAATATCCTTTAGCCTACCCAACATATCTTCCCTCCTTATGTCAACATGATCCAGAGTAAACAAACTTCTATCTCTAATCTCAACAGTCATCATGTCCCTCTCCTCAGTGAACACTGATGCAAAGTAATCATTGAGAATCTCACCCATTTTCTCAGGTTCGACACAAAACCTTCCTTCCTTATCCTTTAGTGGACCAACCCTTTCTCTAGTTACCTTCCTGCTTCTTATATATGAATAAAAGGCCTTGGGATTCTCCTTAATTCTGTTCGCTAAAGTTATTTCATGAAATAACTTGTTATTCAGTTAACATTGTTAACTGAATCACAGGGGACATACAGAACAGGGGTGGTATGGGTCCAGAAACAGCTTACAAGAATGACCCCAGAGATGAAGGGCTTGTCATATGAGGATTCTGGGTCTGTACTTAATGGAGTTTAGAATGATGAAGGGAGTTCTGATTGAAACTTACAGAATACTGAGAGGCCTGGAGAGTGGGGCGTGGACAAGATGTTTCTGCTAGTGGGAGAAACTAGGACACAAGGGCACAGCCTAAGTGAAGGGTTGACTCTTTAGAACTGAAATGAGGAGGAATTTATTGAGCCAGAGGGTGGTTAATCTGTGGAATTCATTGCTACAGAGGGCTGTGGAGGCCAAGTCATGGAGCGCATTTAAGACAGAGACAGATGGTTCTTGGTTGGTAAAGGGAACAAAGATTATGGGGATAAGACAGGAGAATAGGGTTGAGAAACATATCGGTCACTATCGAATGGCACAGCAGACTCAATGGGCTGAATGGCCCAATTCTGCTCCTAAATCTTGTGGTCTGATGGGTGGAACCCTTACCAAAATCCTTTGATGTACTGACAAACCAGATTTTATCTGCATTCCTCAAACTGCACCAGGTTACCATTATTAAAACCATCAAGGGGTAATTTTTAAATTTTATTGGAAAAAAGAAACAATTATATTCTATCAATTATGGAAGACATTTATTAGCTGATTATGCAAATACAGTCTATTGTAAACATGGACAGCAACCTAATCAGTGAAATCTCATGCTTATTTTGAGCACTTTCTGTGGGGTGTGCCCAACACAGAAACTCTATCGTATTACCTTGATACCAGACTTTTTCTTACATTCCAGATCGTGCGAACAGATCACAGGAGAAAATGATAATGTCTACATTAATTGATAACTGTAGCTGTTCGTGAAAACATCATCTTGCTTTAAACTACTGTAATTAAAAATGTACAATTCTGTAAGACCTTACGCTACACCAACAGCCTGCACTTGATTTATATGAAGTGCAACAAAAGTACTCATTTTTGTATTATTTTTATGTTTAAAGTATTCAAGTAAATTAGGTAAACTGATTTAGAGAAATCCCTGCAAGAAGTTGTCACTATTGATCATGTTCATTACTGCAAGAGGTACAATTGCTTTCAAATACATGGTTTAGATTATTTTTAAACTTTTAGCCTTTTCAAACTTGGTGCCATTTAGAATGCATTCCTTTTTTTGTCTTTGTTCAAGTTCAAATACAACTGAATGTGGTACCCCAGTTGAGAGACAAAACTTGCCAGTTATACTAGGTTACATCTTGTTCAAATGAACAACATTTGGATGCGGTTAAAAACTTCCTCCTCTTCATGTGGTCTCAATTCCACAAATCAAAAGATGAATCAAAATAAAAAAAAAATTAAAGTTATCCAAGATGTAGAGAACCTTGCAATGTCAGTTTACAAGTCATGGCTAGTGCTATAATAGTAGCCAAATTTGTCTGGTGCAGCCAAAGGTACAGAGAGCTGTTTTTAATTCATTCACAGATAATGCATACTTTAGAACATGGCAGTCCAGCTGCTTAAACCAAACACTTAAAGGGAACACATCATATTGGAATCAAGTCGCCTAATTCTTCAAGTCACGCAAGAATATTCTAACCAATACTGTGGAGTACCAGAAACAAAAGCAGAAATTGCTGGAAAATCTCAGCAGGTCTGGCAGCATCTGTGGAGAGAAACCAGAGTTAACATTTCGGATCTAGTGTCCCTTCTTCAGAACTCTGTCCATAGATGCTGCGAGACATGCTGAGTGTTTCTAGCAATTTCTACTTTTGTTTATGATTTTCAGTTCTTTCATTTTTTTTGTGTAGAATACCAGTCTCTTTCCAAAGGTGTTACGACTGAAATTACTCAGTGCTTGAAAACTTAAAAATGCTGTTAGTTGTCCTCTGCGAAAACCTACCTGGCAGAATAATAAGCACAAGAAAAGTCTGAATGCACTAGGGATCATCATGTAAAAGTACAATAAGAATACACTTAGGATTTTTCTAAGCACTGCAAATGAAGAAACAGCTTAAAGTGATTGTTTGGTACCTAACTCTAAATTGGATGACACTCAGTTTTGTCTACCATTTGAAAAAGCTTTAGACGCATTGAAGAGTTTCATTATTCTCAGAATAGGCACTGCCTGACATTTTCACCCTGATTGAACCATAATCCCACTGTCAAACTCAGCAGTGGCATCAAACAAGATATTCTAGACCAAATGCCATATCCTCTATATTGCATGGTACAGAAATGGTGAACCAGAGTTAACACTTCAAGTCAAAACATTATGAAAATCTTTTGACGTGAAATTTTAACTCTTTCTGTCTTTCTTGCTGCTTGACCTGCTTAGTATTTCAACCACTTCTGCTTTTAGTTCAGACTTCCGACACATGTAGTATTGTGTTTTTGAAGAAAAGAAATTAAACTGGATGAAGTTATTGAATGGTGTCTGGTATTCCTCATTAACGTACTATAGAAAAACAAAATATTTTATAAAAATTACAGAGTATACTGACTTACATGATCGCCGATTGGAATTCTTTTGAGGCTGAACAAATGCTATGGGTCTTCGAAGCGCAAATCTCCTACAAGGTGGTAATTACAAAAACTGTTAAAGCTGGACCTAGGCTCGACGGAAATACTAAAACCTGAAGAAAAATTGTTATGGCATCAGTCTATCTTGTAAAATATTGCAAAGCAAAACAATGCATTTGATTTTACTGTAGACAAAACAAATCCTGAAGCTTCTAAATTTTAGTTAGTGGAGCCAAAAAATTGTTAAATCTCAGCTCTGTATTGCACATCAAACTGTTTTCCACCATCTTATTCCAAACTGGAATGCCACTGATGGTATTACTTACTGTCAACTACTCCAACTCGATATGAGGAAATCCAAACTATTTTGGCATTGAGTTTTTCTAGCTATTTATAATCTACACAAAGAGTCTGCTTTCCGATTAATAAAATCAGAAAACAAAGGTTTATAAGATACATACTTGTAATATATACTTTTACTCACAAAGTATGCCCATTAAGATTGTTATATTATCGTGACAATACGAAGACTTTGTACTTGGTGGTTACCTCTCTTGGAACTGCTTTGAAGGAATTAGTCCTGCTCTCAGATTGGCATCACACTCGCGTTTGGCTTGCCACCAAGTTGCATCATCCTGGCTGACGATCTGAAGGATATCTCCCTTCTTGAAAGAAAGCCCAGCTTCTTTACATGGAATTGCTTTATCCTCATTAGGGTCATAATCAAATAAAGTCCTGACAAACATCTGGCAAAAAAAACAAAAGTCACATTTGTTCATTTTACATATGACATGGCTATCATATCTCATCAACTAAAAGTAACTTGCATCTGATATTACTGTGCATACACTCCAAACTGGAATGAAGCTGCTCAACTGAGGAGGAACAGTAAAGCAGATAGATAATTTCACATTACTGTAACGACATCAGTTACTCCAATAATCAAGTGTCAAAGAAATCAAGAAACTATTAAAAGTTAGGCAAAGAATCTATGTTCACTGCTCAGTCTTATGAATACATACATCCACGTGAACTACAGAGGTTCAGGAAAGCGGTTCACCACCACTGTCTAAGGACGACTAGGGATAAGCAATAAATGCTGGTCTTCCCAGTGACACACATCCATTAACAATTCAAATAATCTGCAAAGGAAATGTTCCACGAGAATAAAGGTATAAACCATTTTCAGTATTTGAAAAGTTAATCTTCATTTTACATGCACAGGAAACCACTGGCAAATGCATTAGCTGTGGTTGATCCTCTTAATTCAGAAAGCCAATGACTATTCTAAAGAACAGATACAAATGATCACAACCGCTGTATAACAAATGTGTAAATGATAGTTTGCCAATGACCTAATATGGTCAGAAGCGAATATGAAAATTAGCAATTGTCCTTCAACATATACTATCAATTTATTTTTCTAGTTCTTTTTTCCACTCACTGTATGCTTCCATTCTCCCCGAACTTGTAAACATCATTCAAAAGTGGCTACATTCCAATTCAAGATTACACTGACATGTGCCAAACAATTTCTAAACAGGGTCCTGCAATCAATCAGATTGGCATTGAAGCATATGACAGTGGTGCAGTTAATAGCCTGTTTCCTGCACATGCTCACTGGAGATCATTGGAAACAGGAGCAACTTTCTGCTATCAAAAGCTTTCTCCCCCCCAGTTATGGTGCTCCCAGATTGTTTTACCTCAAAACTCAAAAGAACATATTCTGTCACTGAGTTTGGATGTGTTTTAAACTTAAGAATAATATAATTTCCTACACGTCCTTGAAATAACTCCCGTAATTTTATCATGAGCTTAATCAATGAATACTTGATGGATACAAACTGAAAAAGGTCCCAAGGCTTAGCTCGCACTGTGTGCTGAGTTAGCTGATCTCATTAGGGAATGTTTAACAGGGCCAGAATAACTACATCAATATTCCTGAGTTAAGGACAGGAACATTAAACATAACTCCCTTTCCTGAACACTTTTTAAGAAATTCTGCTGCAAGTACACATGTTGAAGAAATCGAGTAAAGGAGTGGACTCAAGAGCAATCCTCCTCCAATCGAATGCCCTTCCCACACTCAGTCTGGTGACATATTACCATCCCTCCAACATTAGGAAAAGTGGAGATTGCTGTTAAAGATTGCAGAGTTCATCCTCTTTCACAGCTCCTCAGATACTGAGTCAATCTGTGCTCTCATACAACAGGACCTGAACAAGTCTCAGGCTTGGGCATATGAGGGCATTGCCAAGCAATGAGAATCCACAATGAAAGAGAATCTAACTACCTCCTTTGACATTCAATAGTAGTACTGTCACTACATTTCCATTATCAACATGTTGGGGGCTGACCACTGGCCAGAAACCAAACCGCATCAACCATACAAGTTCTAGGGATGTAAGAGCAGGTTAGAAGTTGGGATAATGTGGCAAATGCCTCAACTCCTGACTTGCTGAAGGCTGTACACCGTTGGGCACACCCTGTAACTACAACTGAGGAGTGTGATGAAAAACTTTCTACTTGCCTGGACAAGTGTAGCTCCTACAACAGTCAACAGTGCAGCAAGACAAAGGATTGGCACCTCATTTATCATTATAAACGTTCATTTTTACAACAGTAATTCATGAAGTGCCATTAGAATCAGACTTATCACTCAACTAATTTTCCTCAAGTTCAGCCAGAGGGAGTTAGACTCTGCAGCATGTCACCTGAGATCCCCTCCAATTAGCCCAGATGCAAAATAAAAGGCCAATCAAAGGCATTACTTTTTTCCCAACAATAGGTTGTGATGTGCCTGGATTTTGAAAAAGTTTGGATGACACTCCTCAGAAAATATCCAGACACCAAACGGAATAGAAGCTGGGTTCACTGAGCATTTGATACAGAAGATTAGATGAGACCATTATTATTTTAAGTAAGCATGTAAATTTATAATGAACAAAACATACAATTTTTGATGTTATAACACCATAAGAAATAGGAAAAGGTGTTGGCTATTTGGTCATTTGAGTCTGCCGCACCATTCAATAGGATCATGACTGAGCCAACATTCCTCACATCCAAGATAAAAGGTACTGCAGATGCTGGAGAATCCGAGATAACAAGCATGGGGCTGGAGGAACACAGCAGGCCAGGCAGCATCAGAGGAGCAGGAAAACT
>JAHRHZ010000034.1:29257251-29291457 GCA_024137785.1 Ginglymostoma cirratum | reverse complement strand
CTGGAGGAACACAGCAGGCCAGGCAGCATCAGAGGAGCAGGAAAACTAGCTCTATCCATCCTCTATCCGCCTCCCCCTCTCTCCCTATTTATTTCAGAACCCTCTTCCCCTCCCCCATTTCTGATGAAGGGTCTAGGCCCGAAACGTCAAGTTTTCCTGCTCCTCTGATGCTGCCTGGCCTGCTGTGTTCCTCCAGCTCCCCGCTGTGTTATCTCTGATGCCAGCATCAGCAGTTCTGATTATCTCTGTAGTCGCCATTCGCTGTTTCCTGCCCATTTTCCAATTCTCTATCAACACCAACATACTATCCTCAACATCATCGGCTCTTGTCTTATGACTTAACCTTTTGTAAGATACTTTGTTGAATGCCTTTTGGAACTACAAATATGTGTCCACTGGTTCCCCTCCAACCCTTCAAACTCTAATAAATTTGTCAGACACTATTTCCCTTTCATGTTGCTATGCAGACTATGTTTAACAAGTTTATGATTTTCCAAATATGCTGCTATTATTTCCTTAACAAATGATTCTAATACTTTACCAACAATAGATGTTAGGCTAATTGGCCTACAGTTACCGCTTTTTGCTTCCCTCCCTTTTGGAATACATGTGTCACATTTGCAATTTTCCAATCTTCTGGTACTTCATCAGAATCTAGGATTTTTGGAAAATGCCAACCAATCCACCACCTCTGTAGTTACCTCTTTTAAGATCTGACAGTACAAATCAAAAAGCTAAATAATATTCTGAAAAGAAAAGACAACTAGTTCATATTTCTGTGAGATGATCCAAACCTCAACATGTACTTAATAGAAAGCAATACAAAAAAGCAAAGACATCCATCAAATAGCAAAGTATTATTAGCTTGATCCCAGGGAATGAGACTCACTGGGTTCAGAATACATCTGATGCAGAAGTGACCAATACAAACTACATTCCTCTAACAAAACTAATCATTGTAGTTATGTTGAGATTTCTACAAGTAATATGCTTTGGGGATTTATAATTAAAAGGTGGAATGGAAGATGATTATTTGATCAATAATAGACCATCTCTAAGTAATTCAGATCATCCCATTTTAGGTGAAAATACCTTTCCATTATAATTATGTTGCCCTTCCAACTTGTAAAAGTTCATTTTTAACTTTATTCTTGAAAACCTAGTTCAGGTCATATTGGTCATGGTACTGCATCTAGTAAGATGACAGCTTAGTGTTCCTTCATCAGTATGTGCCTTCACTTATCTGAACTGGCACTGTACTCTAGTGCTTGGTGTCATCACACAGTTATTCAAAATAGTGACTGTCCAATGTGTGTAATCTTTATAAGAAATTTCACATTGTTGGA
Organism: Ginglymostoma cirratum; assembly: GCA_024137785.1. Taxonomy (NCBI): domain Eukaryota; kingdom Metazoa; phylum Chordata; class Chondrichthyes; order Orectolobiformes; family Ginglymostomatidae; genus Ginglymostoma; species Ginglymostoma cirratum. Next base: position 29,290,111 of record JAHRHZ010000034.1, on the reverse strand, counting down.
CATGTTATGTCTGGTCAGTTTTGTCCTTAGAAGACTGCAGCGTGCTGTAGGTTTTACTGGCAAGTAACTTTAAGTTAATTTGTTTCCATTCTATAGGTTTTATCCATTTTGTCATCATACTCCCTCTTCTACTGACACTGAGGCAGCAGTGTGTTTAATCTACGAATTACACTGTAGCAACTCAACAAGGGTCCTCCAGCAGAAACTTCCAAACCACAGCCTTAACCACCTAAGATGATAAGGTTAGCAGGCACATTGGAAAATCAACAGTCCTGCGCAACCTTCCAAGCCACATATATATCCTTACTAACAACTATATTGCCCTTCCTTCACTGGTACTAGATCAAAATCCTGAAATTCCCTTTCAAACAGCATTAATGACACTATGTGGTCTGACATGATTCAGAAAGGAAGCTGTGCACTACCATGTTCCCAAGCAGGGTAAGGATGGGCTACAAATGCACAGCTTACCAATGACGATCACGTGCTATATTTAAGTAAGAAAAACGTTCACACTGAACTCAATCAAGATATAAGGAAGCGGAGCAGAAAATAAAATGAGAAATGCCACACCGAACTCCCAGCATTTTTATGTATTGCATTCTTTAATGCAGAATTAATCCCTTGCGCTAGATTGACAAAGTAGCATATGTTTTGAAAATCTCAAATCAGCTTGAAGTGACAAATTATAGTTACACTGTAATTTATGCACACATCCTTGATCTAGCATGTTGCTGCTAGGTGACATCACAGCTGCTGGAACATTCTGGTTCTTCGGCCAGACTGAGAGTTCAACATTCTTGGAATGTTGGTATTCAAACAAGATGGACTGTGGGGATAGAAAGTGCGGGGTGGGGAATCATGATATTGATTAAGAGTTTAATTTTAGCAGTGAAGAAGGATGATCTTTTGGAAGGATCATTCAAAGAGACGTTATGGGTAAGAGTTAAAAAAACACAAAAAGGCTAAACGAGCTGGTGGGTGAGCAGTGTAGGCCACAAAAACAGTCCAGGAGAGGTAGGGGGTCAAATATGTCATTAAATTTCAGAGAAACACAAGAATAACAAGGCAGCATTGGTACGGAGTTTTAACTACCCAAATATTAACTTGGATTGTTTTGTGTACAAGGTACGGAGGGAGGAAAATTCTTAAGTTCCGTCCAGGAGAAGTCATTTTTTCAGCCAGCGCATAGAAAGCCCACAAAAGGAGGGAACAGTCTACACCTAAAATTCAGAAATGAGCATGGATAAGTGGAAGGTATATCCAGAGGGGAGAATTTTGGAGATAGTGACTGTAATTTAGCTAAATTTAGGATGGAGAAAGATAAGGACTAGCTTGGAATAAAAGTTCTAAACTGTGTAAAGGCTAATTTTTCCAAGACACAATGTGGCCCAAATGAACTGGGAGCAGTTACTTAAAGTTGAAATTGTCCAGAGGCATGGCTTTGGGTGTAGGAAATTATGTCACACTAACTTGATTGAGTTATTTGAAGAAGTAACAGAGAGGATTGAGGAGAGCAGAGCAGTGCACGTGATTTATATGGACTTCAGGAAGGCATTTGACAAGGTTCCTCATTGACAAGACTGGATATCAAGGTTGGATCACATGGAATACCGGGAGAACTAGCCATTTGGATACAGAACTGAATCAAAGGTAGAAGGCAGAGGATAGTGGTGGAGGGTTGCTTTTCAGACTGGAGGCCTGTGACCAGCAGTGTGCCACAAGGATTGGAGCTGGGTCCACTGCTTTTTGTCATTTATATAAATGATTTGGATGTGAACACAGAAGGTATAGTTAGTATGTTTGCAGATGACAGCAAAATTGAAGGTATAGTGGACAGCGAAGGAGGTTACCTCAAAGTACAACGGGATCTTGATCAGATGGGCCAATGGGCTGAGGAGTGGCAGATGGAGTTTAATTTAGATAAATGTAAGGTGCTGCATTTTGGAAAGGCAAATCAGGGCAGGACTTGTACACTTAATGGTAAGGTTCTGAGGACTGCTGTTGAACAAAGAGACTTTGGAGTGCAGGTTCATTGTTCCTTCAAAGTGGAGTCACAGGTAGAAAGGATAAAGAAGGTGGCAAAAACAAAGTTGCTGGAAAAGCTCAGCAGGTCTGGCAGCATCTGTTAAGGAGAAAACAGACTTAACGTTTCCTCAGAAGGGTCACCGGACCCGAAGTGCATTGAGTATAGGAGTTGGGAGGTCATGTCACAACTGTACAGAACATGGGTTCGGCCATTACAGGAATACTGCACGCAATTTTGGTTTCCCTGCTATACGAAGGATGTTCTGAGGCTTGAAAGGGTTGAGAAAAGATTTACAAGGATGTTGCCAGGGTTGAAGGATTTGAGCTCTCCGGAGAGACTGAATAGACTGGGGCTATTTTCCCTGAAGCGTCGAAGGCTGAGGGGTGACCTTATAGCGGTTTATAAAATCATGAGGGCATGAACAGGGTAAAGAGACATGGTCTTTTCCCTGGGGTGTGGAGTCCAAAACTAGAGGGCATAGATTTAAGATGAGAGGGGACAGCTTTTAAAAGGACTGAGGGCAACTTTTTCACGCAGAGGGTAGTGCGTGTATGGAATGAGGGGCGAAAGGGAGTGGTGGAGGCTAGTACAATTATAACATTTAAAAAGCATCTGGATGGGTATACGAATGGGAAGGGTTCAGAGGGATATGGGCAAAATGCTGGCAAATGGAACTAGACTTATTTAGGATATCAGGTCAGCATGGACGAGTTGTACATCTGTGCTGTTTCTCTCCATGATTCTATGAGTAGGAGGCATTCCAAGAGGAAATAGTGGGAGCACAGAGCAAACATGTCCCTGTAAAGTCAAAGGATGGGACCAAGACAAAACAACCTTGGATGTCCAGGGCCATAAACATTACGATAAAGAAAAGAAGAGTTTGATAAGCAGAGTCCTTGGAGGAGTATAAAAAGTGCAGGAGGGAACTTAAAAAGAAAATTAGGAAAGCTAAGAGGGTATATGAGAAAGCAGAAGCAGGTTGAATAAAGAAAAACACAAAGCATTTTTTAAACATACTTAAACAGCAAGAGAATAACTAGAGACAGAGTAGGGTCCATTAGGGACTACAAGATAATCTGTATGTGGATTTAGAATGCAGGGCACTGTCCTTAGTGAATACAATGCTTCAGTGCATATAATGGAAAAGACAGCACATGTAACAGACATCAGGTGGACCACTTTGAAGTACTACAAGGAATTCACAGAGGAAGAAACAGAAAGAGAGGAAGTACTTGAGGCTCTAGGCGACCTTCAGCCTTCGGGCACCTCACTTGTGGATGTTGATGATACAATTATCTCAGCAAGGGGCCGAGCAATCACTTCCCTAGCTTTCCACAGAGTTGTGGGAAAGACCTAATCAAGTCCTAAGGATTTATGCATTTAAAGACTTTCAGCACCTCCTCTTTGGTAATATGAACTCTTTTCAAGAAATCAATATTTATTTCCCCAAGTTCCCAAGTTTTCAAATCCTTCTCCACAGTAAAATATTGACTCAAAATATTCATTTAGTATCACAGTCATCTTCTGTGGTTCCACACATAGATTGCCACACTGTTCTTTAAGGAGCCCTATTCTCTCCCTTGTTACTCTTTTGCCCCTAATGTATCTATGGAATCTCTTTGGAGTCTCCTTAACTCTATTTGCCAAAGTTATCTCCTGTCCCCTTTTTGCCCTCCTGATTTCCTTGTTAAGTGTACTCCAACTGCCCTTATACTCTTCTAGGCATTCGCGCAATCCCAGCTGTCTATACCTAACATATGCTTCCTCCTTTTTCTTGACCAGAGCCTCAATTTCTCTAGTCATCTAGCATTCCCTACACCTACCAGCCTTGCCCTCTACACTAACAAACACAGAGTCTCTGAACTCTCATTATCTCATTCTTAAAGACCTCCCACTTCCCAACTGTCCCTTTACCTGTGAATAGCCTCCCCCCAATCAACTTCTGAAAGTTCCCGTCTAATACTGTCAAAATTGGCCTTACTCCAACTTAGAACTTTACGGTTTTGATCAGTTCTATCTTTTTCCATGACTATTTTAAAACTGAAAGTTATGATCACTTGCCCCAAAGTGCTCCCTCACTGACACCTCAGTCACTTGCCCTGCCTTACGTCCTAAAAGGTCAAGTATTTCTCCTTCTCTAGTAGGTACATCCAAATATTAAATAAGCAAGTTTTCTTATTCACACTTTAATTTGTCCTCATCCATGCCCTTTACACTATGATAGTCCAAGTCTACGTTTCCAAAGTTAAAGATTCCCCACCATTACAATCCTACTATTCTTACAGATATTGGAGATCTCCTTACATATTTACTTCTCAATTTCCCGCAGACTATTGGGGAGCCTATAATACAATCCCAACAAGGTGATTATCCCTTTCTTATTTTTAAGTTCCACCCATATAACTTCATTGGACAATCCTCCGAGTACAGCCGTAACGTTCTCCCTAACTGAACACATTTGGACAGGCACAGGAATAGGAAAGGTCGAGAGGGATATGGGCCAAATGGTCCATTCGCGTACTCTATGACTCTACGTGCTGGGATTGGTTTCCTTGGAGCAGCGCAAGTTAAAAGGAGACCCGATAGAAGTTTAAAAAATTGTGAAGAGCACAAGTGAGTTAGTGTACCAAGAGTGAAAATACACATAGAATTAGCTAGTTGTAAATGGTTCGGAGGAACAGAACTGTGAAAATTGAGTTTTAAGAATCTAACGGTCTGTATGATTTAAAGGAGTTTGTCAATTTTCCTAGGTCGTGTGATGGTATAACCTTTGGGAGATTTGGACTTCATACCTGGTTGTTTTTGACTTGTAAGTGTGTTAGTCTCTTGCATGTTATTCAGAGTATTGGGTGTCAGTAAAACAGTGTTTCACACCTTCATAATCTGACTGTATCTATGTGCGCGTGTGTTCGACACACATTTGGAGTATTACTGTTTCCTAAGTTGCCTTCTGTTTTGGTTCATTGTTGCTTCATTTGCTTTGTTACTCTGAGGTGTCTTGGCTCATGATATGCTTTAGAACACTTGGGGGTAGCCAAGTTCCTTGGCTAGGAAGTATGACTCTGATCTTCTTTCCTACTCATGACACGTGATTAAGCGAGCAGTCACGAACAATCTTGCTTCTGCCGTGTTTTCGAAGAAGTTTGTCCAGGGAATAGATAAGGAGGAATTTCTTCTCTCAGAGGGTAGTGAATCTATGGAATTCTTTACTGCAGGTGGCTGTCGAGTTTGGGTAATTAAATATATTTGAAACTGAAATAAATTTTCAAACAGGAAGGGAATCAAGCGTTGAGGATTATCAGATCAGCCATGATCTCATTGAATGGTGGAGCAGACTTGATGGTTTGAACTGCCTACTTCTTCACCGATGTCTTGCGGTCTGCATTTCTGAGAACTTGGACAAGTGATGAATTGTCAGGGTTGTCCTAACTTACGTTTCAAATATGATCTCTGCTGTCGCTAGTAAGCCCATATCTACAGGTGTAACTCTTAGCAGTAGCACAGAGATATGAAGATTCTGTTTTGGCACCCTGCACGTCACACTAAGTGCTTTAATGGTACAAGCCAGTTGCTCAGTGACGCTGCTGGATATGGGATAATTTAGTGAGGCTGTCACATGATTTATGCTCCATTTGGCACACTATGCTTGAACGGCTGCCTGTTTATTCTGGCCTTTTGTCAGATAGGATCTGATTATCACACCGAAATTGACCTTTTCTAAATTTTCCAACTCGATGCCCACATTGTTGAACTGCAAATCTAGGAGAATTTCTGAATTCTTATTTAGATTTGGTAAATGGGTCAGTGTCTCGAAAGTAACTACTTTGGTACTAGGTCACAGGTGTTGAAGTTGTACTTACGTAGTTGTCAGTAGTTTGTACTAATTTATTTCCAATGACTTTTGATCAGTTTCTAAAGTGAATTGTTTATTGAATAGATACATGTGGAATTTAGTGATACCAAACAGTATAGCAAGTAATGTTGGGATAATTGGATTAAGCTTGTGGTGGACTTTTAGATAAAAATGCAATTGGAAAAGATATACTTGCCACAGAGGAGTGCAACAAAGGTTCACCAGACTGATTCCAGGGATGTTAAGTTTACTGTCTGAGAGGAGATTTGGTTGACTAGGCCTGTATTGACTCGAGTTTAGAAGAATGAGAGGGGATCTCATTGAAACATATAAAAGTATGATAAGCGGGACAGACTGGATGATGGTTCCCCTTGTTGAAGAATTCAGAACAAGGGGTCACAGTCTCAAGATACACAGTAAGCAATTTTGGATCAAGATGTGGAGATGCTTCTTCACTCAGTGGGTGGTATGCTTAAGGAAGTCTCTGCAGCAGAAGGTTATGGAGGCAAAGCCTCTCAACATATTTGAAAAAACAGGTAGCTTGTTAGAACGATTAGATATAGAAGTAGGCCATTGAGCCCATCAGGTTTGTTCTGCCATTCAATGAAATCTTGGCTTATCTGCTAACCCTCAGCTCCACTGCAGAAAAATTCTGATTACCCTATACTGAATAGCATACAAGCAGTATGATGATTTAGCAATGATAGAGGAATTCAGCAAGGTGTTGGTGAAGTAAAGTTGGGTGCCTTCACCATACATACGCAGGCCAACACTGGGCCTTCAGATGAAGTTACTGAGGGTCACTATGCAGGTGGAATATTTTACAGGTGGGCAGGAGGGGGGTTAAAGGAATGATGTGACAGAAGAGAGAGAAGTCACTGCATCTGATTCTCTTGTTATGGTTAGATAAAAATGGAACCAAGTCATGAAACAGCTTTAAACAAACATCAAATGAAATTGTTTAAAATTTTCATTAACATCTTTTCAAAATCAGTATGGTTTAGTCAACAGCCTGGCAGCCTTGCATGAATAAAGTTTCTAATATAAACATATAACAATGACATGATTCAAAACATGCTGTACACACCAGCGCAGTAGTAAAGAAGCATTGTGTTGCCGGAGGTGCTGTATTTAGGACAATAAGTTAAACTGAAGACACATATCCTAGGGGCATAAAAGATCCATTGTACTAAGAGCAGGGGCAGTTCTCAAAGATTTGTATGGAATATTTATATCTCAAACGATGCCATTGAACAGATCCAATTAGTTAACTATAATAGAATATTTTAGCAGTGTTCAATAGGGATGCCAAGTTTGTGAAAAATGCTATTTAAGAGCATTTGTTCTCTGCTTGATTAAAAAAAAGTCAACGACGTAGGATGATGTAACATCAGATTTAGCAACCCACTAAAATAAAATAATATTATTCTATCTTATACAAATAATATTTTGCATCCACATCTGCATGTCATTGGCTTTAATTGCAATATCCACTTACTGTAGGTTGAATAGTATTGGGCAATATACCACTGCAGACATTTCAACATTTCTTGACTAGTGTGATGACTGATTATTGTGTGCTAACATAACCATAAACAGCAGTACGGAGCTGTCAATTTATAGATGCATTTCCTAAGACAAAATAAAGCTGAAATGGTTTATAAGTGTTTACTGATTCTAGGTATTCTGCAAAACACAATGTAACTTTGCCAATTTTACAAAGTTAGGAGCAAAATTTGATGCGGATGCTGGCAAGGTTCACAGACTAAACACAATACTGCCCATGTTAATGCATTCCAGCCATTTCCATAGGACAAATACACAATTCATGAATTTTTCAGCAATGTTTAATAGAAAGTGAATCACCTGCTGTGCAGAAATGGAGCAGCACAGACCAAGTCCTATTTTGTGAAATTCTGTAGATAGTGTTCCTCACAGTAAGTAACATTAAAGTGAATATTATGTTTTAGCATATCCATTATTACATTTGCAGGAAGCATTTTAAAACATGTACATATATAAAATGACCATTTTAATGCAATCATTTGTTTTAGAAAGTATGCTGATAGATTGTTCATATTGAGGTTTTCTAAAGTTAGACAACATCAGTTCCTGCAACTATTTAACTCAATACGTAAACAACTAATTATATCGGTAACAAGTCATAGCTATGTTTGTCAGGACACAAATTATTTTATATACAGAGATGCAAGTGTATGCAGAAAAAATTGCTCAGTGTTAAACTGGATTTCTGGTGCAAACACGAGAATGGTCCAAAATCTTTCAACACAGTGCAACCTTATTCTTGACATAACATCAAATAATACTGCTCAAATCAAAACCAGCTACTTGTTAATTGCGAACAGGCCTGACTGATACCCAAGTTAAGACAGCTCAATGTATAACTGTATTTTATGCTTTGTTTAAGAAGTACAAGTTAGTCTAAAATGCAATTACATGAAGAGCGGACTGGGTTTGCCACAAAAAGCTTTTGTAATTTGTACAACTACAAATGAGAACAGTACAAAAATAAGTTATTCATGACAACATTGTGCATTTTCTTTGTGTAACAGCTTACTAATCAATATAAACTGAACTGTTTTACTTTTAAAAATACTGGATTATATTGTGAGGTGGCCTCGTCTTCACTACTTCAATTTTATCCTTCGGAGCTTGACTTCCTTATGTTATCCATCAAAGGGAAAAACTCTGGATAAAGACAGCAGGTCAACTGAAGAATCTTCCAATACTCTGTTAGAAGCCTCTTCTCCCAAGTGTGGTACAGGCCAACATAACATGGCCAGCTATTGTAATTATCACAACCAGCAAGAGCCCAAATTTTAACAACTGTGAGCAAGGACAGCTAAAATTATAAAATGTCAAAACTGATTATTAATACAGAACCTCACTCAGAGAGGCTGTAAGGATAGCCAGTTGGGGGAAGACATTATATCATAGCGAAAGCATTTTCCTGATGTTGAAATCAAGACATTGATAGGGCAGCCTGATGACATTTTGTTTCTGAATTCTTCCAGTTGCTGGTCGTAAACGTTTGCCAAGGATTCTGCTTGGCTAATCAATCAGATAAGAATAAATATGATGGAAGAAATCCAGACAGTTAGCATTTTGTTCTATCTGTTCATACCAAGAATGAAAATCAGCCTTTTCCTCTGTCTTCCCCAAAGTCTAAATTAAGCTAACATTAACATTCCAAGTTGCAGCTACACTGCTTATTCACGTCCCAACTTCGATAGTCTGTTTGAAAACTGAAATAGCTCAATATTTAAAATACAATTCAAATGCCAATTAGAGTCTGTTAATCAAATAACTGCAATAATTATTTCAGAATCATAATTCCTCCTTCCCTGTACAAATAATTTTAATATTTATTGCTCAAAGAATTCAATGCACATGATAAAGCCATTAAACTCCGTTCAATGTATGTATTTCTGACAAAGAAAACAATATCTGAGCTAATCAATTTGACAATTCCTTAACTTTCATCACAATCTCAAGCAAACTGGAGCTGGATCTACAAGGGTGAACTGCCTGCTGACAAACTGCATCTGCAACCTTTGTTCTATTACACTAACTTCATAATCTATGATTCATACTGGATATTTACGACTAAAGAAACAGCAGAAAGCAGTCGATCAGTTCTAATATTGTCTGATGAACATACTGCAATGAATTCACCAAAAGCAGTATAAGTCATGTCGTGTTCTGAAAAATAAGGTCTGTTCCTTTTACAATTTTTATCAGTTAATATACTTACTTTGCTTTCTTTAGTTGGAGTCTCCTCTTTCATGCCAGGAATGATTTTAAAAGTTATTGCTCCTTGTGACTGAGCCTAGACGAAATTAAAAATTGCACATATTAGTTACAATATTATTAAATTACAAGTGCAACAATTAAGAACTTACAACAATGACCAAAGTAACCAAAAATGCAAAGAATTTTGAAAATAATAAAATTAGCCTATCATTATTAATAGCCTTTCTTAGTTTCTTTTAATGTTTGCTTATTCCAAGTGGACCCAGCATCCATTAACCAGACACATCATCTTCTTCGAGCTCCATGTGTGTCAGGAAGATTACCTCAGATCTGCTTCCTGGATTTATTATAAATTTTCACTACGCAGCCACATTCTTTTATAAATGAAGACCATCACAAAGACAAAGATCTGATGTTCACAGATTCAGGCAAATAATAACCAAATATTAACAAACAGCATATAATGCTAAAAAAATCTAAGCATTAACAATAAAAACGTGGAAAATGGATTAGCTGCTTGTATCAAAGAAAATATTAGAACGTTTTAAAGTTTGTTTTGAAAATAACTATTCAGTTTTTCCAAAAGATCTGTTTTGAATTCCTACGACGTTGAAAGGTTTTCATGGGATATCAACTAAAGCCTCTTCCTATATTAAGACCAAATTTGCTCCAAGGTACAAAATCAATTTGTATGCTTATATCAAACAGCTTTTGTTACCCACTCTTCAATGTCTCCATATGACTGGTGACTTCTTGATGTCACAAAAGTGTAGTGAGAAAATAGCTGAAAAAAGTGCAATGATCAGTAAAATTTTATGCATGAGGAATAATATCTAGATTGTACAGCTATCTACTTAAGTTGTTAGGAAGACATTAAAGGCTGAACTGGATAAATCCATGTTTGCCAATTTTTTTTTGTAGCACACCAATTTGTGCACAAGATATATGCAATTTATACATCTGTCCATAGTGAATTAGAGCCAAATTAGGCTACAAAAAGAAACATTAAACATGAAAAAGGACACCATTTTAACATGCTATATACAGGAATAGGAGGAATCATTCATCCTCGTGAGTCTGTTCTTCCATTCAATCAGACTATGAGGCAAATTTTAAGTGAATTTACCAACACTGATTCCATGCTGTTCATATTTTTAGCAAACAAAAATTAATCACAATTATGAAACTTTTGATTGGAATACCCTCACTGGCATTTTGGGAAAGAACCTTTCCATTACCCTTTGGGTGAAATGTGCTTTTGGACATCATCCTTGATACAGGCAAACTTTAATTTTATGGTTATGCCCTTTTATTCTGGACTTCCACAAATAAGGAAAATCTTTGTTCTGCATTTGAACTGTCAATTACTTTCATTACCTTAAGCATCCCAATTAGATTACACAATCTTCTACTGAAGAGGCTACTAGCCAAGGAAATGTAACAACCACATCATTTAATTCTTTTCGACCCAATATCAATCAGGTGAATCTGTACTGCAATTTCATTAAAGTTAAGGTGTCCTTTCGAGGGGAATTGCCCAGAACTGTATAGTGTTCTCCAGATATAGTCTAATCAAAGTCAATTCAACTGCCACACAAATTCCATTTCTTTGCATTAAAGTCTCATTGAAAAGAGGACTGTATCTTTTTGTGTATCAGCCCACTAGTTTATAGTCATGTCTGGGGGTGCACCCATTACTAACTCCCCTACTTCTCAAATTTGGGCTTCTTAGCATTTAGAAAATATTTGGATCTATCTTTCTGCAGTCCAAAGTAAATCACCTTGCATGTACCCAGGTCTCCATGTGAGAGCTTTTCGTCCGTTCTCAATCAATCAATGGAACTTAGCAACATTCTGTCCCATCAACACTATTTAGTATTTTATCCAAAATAAATGATGTAATCAAACTGGAATATACAACTCTCAGTGAGGGAGTGGTTGATAATGGTCTGAGGCCTTAGCCAACCCTCAAATGTACAGGCATTACAGGGCAGGCAGGAAAGCACCCAGGAAATCTTCAGAGTGGCTCCACCTGCCCTCCCCTCTAAACCAGCTACTACCGGAAACCATACAACTCTGTGGTCGAAAAGTAGCAGTTATAATCTAATCTTGAGTCACATTTTGACTCCATCTCCTCTATATCTAAAAAACTTTATCTCTTATTTTACATCTAGATTTCATTCCATGTAAATTTACAAAAGGGTGCCCGCTTAATTGAGCTGAGAATCTATATTGTGTAACTTCACAACATAAGTCTAACTACACCACTTCCTATTTTATACGGAATAGTTGGCTCTCTTGATATTTAGCCTGATGTGAACAAATCATTGTCCTTTGTCATACGACTGTCACTATCGCCTAACTATTTCCTCAAAAGTGACTTTTTCCTGTCCTTCCTTAAAATTTATATTCTCCAATGTTCTAATTCTCATTTCCTGGGTAGAGACTTCTTTGCTCAGAATGCTGCTGGTATAACTTATACACTGTCTAGTTTATAGACCCAAAAGTATTTAAAACACCTGAAGAAGCTAGACTATTGTGCCTGTGCTGGCCTTTGATTCACGTAATTCAACATTAATCGCTCCACTCTACTCTCTCATGCTCTGCATTTTTCTCTGCTCTGTTCAGCTTTTATTCCAATAAAAGAAGCAATACTTTCTAGCTTCAATATATGTTGTGGCAAAGCATTCCATACTCAAGTAGGGAAATGCATAAAAATACTAACTTTTTTTTGACCTAGGCAGCATTTTAAATAGACAATTCAGCATCTCTAGCTCTGCAAACAGAGAAAATAATCTTTCCTGTTCACTCTATAAGATCTCATCGTAATTTAAAATACAGTGGAAGCAATCTGTAAATCTGTTTTCTCTTCATAATTGTAAGTGCTTGTCCTTGACATCATGTTGGTAAATCTACACTGCGGATTTTGGAAAGCTTCAATCTCCTTTCTCTGAACACTGGACTACAGGTGTTCTAACCAGTATTTATAATGGAATATTAGCTTTTATTCACTGTATGTACTAATTTCTGAATGCACAATGCTCCAGCCTCGGCAGTTCTCTTTTTAGTTGGTTTCTTGACAGTACTTCTGTTTTGTGCTGCAAATCAAGGTCCACTATCTGACAATTTTATGATGGGCAATATAATTAGGTTAGTTAAAGAAGTAATGAATGTAAATTACAGATTAGTTAATTAATGACCAGTACAAAATTTAAGTAATTATATAAATTATGATACTTCAAGTACAGTCATATAAGCTGTGAGGTCAGATAAGGTGATCACATTTGCTACAGCTCTTTGAAGATGTAGCAAGCAAAGCGGATAATGAGAATCCTGCAGATGTAATATACATGACTTCCAGAATGCATTTGATAAGGTGCTGCACAAAAGGTTTGTAAGCGAGGCAAGAACACAGGGGGTTAAGGGTAATGTGTTAGCTCAAAGGACGGATTTGCTGACCTACAGAAAGCAGAGAGTCAGGACAAATGCATCTTTTTCTGGTTGGCAAGTCATAACTAGTGATGTAGCACATAGCTTGATTGTTGGTGCCCACCTATTTACAATCTACATGAATGGCTTGGACTCAGGGATAGAAGGTAATGGAGCCAAATTTGGAGATAATACTAAAATAGTGCCACAGTAAGTTGCAACAAAGAAGTAAGAAATTTACAAATGGATATGAATAGGTTACATGAATGGGCCAATATTTAGCAGATGGAATTTAACGTGGATACGTGCCAGGTTATCTATTTTGGATGGAAAAATAAAAAAGCAACTTGTTCTCTGAATGGAGAGAAACTTCAAAATGCTTTGATGCACAGGAATCTGTGTGCTCTCATTCATGAGTCACAAAAGACTAGTATCCAGGTACAGCAAGTGATAAAGGAGGGCAAAAGGAAGTTTGGTATTTACCGCAAAGAGAATGGTGTATAAAAGCAAGGAGGTATTGTTGCTATTTTACAAGGCATTGATGAGATCGCATCCAGAGTACTGTGTCCAGTTTAGGTCTCCTTACTTGAAGGATATAATTGCATTGGATGCAATTCAGAGAAGGGTCACTAGATGAATTCCAGAGATGAAAGGCTTCTGCTATGAGGACAGACTAAACGGTTTAGGCCTATACTTGCTTGAGTTTAGAAGGATGAGACGAGATTTAATTGGGGTACATAAGATCCTAAAAGAGATTGGCAAAATAGATATAGGGCAGACATCTCTCCTTGTGAGGCAACGTAGAAGGAGAGGTGATGGTTTTAGGCTAAAGTGTGGTAGATTTAAAACAGATGAGGAGAAATTACTTCCCTCAAAAGCTCGTGAATCTGTGAAATTCACTACCCAAGAGTGCAGTGGATCCTGGGACACTGAATAAATTTTAGGTGATAAATAGATTTTTAATTAGTGCAGGACTATGGGGAGCAGGCAGGAAAACAGAGGTGAGGCCGACGAGATCAGCAATGATTGTATGCAACAGCGAAGCAGACTCAAAGGCCTGAATTGCCTACTTCCTCTCCTGGTTGTTGGTTTTTTATAATGAATGCACCAAAGTAGATCATTCAGAGAAATCTGAACAGAGGATATGGATGAAGTAATAAGATATCAATTTTTAACTGAATAATGGAAAAGATCTAAGTACACACCGAAAGGTAGTTCTCAGCAGTTTGTTGAGAGTGGGAAACCACCAAGGGACTTAAAAGAACATCAAATGCGTCAAAGGATATACATACCAATATGTGAATGATCTCCTCTGGTCTTTTATCATCAACCTCAATTCCATTAACTTCCTTCAGCTCGTCTCCAATATGGATAAGACCTATTTTAACAAAAAATATTTCAGCTGTGTATATAAACAGGAGAAAGTGGTGGGGTTGTGACAATGTCTCAAGGCCCAAACTATTAACCTAAAATTCAAAAAAAATAAGCTAGTCTCAGGAACGGTGACCACGTAGTCATGAGTGAACTAGATGGCTTTTTGTAATAACGTCTTGAACACAGCAGTAGCATTCAGAATGTGGTTTATCAGCTAACTCAACACCACTTTCCCATATAACTATGCCTCCCCATATTCCTTGATGTCATTTGTATCCATTTAACTTGATAGATTTCTGGTCTTGCTCAATGGTTGAACCTTCAAAGCCCTCAGGGCACAGTACTCCTTTCAGAAGGGAGATCTGCCATCTTCACCTTATCTGGCCTGTAATGTGACTCCAGATCCGTAGCACTGTGTTGACTCTCAAGTGTTGTCTGAAATGGACAAGCAAACCACTCAGTTGTAAAGTCTCAAAAACCATGGAGCTTTATCCAAGGCATTTCAAAGGACGACAGTAAACCCAGCTCTGTTGAACACCCTTAATGAAATTTTGGAGCTTGTGCCAAAATTGGGAGAACTGCACCCCCCCCCCAGAGTCACAGCTATAGAATCATACCTAAATGGACAATGTCTCAGATACTATCATCTTCCCTGGTTGTGTCCTGTCTAAACAACAGCACAGACCCATCAAAGGCAGAAGCACCATGGTATGGAGTCAGGAGTTGCTGCACTGGGAGTCCTCAATATTCACTCCAGACCTCATGAAGACTCATGGTATCAGGTCAAACATGGGTACAGGAATCTCCTGCTGATTGCTACTTATCATTCCACGTTCAGAGATGAATTGGTTTCTTTCATGTTTAACATAATTTGGGAGAAGCACGAAGGTGACTAGGGGAAAGAATGTACGCTGGGTGGGGTACTTCAAACCACTTTAGAAAGAATGGATCAGTTGTACCACTGCTGACTGACTTGGCTGAGTCCTAAAGAACATGGTTGCTAGTTTGATTCTGTAGCAGGTGTTGAAGAGTGAGGAAAGAAAAATCAATTAGGTATCATCTTTATCAATCTATTTGTTGCAATGTACTTGGCTATGCTAGTATTCGTAGGACTGAACTTAGCACAGTTCTTGTGAAGTGGAAGTCCCAGCTTCATGTTGAGGATACCCATTAGTGTTGTCTGGCACTTTTGTGATAAATGTGACGGATTGCAAATGGATTTAGCAACACAAAAGTGGGCACAGTCAGGCATCTGCAGCAGCAGGATTGCATTCAACCACAATGTGTAACCACTTGGCCTGCATCCTTCCACTAACACTGACCAGGGTTGGCTCCTCTATTTGATGACAATGAAAAAACTAGGAGGGCATATCACGAGCACCAAGCATGCCTAAAAATTAGGTACCAATCTGACAAAGCTACAACAGAGAATTACATGCAATAGCTAGAGCCAAGCGATTCTACATCCAACGGATTAGGTCTGAGCTGTGCAATCCTGCCATAGTCAGTTGTAAACACTGACGGACAATTAAACCACAAAAAAGAGCGGGAGACTCCCCATCCTCAATGATCGGATGCCCAACATATCAGAGCACAAGACAAAGCTGAAGTGTACTATCACAACCACTCAGCTCCCAACTTCATTGCAGTCTTGGTTGAAACATGAACAAAAGAACTGAACTCCAGAGGTGAAGTGACAGTGAATGCCCTTGACTCAAGGTAGTGTTTGACCAAGTGTGCATTATGGAGCAACAGCAAAATTGAACACGTTGGGCATCAGGGGAAACTCTCTTGGTTTGAGTCATACCTAGCACAATAGCAGATGGTTATGAACACTGGGGGTCAATCATCTCAATCCCAGCACCTTGTTGCAGGTACTCCTCAGGAGATTGTTCTACAGCCAAACAATCAGCTGCTTCATAAATGACCTTCCATCCATCATAAGGACAGAAATGGGATGTTCACTAGAGAATAAACAAGATTCAGGACCACTCACATCTCCTCAAATACTGAAGTAGCCCACGTCCGTAACATCTGAACAATACCCAGGTTTGATCTGGCAAATGACAAGTAATAACTAACACAAGTGTTAGGCAATGGTCACTTCCAACAAGAGAGAATCTAACCACTTCCTTTGACATTCTATGATACTACCATTGCTGGCATTCCCCCAGCAATATCTGTTGACCTGAAACTGAAATGGACCAGATATTCAAATGTCATAGATCAGAGGCTAGGAACTCTCAGACAAATAACTCATCCTCTAACTCTCCGAAGGCTGCCCACCACCTACAAGGTACAGGTTGGGAGTGTAATGGAGCACTCTCCACATGCCTGTCTGACTGCAGTATGAACGACACTCAAGAAGCTTAACAACGTCCAAGACAGAGCAGCCCACCCATCACTTTCAATATTTATTCTCTTCACCATCAACATCCAAGTGGCTGCAGTGTGTACCTCTACAAGATGCAGTGCAGCAACTCACCAAGCCTTCTTCAACAGCACTTTCTAAACCTGTAACTTCTATCACCTAAAGAAGACACCGCCACCTGCAAACTACCTTCCAACCCACACAACACCCTGACCTGGAACAATATTGTCATCAGTTCTTCACTCGGTGAAAATCCTGGAATTCCTTTCCCAACAGCACTGTGGGTGTATTTACACTATATGGATTGTAGCATTTCAAGAAGGCAGCTTACCAATGTCTTCTCAAGGGTAATCAGAAATGGGCAATAAATGCTAGCCTAACCAACAACACCCAAATCCCATAAACGAAAGAAGACAGCAATTTATGTTGCCCATTCTTAATTATTAGATTTTGAAGATGTTTCATAAAAATGTCCAAGAATAAAGTTGTACCACTTCGGTCTGCAGCTCCTCCTCGCATGATTCTTGCCACAACAATAGCACCAGTGCTTTCATCTCTTCTTATTGTGGCTCCCTATCAATCCAACAAAAAAGAAAATGAACAGGAATCGTTCACAAGTCTTTTACTAAGCAAAATGAGGAAAGAAATTCAATATCAAAATGCTAGTTCTCAAGATACTTACTTACAAAATAATGGTTTCATTTCTTTTGTAAATATACTTGCAAACGTTGAAGGTTAATTAAAATGAAATGCTCCGAAATAAAATTTTACTCACTACAGGTATAAGGCTTGTTTTCAATTATTACAGTTATATTTCATTGAATAAACAGCCTGGCTTCAACATCACAGCTTAAGTTTTTTTTAAGAAAGCACCACTCGAGAAGGACTAACATCAATGGCATGTGAGAACCCTACACTCCGAGTGGGTGAAGTGACTGTAAGTAAATGTTAGGGATGCAAGATCCAGTAAGGGCAAATGCATAACTGAATTTTTAAACAGCATACTGAAACCATTTGAATCAAAGAGAGACTAGGATTTCAGAAAGAAGTTTTTACAGAAATGTTAATAATGGATATTGAAGTTGGAATCATAAAAGGAAGCCTTGAGATTGAAAGAATTGGAACACTGATATTTGCTTTACACTTCAATTATAACTAATTCATTTAACTACAAAATATACCACAGAACAAAAAACTTGAAAGCATTTTCAGACAAAAATGTGATAAAATACATCAAATCTACTTTTGGTTACTTGAATACTGCATAAACTGAAAGATCACTGCTCAATTTTTTTTCCAGTTTCTTAAATTCAATTAAAATAATTTTTAGAAATTTTGAGCATTAATTCAGGAACAAATAGGAGATCAAGACCAATCTGTAGTTAGCAACATTTACTGGACGTAACAAACATCCAGTAAAAGTCACGAACAGAAAATATTAGAAATGTAAAGGTCAGACAGCATCTATGGAGAGAGAAACAAAAGTTAACATTTTAGGTCAATGATCCTTTCCTCTCCACAGTTGCCTGGCTTACCGCGAATTTCAGCAATTTCTGCTTTTAATTTCAAAATTCCAGCATCCATAGTCTTTGAGTTCAGTACATATTCGAATTGGGCTAAAAGAAACTCGCATTTATATTACATTTATTTATGTCATAAGAAAGAAGAACAACTGCAAGCAGGAAAAAAAATCAACAAATGGTCAAAGAAGATTTCAGAAGGGGTCCAAACGTCATGACAAAAAGAGTAGCTATTAAAGGAAAATCTTGAAGGAGGAAGATGAAGGGACATTAGGAAGGCATTCTGTAGCTTACAGCCAGTACAGCTGGAACTATACTATCATTCTCTTTTGCAACAGGTGTTAATTAATAGTGTTGATAGCAGGGACAGCAAAGTAGCCACCTAACCGTGTATTGATCTAAGTATACAAGTACATCTTTGGTTACTCCCTCCACCCGCCATGATTCTGCAGCTGTGTAAAAGGGCGCTGTCGAAACAACTGCATTCCTTTCATTACTGCTCAAATATCATCATATTGAATCTGAACTTGGAATGAAAATAGCTTTGTTTAAGCAATTTTTAAACCAATGCATGGCTTAATCCATAATTTAAATTTTGCAAACTTGGTCCTATTTCTTCCAGTTACAGGTTGTGTATATCATACATGTCCCCACCACAAGGTGCACTTTAGTAAATATATGAATGGTACAACAGACAGACTTAAGAATAAAAAGATATCTGCAACCTGCGAAAAAGAAAATACTGGGCAATTCTAAAAGGTAATTCAGATACAGACATATATATTGCAACAGGCTTTTAGGTAGCCAGAAAAGAACAAGAGAGAATACAATCTAAAGAAGCAATTTTACCAGAGGCTCTTTGTTTTTAACAAGTCGAATGATTTTCACTGAATCTTCTTCATCATCAAGATCATCAGGCATAGGGGGCAACACAGGGTCATAATTCTTCATAGCTACTGTGTCATGAACCGACAGCAAAGCCTGCAAATATCCAGTTAATAAACCATTATGTGTTACATGAAACACTTTTTAAAAAAAACAACTGTTTGGGCTTCAGAGATTCATGAACTATTTGCATTAAGCCTCATATAAAAGCAGATGTTTGTTTTACAAATGTTTTCTTTGTGAAGTAAACTTACTGCTAAGGAAATACATCTCTGCATTTTGAAAAGCTGAGGTTTAAACAGTTTCTGTCCTCTTCTCACCATGTCCAAATAATAATCTCACTGATAATAAGAACAGAAATGCTGGAAATACTCAGCTACTCAAGCAGTACCTGGAGAAAGCTCCACATGGTAACTCTGTTTCTATGTTGCATCCAAGGTTCTGGGGGCAGAGAACATATAATCACACAGCACTGAAACAACTCATCTGTGTTGACCAGGTTTCCCAAACCCTGCCCGATGAGAACTGACAGCCAGAGGGAAAGAAACCCCCAACTTCACAATATTCAGTTCCTTGGTCAGGCACCCACTGCCATTCAGTGAGGGCTCCCTCCCACAACATATGACTTCTAGCACATAGAACTTACAATAATTCAAATTCAATTGTACTTGCATCATAAGCAATATAAGCATTGCTCACTAGTTTTATTGCCTGCAATGAATGTCTAAACCTGTTGCTGACCACAAATGTTCAAGCTTGCATCACTTGGATACAAGAGAGTGGTAATGATTGCTCTCCCAGAGAGAATGACCACAGTGAAGAAGCGTATTGGCTTTGAGGTACTTGGTTCAAAAGTAGAGATAAATATATGGTTGATCACATCAGTTGGTGCAGCAAGTCGGTGAATATTGGGCCAAAGCCTAGCATTAGGAATGCTGAATGTTACAAGATTGTTATGCTTCAAAATGTCTAATTTAGTTTTAAGTGAAACAGAACTCGCTGTAAGGGGGTGACAAGTTCATACTAAACTTCTTTCCAAAAACAGGCTCATGGTGTGGTTGCCATGGGGAAATTAACCCATACCAAAAGCAATTGAAAAGAAAGTGACAGATTCTCATCTTGATAGAGTAAAAGAAATTCTGCATTTTATAAACTTATACAGAGATGTGGGGGAAGAGACAAAGAATTATTGCTTTGTAGAGAAGCAACTACTGCTGTTAAGTGTAAGGAAAACATTTAACAACAAAGCAAAATGCTTATAAAAGTTTGATTTCTCTTCAAAAGGAAGGACATCTGGAAATTTACAAAACAAGTCACCAAGTTGTGCCTTGCTGGAGGGAGTCAGTTCTACATTACTCTAATCAATTGGAAAGAATTTATAGGAGGACACAGCAAGATTCAATGTGATGGCAGGGAGAGGTAGGCCAACTGGAAAGACGGGATTAATTAGGACTTATTCTTTTACTGCCGAACACTTAACAGAACAGTGCACGAAGTAACAAAGTTCCTGATTTACAGCATCTGCAGTTCTTTTGGTTTTTAAAAAATAACAAAGTCTAATAAGGAAAATCTCAGTTACATTGAATACATTAATTTACTTTATACCTTTCTTTCGCTTGGTGAATTAGTTCCCTGTTGTGCAATGTAGCACTCCAGAAAGTCTAATCAAGACTTCACTTCTTCATTTCTGAAATCCACATCTTGACACAAAGGCTAACATTTCATTGGCTTGTACTGATTCATGTGATGATATGGAGGTGCTGGTGTTGGACTGGGGTGGACAAAGCCAGAAGTCACATGATACCAAGTTACGGTCAAACAGGTTTATTTGAAATCACAAGCTTTCGGACCATGGACTTTTATCTGATGACATGTGATTTCTGACTGATTCATGGGCACGGTTGATCAAACTTCTTTGTTGTTTCCACAGGTCCTCATCTCTTACAAAGAAACGGCCTGTATTTATCTTTCAGATCTACAATAAAGGGCTGACCTTTCCCTACTTTGAACTCCTGTAATGCCATCTTCCCAAGCTTTTCTTCAACTTTAGTTGAACTGGCTTTATTGTCACATGTACTCAAACAGGACAGTGAAAAGTTTATAGTCACCGCTTTACAGACCCTGGAAAAGTAAAGAACTAAATGGTCCAGCATTAAAGATCCTAGAAATAAATAAAGTAGTAAAATAAAGAAGCAGAAAGCTCAGAATATCAGTCTTCCAACCCAGTCCATTGGCACCTAGCCTCAAGAGAGACCTCCACCGCCTCGCCATCTCCTGCATCGGTCCCACCAACATAGGGATCGCCCCACTTTAGGCGCCATCTCTTTGCTACTGCACCCACATTCACCTGGCCACCAAATCACGACTCCCGCTTCGGCCGCAGATGTGGCTTTGCTGGTGCCGCCATTGTCGGCACTGCTGTTCCCCCAAGGTTGGAGGAGCTTTCCTGCCACTGCGACCCGCCCAGAATGCCAGGAGAACAACCTCACTGCCGCCAAGCTCCTACTGCCAAGAGAAGCCATGTCTCTTCCTCTCATTTGTTGAATATGATCAGTATCACCAATAATTAGCTCTTTTTTCACCAAACCAACTTTATACTTATCCTGTCGACTCCTTACCTTTTCATTTTTAACCATTTTTAACTATCTAATCTGGGTCATCAAATCAACTGCAATGGTTTCTCCTCCTGCTTTCATGGTGTCTTCCAAGAATCTATTTTTATCCAACATTCACCTCAGCAGATTCTCAGCTTCCAAATGTATATCAACACCACCCAATTCTACCTCATCAACATCCTTCTTGAAGACTCATTCTCAAGCCGCTTGTCCAACATCCAGTACTCATCACAAGAAACATTGGGAAGAAAGGGGCCATTTCCTTCGTCCCTATGACTAAATCTGCTGCCCAGCTAATGACATTGTTCCTTTCCCGGGCAGCTGTATCGGGTTCAGCCAGATTCTTCACATCCTCAGTACGACATCTGATCCTGAGATGAAGCTTTCTGTATGCTTGTACCACCAGTAAGCCCATCTTTCGGACTTCCTTCACATGCCTCAATTCCAATCTGCCTCAGCTCATCTGTTGCTGAAACCTCCAACCATGTGTTTTTTTACATCCATATGCAGTTTAACTGCCCCACATACTCCATCTTCTGTCAATTTGAAGCTACCCAAGACTCTACTCTCGTTGTCCTTACCAGCCTCGAATCCACTTACATCTCCCCATGTTTAGCAACAAAGATTCCTGCATGAGGGGTAGGAGGGATAAGCAGACTGATTCAGCCAGCAATGCCCATATCTCATGAATAAATTGAAACAAAAGAGGAAGGAGATTTGAACAGAGGCTTGATGAGGCCACATCTGGAGCATTATACACAATTTTTATCTTGTTTGAAAAAGTATATAATTGAGATAGAATCTTGGGATGAAAGGCTTTTCTTATGACAAAAAAAACTAAACACATTGAGTATATACCAGGAGATAGCAAGAACTGCAGATGCAGGAGTCACAGACAACACACCAAAGGGTCCCGACCCAAAACGTTAACTTTCCTGCTCCTCTGATGCTGCCTGGCCTGCTGTGTTCCTCCAGCTCCACACTGTGTTGAGCATTTACCAGTCGGATTTTAGAAGAATGAGAATTTTATTGAAACATGCAAGAGTCCAAGATCGTTTGACAGACAGGATGTTTCCCCTGATGGTCAGATTAGAACCGGCGGTGGCAGTTTAGGAGGTCTTACTCATAGGTCAGAGATAAATAATTGTTTTGCTCTTGGTTATAAATGTTTGTTCCTCTAGAAAACAAGTACTTAATATAATGGGTAGCAGATAGAAAAGTGGAATCCAAACCATAACCAGATCGGCCATGATTTTAGTGAATGGCACAACTGGCTCAAGGGGCCGAATGGCCATTGTAGAGATAGATTTTAATGAATATATAGGTAAGCCTCTGAGATTAACTGTCATGTAACTTTACCAGTGGTCATGTTGCAGTTGCATGCCAGGAGGTTGGGACCTGTACAGCACAGAGCATGATGTTCTATTGCCTTACCATCATATACAGTCTATTAATAAACATTCTTTAAAAATAATCCAGAAATTTGGCCTAAGCTTGCATGAATGACTGAAGAACCCATACTAGAACTTCTGTTCCCAAATCCTTAGGTCCCACATAGGAAGACCAACTGATGTACAGCGCTGTCAGTTTCATGTATTTTAGCCTATCATCTCCCTTCAGATATATTTCCACTCTTACTTCTCAATAGAAACGCAGTGCGATGCAATGGTGATGTTTCAGAATACACAGAATAGATACATTCAAATGAGGAACAAAGATTCCAAGGGATGGATCCACCATTTGTGGTTTATGAAAAAACTTAGATGTAGCATAAAACATAAACAAGAAGGCTTATAACTGCACCAAGATGGGTGTCAGAAGACTAGACATTACATAGAAATAGTAAAACACAACTACAAGATTAACAAGACGGGAAAAACTAGACTATGAGAGAAAGCTAACTAGAAATGTAAAAACAGATAGTACAGGTTTCTTCAGATATTTAGAATGGAGTTAATAAAGTAACAGCTTTTGAAACATACAAATTGCTGCTGGGAACACTACCCAGCCCAGGCAGAAGGGAGCTGTATCGGGCAGTAAATGTCGTTTTAGAAATTTACAGACTCTATTTTCAGCATTTCAGCAAATATCATTAAATAGTTCATTTAAAAATGGAGGGAGACAGTAAGCAGGAAATTGCATCAGTCTTTTGAACTCCCTTCCTTAAAAGGTCCATGTAGAATCTCTGAATATTTTAAAGGTAAAGGTAGGAATGTTCTTTATGAGTAAGAGGCAGGAAATTTCAGAGGAAGGTGAAAATCAGGTCAGCCATGATCACATTGAATGACAGAAAAGGATCAAGGTGTGAGTGGCCTGTTCAAGCCCTGAATTCACATGATCAATCACCCTACTATTGTGAATTAGCAACGGTGGCAAAATGTCCCTTTAAGATGATGACATGCCAGTTATGTAAATACAATCTGGACTATCATTCACACAAGTAGCTGACACAGATTTTGAATTGGCTCGCATTTCATAGTATAAATGGTCTATAAAAGCAAATTGTTAAGTTTTGGATTGATGCAGAATTCTCAGTCCAATTTCATTTCAATCTTTTTTTTTGAAAACTCTTCACAAAGCAGTCCAGCTCTGTGCAGATGTAAAAACTTGACTTAAATTGCCTAGACAGTTTTTGCAATGTACAAGTTGCTGCTGGGCACACTACCCCGCCCAGGCAGAAAGGAGCCACATTGGGCAGTAAATGTTGTTTTAGAAATTTACAAAGACTCCATTTTACACCAAATTCAGTGGGAAAGACCACAACTGGATGTTAATGCTACCAGACAAAAATATTAACTTGGATCGTGCTCTGTAGACTAAGCAAAAGCTACATTCAGAAACGCACATAAAAGGTACTTTGAACCATCACCATTTCTGGTTTTCTAAGTGACTTGTTTGAAGCACATCACTGTTTACTTCCATGATTTGCTGACATGAAGTTCAAAATTGACTGTTGAACTTAGCAACATGATATTATCATTGTGGCGCACAAGTTCAGATACAAGATGGTTACTTGTAAGGTTTTATGCTCCTTTAGAACATAAAACAGTACAATAAAAAGATCATTCATTCCATTAAACTTCTTCCTCATATCGTCTACCTATAGTCTATAATGTCCTGAATCAAAAAGGGAGTGAGGCAGAAAATAGGAGACTATAGACCAGTTAGTTTATCATCTGCCATTGGGAAATGGCTATATTCCATTAGTAGGGAAGCAATAAAAAAAAAACTGGGGATGCTGGAAATCAGAAAATAAAACAGAAATTGCTGGGAAATGTCAGCAGGTCTGGCAGCATCATTGCAGAGAAATCGGAGTTAATTTTTTGGGTCCAGTGACCCTTCTTCAGAACTTACGGTAGTTCGGAAAAGGTTGGTTTTTACGCAGAAGATGGGGTATGGGGGAGAACAGGTAAAGAGTAAATGGTAGGTGGAGATAGAGCCCAAAGAGAGAGATGGACATTTGGATAGACAATGGAGTGGATAATGATCATCCTAGGAGAATGAAGAGCTCCTAATGGTGACTATTTGTGGCTAACAATGGCTTTTCTGCAAAAACAGACCATGTGATAACAAAGTCCTGCGTGTAAGTTGCTTGGGGTAATGACATGGACAAGGTGCCTCAAGGCCTAAAATTGTTGGAATTGATGTGGAGTCCAGAAGGCTATAAGGGTTCCCAAGCAGAAAATGAACTGCTGTTCTGACAATTTGTGCTGAGTTTCACTGGAGCAATGTAGCAAGCCTGAGAAAAAGATATTGGCCAGGGAACAAGGTGGTGGCTGAAGTGGCTGGCAACTGTAAACTCAGGTCTTCTTTGCAGACAGAATGCAGGTGTTCTGCAAAACGGTCACCCAGTGTACATTTTGTTTTCCCCAAAGTCGCGGAAACCACGTTGTGAGCAGCGAATGCTGTAGACTAGATTGAGGGAAGTACAGGTAAAGTGCTGCTTCACCTGGAAGGTGTGTTTGGGTCCTTGGGTACTGAGGAGGGAGGAAGTAACTAGGCAGGTGTTACACCTTCTGGTTGCAGGGGAAGGTGCCGTGGGGCTGTGTGTGTGTGTGTGTGTGGGGGGGGGGGGGGGGGGGGTTGCAAGTGAAGGAGGAGTGTATCAGGGTATCTTGGAGATATCAGTCCACGTGGAAGGCTGATAAGGGAGGGGCCGGGAATGTGTGTCTGGTGGTGGGATCCCACTGGAGGTGGTGGAAATAGTGGCTAATGATCCTCTGGATGTGGATGCTGGTGGGGTGGTAGTTGAGGACAAGGGAGACCCCATTGCTGATGAGGGGGAAGAGAGAGGATGGGGGCTGAAGTGCTGGAGATGGGTCAGACCCAAATAAGAGGCCTTCAACATTAGTGTTGGGGAATCCTTGATTGATGGAGAAGATGGACAGTTCAGAGGCCACCTTGTTGAAGCTGGCATTCATCAGAACAGATGCAACAGAGACAGAGGAACCAAGAGAATGGAATCTTTATAGGAAGCATAGTCAAGATAACTGTGGTAGTCGGTTGGTATGTAGTGCATATTGGCAGCCAGCCTATCCCCAGAAATGGAAACATGTCAAGGAACAGAAGGAAGGAGTTAGAGATGTACCAGGTGATGGTGACAGCAAGGTTGAAATTGGAAGCAAAATTGATAAACTTTTCCAATTCCAGGCAAAAGAGGGAAGTAGCACCAAAAAGATCATTGATATACCAGAGAAAGAGTTGTGGACCGGGGCCGGAATAGGACTGTAGCAAGGAATGTTCCAAATACCCCAAAAAGAAACAGGTATAATAACTGAGGCCCATACAGGTCCCCATGGCCACGCCTTTGATCTGAAGGAAATGAGAGGAGATAAAAGAGAAGTTGTTCAGAGTGAGGACGAGTTCGTCCGGTTGGAGGAGGGCGCTGGTGGATGGGAACAGTTCAGACCTTTTTTCCAGGTAGAAGCGGAGAGCCCTGAGACTACCCTGATGGGGGAATTGACATGTAAAGTCATAATAAAGAGGAGGTGACTGGATCCTGTGAACCATAAATTCTGAGACTGAGGTGAAGTGTCAGAGGAATCACGGATGTAAGTGGGAAGAGACCGGGCAAGGGAGAAAAAAATTGAATCGCAGTAGGAAGTAATAACAGGACAGTTGGAATGTCGAAACACAGCCCATCTGTCAGCAATGTTTTATGAAGGGCAAGTCAAAAAGACTTTCTTGAAGATGTAACAAACACAGTGGATAATGGGTATCTTGTGCATGTGTATATCTGGACTTCCAAAAGGCATCTGATGAGATGCCACACAAAAGGGTAATACACCAAATAAGATCATATGGGATTAGGGATAATTTACGAGTTTGGATAGAGAATTGGCTATCCAACAGTAAGCAGAGAATTAGGACAAATGGGTCTTTTTCTGATCGGCAAGCTGTAACTAGTGCAGTGCCACAGGTTTTGATTCTTGGGCCGCAACTATTTACAATCTAGATTAATGACCTGGACGCAGATAGAAGGCACTATAGCCAAATTTGCAGATGACACTAAAATAGGTAGGAAGGTAAGTTGCAATGAGGAAATAAGGAATTTACAAATGGATATGGGTAGGTTAGATGAACGACCAAAATTTGGCAGATGGAGTTTAATGTGGACAAACGTGAGGTCATCCATTTTAATCAGAAAAACAAAAATGCGACTTATTACCTAAATGGAGAGGAACCTCAAAGTGCTTCGATACAGACAGACTTGGCTTCTTCATGCATCAATCGCTGAAAATCGTGCAGGCACAGCAAGTAATAAGGAAGGTAAATGGAATTTTGGCATTTATTACGAAAGGAATAGAATATTAAAGTAGCGAAGAGTCGCTGCAAATGTACAAGACATTGTTGAGACCTGAAGTACTGTGTACAGTTTTGGTCCCCTTAAGGAGGAAAGTAGTTGCATTGGAAGCAGTACAGAGAGATTCACAAGACTGATTTCGTAAGTGAGGGGTTTGTCTTAGGAGGAGAGGTTGAGTAGTTTAGGCCAATACTCGCAAATTTAGAAGAATGAGAGGAGATCTACTTGAGGTAAATAAGACGCTAAAGCAGACTGACAAAGTAGATGCAGAGCAGATGTTTCCTCTTGTGGGGCAATCTAGAACGAGAGGTCATAATCCTAGAATAAGGGGTAGCAGATTTAAATCAGAAATGAGGAAAAATGACTCTCACAAAGCGTTGTGAAATGTTGGGATGGTGAGAAAATTTAAGGAAGAGGTAGAATTTTTTTTTAAAATTAGCAATGTGTTGAAGGGTGACGGAGACCGGGCAGGAAAGTGGAGTTGAGGCCATTATTGCAATGAATGGTGCAGCAGGCTCAAGAGGCTCAATTGTCTGCTCCCACTCCTAGTACTTATGAAATTCTGCTTCAACTATTTCCTCCATGAAAAATATGTTGCATAAATGCCACTTGAACTTAAAATAAAACCTCAACAGTATATCATGCATCTCCAAAACTCGATCTTGATCTACTAGTGTTGACAGACAAGTGCATCACCTTTTCCAGGTCAGAAGCTGAAAACCTATGTCTCATGGAGCATTTGACCTCCTCACGCTTCACTTTGCTGAACTATCCAGCTCTTTTCTGAAGGAAGCAACTGGCCAAGTGTCAACTGCCTTTGCTTGGAGTCAGCTTCCAATAAATACCAAAGATTTGTCTCTTACTGTTAAGCAAGATAATTTAAGACTCGTAGTACATGTTATGTACTACGTATATAATTTAACTTACATTGACGTAATATATTTATCTCAGTCATTTGAAAATAATGCTTTCCTCGGATTAGATCCCACAGTTCTGAAATGTTTCTTGTAAAAATTCTCTCAGCTTGGAAAAAAGTACCAAAAATTTTTTTAACAGCACATATATTTTAAGAGCAATCAGCCATTCAACTCTTTGAACCTGTTCTGCTATTCAATAAGACCATGACTGAGCTTTGACATCAACTCTTTCTTTTCTTTGACTTAACCCCACATTCCCTCAATTCCCTAAATGCTCAAAAAATCAATCAATCCCAGTTTTGAACATAGTCTTCTGTGGTAGTGAATTCCAAAGATTCACAAGCCACTTAAGTGAAGACCTTTCTCATCTCAGTTCAATTACTTTGCATCTAATCTGTCAAGCCCTCAAAGAATTTTACATGTTTCAAGGGGATTATTTATAAGCCTTCTAAACTCCAGGAGATTATAGGATCTTTTCACACAGTCTCTCAAGAGGACCATCTTCTAACAAATCTAGTGAACCTTCAACGCACCACATCCGCAGTGATTACATCCGTCCTGCATTAAAAGATCAAAATGGTAACAGTACTCCAGGTACAGTTCCGTCAATATCCTGTATTACAGCAAGACTTTTGTGTAGTCAAATCTCCTGACCATAAATGTAGCATTTGCCTTCCTAATTGCTTGCTGAAGCTACATTTTAACTGAGTGATGCATAGGAAAGACCAACTAAATCTCTTAAAAGACCTGAAAATATTCAAAATTGTATTCGAAAACAGTCAGCTTCTCCATTCTGCCTTCCAAAGTGGATAATTTTAAGCTTTTCAATATTTTGTTACATGTGCTACTTCCTTGCCCAATCACAGGTTAGCTTCTGAGAAGACGTTTCCAAATGTAGAAAAGTCTGGAATGCGAGGACACAGTTTTAGAATATTATGTGCCATTCCTAAGAAGATGATGAGATGAATTTTTTTCTGAGAGCATTGTTAGTCTGATCCTGTGAAAACAGCACAGACTGGGTCACTAAATGTATTCAAGGCTGAGTCGGATAGTTATCTTTAGACAAAGGATTCAAGGGTTATGGAGGTGATTGGGGGTGCAGACAGGTGAGTGGAGTTGAGAGCTCAAACAGATCAGCTATTGAATGGTGAACCACAGGTGAAGGGCCAAATGTCAACTTGTGCTGTCAAGTCCTATTTTATTATGTGTGTGGGATTCAGAATGTTCACGCCACTTAAGTATATTTCTTTTCTATTCTTCTAGGCAAAGTGAAAGAATTCACAATTTCTCATATATGCACAGAAAATAGGAGCCTGAATAGGCCATTCAATCCTTCGAGGCTACTCTTATTTATTCATTCCTTGAACATGGCTGTCATTAGCTGGCCAGTATTTATAGTTGCCCTTGAGAATGATGTAACTGAGCGGTTTGCAAGGCAATTTCAGAGGGCAGCTGACAGTCAACACATTGGAGTCATTTGACGGGATGGCAGATTTCCTTCCGTGAAGGACATTAATGAGCCAGGTGAGTTTTTCCTGGCAATTAACAATGACTTCATAGTCATTTATTCCAAATTTTTTTATTGAACTCAAATTCCATCATCTGCCATGGCGGGATTCAAACTCGGGTCCCCAGAATATTAGCTGAGCTTCTGAATTCATAGTCCAGCAATAATACCACTAGGCCATTGCCTCCATGATTCATTATGATCATGGATCATCATCTAAATCAACAGCCTGTTTCTGGTTTGTCCCCATATCCTTTGATCCCGTTAGCCCCAAGTGCACATCCAACCTTTTCCTAAAATCATACAATCACTTGGCTTTAACTGCTTTCTGTGATAACAAATTCCATAGACTTTGGTTGAGTGAATTTCTACTCATCTCAGTCCTAAATTATCTATCCTGGAGCCTTAGACTTTGACCCATGGTTCTGGACTCCCCCAGCATTGGGAACATCCCTCCTACATCTACCTCATTTAGTCCCACTAGAATTTTATAGGTTTCTATGAGATACCCTTCATCATTCTGAACTTCAGCAAGTATTATCCTAACCAATTCAAGCTCTCATTATACTTCAGTCCTGTCAAACCAGGAATCAGTTTGGCAAACCTTCCCCGCACCCTTCTACAGCAAGAACATCCTTCTGCAGATAAGGAGACCAAAACTGCACACAGTATTCCTGATATGGTCTCACCAAGGCCCAGTGTAACTCAACAAGACATCCCTGCTCCTGCACTCAAATCCTCTCATTATGAAGACTGACATACAGTTTGCCTTTTTGATCACCTGCTGATCTGCATGTTTACTTTCTCGGTGCACTTTCTCCTCTCTCAATTTATGGGCATTCAGATAATAATCTGGCTTCCTGCTTTTGCTCCCAAAGTCGATAACCTCACATTGATCCACATTATATTGCATCTTTATCCATTTGTCCACTCACTTAGCTTGTCCAAATCATACTGAAGCATCTTTGCATCCTCCTCACAGTTCACCCTTCCATCCCACTTTGTGTCATCTGCAAATTTTGAGAAATTACATTTAGTTCCCTCATCTAAATTATGCACATATATATTGTTAGTAGCTGTGGCCCAAGCACTGACCACTGCAGTACCCCACAGTCACTGCCAGCCTCTCAAAAAAAGATCTGTTTATGTTCCTATTCTTTGTTTCCTGTCTGTCAACCAATTCTCTGTCCATTTCAATACACAACACCCAATCATGTGCTTTAAATTTACAGACTATTCTCTTTCGTGGGACTTGGTTGAAAGTCTTCTGAAAGTTGAAGGAAACCACATCCACTGACTCACCAATAAGTCACATCCTCTCAAATTCCAGTACATTATCGAGCATGATGCCCTTTTATAAATCCATGCTGACTCTGTTCAATCTTGTCACTGTTTTCCAAGTGCTCAGCTATTAAAACTTTTAATCGGCTCATGTGTTTTCTCTACGACTGATGTCAGATTGATTGGTCTATAATTCATGGTTTTCTTTCTGCCTCCCTTAAAAAGGTTTACATCAGCTACCCTCCAATCTGTAGGAACTGTTCTAGAATGTATAGAAACTTGGATGATGACCACCAATGCATTCAATATTTCTAGGGCCACTTTCTTAACTATTGTAGGATATAGATTATTAGGTACTCATGATTTAGCAGCCTTCAATCCCATCAATTTTCCCAACATCATTTCCCTACTAATACAGATTTCCTTTAGCTCCTCCTTCTCACTTAACTCTATGCTCCCCAAAATTTCTGGTTTTTGTGTCCTTCATTGCGAACACAGATCCCAAGTACGTATTGAGTTGATCAGCCATTTTTTTGTTCCTCATTATAAACTCCTGTTTCTAAAGGGCCAACATTTGTATTCACCAATCTTTTTCTCTTCATATACCTCTCAAAACGATTACAGTCAGTTTTTAAAATTCCCCACAAGTTAACTCTCATACTCTACTTACCCCTTCTTAATCAATCCCTACATCCTCTCTTGTTGAATGCTAAACTGCTCTCACTCCACAGGCCTATTGTTTTTCCTGGCCATGTGGAGGCCTCTTCCTTAAATCTGACATTATCTCTAATTTCCCTGGTAAGCCACAGTTTTGTCACCTTTCACACTTTATATTTTCACCATGCAGGAATGAACTGTTGTTACAGTTCACCCATGAGCTCATTGAACATTTGCCATTTTCTTCCCATCCTCATCCCTTTAAGTAATGTTCCCTATCACCCAATCTATCAAAGCCAACTCGCACCTCATACCATTATAGTTTCCTACATTTATATTCAGGACTCTAGCTGCAGATTTGGTTATGTTACTCTCCATCTTAATTAGGGTCATTCATCCCCAAAGAGCCTTGTACAACTAGACTGCTAAGTATGCCTTGCTCACTGCACCATGCCCAGTCTAGGATGGCCTCTTCTCTAATTGATTCCTCAACGTATTGGTCCACAAAACTATCCTGTATACACTCTAAGAATTCCTCCTGCACAGTATTGTTAGTGATTTGATTTCCCCAAACTGTATGCAGATTAGAGTCAGTCATAATTATACATGTTTCTTTATTGCATATGTCTCTAATTTCCTGCGTAATGTCATTCCCAA
Organism: Ginglymostoma cirratum; assembly: GCA_024137785.1. Lineage (NCBI taxonomy): Eukaryota > Metazoa > Chordata > Chondrichthyes > Orectolobiformes > Ginglymostomatidae > Ginglymostoma > Ginglymostoma cirratum. The sequence goes on along the minus strand of JAHRHZ010000034.1, from coordinate 29,257,439 downwards.
CATATTGTACATTGCCATATTGCATTCCATCTGTCAGATTTTTGCTCACTCACTTTGCAAACCTGCAACTAATGTAAATAGAGATAACAAGCTTGGGGCTGGATGAACACAGCAGGTCAAGCAGCATCATAGGAGCAGGAAAACTTGACGTTTCGGGCCTAGACCCTTCATCAGAAAAGGGTCTAGGC
>JAHRHZ010000034.1:29244818-29256851 GCA_024137785.1 Ginglymostoma cirratum | reverse complement strand
GAAAGACGGAGATTGAGGGGGGACCTGATTGAGGTCTACAAAATCATGAGAGGTATAGACAGGGTAGATAGCAAGAAGCTTTTTCCCAGAGTGGGGGACTCAATTACTAGGGGTCACAATTTCAAGGTGAGGGGGGAAAAGTTTAATGGAGGGATATGCGTGGAAAGATCTTTACGCAGAGGGTGGTGAGTGCCTGGAACGCGTTGTCAGCGGAGGTGGTATAGACGGGCATGATAGCGTCATTTAAGATGTATCTAGACAGATACATGAATGGACAGGGAGCAGAGGGATACAGATCCTTGGAAAATAGGCAACAGGTTTAGATAGAGGATCTGGATCGGCGCAGGCTTGGAAGGCTGAAGAGCCTGTTCCTGTGCTGTAATTTTCTTTGTTCTTTAGACCTTGAAATCTCCCAGATTGTAGAAGCTGGGAAAGTCTAAACTCTCAGTTTTGAAAGTATTCATGTCAGAAGATTTTGCAATTTATTGGAATGAACTGGAGAGAATCAGTTAAGTCAAACTTGAAGATCTGATTTTAAGGCATAATTTCACTGGATTTGAGTCTCTGCAAAAGGATAGTGTCAGGCAAGGGATAAGACTTGGCTTTCCTGTATGTTTACTGATCTTTCAAACTACTTTCTGCATTTGGATCACTTTGTTTGCTTCTTTCATTGTTTTCATATTATCTGTAATAATCTTCTATTCTTAAACTCTACAACCTCAAATGACTATGCTTTTGTGACGACCATTATGTTAACTAATTTTGTTTTCAGAAGTACAATTTATCGAGCCATGTTTCATTCTGGGGTTTGGCTTATCTGATAGTACCATCAACTGGGATTGTAATTAGTTCAACACAATTTGCAAGTACATGACTTCGCACCAGCAAGCAGCAGCCTTGGAAGGGAATCACAACGATTTATGGTAAAGGGAAAGCCATTCAGTCCATCATAGGTAGGTGAGGGAGCAGAATGAGCAATTTCTGTTCAGCAGCCATCACATTTGCACAATGGAACAGAACCGAAGCAAGGTTATAACGTTAGCAGTATCAGGGTTCAGATATAAGCATAAAACAACCAATATTTCAAGACTGAAGACAGCACTAGAATCTGTGCCTGATAATGTTGTTATATTTATTCTTTCACCGGATGTGGGCATTGCTGACTTGATCCCCATTTATTGGGGCGGCACAGTGGCTCAGTGGCGAGCACTGCTGCCTCACAGCACCAGGGGCCTGGGTTCGATTCCACCCTTGAGTGACTGTTTGTGAGGAGTTTGCACATTCTCCCCATGTCTGCGTGGGCTTCCATCAGGTGCTCTGGTTTCCTCCCACAGTCCAAAGATGTGCAGGCTAGGTAGATTGGCCATGCTAAATTGCTCATAGTGTTCAGGGATGTGTAGCTTAGGTGGGTCATAGGGGGATGGGCTGGGTGGGATGCTTGGAGGGTTGGTGTGGACTTGTTGGGCTGAAGGGCCTGTTTCCACACTGTAGGGATTTCATAACTTCTAATTTATTGACCATTCCTAATTACTCTTGTGGTGGTAAGCTGCTTGAGTGAATGTCTGCACTGGGGGTGGGGTTGGCATACCTAAAGTGCGAGAAGCAAGTTCCAGGATTTTGGTCCAGGAACAGTGAAGGAATGGCGATGAGGTTCCAAGTCAGGATGTGGGTCTTGGAAGTGAACTTGTAGGTGATGGTGTAGACCCATGCACCTGACACCCTTTTACATGGTAGAAGCTGCGGATTTGGAAGTTGCTGTCAAAAGAGGGTGAATTACTGCAGCACATTTTGTAGATGATACATTGCTGTCACTGTGCATTGGTGGTGGTAGAGGACATGAATATTTGAGGTGATAGGGTGCCAATCACATGGACAACTTTGTCTTGGATTATATTCAGCTCCTTAAGTGTTTTTGGAGTTGCATTTATCCAGGAAAGTGAAGAACATTCCATCACACCTAAACTGTGCTTCGCACAAGCTTCAGGGAGATATGAGCTGCCGAAATCCTAGCTTCTCATCTTTTGTAACAACAGCAGATATATGGCTAGTCCAGGTCAGTCTCTGGTCAATAGGAATCTCTAGCATATTAACAGTGGGGGATTCAGCAACAGTAAAGCCATTGAATATCAAAGGTAAATGGCCAGAATCTTATTTGTTGAAGATGGTCATTGTACTTGTGTGGTGTGAATTTTACTTGCGTCTTATCAGCCTAACCCTGAATGTTGTCCTGGTCTTGCTACATATAGGCCCAACCTGCTTCAGCATTTCAGGAATTGTGAATGATGCTGAAGTTGTGCAATCATCAGCAAACACCCAATTTCTGAACTAATGATGGAGGGAAGGTCAGTAAGAAGCAGCTGAAGATTGTTGGATGTAGGACATTATGATAAGGAACTCCTACAATAATGCCGTGAAATTAAATCACTGACCTCCATTAATTGCAATAATCTTCCTTTGTCCGAAGTACATCTTAAACCAATAGACAGCTTTCCTTCTGACTGCGATTCCAGTTTTGTTAAGGCACCTTGATGCCACCCTCAAGTTCCTTCGACCCGAAGGCATGAGACTTCATGGGTACAGAGTCAGAGTCAATGTTGAAAATTTCTAGGGCAACTTTCTCCCAGTGGTATGACTCTGTGCTTTGCCTGGCCACTCTGTGCTTTGAGAGGTTTGTAAGGACAACTTTGCAGGGCTGGTTGTTGTGTTGTCGTTTTTGGTCAATGTTGAGTAGTCCATTAGTTTAATTCATTTTGAGACTCTGCAGCAGTCTGATATAACTGAGTGCCTAAATCAGTGATTTCAGAAGACAGTTAAGAGACAATCACATTGCTGAGGGTCTGGCATCACATAGGCCAGACAAAGTAAGGCTGGCACATTTCCTTCCCTCAACGGCATCAGTGTGTTTTGTATGATAACGAACAATGGTTTTATAATCACTATTACTGAGATTAGATTTTTATTTCCAGATTTAGTAATAGAATGCAAATTCCACCAGCTGCCATTGTGGGATTTGAACACATGTAACGAAAGCTTCTGGACTGCGAGTACAGTGACATGACTGCAGAACCCACCATTTCCCCAAAATCTGTCAAGACAGTTTAGTGTACTAACAATCATTTTCGGCATGCTTTAGAATGTAGCAATTGGCCTTGCGGTTCTTATTAGTTTTTGGCTGGGATGGAAAAGCCCTGAAGATGCTCTCAATGCTCACTAGCTTTCAGACACAGCCCTTCACAATGTTAGAAACAGAAATAAATGAATTCAGATAAGTTTGCTCAGTAGTTGAAAAACAGCTGCTGATATGTGGTGTAGTGAGTGGCATATGAATGACTGAAGAAGATTATTTCAAACTAATTTTTGTTTTAACATACCTCATCATACTATATGGTAGTGCCTCAACTTGAACTTTTCTTATTAAACAATGACACTGCTTAACTAAAATACCAGTATAGCTGTTTTCTGCTGAAACTAAGCCCCCAGCACTTGTGCCACTGAGCAGCCATGACACAAAAACTGATGATACTAACTGTGATGCAACACTGCTGGTAGCCTTGTGCCTCCTCTGACTGAAACTCCACAGATTTCTGAACAACGTTTGAGGCAAAAAATGACATTTTTCTGGAGCTGCAACACAATACTTCTTATTTCTATACTTAAGCATCAAGATTTTGCACAGGACATGAGCAATGTATCTGCAACTATTTTAGTCAACTTTTTTAAAAAATTAAAAGTTGTAAATTTACATTACATGTGTGAAATAAAGCAATAATGAACTGCTGGTAGGTATCATTTTAAATATGGAGCTCTAAACTCCCACAGTGAGAAAATACCCTGAGCTGCATTTCTTGCTAATGCTAATGTTGAAAATGAACAGCAAAAACCCTCCAGAAAAATGGATATTCGTGAATGCTGCCATGTACTTTGGAAGAAATGTCAAAATCTTTCAGATGCTGGGATATTACACTTTGCCAATTTTTTTTCCTGAGCTGCTACCAAGTAACCTCTATAACTTTGTGACCCCAGGCAATGGAAATGGTTTTATTATATATGTCAACTGCAACCATCTTCAAAGGTATGTTTTAAGAAAAGCAGTAAGAAAAAAGGCAAATCTGTCGAAATGAGCAGCCAAAAATCACCTTTATCTGTCATTTTAAACAAACAGAATAACTTAAATTCGATTTATTATTTTACATTTATTTAATGATGACATTATGCAGTGTATCTTATTTTTGGCATTGCACTGAAGTGAAATGGAAGTAGTTTAGCAGCAGTAGGATTGCTGAATTGTGTCATTTTTAGGGTTGTTTTTCAGACTGGAGGCCTGTGACCAGTGGCTTTCCACAGCGATCAGTACTGGGTCCACTTTTGTTTGTCACTTATATAAATGACTTGGATGAGAATATAAGAGGCATGGTTAGGAAGTTTGCAGATGACACCAAAATTGGTGGCATAGTGAACAGTGAAGAAGGTTTTCTGAGAATACAGAGATCTTGATCAACTGTGTTGACGGGCTGAGGAATGGTAGGTGGAGTTTAAGTAGGATAAATGTGATGCATTGCAATTTGGTAATACAAACAAGGATAGGACCTAGACAATTAATGGTATTACCCTGGGTAATATTGTGGAACAGGAAGACCTAGGGGCTCAGGTACATAATTCTTTGAAATTTGTGTCACGGGTAGACAGGGTGGTTAAGAAGGTATTTAGTCCACTAGCCACCATTGCTCAGACATTTGGATATATGAGTTGGGACATCATGTTGAGATTGTACAGAGCTTTGGTGAAGCCTCTTCTGGAATACAGTGTGCAGTTCTGCTCACCTTGTTCTAGGAAGCACATTATTAAAATAGAGTGGGTTCAGAAAAGAATTACCAGGATGTTTCCCGGAATGGAAATTTTGAGATATAAAAATAGATTGGAAAGGCGAAGACATTTTTTTCACTGGACCCTAGGAGAGAGGGGCTGACCTTATAGAGCTTAATAAAATCATGAGGGGCATAGACAAAATGAATAGCAAGTGTCTTTTCCCGAGGGTGGGGATTTCAAAACTAGGTGGCATATTTTTAAGGTGAGAGAAGAAAGATATATGAAAAGGACATGAAGGGCAAAACTTTTTTTTTTTTTTAACACAGAGAGTGGTTCGCGTGTGGAATGAACATCCAGAGGAATGGTGGATGCAGGTACAGTTACAACGTTTAAAAGATATTTGGATAAGTTCATGAATAGGAATAGTTTGTAGGGATATGGGCCAAGCACAGGCAGGTGGAAATAGTTTAGTTTAGGAACATGATCGGCATGGGCTGGTTGGTTGAAAAGGTCTATTTCCATGCTGTATGCCTTTATGATTCTATGACTGACTCTACTCAAGACCATTTGGAAGCAACTGTAATGTTTATGCTGCACATCTTGCACAAGGTTTGAGAAACAACTTGATAAATGTTCTGAACAAAAATGTTAAAAAGGGTCTCAATTGAGGTGTTGAATCACAGAGATTTTGCATGTTATAGCCAACTATCATATTTGCTACATTCTAATATTAGAAATTTAATCAACAGAGGCCACATCCACAGAACTACTCTGTCCTAAGTTTTGGAGCTTGGAAATCAGCACCAGCTTACAGTTTAAAGCAATCAAATATCAGGTTCAGCGTCAAAAACAGAAGGATACCCCAAATGCAACGTGATACAAATCTGAGCAAGAAGTACCGGTTTTACTTTAATTGTAAAATTGTGGTTAGTACAGAACCAAAATGTTTGATCATATAACTTACACAGAAAATGCTTATACTTTTAGGCTGGATCCATTCAAAACCTTTATCCATACTGAATGAAAATGGAGAATTTTAGAAAAACATTACATCATTTCAATCTGAAATCAGAAATTTATGAAGCTCTCAGCAATATAAAAAGTAAGATTTGGGTCAAGTGTTCAAAAAATCCATCACACCAGGAGATTGCCATTCTTGCATGCATTATTGGATCTCAACTCCTTTTCCCTCAGCTGATGAATCAGTCCTTCTCCATGTTGAACACCAACTGGAAATAACACTGAGGGTAGTGTGGGGGCATGATCAAAATATGTAACCTAACCATCTCTCCTCAATGTATAATAATCATTAACATCGCTGAATCCACAAATGTGAACAGCCTGGAGCTTATCATTGAGTATAAACTGAACCAGCTACAAGAGCAGGTCAAAGGGACAGTAATTAAATTTAAGGAGGAGTCAGACGGATTTTTAATTGGTCATGGGTTGAAGAGTTATGGGGAGAAGGCAGGAAAATGAGGGTGAGGAGCATATCGGCCATGACTAAATGGCAGAGCAGACTTCGAGGGGCTGAATGGCCTAATTCTGCCCCTATGGCTTATAAACTTACGAACGTACAAAGGTCAGGAATCCTTCAATTAGTGACTCAGTACCTGACTCTTCAATGCCGGTGTCAAAATCTACAATTATGAAATGAAACATTCTCCACTTGGGTGGATAAGTACAGCTCCAATAACATTCAAGCAGTTTAATAGTATCAAGGACAAAGCAGTCCACTTGCTTCTTCATCTTCACCATCTTCATCATTCACCACCTTCACCACAGATGCACAGCGACAGTCATGTTACAGTTCTCAGTAACTTGAGAAACCTGCGTTGATAGCACCTTCCAAACCCATGATCTGATGCATGGGAACACTACCACATGTAGGTTTCCCTCCAAGCCACACAAAATCCTGATTTGGAACTCAATCATTTTTTCTTCCCTGTCGCTGGGTCAATATCCTAGAAATCCCTCCCTTACAGCTGTGGGTATACAAACACCATGTGGACTGCAGCGGTTCAAGACGCCAACTTGCCATTGCCTTCTCCATTACAATTAGGAATGGGCAATGAATAATGGCATGGCGACCAATGCTCATATCCCATGAACAAAGTTAAAAAAACAAAATTCCTACGTTTATGTTGGTTTTTATATTGTAATAAACACCATCATTCCACTTGCTCAATTTTTTTACCTTCTTTAGGTACATATCAATTGGGAAAATGAATTGAGTTGGACGGAGAGGGATTTCTCAAAATATAGCAAAGGACAAACCAATGGATCTAAAATACCTTGTTCAACAGGAATACTTGAGTCTCCATAGGCTGTTTTTCAATATATCTTCCAGATTCAGATTCAGATTTTAGAATCCTGTACATTTGTGCCTAATTCATAACATTTATTAGAAACATTTCTTGTGATTAAATGTATTTCATCAGAGTTGGATTATTACATATCACTCCATTTAATAAGCCTGTTAACAAAGATGATTGCGAGTTAAGAAATTCGCTACATCAAATGCTAATCCTTTAAAGTGCACTGACAAAGTGAACAAAAAGTGACAAAGCTGAAATTTTATGCACATATCTGGGCTTCGAACAGAACTTCTTTCTCTTTGTGGTTTTTAAGATACTTGGAGTATTGCGTACAGTTCTGGTCGCCACATTATAGGAAGGATGTGGAAGCATTGGAAAGGGTGCAGAGGAGATTTACCAGGATGTTGCCTGGTATGGAGGGTAGGTCTTATGAGGAAAGGCTGAGGGAGTTGAGGCTGTTTTCGTTAAGAGAGAAGAAGGTTAACAGGTGACTTAACGGAGACATACAAGATGAACAGAGGATTAGATAGGGTGGACAGTGAGAGCCTTTTCCTCGGATGGTGACGGCTAGCACGAGGGGACGTAGCTTTAAGTTGAGGGGTGATAGATATAGGACAGATGTCAGAGGTAGATTCTTTACTCCGAGAGTAGTAAGGGCGTGGAATGTTCTGCCTGCAACAGTAGTAGACTCGCCAACTTTAAGGGCATTTAAATGGTCATTGGATAAACACGTGGATGATAAGGGAATAGTGTAGGTTAGATGGGCTTCAAATTGGTTTCACAGGTCGGCGTAACATTGAGGGCCGAAGGGCCTGTACTGCACTGTAATGTTCTATGTTCTAACTTTGGCAACAAACCTCAAGTAAAAGGGTTTTATTTAGACTGCATGCTAACACGTGTTACATGCTCTCACCTTGAGATGTGGCTGTGATAGCAGCTTCACCAGTTCTCTGATCTCACTGTTCATTGGTGTGCTGTGCAGATCCTCAGTGAGCTATGAAATAGAATAAAATAACAGAAAATTCAGGGAAATATTATTTTCACTCGTTGCATTTGTGACATCTGAAAATTTCTCTGTTTAAAGCCATTACTTTCCTGCTTGTGCATAGAAAGACTAGCATGAATAATAACAGATCATTAATCACCAGACTTTTTACCGATTCCTCAGTGGGCCAACTTTGGCAGGACACTTCAGCTTACTTCAGTTCAACTAACGGTATGTGGAAAGTCTTCAGCAAGACCCTGCTTTGATTTATTCCATAGACGGGTGGTACTAACTGTATAGAAAAAGTCTTTGCAAATAAAACATGGGTCGAACAGAAGCAGAAACAATTCCTGACTGTCACTTGGAAATGTGTACAAATTAGTGCAGTGATGCAAGCTATAACACTATGTGAAGACTGTACTGCTGTTCTAACCCTGTTGATCAAGGTGCCCTCACCCGATTCCTGGAGATGGCACCCATTCATTTCAGGAGATGATGGAATGCACCTGGAGCGTATATCAGTCTGGATCAAGTTCTCTGTTTTAGAAGCAGAAGGTAATTGGTGAGTGAAAGTCCCTTCACGGTTGGCACAGGTGAATAGCACTGACTCAAGGTCAACTGATGGCCTTTTTCCTTCTGCTGGGTTCTCTTTTCTGGTATTTGGTTATTTCTTATGTCCTGTCCTGTGCTTTTTCCAAGCCCTTCCTGATGTGTCTCCAGGCACTCCAGTCAGCAAGTGTCAATTTCAATCAGCCTGAGATCTCATATGTTGACATGCATAGGTCACAAACATAGGTGACCTGTTAATCTCATGCCAACGCCAGAGAGCATGCCTTTGGCGATGCTGCAACACCTCTTCAGTTCACATGGTCCGACCAAAAGAGTTGCCACTGACTCATGAGGACAGCAAGTTTTTTGGGGGGACATTGGGTTTCCCTGTTTGTTGATGTATGTCTGCACTCAGCACTCCATCCTCCAAGAAGAAGCCCAATATCCTATTTGTTTGGTATTTGCAATGAATTTGCTGTTAGTTGAGGCAACACTTTTCAATTCTGACATAACAGCACTAAGAGACAAGCTGTCAGTAACTATTCGTCCACAGTATGTGAAGCTGTCAAGAGTAGGTTGCCAATGTTGAAGGTGGATTCTCTAAGCCCTGGCTTTCACTTTGGTCTTCCTGATGATTCATGCTGACTAAATGCTCAATGAAGTACATGTGGCACGCAATGGCTGACAACATTCCAATTGCATGGAGTTGAAATCTTCAAAGAAAAATACTCTTCTCTTCTGAATTTGATTACTAACAAGAACTCAGAACTACAATTTTCACTAAATTTCCAGAGTTAACAAACCGGTTCATTACTAGTAGACAGTAAGGACCGCAGATGCTGGAAGCCAGAGTCAATAGATATGAAGCTGGAAAAGCACAGCATCTGAGGAGCAGACAGTCAACCCTTCATCAGCACGGGGGAGGCGGAGGGGAGCACAGAAATAAACAGAGGGAGGGTGTGGGGCTGGGGGCAGGGTAGATGGGTTGGTGATAGGCAGATACAGGTAGGAGGTTAATGTGATTGATCAGTGGGAAGGGTGGAGCAGATATGTGAGTAGGAAGATGGACAGGTGAGGTCAGGTCAGGGAAGCAAGTTGGGGTGGGGGTAGGGCTGAACATGAGATAAAGCAGGGGGTGGAGGGATCTTGAAGCTGGTGAAGTCAATATTGAGGCCATCGGGCTGTAAGCTTCAGAGGAGAAATATCAAGTGTTGTTCCTCCAATTTACACTTGGCCTCACTCTGATAGTGGAGGAGGCCAAGGATGGGGAGTGGGAGGGGGAGTTAAACTGGATGGCAACTAGAAGGTTCGGAGATTCATGTACACTTCATCCAATCTGATCTACTGCATCCATTACTCCTGATGTGGTCTCGTCTATAGCAGGGAGACCGAACGCAGACTCGGGGGCCGGTTCATGGAGCATCTGTGCTCTGCACGCACCAACCAACCCAACCTTCTGGTTGCCGTCCATTTTAATTCACCCTCACACTCCCCTGACGACATGTCCATCCTTGGCCTCCTCCTCAAAGTGAGGCCAAATGTAAACTGGAGGAACAACACCTGATAATTTGCCTCGGTAACTTACAGCCCAAGGCCTTAATATTGGCGTCACCAGCTTCAAAATCCCTCTATCCCCAGCATTATCCTATGTCCAGCCCTCCTACCCCTCGCCTCACTGACGTGACCTAACCTTTCCATCTTCCTACTCACCTAGCTGCTCTACCCTTCCCACTGTCCAATCACAAGAACCCTCTACCTGTATTTGCCTATCACCAACCCAACTACCCTGCCCCCATGCCTGCCTCCCTCCCTCGATTTACTTCTGGGTGGCCCTCCACCCCCCCAGTCCTGACGAAGGGTTTCTGCCCAAAACGCTGACTTTCTTGCTCCTTGGAATGTGTCTGACCTGCTGTGCTTTTCCAGCTTCACATCTATTGACATTGGGTCATTACTAGACTTGGCTGAACCACCTAAAGCATGGTTCCACTTCTCTCTACCAAAACTGCTTGTTGTTCCAGGGTCACCCTTAAATGCAAAGATAAGCCCAGCTGCTCGACTTCATTACAATCATTTTTGAGCACTGCTGAAAAGTGTCAACTTTTATCGAAACTTTTCTTCTTGCCTTCATCAGCAACGTTCCTGAGAAATTCCTTGACAACCTGCCCGATTTAAAATTTGAACAAAGTTTGAAGTTGAAAGTCATCATCAAATCCCCCACATGGACTTTGCAAGCAATGTTGTGGGTAGTTCACTGCCTGCTCCATGGACCCTACTGCACCAACCTGCTGATCTCACAAACTCCTTTAGTAGCCCCCAAGTCAATTAGTATTGCTAACGGCTCCCATCTGTTCGGGTGCTATAGTCCTCTTCTTTAGATTTGCTGTCATCTCCACTCTATTTAAATAAAAATAAGCATTTGTAACCCCTTGCTCTTTGCAAAGTGAATATTTATTCATGCACAGGATATGGTGTTGCTAGCTGGGCCAGCATTTATTGTCAGTTCCTATTTGCCCAGAGGGTAGTTAAAAGTCAACCATATTGCTATGGGTCCGGAGTCACAGGTCGACAGGACCAGGTAAGGTTAGCAGTTTCCTTCCCAAAAGGATATGAGTGACATGATGGGTTTTCTAACTATTAACAACTGCTCTGTAGTCATGATTATATGCTTAATTCCAGATTTCTACTGAATTTAAATTCCACCATCTGCAGTGGTAGGATTCAAAAGTGGGCCCCCAGGACACAACCTGGGATTTTGTATTAATAGTCCCACAATAATACCACAAGGCCATCACCTCCCCTCGTAGTGCAATGTTACCTCTAAAACCTGTGCCCACTGTTCTTGTAATTCCATGTCGAGCACTTCCAATCAGATTTCTGTCCAACACCATTCTGAAAAAGTTCTTAAGTCAGAAATGACTCAAAGTCAGACTATGATGAGGCAAATGATGCCACTTGTCCTGTAAAACCTGCCTGAAACTTTCCATCGTTGGTTACACCATTCACTAGTGTTACTTCTTAGTCACCTAACTTGGTGGAACTACTCTCACCTAATTTCATTATTACCTGTGCCTGTATTGGATTCTCATTCTGTTCTCACACGCTAAATTATGATTAACTACAATCTTTGCCCAACTTCTACAACTGGATGAGCAGAAATCCCCTCCAACTTACAATGACAAACACCGGTCCATGGTAACCAACTCCATCCCTCTACCTGAGATAAAAGGTACTGCAGATGCTGGAGAATCCGAGATAACAAGCATGGGGCTGGATGAACACAGCAGGTCAAGCAGCATCATAGGAGCAGGAAAACTTGACGTTTCGGGCCTTTTCTGATGAAGGGTTTAGGCCCGAAACGTCAAGTTTTCCTGCTCC
>JAHRHZ010000034.1:29224325-29244418 GCA_024137785.1 Ginglymostoma cirratum | reverse complement strand
TTTCTGATGAAGGGTTTAGGCCCGAAACGTCAAGTTTTCCTGCTCCTATGATGCTGCTTGACCTGCTGTGTTCATCCAGCCCCATGCTTGTTATCTCCATCCCTCTACCTGGCAACTATGAGAAAATGAAACAGACCATTCATAATCTTGTGCCATACCTACCGATGCTAAGCATCCAATCACAAATCATGTCATCTAATTCCACTTTTGTAACATTACAAAACTCCATCAACTTACCTGTTGCTGAACCCTCACCCATCCCTATAATGTTGAATATGCCATTGATCTCTTGGTCAGCACCCAAACTTCCACACTCCATAACCACAATTCATCTAAAACTCTGCTGCTCTCGTCTTAACTTGCAATAAGGGGCATTACTATACAACCTCTATGTTCAATGATCCATACTGAGAGGTTTCTAGAATGACAGTCAATGTTAAAATTGTCAGCTTTGGTTTCTAATCCCTCCAAAGCCTCACTGCTCCATGTCTTTTGCTACAACCAGCGAACTTCTCAATTTTTTTATGGTTCTAGATCGGTTATCTCAAAATATGAGGCTCCCAGGTGAGGAGGGGTTAACGGACTCCCTTTGGTTATTCACTTGCCCCCTCTGTTGATCAAAGCAAGGTTAACTTTCTCCCAAAGAAATACATGCATATTTTTAAAAGGAGGCAATTTAAACAAGATTTCTTCAAGTAACAAAAACAGTGAGTTTATGATTGACAGACAGAAGAAATAGTATCACAACACATACTGATACACACATTTGTGAAGAATGGATAGTCAAACAGTGAATGAGTTCACATCTAGGACATCAGGCCATTAGCACACACGGATGAGTGTTACAGTTAGTTTTTAACCTTTTCGTGTATTTCTGGAAGGTCAAAATTCACAAGATTCTGCACAGATGGCTTACTGTCCTCAAGGCAGTCAGCCCTGTTGTCACCTCTTTGTTATATTTCTTAGTTTAAAACTTCCCTGACACACCAGCTGTGACATTCAATGGGTCCCACAGAGATCTTTGTCAGCTAGCGACTGAACTTATATCTGCAGATATTATTAATTGCAGCAGACTTCCTCTAAAGTGACATTTTGAAATTTAAGATTAACCACAATCATGGTACTTTTGGGGTCCGTTTTGTCATCATGACGCTTTGTAAACTTTTTCAACACTACAATGCAGCTTTGTGCTTATGTGGCTGCTCAGTGAAATGTCCAGGTAAGCTGAAAACCAGCACTTTAATCGAGTATCATTTTTTTAAACTGATTTTTGATAAATGTATTTAATCTTATAAAACACGTAAAAACATATTTACACCTGGCACCAATCTTGAATCTAATTAGAACTCGTAAACTTTAGCTTACTTCTCTCAAAGTTTAATCTTTAATTCTAATCGATTTAAGTCTTAAAGTTAAGTCCTACATCCCAGTTTAACTTATTTCACCCTAGATGATCAAGCCTTCATCTACCTGGGTGACAAGCTCTGGAATTTCCTCCTTAAACCTCTCCACCTTTCTACCTTGCTCTCCTTTAAAATGGTCCTTAAAACTTGTTTGAACAAGTTTTTGGTCATATGCCCTAGTATCTCCTTGTATAGCTATGTGTCAAATTTTGATGGATACCATTTTAGTGAAGCACTTGGAATGTTTTGCTACATTTAAGGCTCATACAAATACAAGTTGCTGTTGTCATTATATTTCAGGAGGTTTCACTACTTACCAGAATTCAATCTGGTAGATTTCACTCCTGACTTGTATTGCAATCACTAACAGCTTCAAGCTGGAACCACTCTAAAGACTAATAATACTCTTAGTGGATGGGTGTTAAAAGGTTCCACAATGAAGACTTTTCCAAGTTTTTTTTTGCGCAGAAAGCAACAGCCAGAATAGCCATGCGTCATTCTCTTGTCAAAGACATGTGCAAATGATGCAATGATATGGCAAAGCTGTAAATCACATCAAAAAATGTAGTTGTAAACAAATGACCAACAGTTTTCCATTAAAAGTGCTCCTTTAAAGCACATTAACCCCCAAAACATAAGATTGTTAAGTTTCACAGTGCAAGATAAGAATAATAAAACATTTATGAAGTTGCACAAACAGAATCAGTAAGATGGAATTGAACAAAGAACAGTACATCACAGGAACAGACCCTTCAGCCCACCAAGACTGCATTAAAGTTTCACAAGTTTTGTAATGCATTAAAGAGCTGTAATATTTATACAATTAGAAAAAAATATCGAAATTAGGCTTTTTATCCAATTTTTGGTTGAAATAATTTGGCTCAGATTACACACATCTGTCATTCAAGTACTTAACTGACTGATCAACATAACCACTACTCAAACATTTTATCTGAACCTGAAACTAAAGTTCTTTTCCTTTCCTCCTCCCCAGCAGTGAAGTTAGTTAGTTGGATGGGGGCAGCGGTCAACTTCCTACAGCATTTGCAGAAACACTTGCGTATAGATAGTGTGTGGAAGAATACTGTGAAACATAACCACTGTACTTATTAACCTTTTCTTTAAATGAAGCAAACTTGCGATGCACGCAGACAGATTTAGGACAAGGTTTTGCTGTTTTCTTTTGTTGAGACACAGGGTATACTATATTACGTTGGTGGGGGAGATTAACTCAAATTAGGTCATCAATCCTCATCTCCCAATCTGTTTATATTACCACTGTACACTCAATTTTGGCAAACAGCTTTTGTCTTGAAGCCAATAAAAACCAATCTTATGGCAGAAAAGTGGTGCATGTGTTGTCACCATTATCAACTAATTTATACAACGAAATTAATGGAATTGAAATATTATTTCACACAAAAATGTGAAATATATCTGTTTTCCTCCGTCTCTCATTCCTTGATTCTTTCCATTTTACTCAGTTTAGTCTTTATTCTGCCTCCTAAATATTCTGCTATTGCCAACTATATCGGCATTTATGGCTTTCTTTGTCTCCTGTCCCACGGTTATGCTCTCTGCATTTCTCTTGCTGATTGCCATAGCATTCTATGCCTTTCACACTCTCTTTCTCAATGAAAGAGATTTTAAGGTACATAATAAACATAAGTAGCTTATTTGTTGTTGTTAGGACATAAATGTTTTATTTTTTTTTTAGACTAGATATTCCTGTCAGCCACCAAGCAAATGGTGTGGGACATTTGGAATGTTTGTGAACCAAGGCAAACAAATGTGATTCTCCATTAACAATTCAAGTGAAAAATTATTGATTGAGTACACAGAGTTTGAACCAAGAAAGGTCAGTTAGAATATTTAACTCAATGTCAAATCAGATACAGAAAACAAAATGAGGAGACAGAGGGACAAAGCAGTTTGGATTAAAACGATAAGAGAAAGATGAAACAAAGAGGCAGTACACTTTTTTTGCATTTATTAAATCCCCAGCAGAAATTAAAATCTAAACAGAAGAGTGTCCACAATTGACAAAATTAAATTTCAACGTGTCAGAGAGATCATTTGGCAGTTAAGTGAGACATCACACCATTAAAGTGCACTTACACTGGATGAGTCAAGCCCTAATGTTTACTGGTAAGTTTAATAAAAGTACAGCAACTTCATAGTCCACACTTTTGAATCGGATGACTTGCCCCAGTGTGACGCCTTTGTCAGACAGCTTCTGGAGGAGCAAGGCAAGTTGGACAACAACTCTCTGATTTACACATTTTATTGCAGATATGTGGTCATTACAAATTGCTATTGTTTTAAAGATTAATGATGAGCGCTTCAACTTAGGGTTTCATGCCTCCAACTGATCAAAAAACTTTTTATTAAAACCCTCCATGTCCAGTAGTTACATAGCTTCTAAACAAAATACGTTTAAAGAAAATTGGATAAGCTGTTAAACCGAGGCCCCAACTGCTTTCTCACATTGATGCAAATAATTCCATGACATTAGTTTGTAGAACTGGATTTTACCCCAGTGTCCTGGTTAATACTTACTTCTCATCCAACAGGAACAAAAACATTATCTCTCCACTTATCACATTGTCATTTGTGGAAACTGCGTCACAACAGTGGCTCTGCTTCAAAGATCATTCGTTGGCTGTAAAGCACTATGGGAGACCAAAGTCATGAAAGATCCAATACAGATGGAATTTCTTTTTTTTTCCTTTCTTTTTTTTGGCACAGAGCAAGGAGCCTGGGGCCATAAATATGTAGGGGCTTGATTTCACATTGTTAGTTCAACCTGAAATGAGGATAATTCTCAGCTGAGTGTTAGTACACGGGTTCCGTCTCAACTGGAGTACAGGGCACAGTTCTGAGCAACAATTTAAGGCAAAATGTGATAGCTTGGGAGAAGACACAAACACGTTTCATGAGAACGGTTCCAGGCAGACTGACTTCAAATATAGAGGCAGATTGAAGAAATTGTGACTGATTTCTTTGAGGAGTAGGCTAGACACTGGCATAAAAAATTATGAGTTGTCTGGATAGAGTACTGCGGGAGAAACCGTTCTCATCTGTGGAGGGTTCAAAACTCAGAAGGTCCAGATTGAAGATAACTGGCAAAAGAAACACAACATAGGGAAATATCTTTGAACACAATAAATGGTGAGGATCGAGAATGCACTACCTGAAACTTTTATGGGAACAAGATCAATTGAGGGAATTCAAGACCATAAGAAATTGGAACAGGAATGGACCGTTCAGCCCCTTGATTTGGCTCCACCATTCAACAGGATCATAGCTGATTCGACACTCCTCTCTTCCACTTTCCCGCCCTTTCCAAATAACTCCCGATTACCTTACTGATCAAAATCTAACTCAGCCTTAAATATACACAAGGACTGTGACCCCACAGTTCCAAAGACTCTCAATCCCTGAGAGAACAAATTCCTTCTGATCTCAGTCTTAAATTCATGCCCCTTTACTTTGTGACTGTGTCTTCTGCTCTAGACTCACCTATGAGGGGTAATATCCTCTCAACATCTGCCCTCTTAAGAACCTTAAGAATTCTATATGTTTCAATGAAATCATCCCTCACTCTTCTGAACTCCAATGAGTACATTCCCAAGCTGTTTAAACTTTGCTCATAAGACAATCATTCCACACCAGGGAGCATCCTAGTGAACTTTCTCTGAACTGTCTTGAATGAAATATTATCTTTCCTTAAATAACGGGAAGAAAACTGCTCACACCACTCCAGATGTGATCTCACGAGCACCTCGTACAGTTACAGGAAAATTTCCCTGATCTTCTACTTCATCCCCTTGAAAGTAGGGTCAACATTCAATTAGCCCTCCTGATTACCTGCTGCACCTGCGCACTAGCTTTCTGTATTTTGCATACAAGTACATCCAAGTCCTTTTGTGTTATGGCTTTCTGAACTTTCTCTCTATTTAAGTAATACTCTACTTTTTTTCTCCCTTCCAAAATGAACAACTTCACATTTTCTCACATTATTCTTCATTTGTCAACTTCTTGCCCACTTACTTAACCTATCAATATCTCCTTTGAACCGTTTGCATCTCTCTCACAACCTGTTCTTCCACCTATTTTTGTCTCTTCTGCAAATTTGGTAATAATACATTTGCTTCCTTCCTCCAACTAATTAAAACATATTGTAAATAGTTGTGACCTCAGCGCTGATCCCTGTGGAATCCAATTCGAGTAGGAAATGGAAAATGTGTAAGGGCTGTGGGAAGAACACGGGATAGTGGCTCTAGGTAAAGTGCTCTTTAAGAGAACCAGCACAGATGAGGGTGAAAATGGCCACCTTCTGTGCTGTGACAAAAATTATGACTAGGAAAAAAGGTACAAACATGTAAATTAAGCCATGTTCTTATTGAAAGTTGGCGCAGACGTGAGGGGCTAAATTGTTTTCTCATCCTCCTTATTCTTGCCTTCTTGTGACTCTCTGCTTAAATGGTTATGTAGTCTTCAAAGATCAATTAAGACACCAATAATTATAGACTTACTCTTGTACGCAGTAAATAACATATGGAAGTCAAATAGACAAATAATGAACAAAGACACAAGTTGCTGGTAAAGCTCAGCAGGTCTGGCAGCATCTGTGGAGAAAAAAAAAATCAGAGTTCACGTTTCAGGTCCTGTGACCCTTCCTCAGAACAGAAGGCAGCCAATTTGTTCCTGATTTACAGCATCTGCCGTTCTTTTGGTTTATAGATAAATAATTAATTGTTTTAGGAGTAAATAATACCAATTAAAAAACTAAAATCTACATCAAAAGACTTGAATTAAACTCAGTTTTAAGTGTAAATGTGGCAGCACCAGAGAAATGAACCATGCTACCATCTCAATGGCATCAAAAAGGCAACAAATGTATTGCCTTAATAAATAGTCAGTTAAGACTGGGAAGGAATTTACACTTGGGAGTTATGACAGACCAGGCTCGGCCATTTTTTACTGGAGCGTAGGAGGTTGAGGGGTGACCTTAGAGATGTTTATAACGTCATGAGGGACATAAATGAGGTGAACAGCAAAGGTCTTTTCCCAAGAGTAGTGGAATGCCACACTAGACAGCATAGGTTTAGGGTGAGAGGAGAAAGTGTTTATAAGGGACCGGCGGGGGGTGGTGTGGAGGAAGTCGGGGAGGGGGGGGCGGGGGAACTTCTTCATACAGAGAGTGGTTCATACATGGAATCAACTGCAAGAGGAAGTGGTAGATGCAGGTACAGTTACAACATTTAAAAGGCATTTGGACAGGTACATGAATGGGAAAGGTTTGGGGGATATGGGCCAAACACAGGCAAATTGGACTAGTTTAGTTTGTGAAACCTGGACAGCACGGATGAGTTGGATTCAAACAAGGAGCTGATTGCTGGTGTGTCAGGTTGAACAGAAGGAGCAGAAGTAAAGTTCGGACATTACAAAATCCGAGTGGCAGGAAGGCAGCACAGAGTCAGAAAGTCATACAGCATGGAAACAGACACTTGAATCCAACTCGTCCGTGCTGTCCAGGTTTCATGAACTAAACTAGTCCAACTTGCCTGTGTTTGTCCCATATCCCCCAAACCTTTCCCATTCATGTACCTGTCCAAATGCCTTTTAAATTTTGTAACTGTACCTGCATCTACCACTTCCTCTTGCAGTTGATTCCATGTATGAATCACTCTCTGTATGAAGAAGCTCCCCCCCTCCCCGACTTCCTCCACACCACCCCACCCCGCTCCCTTATAAACACTTTCTCCTCTCACCTTAAACCTATGCTCTCTAGTTTGGAATTCCACTACCCTTGGGAAAAGACCTTTGCTGTTCACCTCATTTATGTCCCTCATGACTTTATAAACATCTCTAAGGTCTCCCCTCAACCTCCTACGCTCCAGTAAAAAATGTCCGAGTCTATCCATCCTTTCCTTATAACTTGAACTTTCCAGTTCCAGTAACATCTCAGTAAATCCATTCGGCACCTTTCCAATTTAATAATATCCTTCCTATAGTAGGATCTACGCACAGTATTCCAAAAGAGGCCTCACCAATGTTTTGTACAGCCGCAACATAACTTTCCAGCTTCTTTTTATTAATTTGTGGGTGTGGGCGTTGCTGGCTGGCCAGTATTTCTTGTCCATTCCTAGTTGCCCTTGAGAAGGTGGTGGTGAACTGCCTTCTTCAACTGCTGCAGTCCACCTGCTGTGGGTTGACCCACGTTGCCATTAGGGAGGAAATTCCAGGATTTTGGCCCAGCAGCAGTGAAGGAACTGTGATGTATTTCCAAGTCAGGATGCTGGGTGGCTTGGAGGGAACTTGAAGATGGTGGTGGTCCCATGCATCTGCTGCGCTTGTCCTTCCAGATGGAAGAGGTCATGGGTTTGGAAGGTGCTGTCAGAGGATCTTTGGTGAATTTCTGCACAGCATCTTGTCAATAGTACACACTGCTGCTACAGAGCATCAGTGGTGAAGGAAATGGATGCTTGTGGGTGTAGTGCCAATCAAGTGGGCTGCATTGTCCTAGAGGGTGTCAAGCTTCTTGAGTGTTGTTGGGGTTGCACTCATTCAGGCCAATGGGGAGTATTCCATCAACTCCTGACTTGTGCCTTGTAGGTGATGGACAGGCTTTGAGGATTCAGGAAGTGAGTTACTTGCTGGGGTTTTCCTAGCTTCTGACCTGCTCTTGTAGCCACCGTGAGTCCAGTTGAGTTTCTAGTCAATGAAAACCCCCAGGATGTTAATGGGGGGGGATGCAGAGATGGTAACACCATTGAATGCAAAGGAGAGATGGTTAGATTGTCTCTTATTGGTGATGGTCATAGCCTGGCATTTGTGTGGTACGAAAGTTACTTGTCAGCTCAAGCCTGATATTGTCCAGCTCTTGTTGTATTTAAACATGTACTGCTTCAGCATCTGAGTCGTCATGAATGGTGCTGAACAATGTTCGCTGGTGATCATATATCCCCACTACTGGCGTTATGCTGGAGGGAAGGTCATTGATGAAGCAGCTGAAGGTGGATGGGCTGAGGACACTACCTCGAGGAATTCCTGCAGAGATGTCCTGGATCTGAGATGATTGACCTCCAACAACCACGACCATCTTCCTACGTGTTAGCTATGACTCCAACCACAGGAGAGTTTGCCCCCTGATACCCATTGATTCCAGTTTTGCTAGGGCTGCTTGATACCACACTGGGTCGAATGCAGCCTTGATGTTATGAGCTGTCACTCTCACCTCACCTCTGGAATTCAGTTCTTTTGTCCATGTTTGAACCAAGGCTGTAATAAGTTCAGGAGCTGAGTGGCCCTGGCGGAACCCAAACTGAGCAGGTGCTGCTGGATAGTACTGTGGATGACACCTACCATCACTTTACTGATGATTGAGGGTAGACTGCTTGGGTGGTAATTGGCTGGGTTGGATTTGACCTGCTTTTTACATAAAGGACATATTGGGTAATTTTCCACATTGTCAGGTAGATACCAGTATTGTAACTGTACTGAAACAGCTTTCCCACAGGAGCGGAAAGTTCGAGAGCACAAGTCTTCAGTACTATTGTCGGAATGTTATCAGGGCCCGTAGCCTTTGCAACGGCCAGTGTCTCCACCCATTTCTTGATATCACGTGGAGTGAATCAAATTGGCTGAAGACTGGTATCTGTAATACCTGGGACCACTGGAGGAGGCAGAGATGGATCTGCCACTCGGCACTTCTGGCTGAAGACTGCTGCAAATGTTTCAGCCTCATCTTCTGCACTAATATGCTGGTTTCTTCCATCATTGAGGATGGGGATAGTTTTGCAGCCTCCTCCTCCAGTGGGTTGTTTAATTGTCCACCGCCATTCACAACTGGATGTGGCAGGACTCCAGAGCTTAGAGCTGACTCAGTGGTTGTGGGATCGCTTAGCTCGGTCTACCTCTTGCTGCTTATGCAGTTTGGCGCGCAAGTAGTCCTGTTTGGTGGCTGCACCAGGTTGACATCTCATCTTCAGGTATGCCTGCTGCTGCTCCTGGAATGCCCTCCTGCACTCTCCATTGAGCCAGAGTTGATCACCTAGCTTGATGGTAATGGTTGAGTGGGGAATATGCCAGTTCATGAGGCATATACTTCATGCTTTGACCAATGAAGACACGCATGCCAAATGCCTTCTTCAGCACCCTCCTTACCTGTAACACCACTTTCAAGTAGCTAGGTATCTGAACCTCTAGGTCTCTCTGTTTGACAACACTTCATGGGGCCCTACCATTAACTGTGTAAGTCCTGCCCCAGTTCGCCTTATCAAAATGCAACACCTCTCATTCATCTACATTAAACTCCATCTGCCACTCTTTGGCCCATTGGCCCAGCTGATCAAGACCGTTTTTCGGTCTTACAAACTTTCTTCACCGTCCACTATGCCATTAATGTTGGTGTAATCAGCAAACTTACTAACCATGGTTCCTATATTCTCATCCAAATTGTTACTATGAACAATAAACAGTAGATCTAGCACCGATCCCTGCAGATCACCGCTGGGTCACCGGCATCTAGTCTAATAAACAACCCTCTACCATTACCCTCGGTCTCCTACTGTCAAGCAAATTTTGCATACAGTTGGCAAGCTCTCCATGGGCCCCACGTGATCTTACTTCATTCATCAGTCTACCACATGTAAGCTCGTTGAAGGCCTTGCTAAAGTCCATGTAGACAACATCTACCACTCTTGCCTCATCTACCTTCTTGGTTACATCCTCAAAAAACTCAAACAAGTTTGAGAGACACGATTTTCCATGCACAAAGTTATACTTACTATTCCTAGCCAGTCCTTGCCTCTCCAAATGCAGAATCTCCTCCAAAAACCTATCAGTGACATCAAACTTACCAGCGTATAGTTCCCAGGCTTTTCTTTACAGTCTTTCTTAATTAAGGCACAACTGTAGCCACCCTTCTGTTTTAGGAATAGAGTATAATCCACCTATGGATGCAATAGAGTGAACCTCAAAGTGCACTAAGCAGAGTGCTGAGGCATTCATAATGAGGAACAACAGTGAAGGATCACGACAGTTGATAATTGGATGATGTAGCATCCTCCACCCCCAAAACAGATGAATGGATTTTATGAAATACCACTAAGACATTACAGTCAGCCACACTACAGGCATATTAGAATAATACATTAAGACAAAAGAATATTCATATGGATTACCTACAACAGGCAATACAAGAAAAATTCCACATATCTCCAAACAAGTTCTTTTTTTGTTAGGTGCAATTTCTAAACCTCACCGTATCTGGAAAACCCGGAGAAGCAATGTTTGTCATCTGCATGAAACCTAGAAATTCTCCAACCAGCTTTAACATAATTTTTCAAGCTGTTTCAAAATGGTTACAAAAAGGGTTAGACTGTACTGGATTCTACACATTATATACATGGAAGAATGGACAGTTAATGCAAAACAGATTTCAGCAAATTGTCTCAGTGTTTTAAATGCTTTTCTGATCTCATCGATTTCTTCTCACTTGACTTGCAGAATGGATAGCTCCCAGTGAACTAATTCAACTCTCGCAAACTGGTAACTTTCAAAATGCACCCAGAGACAGCAGAATTTCAGCCAATATGAAAGTTAATGAGACAAACAGGAGGCTGGAAGAACAGAGCAAGCCAGGCAGCATCTGGAGGAAAGGAACAGTCAATGTTTCAGGTATTACCCTTCTTCAGGACTGGATGTGGAGGTAGGAGGATCTGCAGATAAAGGGTGGGGGTGGTTGGGGAGGGTAGCAGAATGGTGGTGATAGGGTCACCAGTAGTAGGTACGACCTGGATGGTCGATAGGAGGGATGAATCCAGTTGGTAGCTGGAAGGGAGGCTCAGTAGGTGGAATAGGAGGGAAGAGGCAGGGTTGGGAGCCAGGGGATGGGTCGGAAGTTATTTAAAATTAGAGAACCCAATGTTGAGTCCTCTGAGCTATAGGGTAGAAGATAACGTGTTGTTTCTCAAATTTGCATTCTGAATCACTGTGACACTGGAGGAGGTCAAGGACGGACATGACAGAGGGGGAGTGGGGGATGGGTAGTGGACATGGGCAGTGCCCAGGAGGTTACGCTGGCCGTTACGGGCCAGGTGAAGATGTTCGGCAAAATGGTCACCTATTCTACGTTTGGTCTCACCAATGTAGAGGAGACCACGTCGGGAGGACTGATGCAGTAGACTAGTTTGGAGGAGATGCAGGTGAAGCTCTGTCTTACCTGGAAGGACTGTTTGGGGCCCTGGACGGAGGCGAGGGAATGGTGTGGGGGCAGGCGTTTCATCTTTTCCAGTTACGGGGAAGATACGGGGAGGGGGGAGGTGTTGGCGCGGTTGGTGGTGCGGAGTGTGGTGCAAACTAAAGAGTAGCAAAGCGAATGGTGCTTGCAGAGAGGGATGGGGAGTGGAAGATGTTCTGGGTGGTGGGGTCTAATTGGAGTCAGCAGAAGTGTATGAGGATGATACATTGGATGCAGAGGCTGGTGGGGTGGAAAGTGAGGACAAGGGAGACCTATCTTTATTAAGTCTGGGAGCTGGATAGTTTAGAGCTGCGGAGCTGGGAATAGAAGTGGCGCAGTGGAAAGCTGTTTGGATGACACAGGGAGGAAAAGAACGTTGTTTGAAAAAGAAGGATATCTGGGATGCTTGGGAGTGGAATTTCTCCTCGTCAGAGCAGATGTGATGGAATTGGGAAAACGGGATGGAATTTTTGCAGGATGCAGGTTGGGAGGAGCTGTAATCTAGGTAGCTACGGGAGTCAGTGGGTTTATATTAAACAGCAGTCCGTGAACTGTCACCAGTAAAGGAAATGGAGAGGTCGAGAAAGGGGAGGGAGGTGTCTGCGATAGACCAAGTAAATTTGAGGGCAGGATGGAAGTTGTTAGCCAAGTAAATGAACTGCTCTAGTTCAGCCTGGGTGCAGAATGCAGCACCGATGCAGCCATCGATGTAACGATGGCATTGTTCCCCAACTCTTCCGCCGTTCTGCTACCCATCCCCCCAACCCTTTATCTGCAGCTCCTCCTACCCCCACATCTAGCCCTGAAGAAGGGTAATACCCAAAACATTGACTTCTTCTTTCCTCCAGACACTGCCTGGCCTGCTGAGTTCTTCCAGCCTCCTGTTTGTCTACCTTGGATTCCAGCATCTGCAGTTTGTTTTAATCTCTATGAAAGTTAATCTGGGAAGCTAATGTGGTCCACTCATTTTATTCCGTTGTTTCAAACCTCACTTTCTCCACTCTTCTCCTCTGCGTTATATTTTTGAGAGTCTAAGTTTCTGCTGCATAAGCCTCTAAAGATTAAAATTCCTCTGCCATGCAGATGATTGCAGTACTAAGTCTGGCATTTTGAGTACGTTATGGAGATGTTGTTTGCTTTTAAAACATCTTTCCTGCATTAAGCGGTGGATACAGTTTGGGTGATACTGGTACAATGACAATAGAAAAATTCTAGTTTCAATAACTGGTTTTGTGAGGAGTTAGCAGATCTCTGTCATAAGCTGTCAGATACATGAGGGACATTTAAGCGACTCTTGGATAGGCACATGGATGATAGTAAAATGTGGGGTAAGCAGAGCAGTTGGTCTTAGTGGGTCAGCACAACATCGTGGGCCAAAGGGCTTGTATTGTGCTGTACTGTTCTACGTTCTATGTTCTAAAACAGCAACACGGACACAGTGAATTTAATAAACACAGATTGGAAGGAGTGCGGAAAGATAAGATGAGCTTTCCTTAATTTAACCTATTTTTCCAATCAATCAATCTGTTCAGAGATATTATTACACACCTCTGGAGCAGGTGAGAACTTGAATTTGGGCCTCTTGGCCCATGGGTAGGGATATTACCACTATGTCACGAGAGATATTAAGCGAGGATAGGATTGGCTACTGCTGAGGCTTTTGGTTGACTAGGTTCCACAAATTTGCACCCAATTAATCGTTTATAAGAATCTCTGAGAAGCTGCCAGCATTCGAAAACCATACTCCACCATGAGTCACCACAGGAAAGACAAGAAGAGAGGAGAAGACACAGAAAAGAAGCAAAGGACCAAATTCGATCATGAATAAAATGAGCTTTAGCTTAAAAAATTGCTCCGTTAACAATGCACCTATGAAGAATATTTGACAAAACCCAGTTGTTTCTAATTGGGCAAGTTCCAAAGATTCATTAAAATTTTGTTCAGCACAAAATTCAGGTTCTCCAGTAGAAAGTGTTTAAGATGGCCCAATGGAGTGAGTAGCCCTCACTGTGCCACATTTAAATGCACACTGCCAATTTTTTTACGGTGTTATTTAGAAAACAAAAACAGATCTTAATAATGAAAATTATTTTTCTTCTTTAAAAATGATTCCAAATACAAATAAAAGTAGGAAAGCTTGGTGAAAGCAACATTACTTAAGAAAGTGATAAACATAATGTCAAAATATCAATTTTCAATGATAAGTGGCTTTTAAATTACTTTTAAATTTTGTTCTGCTTTTGCGGAATCCAAAACTGAGTAAGAGGTGAATCTTAGAGGAAAACAATACATTTTTAATTTTAAATTAGCATGACAATATTGTTCCTTCAATACAAAATAATGAATTTAATTCCAGTTTCTATCAGAATAATGTTTCAGACACAAAACATGTAATAAAATAGCACTGGCTGTCTCTGAAGGTCTTGGTTTGAAGGAGGAGAAAAGTCAATCAAAACTTCAAATAAATCCAAAATCTGTTCATCACTGGTCATACAGGGAGCCAAAACTGAGAGGCATTTTAATTTGCAACATCATCTCAGCATACAAACCCGCAACGAAAGGCAAATTGAGATTATGAAATACAATCTTCATGACAAAATATTCACATTTAAAAATGTAATGCATCTTTTTCCCCCGGCCAAACAGCAAATGATTATAAAAAAACTAAAGAACTGCAAATGTTGCAAATCAGCAAAAACAGAAGTTGTTGGAAAAGCTCAGGAAGTCTGGCAGTATCTGTGAAGAAAAAATCAGAGTTAACATTTCAGGTCTAGTTCTGAGGAAGAGTCACCGGACCTGAAAAGTTAACTCTGATTTTTTCTTCACAGATGCTGCCAGACCTGCCGAGCTTTTCCAGCAACTTCTGTTTTTGAGCACATGATTATCACTTTAACATCAATTAACATCAATTTTATAGTTGTTTACCAAAGTATCATTAATGGCCAGTTTATTTCAGGCAAATACAGCTGTGCTGACTGTGCTATTGGACCTGTGGTGGAGTGAAAAGAAACACACTTTGCAAAGGCTGACACACTTGTTCTCATGGCACCCTCTCAAGGGCAGTTAAGATTGAGCAATAAATACTGGCCTTGCCAGTGACATTCACATCTCAAGAAGAAATGTTAAAAAGCAGCTCCAGAAAGACAGCATCAACCAACCAAAGAAAAACTATTGTCTTTTCATTATAATATGGCTACATAAGGATAGACAGACACCCAATTTAAAAAATAAGCTGATGACCTTAGAGACCGCGCAATGCAAAGATACCTCTAACCATGTTTCATTTTATACAGTTAGATTTGATCACCACTTCATAACAAATCCTCTTAACAGTCAGTTCACAACAAACAACTGCACCTCCCAGTCGCGAACCATTTCAACTCCCCCTCCCATTCCTCAGATGACATGTCCATCCTGGGCCTCCTGCAATGTCACAGTGATGCCACCCGAAGGCTGCAGGAACAGAAAATCATATTCAGCCTGGGAACCCTGCAGCCCAATGGCATCAATGTGGATTTCACAAGCTTCAAAATCTCCCCTCCCCCAACCGCATCCCAAAACCAGCCCAGCTCATCTCCACCTCCCTAACCTGTTTTTCCTCTCACCCCCAAACCACACCCCCATCTCCTATCTACTAACATCATCCCACCCCCTTGACCTGTACATCCTCCCTGGACTGACCTATCTCCTCCCTACCCCCCTACCTACACTCATCTTTACTGGCTCCATCCCCGCCTCTTCGACTTGTCTGCCTCCTCTCCACCTATCCTCTCCTCTATCCATCCTCTATCCACCTCCCCCTCTCTCCCTATTTATTTCAGAACCCTCTTCCCCTCCCCCATTTCTGATGAAGGGTTCAGGCCCGAAACGTCAAGTTTTCCTGCTCCTATGATGCTGCTTGACCTGCTGTGTTCATCCAGCCCCATGCTTGTTATCTCTTAACAGACAAGTTCATTTCTAGCAGTTTTATATCTTGATTTCAAAGAAATAACCCTGTCAGTGTGAAGTTCTCTCCTTCCTCATACTGTGAGGATAAACCGGGCATGTTCGAAACAGAAGATCACCTGTGGATTTTAAACGCAAATAATATAAATTTCAACTGTTCTGCCATTCATATTGCAGATTCAACATTGCAACACCTGGAATAAAACCACAGAGTTCTGAGGAAGGGTCACCAGACCCGAAACGTGAACTCTGTTTTCTCCTTCACAGATGCTGCCAGAAGTACTGAGCTTTTCCAGCAACTTTGCTTTTGTCCTTGATTTGCAACATCTGCAGTTCTTTTGTTTTTTGCTGGAATGGGAAAATGCAGAACAGTGTGAAGTGGCCCATTTAGGTAGAGAATAAAGAAAAGCAATATAAAATGAAGAATAAAATTCCAAAACAGGTCATAGAATCATACTGCACAGAAATAGACCCTTCAGTCCAACTTGTCCATGCTGACTAGAAATCCCAATCTGACACAGTCCCATTTGCCAGCATTTGGCCCATACCCCTCTAAATCCTTCTCATTCCTATACTCGCCTCCACCACATCCTCTGGCAGCTCATTCCATACATGCACCACATTCTGTGTGAAAAAGTTACCCTCAGGTCCTTTGTAAATCTTCCCCCTCTCACCTTAAACCTCTGCACTCTGGTTTTGGATGCCCCGCCCCCCACCACAG
The DNA here is from genome assembly GCA_024137785.1 of Ginglymostoma cirratum. NCBI lineage: Eukaryota > Metazoa > Chordata > Chondrichthyes > Orectolobiformes > Ginglymostomatidae > Ginglymostoma > Ginglymostoma cirratum. Next base: position 29,228,100 of record JAHRHZ010000034.1, on the reverse strand, counting down.
GGAAAAGACCTTGTCTATTTACCCTTACCCATGTCCCTCAAGATTTTATAAACCTCTCTAAGGTCACCCCTCAGCCTCCGATGCTCAAGGGGAAGAAGCCCCAGCCTACTCGGGTTCCCCCGATAACTCAAAACCTCCATTTCTGTTAACATGCTTCTAAATCTTTTCTGAACCCTCTCAAAGTTCAACAATATCCTTCCTATAGAAGGGCGACCAGAATTGCACATAGTATTTTAAAAGTGTGTCAAAGAGCAGGGATCTGGGAGTATTATGTGCACAGAATTACTGATAGTGGATGTGCAGGTGGATAAAATAGTTAATAGGAATGTAGGAACCTGGGTTTTCTAAATGGAGGGAGAGTACAAAAGCAAAGTCATGATGAACCTTTATAAAATAATAACTTGGCCTCAACTGGAGTATTCTGTCCAAAAGTGGAAAACACACTTTAGAAAGGATGAAGGATATGAAAATATCTGAAGGTGCAAAACAAAGATAGAGTCATAGAACAACAGAACCTATGTAGCACAGGAGGTGACTCAGCCTGTGATGTCTCTGCTAGCCTACTGAAGAGGAACTGACTGACTGTCAGTCCCCTATCTTTTGCCCACAGCCGAGAAAAAATTTTCTTAAATAGCTAACGATCTAATTTCTTTTGACAACCTCACTTGATCCTTGATTTTATCAGGCAGTCATGCCAGGTCCTAACCACTTGCTTTGTGAAAAACTCTTTGCCTATGTTGAATACAATAAGAACTGCAGCTGCTGGAAGCCAGAGTCTATAGGTGTGAGGCTGGAAAAGGACAGCAGGTCAGACAGCATCAGGGAAGCAGGAAAGTCAACATTTTGAGTCAAAACCCCTTTCTTGGGTTGACTTTGCCTATGTTGACTTTACTTCTCATTATCTACAGCTCATCCACCTTTGCAATGTCTGCAATATTACTAATCAGACCACCTACATTCTCTTTCAAACCATTTACATACATTACAAATAATAGGGATCCCAGCACTGAACCCTGCGGAATATCACTGGTTATAAATCTCCAAGCAGAAAAATACCCTTCCACTGCTACTCTGTCTTCTAATGACTAAGCCAGTTCTGTATCCATCTTACCAGCTCACCGCAGATTCTACGTGACTTTACCTTCTGTTGTAACCTGACTTGAGGGTTTGTGGCAAAGGCCTTGTTAAGGTCCATTTGGAAAACATCCATCACTCTGTCCTCATCGATCATCTTTGTCACTTCCTCAAAAAAACTCAATCAAGTTTGACAGACACGACCTTCCCTGCACAAAGCCATGTTGCCTGTTCTTATTAAGTCCGTATTTTTCCAAATGTGAGTAAATCCTGTCCCTAAGAATATTCTCCAATAATTTCCCTACTACTGATGTAACCCCCACCGGCCTGTAATTTTCTAGATGATCCCTGTTGCCATTCTTAAACAAAGTAACGACATTGGCTATTCTCCGATCCTCTGGGACCTGACCTGTGACTAAAGACAATACAGGTATCTTGCGCAAGGCCCCTGTAATTTCCTCCCTCGGCTTCCTCAGTATTCTAGGATAGACCTCATCAGGTCCTGGGGACTTGTCTACCTTGATGTTTTACAGAACATCCAACTTCATCTTCTTTTTAACATCTACATGCACTAGAAACTTCAGAACTGAGATGATGAGGAATTCCATCAGCCAGAGGGTGGCGAATCTGTGGAACTCACTACCGCAGAAGGCTGTGGAGTCCAAGTCATTGAGTGCATTTAAGACAGAGGTACAACAGTTCTTGATTGGTAAGAGGATCATGGGTTACAGGGAGAAGGCAGGAGAATGGGGTTGAAAAACATATCAGCCATGATCGAATGGTAGAGCAGACTAAATGGCCGAATACCCTAACTCTGCTCCCATATCTTCTGATCTTATGCTTCTTCTGCCAATTAACTTAAATCTCAGCCCCCGATTTTTGCTTCATGCATGAATGAGAACAGCTTCTCCCTACCTAAATAGTCCCTTCATGATTTTTGACATCTCTATCTAATCTCCTCTAAAAATTCTCATCACCAAGAACTACAGCCCACCTCTTGAATTTTTCTAAACAGCTTAAGTACCTCATCACTCAAATCATTCCTCTGAAGCTTTTTGACACTGTATCTACTAATGCTTTCATATTCTTCCAAAGGGTAACAAAACACTCAGGTCTAAAAAGCACTGTCTTGAAGTAGGGTGGAAATAGAGTCAATTGAGGAATTCAAGAGGGCATTAGATGATTATTTAAATCACAAAGTTGTGTTGAGTCACAAGGAAAAGGCAAGAGATTAGCAGTAAGTTAAAATGCTCAAAAGAGCCAGTGCAGACATGGGCTGCAAAAATTCTGCAATTCCATATCTAGATTTTTCAAACCAATATATTTTCTCAGTATTGTACTGACTTATATACATTTTAATATCATTTATTTTACAGATTAGAATTGGATTTGAGCGAATGGTATGTAAGGTTTCGTCTGTATCTAGGTGAGTTCAATGATTAATTTATAAGTATTACTGAAGCCATGGTGATTTCTTTTTAAAAAAAACAGAGAGAGAAGGTTCTTGCTGGGTAATCGGGTTATTGTTTTTATTGGGATTAAATAGTGCAAGACATTAGGCTTTCAGGTTATAAGGTGCTGGAGATTTCTTTATCTTTTGATCATGGGAAATACCTACAGCTTGAAAAAAGCATTTGGGTTTCAAATTGACAGGTTTGCAGAAGTTGCGGCTGAAGCTAGATGTGTAAAACAGTTGCTCTTGACAAAAGGAGATGGTCTACAACTGTAACAAAATAGCTTAGTTAAGGATAGCAATGCAGTGAAAGCTTCACACCTTAAGCATTTGGTAACAACCACAAGGAATCACTTGAAGCTGAGAAAATATAAGCGCAGTTGAATAAATGCTCTGATGTGGAGGTACCGGTGTTGGACTGGGATGGACAAGGTCGGAAGTCACACAACACCAGGTGATAGTCCAACAGATTTATTTGAAATCACACGCCTTTGGAGTGCTGTCCCTTTGTCAGGTGAAGTCGGCATGGATCAGTTGAACCGAAGGGTCTGTTTCCAAGCTATATGACTTTCTCTGGTCTATTCTTGGTCTCACCAGCACACAGCACTGATTGTAATTTTGTCATTATTAACTTTGAGATCCTGCTTCTTAATTTATTTTCTCAGTCCCGACATTCTCCTTACATAATTTCATTATCCTTTTTGCCCGAGTCATTAGTACCAATAAGGACTATGACCCATGGCAGTTCACCCTCCCTCTTCAACATGTTGTGCAGCTGTGCAATGACACCCTTGACGGTGGAAGAAAGATACCATGGTATCAGATTTTTTGCTGCAGAATTGCACATCCATTCTCCATCCAACCAAGTCCACTTTCAATACTGCTCTTACATTCTTTCTTGTACCCACACCCCGTGCAGCTGAGCCATCTGTGCTACCACAGACATAACTCTCACTGCATTCCCCTGGGCAATCAACACCCTAGCAGTATCCAAATGGAAAATCTGTTAGCAGGAAGGCTGGACAAGAGGACTCCTGCACTCCCTGCCAAGTGCTTTTAGTCTGCTTGGTGGTCACCCAGTCCCTCTCTTGCCTGGACACTTTTTACTTGAAACAATGTCAGTTTGTTTGTTACCATGGAAATATAAACAATGTAAACGCTTCACAGTGACTCCAGGTGCTGCTTCAGACACAAAACATATGTTTCAAATGACTGAGATAACAAGGTGTAGAGCTGGATGAACACAGC
>JAHRHZ010000034.1:29200231-29223925 GCA_024137785.1 Ginglymostoma cirratum | reverse complement strand
GTTTCAAATGACAGCAGGGGAGGTACTACCTGCACACGTCGTCACCATGGACAATGAAAGTGTCCAACAACCCACATTTTATGGAATGTACCTCCTAGCTGAGATGCCCTGCCATAACTTACTTTGAAATTACTGCCTTAACGTTTCCTTCTTCTAGTTTAAAGGCAGGGGCAGGATGGGCTAATGGGTAGTTAAGGCAGCCGACAGGAAGCCGTTGTAGATTCTAAGAACAGGGAGGTTATGTTGAAGTTGTAAAAAACCTTGGTTGGGCCATGACTGCAGTTGTGTGCGCAGTTCTGGTCACTACATATAGAAAGGACATGATTGCACTGATGGGGTGCAGAGGAGATTCACTGTTGCCTGGGATGGAGCAGTTTAGCTGTGCAGAAAAGCAGGGTAAGCTCAGCTTGTTTTCTTTACAGCAGAGAAGGCTGAAAGGGGACCTGATTCAGGTGTATACAATCACGCAGGGAATGGACAGGGTGGATAGAAAGCACCTGGTCCCTTCAGTTGACAGGTTAATAAGAATTTTAATTTTAAGATGTAAGGCAGAAGATTTGGAGAGGATTTGAGGAAATATTTGTTTCACCCAGAGGGTGGAGGGTGTGTAGAATGCACTTCCTGGGAGGGCAATTGAGGTGAATCCGCCACTATCAACACCCTGGGGTTACCACTGACCAGAAACTCAACTGCACTGGCCATATTAGCACTTTGGTGACATGAGCCGGAAGTTACACACCTCCTGATTCCCCAAAGCCTGTCCATCATCTACAAGGCACAAGTCAGGATTGTGATGGAACATTCCCGATTAGCCTGGATGGATATAGTTCCAACAACGGTCAAGCAGCTTGACACCATCCAGAAGAAAGCAGCCCACTTGAATGGCATTACATCCACAAGCATCCACTCTTTCTACCACTGACACTCAGTAGTGGCAATGTGTGTCATTTACAAGATGTACTACAGAAATTGACCAAGGATCCTTAGACAGCACTTTCCAAACCCACAGCCATTACAATTTACAAGGTCAAGGAGAACAGATACATAGGAATACCACTACCTGTTAAGTTCTGATCCAAGGCACCCACCATCCTACCTACAGCAAACGGACTGCAGTGGGTCAAGAAGGCAGCTCATTATCACCGTAAGGGCAACTAAGGATTGACAATACGGCCGAGCCAACTATGTCAACATCGCATGAATGAACAAACTAAACTCAAAAGAAAAAGCATCTCATTGTGCATGGACAGGTTAACAGGTCAAAAGATTGGACAGAATATAAAATGCAGCAAAGAATGACCAAAAAATTGAAAAGTAAAAATGAAACAAGGGAAATCACATGAAAATGTGATCTACAGGCTAAATACAGCAGTCATACACACAAGTTCCACCACTGCACAAAACAGAATGCGAACGAAGCTTTTTCAAACTTGACTGTCAAAAGTGAATAAAGTTCTGCCTTTTATTCAGTTTCATACAGAATACATCAATTCCTTTCACATCAAGACAAATGTCCATTAAATATGGTGCTAAGGTAACATCATGATGAAAAATAACATCATGGTTGAGAGAAAGAAGGATGAAGCGATGTAAGAACAGATGTAAATCAACAGAACTGTGTTGACACATTATTTGAGTTACCTCTTGCAAGGCAAGAATTAAACATACTTTGAGAACCTGTATGTTATGAATTATGCTGTGTTTGCAGTACAGACTCTAAGCCACTCAGGTTTTAGTATTCAGCAGTTATAAATCATGTCCTGTGGTTCTTAGTGGGTAAAAAATCACAGCATTAACAGCAATAGATTGTAGAAACCCAAGAATTATTAATAATTTACATGTGAGCGACAAGTAATTCCTGTTCCACAAGTGTCCCCACATGAAACGGGCTGATTGTGGAGCAATTAATAACAGGAGCAGTCCTGCAACTTGGTAGTATCACTGCAAAAAACACTTCAATGGTCAAACTACAACCAATAGATTCTGACACATCATTGTTGTTTTAAAACTGCTCTGCAGCTTAAAAGCTGCCAAATCTATTTCATGTGCAAGTCAACTCTACATGCTGTTCAATGTTGCAAATTAAAGTTGACTTACTGTTTTCAGTGTGGAGCTCTTGAATACTCACTGTTGACAGTTATCACGAGGTGAAGATCATTGTAAATGCCTACCTAAAAACTTTGGCAAGGATTTCAAAATTTCACAGATGAAACATTTACTGCCAGCCGTCAGCAAGTCATGAAAAGGAACCGGTTTGAAAAAGAACACAAGAATCTCAAACATAGAGATTTCAAACAGTATGAATAATTTCACAGGATGAACACAGCAGGCCAAGCAGCATCATAGGAGCTGTGTTCATCCAGCTCCACACCTTGTTATCTCGATTCTCCGGCATCTGCAGTACCTAGTATCTCTGAATAATTTCACATTTAGTTTTATTATTAATATCATTATTATCCTGTGCAAAGAAAGCAACAAAACTAAGCTTTGCTTTATTACGAAATTGCCATAGGGTAACTCCAACACCTTTTGATTCTGGGTTTGCAGATTGGTTTCCATGAAAAATTCACTGTCATATTATTTCATTTTCCCTTTTCCTTTATCCCTACAGCAAAATCAACAGCAGAATTAAATAACAGTTCACTGTCTACAGAGTACCTATCAGAGTTCAAAATACCAGGGGCATCAAGTCAATTCACCCGAAATGTCAGCCAGAGAAAAATCAAAGGTGGAGTTGAAAACTGAAGAAATGTCACTTTTGTGCAATATTACTTAACAATATGGCTCCAGCATGGTCCAGAGCTGAACAATGAGATGCGCAAGCAATTGCATCTTCTTGTGAGCATGTAGAGTTTGATTAGGGAGGTAGCAAGCATGGATCAAAGTGAATCTGGGAGGAGCTGCTCCAATCTCTCATTCCTCCCCTCCCACTCTCACTGCCCATCCTAAAACAGAATCTATGATTGGACGAGTAGCAAGGCAAGAGGAGGGAACCAGAGATTGGAGGAGCAGTAGCATGGGAGTGTCAAGAAGATTGAAAGCAAAAACAAAAATCTTTCCCCGGGTTGGAAAGAGTGAGAGAGAGAAAGAGAAGGAAACAAATCTCCTCAATGAAGAACTTCCGAATTTGGAACATCCGTCCTTTAAATTACATTATTTTTCACTAAGGGATCAAGGGCAAAGATGATGTCTCTAGCAGCCACTGAGGAACGTGCAGAGACGTGAGATCTTCTTTTAATCATTTTCAATACACAGACCCTTTCCCAGTCATCTCTCAGTTACATTAATGCTCCTATTTCAATACAGATGCGTTATTAACCCAGCTGATGGTACTACAGGACAAGTCAGATCCCAGAATTAAACCTGGTTTGATAGATTTTTTTTGTTCTGTTAGTTAAAATGATAGTTGGTTGTAGAAACATATTTATTTGAGGCTAAAGATGTTCCTTAACAACATATGTTTACTATACAAGAGAGAGAAAACAAAACAAACCACATATTTCAGTTAGAAAGATCTTGACACAAACATTAAAATACAGTTTTGACTTATTTCCCAACATAATCAATTTACAGCAACTGAGGTTGGCAGAAATTATACTCCTATCTCAACTCTTCACTTATTCCTTGCAGTTTCTCTTTTCTGAACTGCAGATGCAAGTTTATAATTCCTCTTCAAGTCTGATAGTACAAACTTTTCAAATTCAGACAGCCATTTCTTTAATTCACACAACCTTGAGATTTGTGTCCTAAACTCAGCTAACTTGGAAACATTGCAAGCAACAGACAACACTACTGCTACAGTAATTACTCTTCTCTGAACTCAGCTAAAATCTGCGAGGAAAGGAATTAAACCTGATCGGAGAGAAATTTTTAAAATTCCTGAAATCCACTCAATTTCTCTCAACATATCTCTTGAATTCTCTGCTCAGAATTAGAATTCAAATTAGAATTAGAATCCCTACAGTGTGGAAACAGGCCCTTCGGCCCAACAAGTCCACACCGACCCCTTGGAGCATCCCACCCAGACCCATCCCCCTATAACCCACACACCCCTAAACACTATGGGCAATTTAGCATGGCTAATCCACCTAGCCTGCACATCTTTGGACTGTGGGAGGAAACCGGAGCACCCGGAGGAAACCCACGCAGACATGGGAAGAATGTGCAAACTCCACACAGATAGTCACCTGAGGCTGGAATCGAAGCTGGGTCCCTGGCGCTGTGAGGCTGCAGTGCTAACCACTGAGCCACCAAGCCGCCCAAACCAATTCAAAGCAAAATTAATAATTTAATCACAGAATTGTTACAGTGCTAAAAGGAGGCTATTTAGCCCATTGTCTGGCCCAGTTCTAAGCATTTTGACTTATTGCAAATTTCCTGTCTTTGCCCCAGACACATTATTTAAATTGAAACAATCAACTATTAGCCTCTTGAATGTCTCATTTGAACCTACTTTTTTCTTTCCTTTATTCATTCACAGGATGAGGGCATCGCTCACCAAGCAGCATTTATTGCCTATCCCTAATTGCCCAGAGGGCAGTTTAGAGTCAACCACTTTTGCTACATTATCCTAACTACTCACATTTGCTTCTTTTGCAATACACTTTAAACACACGCCTTCTAGTTCTCAATTATTATACAAATAGAAACAGTTTCTACTCATGCACTCTCTACAGGCCCATCATGAATTTGAAAATGTCAACTGAATCCCATCTTAGATAACAAAGCGTGGGGCTGGATGAACACAGCAGGTCAAGCAGCATCATAGGAGCAGGAAAACTTGACGTTTCGGGCCTAGACCCTTCATCAGAAATGGGGGAGGGGAAGAGGGTTCTGAAATAAATAGGGAGAGAGGGGGAGGCGGATAGAGGATGGATAGAGGAGAGGATAGGTGGAGAGGAGACAGACAAGTCGAAGAGGCGGGGATGGAGCCAGTAAAGGGGAGTGTAGGTGGGGGGTTAGGGAGGAGATAGGTCAGTCCAGGGAGGACGGACAGGTCAAGGGGGTGGGATGATGTTAGTAGATAGGAGATGGGGGTGTGGCTTGAGGTGGGAGGAGGGGATAGGTGAGAGGAAAAACAGGTTAGGGAGGTGGAGATGAGCTGGGCTGGTTTTGGGATGCGGTTGGGGGAGGGGAGATTTTGAAGCTTGTGAAATCCACATTGATGCCATTGGGCTGCAGGGTTCCCAGGCTGAATATGATTTGCTGTTCCTGCAGCCTTCGGGTGGCATCACTGTGGCATTGCAGGAGGCCCAGGATGGACATGTCGTCTGAGGAATGGGAGGGGGGAGTTGAAATGGTTCGCGACTGGGAGGTGCAGTTGTTTGTTGCGAACTGAGTGCAGGTGTTCTGCAAAGCGGTCCCCAAGCCTCCGCTTGGTTTCCCCGATGTAGAGGAAGCCACAACGGGTACAGCGGATGCAGTACACCACATTGGCAGATGTGCAGGTGAACATCTACCTGATGTGGAAAGTCTTCTTGGGGCCTGGGATTGGGGTGAGGGAGGAGGTGTGGGGGCAGGTGTAGCACTTCCTGCGGTTGCAGGGAAAAGTGCCTGGTGGGGCTGGAGGAGAGTGTGGAGCGGACAAGGGAGTCACGGAGGGAGTGGTCACTCCAGAAGGCAGATAAGGGTGGGGAGGGAAAAATGTCTTTGGTGGTGGGGTCTGATTGCAGATGGCGGAAGTGTCGGAGGATGATGCGTTGGATCCAGAGGTTGGTGGGATGGTACGTGAGGACGAGGGGGATTCTTTTTTGGTTATTATTGCAGGGACGGGGCGTGAGGGATGTGTTACGGGAAATGCGGGAGACTCGGTCGAGGGCGTTCTGGACCACTGTCGGGGGGAAGTTGCGGTCCTTGAAGAATGAGGACATCTGAGATGTGTGGGAGTGGAACGTCTCATCCTGGGAGCAGATGCGGCGGAGGCGAAGGAATTGGGAATAGGGGATGGCATTTTTACAGGAAGGTGGGTGGGAGGAGGTGTATTCCAGGTAGCTGTGGGAGTCAGTGGGCTTGAAATGGACATCAGTTTCTAGGTGGTTACCCGAGATGGAGACAGAGAGGTCCAGGAAGGAGAGAGAAGTGTTGGAGATGGTCCAGGTGAACTTCAGGTTGGGGTGGAAGGTGTTGGTGAAGTGGATTAACTGTTCGAGCTCCTCGTGGGAGCACGAGGCGGCGCCGATGCAGTCATCAATGTACCGGAGGAAGAGGTGGGGTTTAGGGCCAGTGTAGGTACGGAAGAGGGATTGTTCCATGTAACCTACAAAGAGGCAGGCATAGCTTGGGCCCATGCGGGTACCCATGGCCACCCCCTTTGTCTGTAGGAAGTGGGAGGAATTGAAAGAGAAGTTGTTGAGGGTGAGGACGAGTTCGGCTAAGCACGGTTCGGTCTAGGCCCGAAACGTCAAGTTTTCCTGCTCCTATGATGCTGCTTGGCCTGCTGTGTTCATCCAGCCCCACCCCTTGTTACCTCGGATTCTCCAGCATCTGCAGTACCTTTTATCTCTGAATCCCATCTTAGCCTTTTTCTCTACCACAAAAACAGCTCCAGCTTCTCCAAACTATGCTTCATAATTGAAGTTTCTCATCCCTGTAACTATTCTGCACTCTTTCCAATGTGTTCACATCCTTTCCAAAGTATGGTACCCAGACCTATACCCAATACTTGAGACAAACTCTAATTAGTGTTTTATGCAAGTTCAGCATAACCTCTTAGCTCCTGTACTCTTAATCTATATTAATGAAGCCGAAAATACTCAATGCTTTATTAACAGTTCTCTCTACCTGCTGCATTTAATGACTTATGCACGTGTACACCCCAGTTTCTCTACCTTGCACACCATTTAGAAGTGTACTCTTTATTCAATAGTGCGTCACCATGATCTTTATATCAAAATATAACAGCTCAAACTTCTCTGCATAAAACGTCATCTGCCACCGATCTGCCCATCCCTAACTGTGTATATCCTTTTGGAGTTTGACACGGACCTCGTCTCAACTTATAATGCTCCAAATTTCATGTTAATCACAAACTTAGAAGTTGTCCCCTGCACACCAACATCTAGATGATTTGCACATATCAGGAAAATTAAGGGTCCTAATACCAGACCATAAGGAACACAGTTACAAATCTTCCTCCAACCTGAAAAATACTCAGTTCTGATTACTTTCCATCCTACCCTCCTCAGCCAATTTTGTAGCCAGGTGCTACTGCCCTTTTAAACCATGGTCTATAATTTTTCTCATAAATTGAATGCCTTTTGGACACTGCATCAACCCTCTTTGTTGCCTCCTCAGAAAGCTCCATCAGAATAGTTAGACATATGTTTTCTTAACAAATCCATACTCGCCATTCCTAAGCAATGCACATTTTTCCATCTGACGATTAATTCAATCCCGCATAATTGCTCAGACCAGTTTCTTCACCACCTAAGTTCACATAACAGGCCTATAATTGCTGAGTTTGTATTTATGAACAGTTCTGAACAAGGGAGTAATATTTGCAATGCTTCAGTCCTCTGGCGCCACCCCAAAACTAGGGACAATTGAAAGTTTATTGCCAGCACCTCTGTAATTTTCCCTTTCACTTCCTGCAATATCCTTGGATGCATCTCATCCAATACTGGTCGACTTCAGACTGACTTTCTACAGAAATCTCCCTAAATAAAGATTCAAGCAGCTAGGGAGAATGATGAGTTAAAGGAAATTAGCATCAGTAAGAAGTGGTTAGACAGTTAGATGATGCATCGTTTATTATCTTCCAAAATTCTATCAATTCTGGAATAATTCCTGCAGATTGGAAAGTAGCAAATATCACCCCACTGTTTAAGCAGGGAGCATGTGAGAATGGAGAACTACAGACCTGTCGACCTTACATCTGTAGCAGGGAAAATGCTTGAATCTACTGTAAAGGATGGGATAAACAGATACCTGGTTGAGAATGATCCAATTGGCCATGGTCAGCATGGATTTGTAAAAGGGAAATTGAGTTCGATGAACTTGAAGTTTTTTTGAAGATGCTACGAACAAAATTGATAAAGGAGAGTTGATGCACATAGTATACCTAGATTTTAAGAAGGCTTTTGACAAAGTGTCTCAAAGGTGTCTGGTTAGAAAACTTAAAGCATATGAGTTTGGAGGTACTGTACTAGCATGGATTAATGACTGGCTAACAGACAAAAACAGAAAAAGTTACTGTAAGGCTGCAGGGTACAGGGTACACAATGTTCACAATGTATAATTTGTTTCCAGGACGGTGGAACAGTCCTGTGAAGGGAGACTAAGCAAACTGGACCTGTTATCTCTAGAGTTTTGAAGAATGAGAAGTGACCACATGGAAATTTATAAAATACTTAAAGGGATAGACAGGGTAGATGCAGGTGTTTCCCTGATTAGGGTATCTAGGACAGGGAGAAAAATTTAAATAATAAGGAATATGACACTTATTGCTGAGATGAGAAGAAGGCTTTTTTTTCCCCTCAGTGTTGTGAACCTTTGGAATTTTCTACGACAGAGGGCTGGGGAAACTCAGTTTTTGTACATGATTCCAGTTGAGATTGAGAGATTCTGATCACCAGTACCATACAAGGTTGTTGGGATGGGATAGGTAAAATGCAGTGAAATGTTCGATCAACTACAGTAATACTTAATGACCTACTCCTGTTCATGTGTTCCTAAGTATCGACATGTTAATCAATACTACTTCCTTATCAATTTTAAGCCCTTCTGGTGGCTGAGATTCCTTCTCTATCACCAATAGCCTGGGCAACATTTGCCTCACAAATACAAGATATTAATTTAAAACTTCAGCCAGGCCTCAAATTCATAAGGAAATATCCTTTTTTGTCTTGAATTGGATCTATTCCTCCTCTTACTGTTCCTATAGAAGACTTCAGTATTTCTCCTTATGTTAGCCCCAGTCGTTTCTCATAATCCCTCTCTGTTTCTCTTTGTAGCTTTTTTAATGTGTTTATACTACCTATCATAAATCTAAAAGTATAAATATCTTATTCCATTAACATAGCAGGTGTTCTGCCAAGCCCTTGTTTTCGGTCACAAGTCTTCTTGGAATTCGTGTACTTAGGTCACTGTTCCAAAATGACCTTCTCAACATTTGTGAAAAAAAAACTTTACAGCAATAACGTAGGCTCACTACATTTATTTTTGCAACAAACCAAATTGCGAACTTAATAACGTTTGTCACACACACCTTTGACCACAAAAGCAATAGTGAAGAGGAAAAGTGAATACCAATGTCTTCCTTGAGAGACCAGAAGGAAAATGAAGGTCATAATGGCAGCAGATCCAATGAGTATGAGGGGAAGTGCAGGAGATATTCAAGGGAGAGAGAATAACAGAGAAAAAAAGACAGAGAGGAAGTGAGAGAGGGCAAAAGAGACAGACAGGGTGAGCAACAGAGGGAGAAAAAGAGGGAGAGTCATTGCAAAGAGCGTACAAGAGATAAAGGGAGCAAAATATTGTTGCTATAGCATCAACCAAATGAAAAGAAATAAAGTAAATCCTCTCAAATTCTTGTACACCTCTGAAAATTAGCCCGTAAATAGAATGGCTTTCCATTTTTCTATCAGGGAGCCAGTGGCATAGATGTGATGTCAATGGACAAGTGATCCCAAACCTCAGGCAAACCTTCTGGAGATATGTTCAAAATTTCAAAAGTTCAAAATAATTTGAATTAGTTAAAAAATTATGGAATTTAATGCTAGTCTATTGACAATCACATAACCATTGTTGATTCTCGTAAAAACCCATCACTAATTTCCTCATAGGAAGGGAATGTGCCATCCTTATTTGGTCTGGCCAACCTGTGACTCCAGATAGAACCCAAACTACCAAGTAAGCAAAATAGCTCAAAGGCAGCTAGGGATCGATAATAAACGCTGGCCCTCCCAGATCATTCCACATCCCATAGAAAAATGAAGCATTATTTAATAGGTCCACCTTCCACAAGGCCAAGTAGCAACGATAAAATGTGATTTTCAGATATCTAATAAACTCACTCACTAACATTTCACTTGGATTTAGACAAAAATAATATCAGTTTCTATTTTTCTGACTGGTAAGAATCCTCACCAACCTCAGGTATCCGACAAGTTCTTCAACACAACATATGATACTGAATCCTTCAATTCTTCTACGTTGAAATGGCACACCAGCACTGATTATTGTAAAGCAATACATCAAGATCTTGACAGGAGGTGGTTTAGAATTATAACACATCAACCAAGAACTAGAAGCAGAAATAGGTCACTCAGCCCTTCAGGCAGTTGAATAAGATCTTGATTTACCTGCTTGGAGCCTCAATTCCATTTTTCAGTCTACCCCCCTAAAACCCTCAAATCCCTTGTTAGTCAAATATCTCTCTCAGTCTGCCTTGCATTTACTCCAAGACCCTGCTTCCACTGCTTTCTGATGAAGACAGTTACATAAACTAACCATATTCAGAGAGAAAAATTCTCTTCATCTTGGCTTAGATGGAAGATCCATTAGTTATAAACTGTGTCCCCTAATTCTGGAATCCTCCACAAGGAGCAACATTCTTTCAGCATTTACCCCATCAAGTTCACTCAGGACCATGTATGTTCTAATCAGACGACCTTTATTTTGCTAAATTTTAATAAGTTGAGGCCAAAAATTATCTTATAAGACTACTGCTTCGACCCAAGAATCAGTCAGGTAAATATTCTCTGAACATTTCTCAAACAATTAGAGCCTTTCTTAAGGAAAGTGATCAAACTGTACATGTTACTCTAGATGTAGTTTCATAAGTCCCTAGACAGTCGCACTAACACTTTCCTATTTAATGTGACAAAAGAAATGCATCCTTTTTTAAAAGCATCTTGAAGGCATTTCAACTTGAAGAAAGCTTTAATATTTAAACAATATCAACATTACTGATGGGCAACAGTTAAGCATTATTAATTCAAAGAAATGGGGCAAAATCTCAGTTAATAGTTTTAATATTAATAATTATTAATAATATTAATAAATTAACAATTTTCTTGGAAAAATCATTGCAAAATCATTTCCAAATATTCTAGTAGGAGTACGACATAGGTTCTACCGCAGGCATTTAATGTCTAACCTATTTCATCATCTCTATGATTTTAATCCATGCTGCCAGTTTATATTTTAGCGTAGATTATTTTGTTTACTTTTGTATGTTTTTCTTCTGTTATGAGATAGCTCTCGCAGCTCCTCAGCGTGTAATTTAATCGACAACTTTTTAAACATGTGTGTTTAACAAAAAGTCTGATATTCTTGCCACCCCTCAACAAATAGATAATAATGATTCAGAAAATCCGTTGCAGAGCACTATTGGAAAAAGAAAGTGACTGATCTGACTTCACCTCACGGAACTATTAATTCTACGCAGACACTTTGAATGCATTCATACCCAATGATCTCATCACAAAAACGAAGGACACTTACATCATCTGCCAAAGTGGCTACATTATGAAGAATGGGTGTCGGGCTCTGTCTCTCATACTGTTGCAGCTTTTCATGGATCTGGAAAGTAATCACAGAATGTTTAATATAATTTATCCAGCAAGGAGGAAATAGGGCAATATAATCTTACTGAACAAAAACAGAAGTTGCTGCAACAAAAAAAAAATATGGAAACCTAAAGAAGTCAGACACATAATGGCAATTCATCATAGATTTCACCAGTGGAAATAAAAGTTCAGCATATATATATATATATATATATATATATAAAAATATGTACACATATCACCTGGAAAAAATGTAAAGAATGCAGGACAATCACAAATGAATTTCACAAGTTGCAAAATACTGAAACGTACTTCGATCCAAAATTACTTTGGGGCCATTTGAAATGACCTCAAGTGTTGACTATATACTTTCAATCATTAGAAAATCACAATTTATATTTTTCATGCCCTGTACTCATTCAAAAGTAATAAATTTAACCTGCATCTTCTTTGTGCTTTTAGTTCTATATTTAAGTTCTATACAAAGAAAAGACAGTCTGAAAGTCCATTAATTGCGTGCATTTGAATCACAATGAAAATCCATAGAATGAGCAGAGCTGAAACTTGTGTTTCTAAAGATTTTTGGCAACACTGCTGTCGCTCCATTACAGTGGATGACATCTGTAGTAATATTTTGAAACCATCTGGTTC
Source organism: Ginglymostoma cirratum (assembly GCA_024137785.1). Taxonomy (NCBI): domain Eukaryota; kingdom Metazoa; phylum Chordata; class Chondrichthyes; order Orectolobiformes; family Ginglymostomatidae; genus Ginglymostoma; species Ginglymostoma cirratum. The sequence continues at coordinate 29,211,764 of JAHRHZ010000034.1, read as the reverse complement.
ATTGCTTTGGAATTTACTGCCTCATGGGAGCCCAAGAATTTTTGTCTTTGCTACTGCTGACTAAAAAAAAGACAGTACACCGCCAATGCAGTAAATAATGGTCGTACAAGCAAACTAACACTTGCACATTCCTATAGATGATAATACCTAATAAAAATGAAGATACCTGAATCAAATCCCCACAGACACACAGATAATATATTCTGAATTATGTTTATCTTGCGTTTGTTTCATTTTATGCAAGTTGAAGCATGTCTGGCAATTCATTAGGAACAGCTGATCCTAGCTAGTCCAGATCTCAAGTGTTTCTACCATTATAGCATCCCGCTATACCATCATTGAACATTGGCTCTTGTTCCATCCCAAGCTGTGAACCATCTGGAGCTCAATCTCTCTTCTGGCATGTCTCCTCTTTTCAGCTGCTGGACTGAACTACTCTTTACTGTTGTTGATATACATTAAAAATAAATCAGGTACTCCCTACAGAGGATTTTTGTTGATGCGTATAGATGATACAATTAACATGGATACCCTGAAAGTCTCAGCTATATTTTGGGCTATTTTTCAGGAAAGAAAACTTTTTTTTTGAGGTCACATAACTGAAATGTTAAGCACAACAAAGAGAGTTAGTCTGTCTGGTGAATTATTCACTCGGTGTCAAATACCAGGGAGCTGGAGTGAAAATTCTAAAGCAGGACACTGAGAAGGGGAGCAAATTTAAGTCAAAAGCTGGGAGTCTGGTGAAAAAAGATATCTATTATCTTAATTGATGGTGATTGCAGTGATTTATCACTTTGAATTGTGAATTTTCCTGATATTGTTGTAAATTTGACAACTGTTCTAAATTGTTCCACATATTATTCAAAATTGAGAATACCGTTGTACTCTCAAATTCTTCCTTTTAGAAATAATATTTGCTTCGTATAAACATTGGGCTTGGAATTATTGGTCTTACTCTTACAGAGAGCAATCCAAAATTTCACCCTAAATTTCTTCCTTTATTAAGGTGAAAGAAAAAGATGTTTGGAAGAAAGCATGTAAGTGTAAAAGCATTTTAATATCATAACATGTCAAGCTAATTGAGCTGTAATACCTAGGAATGTTCTTGCAAAGACTGGAATCACATCAACTGTCTGGTCTCTTAAGCTGATCCAACAATTAAGCCTGGAAAAAGGTTCTGCCATCAAATCTGCTCATTCCAATTGCACTTCTTTTCATATTCTTGAACAGATTCCATTTGAGTTCACAACTTCATGAATTGTGAGATTCTTGCCTCTTCATAGCCAGAAGCCAGATAGTCGACCAGTATTTTCTTTATAAACACGGACAAATTGCTTACCAAACACACTGTCTCTACCACAAAGAATAACAAAGACAGCAAATAGTGATAAAGGTATTACCTCCTATTTGCCACCTACAAATATTTTGAGGCTCTTCATTCAGTCATCGATTCTGATCGAATATGAGATAAATATGTTTCTTGCAAGAGGGAAATGGAACTGTGGCCAAGATCACACCAGTCACAATCTTAATGAATTGTGGAGCAAACTCGGGCGGGTGGGGGGGTGCAATGGGCACTCCCACAGTTTCAAAAATTCTCTGTGCATCAGCACCTCATTTAATCTTATCCTTCATGTAGTCACAAGTACTTTGAACTTGGTCATCAATGAAAGAATCTCTGAAAACTTGGTAACTTTCCTTCCTAATCTCTGCGAGCCAGAACCCAATTACGCTCACCACCCACCCAGGTTCACTTCATAGCTCAGAATATCAGGTCACCGTGAAAAACGCTATCAGGGCTTGCAAGTTATTATTTATCTGGATGTGATCTCTTCAGGTTTTGGTAGAAATCAACGAGTTTTAAATTGTATGAGTAAGGCATTAAACCATTTGCCTGCTGGTATTATTGCTAGGCTATCCATCCAGTGACATGGGTAGTGTTCTGGGGTCCCAGGTTCAAATCCTGCTACGGCAGATGGTGAAGTTTGAATTCAGTAAAAATCTAGAATTAAGAGTCTAATGATGACAGTGAAACCATTGCTGATTGTCAGGAAAAGCCCATCTGGTTCACTAATGTCCTTTAGGAAGGAAGTTGCTGAACTTACCTGGCCTGAGCTATGTGTGAACCATGACCCACTGCAATGTAGTTGACTCTTAACTGCCCTCTGGGCAATTAGGGATGGGCAATAAATGCTGGCTGAGCCAGCAACACCCACATCCCATGAACAAATATAAAAAAAAGTAATGAAAACCTTGGCATAAAACTTTGCTTAAAAATAAATTGGGAAGGGTGCAGAAAAGTTTACAAGGATGTTGCCAGGACTGGAGGGTTTGAGTTATGAGGGGAGGCTGGATAGGCTGGGACTTTTTTCACTGCAGCATAGGAGATTCAGGGGTGACCTCATAGAGATTTACAGAGGTGAAAAGCCAAGGTCTTTTCCCTAGGCCAGGGAAGTTCAAAACTACAGGGCATAACTTCCAGGTGAGACGAGAAAGATTTAAAAACGGACCTGAGGGACAACTTCTTCGCACAGAGGGTGGTTCGTGTATGGAATGAACTGCCAGAGGAACAGGTAGAGGCACATACAATTACAAAATTTACAAGACATTTGGACAGGTACATGGGTAGGCAGATGGGCCAAACACAGGCAAGTGGGACTAGGTTAGTCTGGGAAATCTGGTCAGCATGGATGAGTTGGACCAAAGTGTCTGTTTCCGTACTGTATGATTCTATGACTCTGCGCTTCCTCCCTGCCACTGGATGAAATCCTGACATTGTCGTCATGAATTGCTTCATCTGTTTCACGTTACACAATGGATCAAGAGCACTTCCCACCCGTGAAATCAATGTGGCAAGTATATCTGACTTCCTTTTTTTTTATTCAGTCACAAGATGTGGGTGTTTCTGGCTAGGTCATTTATTACCCATCCTTAGTTGGCTAGAGGGCAGTTAAGAGTCAATTACATTTCTGTGGGTCTGGAATCACACGCAGGTGAGGCCAGGTAAGGTAATACAGGTTTCCTTCCCTACAGGGCATTAGCGAACAGATGGGTTTTTCCGACAATCGGCAATGGTTTCATATTCATCACTAGACCCTCAATTCCAGATTACTTTTATTGAATTCAAATTCCACCAACTGCCATGACAGGATTTGAATTCAGGTCTCCAGAAAATTAGCTGAGTTTCTGGATTAATAGTCTAGTAGAACAGAAAAGAGTTATACACATTCACAATATGGAATGTTGTTAAACATCTTTATTACGGTTAATTATAAAATACTTTTAAGGTAATTAAATATTGTTTAAGATCACGATACTTCAATTTCTGCCTTAGCTCCCCTGTTAATGCGATATTCTTCATTTTGCAATCTGCAAAACTGCAAAAACATATGGATGATAATGGAATAGTGTAGGATAGATGGGCTTCAGATCAGTTTCACAAGTCGGCGCAACATCGATGGCCGAAGGGCCTGCACTGCGCTGTAATGTTCCATGTTAAAATTCATTTGATTATTCATGATTTTCTGTTCCCAGTTGGCTGCCTGAGTGTTCCTGAAACATAATGGTCTATTTGAACAGCTTGGTGATATGAGCGCAGCTTAATCTTTGATATCTCCACAAAACTATGCTACAATCAACAGCACTTCTTAAAAATTAAAGCCCACACCACAAACAATGTTAGATCACTCAGCACAGATTTATTCAAGATCCATGGCTAGAGTCTTTGCTTCACCACTTAGCACAGTCCTGGACATTAACTCACTTTTAAGCGCTTATGTTGGTGAGAGAAAATCAATATCACTGTGAAAATAAGGTTGGCTTTTCAAAGGAGTGGCAATATCACTCAGATTGACACTCTGGCCCTTTTTTTTAAAATGACAGGAGGTGGTTCTGCATCTCTGAGAGAAGACTCAAAATGGCAGAGCTGTATCCCATTCCGACAGTTCTTTCATAGAGCAGGATCGTCAGAGGAACGTAACTGTGACACCCCACCCCCACCCCCCGACTTTTCACAGCAGGCAGCTGCTGTATTTTGAGATTGAGTCACTTTGACAGCTAATGTCAAGACATAACTACATAAGCACGAGGTAAGTTAGGGTGCAAGCTAAGAAGGGTGCCCAGTTGGTAGGGTAGCAGAGTACCAGCTTTCCAGGTGGAAAGGGGATAGGGTGCCAGGGGCAGGATGCCAGCTGGGTAGAAGGTAAGGTGTCCGGTTAATAGGCTGCCTGGAGGAGACGTGATAGGACCCAGGTAAGTAGGAGTAGGATGCCAGATACATAGAATGCCAGCTGGATATGACAGCAGAAAAATCTGGTTGGGCTAAACAGCAGGGTGTCAAGGCGGGTCCAACGTTGAGGTGGGGTGTTATGGGTCAGGATGGGGAAGGTAAGCATGGAGTCTGTTACATAGTTATTCACGAGTTTGACTATTTATGCAATAGTCTAAGCTTCTGCTGTCTTGATTTTAAATCCAAATTCTCCTCCTGGATATTCCTGACTAACTATTATACTGTACTTAATTTAGTTGAAAGCATTCAAAGTCTCTGATTTAAAAGAACACTTTTGGAGGGTTTCAAGCATAGTGGAATTGCCCAGTGCAAAATTCAATTTCCTGAACAATTCCTTTCAAGTGTGCTGCCATGGGGATTCTGCAGGGTCCCGGGTGCAACTCTAATTGCACTGACATAATGACTGGACAATGGAAAATCTGGGCCAAAGCTGAGGACAGGTTGCAGGAAGTAACATTTTCAGTGATTCACACTTTATGGATTTCACAGGTTGGTAGGTAATGTGAAATACCTAAGTGAAATTAAGCAGGGGTTTTGGCAACTGTGGAAATGAGATGGGGTGTGGTCAGTGATGCTGCAGATCTGTAAGCAAGATGTCTTGGCAGTGGCCAAAATAGGCTGTTTGAAATTAACCAGTTGGTCAAGAACCAGGAGGAACATTAAAACAAAAATGTGTGTGGAATAAGTGGTTAGGATTTGGAAAACACTTCAAATATATTTTTCAAATCCCTCACCCTTGCCTACTTCTGTCATCTCCTCCAGCCATACAACTATGCATCTTATTTTGGTCTCTGAATGCCACTGCTGTTAACTTCTTCACCCTGGGTGACCATGTCCTAAGCTATCTAACTTTAAAGCTCTGGCATACCCTGCTCTCTACCCTCTCCCTTACATTTCTCCTTTAAGACATTTCATCAACTTTCTCGTCATCTTACCTAAAATGCTCTCAAATGGTGCAGTTCTATTTTTATTGACAAAGCTCCTCAGAAACAACCTGAAAGAAAACCAACATTAAAGGCACTACATAAATATAGTTTCCTGTTGCTAGAATGATTGAAAAGGATTCAACAGTGGTTTTAAAAGAGAATTGAATAAACGTTTGAAGGAAGAAATGCAGGAGCAACAGGCAAACTGGAGTGATCTAGCGAGCCAAAGTAAACTCAGTGGGCAGAATGGCCACATTCTTTTCTGAACTATTTTCTGAGTATATTAACCTGTTGATAGTAAAGGGTAGAAAACAAAACAACGAAGGAAAAGGTATGATGTAGATCATTTTTGACAGAGTCTAAAATCCACATTCCAGGGAAAATCACACACATACAAAGAACGGAAAATGTAATTCTTCACAACTCAGGCAAGCTGTGTTCAGCAGAGTGCCAGAGAGAAAATTAAGTGATGCCTGTGAATAAATACTAATTTGCAAAGTATTTTGAGACTCGGGGAACTGAAATGGCTGGATTCAAAATAGCACATAATAAAAAATGGCTGCTGGATAAACACATCAACATTCCTGCTAGTTAAGAAACGAAATACTTTGCCAAATAAAAAGAATTGAAAATCTATTCAATATTTTCAGCAAGAAAGCCAACACATTATCTTAATCTGGAAAATACCTGGCATTTAGAAAATGTACTCTAAAGTAACAATGTCAGCAATTTTTACCATTTTAACGTATACCTGCCAAAATACCTGCCAAGTTTTCAATTTCATGTGCCCTGGTTTTTGTTTATAGACATTCTGCTCAAGTACCAGAAATAAACCAATAAATGTTTGTTTTCTAAAAAAATCTACATGGTAAAATGGAATATTGTAACAAATTGTACTGTAACATGACAAAACGTAAGAATTTCTTGAATAAAAGAGTTGTTAAGTCTTTCTTGTCTTCAAATGTGAAGCTTCTACGATCATATCCTTCGCAATATAATGAGTTGGAGGGGGGAGCAGATGACATAGATTATGCAACATCTCACATAGGAAAGCCCGCCGCAAATCCGAAAAGGATCTTGTATCGACCATACTAGAAAGAGATTAATTTAGTCCAAACAGAGAGACTCCAGTCACTGCATTACATGTCAAACTGAATAACAGTCCGAAGAATTCTTAAATGGTTTTATCATTGGAAAATATTGTTTGAAAGATTAAAAACAAGACACAATTAAAGAATGTCAATTTGGATGAATTTACTCTGAGAAAAATCCAGTTTCTTTAGACAACCCACAATTCCCATTTCAATTACATAGCACCACGTACTGCTGAATGCACTTCTCAACTCCCAGTGCAGACATGAGGGACCAACGACCTTTTACTGCACATTAAGTTCTGTAATTTTGATGATTTCAAGAGCAATGGCACTGCACAACGATGATCTGGTTAGAACTGGACCACCCTTGTGAAGGCTCAACACAAAGTATAGATTGGGAGTGGCAGTGAGGCAGTAAATTTTGCAACGTCATTTTTAGAGTGCTCCAGGATTGTACCCTCCTGTCAGAAGCTGTGAAAGTCAGCACCCATTACTTGCCAGTTTTACAATGGAGAGAGGGGATGATCAGTCAACCCCTGATGTATATCATATCATACCAGGGAGTAAACCTCTGCCAGATGAAGATATTCAGATATTCCCAAGCCTCGTCAATTAGATCCTCAAGCCTGCTCCACCATTCAACACAGTCATGGCAGATCTCGTGTCCTTAACATCACTTTCCAGTCTCTCCCCAAATAATCCTTCACATTTCCAAAGGACACCTTCACATATATTTTGAAATATTTATAACAATTTGTCCTATACAAATATCAACTTCAATTAAGACACAGCAGAACTTTTTTTTGCTACTGCTGTGGGAAGCCTTGTGCCCAAAATTTGGCTTGCACTTCTGCATTACTGCACAATGAAATTCTGTTTCAGCCACTGGTAATCTACTCATGCAGTAAGCCGCTTAGACCTGTGCAAAAAGCAACAGAGTTCACAACATAAAGTTCTAGTCCACTGGAAAATTTCAAGAAAGAGTTCCTGTAATTCATGTAAACCATCAAATCAGACAGATATAAATCAACTGTTCTTTATAATTACAAAAGGGAGTCAAAACTGAACACCTGAGTGATGTACAAGTAATTTCAACCTCCCATAGAAATAAGATCCACAATAAAAATTCTAAATTCAATTTCATAAGTAATTAGAAAGCGACAGACAGAGATTAGCAGAGTAAACTTGTCCATTGAGAACACGTATGAGAGATGTGAGAAAGGCAAGACACAGAAATCGGTGAAATTCAAACAGTCAAACATATGTATTGTTGCAGCTGAAGAAGTTCCAGGCAAGTGGATGAAAATGCCTGGCAAAACTCAAGGTTCAACAATGACATCAGAGACAACTTTGAACTGCCGACAAAAATTCGGACCACATATATATCATTTCATCAAATCTTATTTTAAAGATCAATTATGAACCAAACTGGGTCTTAACATTTAAAATCAATTCACAATATTTGCAGTACTACAGTTTTTGAAAGCTGATCTATTTAAATGAAAAAGATTGTCACCAAAAAAATCTGAATTTAAACTGGTAGCTTGTTAGACCTCTGCCACTCTTGCCAGTACAGTCTTTTCAATTAAGGGAAGTTCTTCTGAGGAGCGATCTCACAGCCAACAGATCAGATCTAAGTTCTACAGTCCTGCCACTTTAGTCATGAGTAGTGGTGGGCAATTAACCACCCATTTGTAAGATATGGCCAAAAATATCTCCATCCTCAATGATGGGGGAACCCAGAACATCAACGCAAAAGACAAGCCAGCAGGGCAAAGTGGTTGATTCAAATTGGCCTCCTCCTAGTATTCCCAACATATCAGATGCCAGTTTTCAGCCAATTTGATTCATATGATCCAAGATCAAGAAACAGTTGAAGACACTGATTACAAAAAGGCTATGGGCCCTGACAATATTCCAGCAGTGGTATTGAAGACAGAACGAGCCACACCCATCACCAAGCTGTTCCAGTAGTTATAACAGTGTCATCTACCCTACGTTGTGGAAATTGCCCATGTTTGTCTGGCCCACAATAGGACAAAGCCAATTTGGGTAATTATCAACCCCCAAGCAGTCTAATCTCGATCATGAAAGTAATGGAGTTTATCAACAATGCTATCAAGAGAGGTCTCTGACGGTGCGGTGGTAGTGTCCCTACCTCTGGGCCAAGAGGCCTGGGTTCAAGTCTTACCTGCTCCAAAGGTGTTCAATAACGTATCTGAATGGGTTGATTAGGGGAAAAATGATCAAGAAGCACTAATACAACACACCTGTTTTAGGTTTCACCAGAGTTACGTGGCTTCTAATCTCTTCAAAGTTTTGGCCCGATTATGTACAAAAGAGATTAATTCAGGAGGTGAGGCAAAAGTGACTGCACCTGACACCAAGGCAGCATTTTGAGTGAGTACGGCATCAAGGAATTAGAGCAAAACTGAAGTCAATAAGTGTAAAGGAGACTGTTCACTTTTTGGAGACCTATACAGGACAAAGGAAGATGGCTGTGGTTGCTGAAGGTCAATCACATCTGTCCCAGAACTTTTCACGGGAGTGTCCTAGCCCAAACCTTTCAGCTGCTTCACAAATTAACTGATCTCCAAAACAAAGGTCAGAAGTGGAGACACCTTGTTCTCCCCATCTCCACCCATCAGTTCTCACTCCTTTTCACCACATCTCATCCTCAGCATATATACCATGTTTTCCTTATTTCTACCAGTTCTGAAGTAGGGTCACTGGACCCGATACATTAACTCTGCTTTCTCTCCACAGATGCTGTGACACCTGCTGGGTTTCTCCAGCAATTTCTGTTTTTATTTCAAAAGTGGGAATGTTTGCTGCAGATTACAATATCCAGTAGCAACATGAATCCTCAAAACTGAAGCAGTCCTTGTCATTTTTGCTTGGGCTCACAGTTAACATTTGTGATGCACAATGATCATTCCCAAGAAGAATCTAACCAGTCCCCATGGCATTCAAAGGCATTACCATCATTACAGCACCTTGGGTACACCTCATTGACATGGACTACAGCATTTTAGGGTGAGAGTATTTTCTGACCAGCGATTCAGGATGAATAACAAATATGAGCAATGCTCACATCTGAGATATTTGTATCATCAACAGCTACAAGTGAGGTACCGAAAGACTGGAGGGTGGCTAATGTGGGGCCATTATTTAAGAAAAGTGCTAAGGAAAAGACAGGGAAACCGGTGAGCCTTGCATCAGTTGACAGCAAGTTGTTGGACAGGATTCTGACGGTTAGGATTTACATGCATTTGGAAAGACAAATTAGGGAAGGTCAACATAGCTTCGTACGAAGGAAATTCTGTATCACTAACTTGATTGAGTTTTCCAAACAGGTGACCAAGAAGATCAATGAACGTAGAGCTGTAGACATTGTCTATATGGTCTTCAGCAAGGTGTTCAACAAGGATACACCTGATAGACTGATTAGCAAGGTTAGATCACATGGAATGCAGAGGCAGCTAGCCAACTGGATACAAAATTGGCTTGAAGTTAGGAGACAGGGTGGTGATGCAGGGAAGTTTCTCAGTCTGGAGACCTGTGGTCAGCAGTGTGCCACAAAGATCGGCACTGGATCCACTGTTTTTAGTCATTTATATAAATGTTTTGGATGTGAATAAAGGAGGTATGGTTAGTAAGTTTGCAGATGACACCAAAATTGGTGGCCGAGTGGACAGTGAAGGAAGTTATTTCAGATTACAATGGGACCTTGATCAGATAGGGCAAGGAGTGGCAGATGGACTTTAATTTAGATAAATGCGAGGTGTTGCATTTTGATAAGGCAAACCAGGCAGGATTTATACATGTAATGGGAGGGTCCTGGGGACTGTTGCCAAACAAAGAGACTAAGGGGTGCAGGTGCATAGTGCCTTGAAAGTGGAGTCACAGGTACGCAGGGTAGTGAAGGTGGTGTTTGGCATGCTTGCCTTCATTAGTCAGTGCGCTGAGTATAAGAGTTGGGATGTCATGTTGCAGCTGTACAGCACATTGGTGATGCCACTTTTAGAATACTGCATTTATTTCTCATCTTTATGCTATAGGTAGGATGTTGTGAAACTTGAAAGGGTTCAGGAAAGATTTCAAAGGATGTTGCCAGAATTGGAGGGCTTGAGTTATAGGGAGAGGCTGAATAGCCTGGGTTTTTTTTTCCCCCTGGAGCATCACATGGTGAGTGGTGACCTTATAAAGGTTTATAAAATCATAGGAGTGTGGATAGAGTGAATAGCTGAGGTCTTTTTCCCAGGGTAGGAGAGTCTAAAGCGAGAGACCATAGGTTTGTGGTGACAGGGAAAAATTTAAAAGGGACCTGAGGGACAACTTTTTCATGCAGAGGGTGGTATGGAATGAGCTGTCAGGGGTAGTGGTGGAGTTGGGTACAATTATAACATCTGAAAGGCATCCGAATGGGTACTTGAATAGAGAGGGTTTAGAGGCTTTCAGACCAAATGCTGGCAGATGGGACTAGATCATTTTAGGATATCTGGTGGGCACGGACAAGTTAGACAGAAGGATCTGTTTCTGCGTTATATAACTCTATGACTCTACCTCATGCAAAAAAATCTCTTAAAAAGCACATTGGCATCATGCTATGTAAGCAAATGGACATAAGTAGCCTATCGTTAACTTAACATATGGTAAAGTGGCTTATAACAGATTATACAGCAATATTGTATTTCTGCGCAAAAATGAAACTTGAGCAAGGAAACATACTTTTCAACATTCTGCTAGACAGATTATTTTGACCTGTGTATATTTCCCATCTGTGTTTGTTAAAGAGTATCGAGTTTCCCGTGTAGACGAGATGATTATTAATAATGAGGTGTTCAGGATCCACAATAGACAAGTCTGAAGGTAAAATTAACAAATCTATTTGTGTCATTTGTGAGATCACAAATATAATGTAGTTACAAAGCATTTATTTTAACTTGCACAGTGGAAGACTTCAGGATTTGGAATACGGAATTTCTTAACAATCAACTGAAAAAGTCTTCAAAAACATAGAACCTCATTAAAATATCTCCCACAATGCTCGTCTGATGAAATCAGTTAAATGAAAATATCCAATGATCCAAAGCTCAGTAATGGACAACAGAATACAATGGATTTAAGCAGAGGGATTTGAACACTCTTTGAACAGAAAGTCAGATGCACTTTGTTTGTGGATTTCACAAGCTTCAAAATCTCCCCTCCCCCAACCGCATCCC
>JAHRHZ010000034.1:29160777-29200221 GCA_024137785.1 Ginglymostoma cirratum | reverse complement strand
TCCAGGACTATAATGTTTTGGTCAGAAATTAATTCTCACACACCAACTCGAACCCTATCAATTACTTCTTCCCCACATATATACACCAAAATGTTACATCAAATAGCTGTCAATTAACATATCATCCATTCCCTAACAAACAATCACATCATTCTCCCACAACATTCCATTTCTAGCATCAAACTAATTCTTAAAAGTTTAATTGTTTGCATCTATTCTATTTCCAGTTACTTACATCTAACCGGCTAACAAGCCGCTGATAACATCATTCAGCTATTCTGATAACTTAGAAGGCCATGAAACCATGATATTGTTCACCAAAATAAGTTCTACTTTCACAAACTGAAAATCACTTCCTTCAACAAGAACATTACTCAAGCAAACCACCACTTGGTCTTGCTCAATGGTATTACCATCGCTGAATGTCCCACTGTTGAAATCCTGGGGGTTACCATTGATCAGTTCAGAAGTTGAAGTGGATCAGCCATAAAAATACTGTCGCTACAACAGTATAGTCCGAGGTGAGAAGTTTATATCTTTCTAAACTCTCCAATGCCAACTAGAAGGCACAAATCAAGATGGTGATAGAATACCCTCCACTTGACTTACAGGTGCAGCTCCAACAACACTCAAGAAACCTGACACTATCAAGGACAGAGATAAAGGGTACTGCAAATGCTGGAGAATCCGAGATAACAAGCATGGGGCTGGATGAACACAGCAGGTCAAGTAGCATCATAGGAGCAGGAAAACTTGATGTTTCGGACCTGGACCCTTCATCAGAAACTATCAAGGACAAGCTGCCTATCCACTCCCTTCAATCAATACACTTAATGGTAGCAATTTGTGCTATTGACAATATGGATTGCAGGAACTCACCAAGGCTCTTCTGACAGCTCCTTCCAAATCCACAACCTCTACCACCAAGATGGACAAGGGCATCAGTTACATGGGAATACTGGCACCTGCACATTCCCCTCCAAGCTACTCACCATCCTGACTTGGAAGTACAGGTAGTTCTGCTATAATGCATGTTTCGTTAACACAAATTGGCTGTAATATGATTGATGAACAGAGGACACTGTTTGGATAACGCAAACTTTCTGCTGTACAGGTAGAGTGATTTCCCTATATATATACACGTGATTTTCTATAGCGCGAGGTCACACAAGAACGCAACTAACACGTTATAGGAGAAGTACCGTGTATATCATCGTTCCTTCAGTGTTATTGGGTCAAGATCCTGGAATTCCTACCTTAATAGCAGTGTGAGTGTCCATACACCCCAAAGACATCAGATACTTAAGAAAACAGTACACCTCCACCTTCTCCATGGCATTTAGGAATAGGTATTAAATTTAGCCTACCCAGCAACATCTATGTCCAAGAATGAATAGGTGGAGAGGTGGGTAGGTGAAGGGATGAGTAGATAAATGGAAAGTCAAGCACAATTTTGTGCAATGTTATTTATTTACAGTTGTTTGTACAGTACAGAGCTTGAATGTTGCAGAAAAACACATTTTGTTAAAGTTTTTCACCTTGCACTCAGTAGACCAATTCACAAGCACATCAAATCAAGGGGAAAACAACTGTGCGGGAGATTTGGTTATTCTTCAAAATTCTCCTGATGAGTACAAGACAAAAAGCTCAAGTCTTATTTTGTCAAAAACAAATTGTTTATTTATACATTTATCCAAGTATGGCCCTTTGTTCAAGCTAACCAATATGACCAAAGAATAGTTACCGCACCATCATGAGAGCCACTTCACACGAGACACCAACATCTCAGTCAAGCATAAGCTTTCCACTCACTTTGTTTTTATGGCAATGAGGCCTTAAGCATTCTAACTCCATTCCAAACATCTAACGATTAAAGTTGATTCTTAGCTCTGATCAAGTGAGGAAGGATGGAAGGAAAGTTCAGTTGGATGACCTTGGAGATCTCCAAGGTGGCACCAGAGCTTGGGGACTCTTCCAGCCTTCCTAAGCAGATCATCCCCTCACATCTTTTGTTATCGTCTACTCTTTTAAATCTCAATTGTAAATCTGTCAGAATTACTAACAATGTTCTTTTGGATCTACTTACAGTTCTGGCAATCTTTTGACCTCCAGAAACAACCAACAGCCCAACTGAAGCTCACCCAACGATCGCTAGGATCTCCTGGAGCACCTGAATGCTTGAACTTATGGGACCCAGAGACTGACGCTGGAACTGCGACCACAGCATCGAAATCACCATCCACTTCCCAGCTCCTGGAAGGTGATCGTGGCGTGATTCCGTGGAGCAGACCCAATGCCTTACCCAACTACGTGGAGAACAGACATCAAGGCCTGACCAGATCCCTCACCCCAAGATTTCCCAAGGCCACAACCAGGACACCATTGGACGCACCCACTTACATTCTGGAATGGCAGACCATCTGCTCTAACTCCAGGGCCAACCGGAAGCAACTACTTCCCCAAGAAATGTGGGAGACACCCTGGCCTACAGGTGAGATTGAAACAATGTGGTTTCAAGTCCCCCTTCTCCAGTATATGCTTGGCAATTGTCCAAGCTATTGAAAACAATCTGGACGAACTTAAAGCTGGACTCACCTATCAAAGGGAACTGAGAGACTGCCGTGTGCTGTGTTTTACAGGATGACACAGTGGCTCAATAGTCAGCACTGCTGCCTCACGGCACCAGGGATCCAGGTTCAATTCCACCCGCAGGTGACTATATGCATGGAGTTTGCACATTCTCCCCGTGTCTGTGTGGGTTTCTGCCAGGTGCTCTGGTTTCCTCCCACAGCCCAAAGATATGCAGGTTAGGTGAACTGGCTGTGCTAAATTGCCCATAGTGATCAGTGATGTGCACTAGGTGGGTTAGCCATAGGAAATGCAGGGTTACAGGGATAGGGTAGCGGGGTGGGTCTGGGTGGAATGCTCTTTGGAGGCTTGGTTGGTGTGGACCCGTTGGGCCAAATGGCCTGTTTCCACACTGTCGGCGTTCTATGGAAACAACGTTCATTCTTGCTTCAGCTGACTGCGCCTTACAACGTGAGGGTTTCTCAATCCACCAGATGGACCACACAGCATCCTTGGGCAAGGCAAAGAGTGGAGAGGTCTGCCTCCTAATCAACACCTTTTGGTGCTTGGACAAGATACTGCTCCCGGACCTAGATGATAAAGTTCTGTTCCTACTACCTACCGTGGGAGCTCACTTCTGCTATCCTGACAGCAGTTTACATTCCAGCCCATGTAGAAGTGAACAGCACACTTGATGAAATGTACACTGCAATAAACAACGTTGAGACAGAATACTCTGAGGCCTTGATCATCATAGCCAGTGACTTCAACCAGGCTGACCTCAAAAGTGTGCTTCCAAGATACCACCAACACGTCTCCCGGTGCACCAGAGATCCAAATATCCTGGACCATTGCTACACAACGATGAAAGACACCTACTTCTTCATTCCCTGCAGGCATTTTGGAAAATCAGTTTACAATGCTGTGCTCCTTCTGCTAAGTTACAAGCAGAAACTGAAGCATGAGGATCCGGTACAAAGAGTTGTACAGTGCTGGTCTTTTATTAGAAACCCTACAGTGTGTAAACAGGCCATTCGGCCCAACAAGTCCATACCAACTCTCCAAACAGCATCCCCCCCAGATTCACCCCACTACCCTATTGCTGTAGCCCTGCATTTCCCTTGGCTAATCCACCTAGCCTACACCACGGGCAATTTAGCATGGCCAATCCACCTAAACTGCACATCTTTGGACTGTGGGAGGACATCCAGGAGGCTAACAAAATTTGGCACGTCCACAAAGACTCTTACGAATTTTTATAGATGGACCATAAAAAGCATCCCACCAGGCTACACCACAGCCGTGTACGGCAACTGTTCTGTCCAAGACCTCAAGAAATTACAGAGTTGTGAATGCAGCCCAGTCCGTCACGAAAACTAGCCTTCCTTCCATTGACTCTGTCTGCACTTCCTGCAGCCTCAGGAAAGCAACCAAATAATCAATGACCCCTCCTACCCTGGTTATACTCTCTTCCACACTTTTCCATCCGGCAGAAATTTGAAAACACATATCAACGGATTTAAGAGCAGCTTCTTCCCCGCTATTATCAGCCTAATGAATAGACCTCTTATATATTAAAGCTGATCTTTCTCTGCGCCTTCTCCATAACTATAACATTAAATTCTGCATTCTGTTCTATTCCCCTGATGTACTTATGTAAGGTATGATTTGTCATCAGCACGCAAAGCAATACTTTTCACTGTATTTCGGTACATGTGACAAATACAAATCAAATCAACTGAAGATGTGTTGAAGGAGAATGGTGAAACAAATCAGATCAAAAGCTGAAAACAGGTTGAAAATAATGAGGATTGATAACTTATCTTGGTCACAGTTATACACATGTCATTCATGTCACAGATGACAGCTGTTCAGTACGGTGACAGAGTAGAAACTGCGTTTGTTGGGCTCCAGTGTGCAGCTCTGAGTCAGACGGACAAAGTTTCAAATGGAAAGGCACACCCAAGGACTTTGGAGAGAAAACAAATGGTGATGTTCAATGGTAAAGAAGCCAGTGAGTTTTTTTCTGAAGATAGGGGTGATTATGGCAGATTTTAAATAGAGGGGGACAGTACGTGAAGATAAATTGTTTACAATACCAGTCAACATGGAAGCCAGGTAAGAAACTGGATGGTCAGTAGTTGAGTGGGACTAGGATCAAAGGAGCAATGAGTGAGTCTTGTGGACAAGATGAGCTCGGAGAGAACAGTATGGGGAGATAGAAGAGACAATTCAGAAGGATACGTTCAGGGTTCAGGAATGAGGGATCCTTAGGGAGATTATGGTGCCGGTGGGCTGGGGAAGAAGGGAGGTGAATGGAGGCAGATACTGGATAGAGTCAATCTTTTTGACCAAGATAAGGATCAGTTCTTTGTACCTACCGTTAGAAGGCAGGATGAAGCATCCACAACTCAAGAATTAGAGCATTCCAAAAGTTCATAACTCAGTGATGGAATTTCTGCTCATTTTAGTTTCCATATTCTGAGTTTGACAGTCCTTGGTTTCAGCTTTCCAGCCAAAGAAAGATCACTCAGCATTTATACTGTTGTGTTCCTTTAGAGTTTGGAAGTTTTACTGAGGTTACGTTTCATTCTTCAAAACACAAGGGAATGCAGGCCTAATCTACTCAAACACTCTTCCTAACAGATTTCCACATTCTAATAATCAATCCTGCTCATCTTTGAAGACAAGAGTATCATTCATTGAGGAAAAATATCAAAACTATAACAGCACCCCAGGTATTCTCACACCAAAGTCCTATAATGCACTAAAACTTCCTTACTCAAATGCTCCAATTATTTCATTATAAAGCAAACATACCAACTGTTTTTCAAATTGCTTGTTGTATATGCCAGTTAACCTTGGGATGTGTCACAGAGTCAGAGTCTCATCGAGTTTTACAGCATGGCAAGAGGCCCTTTGGCCCGCTACATCTGCACCAGACATAAAACATTGATATCTTCTAATCCCATTTTCAGCACTTGGCTCATAGCCTTGTATGCTATGGCGTTTCAAGTGTTCAATTAAATAGCTTATACATGTCTTGAGGTCCTGGCTCTACCACCCTTTCAGGATATGAGTTCCTGATAATCATCACCTTCCGTTGAAATATTTTTTCCTCAAGCCCCATCTAAGCCTCCAGCTCCTTGCCTTTATTACTACTTTGTCTACTAAGAGGAAAAGTTTCTCACTGTCTACCCTGTCTGTGCCCCACAAGACTTTGTACACCTCAATCGGATCCTCCTTCAGCTTTCACTGCTCTAAGGAAAGCAAATGTAGCCTATCTAGCATCTCTTCATAGCTGAATCACACTAGCCCAGGGGCGACATACTGGTGAACCTCTTCTGCACCCTCTCTAATGTAATGACATCTTTCTTCTTGTGTGGTAACCAGATTTGCACAGTTGTGGCCTAACTAATGTCATATAGAGCTCCATCGTAACCTCCTTACTCTTGTATTTAATGCCTGACTAATAAGGCAAGTATCCCATATACCTGCTTGACCACCTGTCCTGCTGCCTTCAAGGATTTTGGACATGTGTACCAAGGTCCCTGTGATCCTCTGTACCTCATAGGGTCCTACTATTCAATGCCTTGAATCCACGATAACACTTTTAATTTTCAGGATTAAATTCCATTTACTACTGTTCAGCCCATTTGACCAGCCCATCTATATTGTCCCGTAGTCGAAGGCGTTCCTCCTCACTACTTACCACAACACCAATTTTCGTGTCATCTATGAACTTAGCGATCATACCACCGACATTTGTGCGCAATGATACCCAGATCACTATGAATATTAACATTTCCCAGTCTCTTATCATTCAAAAACAAACTCACTTTTCTATATCGTCTTCCAACGTAGATAACTTCACAGTTCTCCACAATAGATCCCATCGCCACACCTTGCTCACTCACACCTGTATATATAACTCAACACATCCATTAGTTCCTTATTTTATTGACAGTATCAGGAGGATCATTAAACAGAAGGCCCATGCTGCTCTTGACACTCATCACTTCACACATATAATTGCAAAAGTTGTTGGATTTTCATATTCTTTGCAAGTTTCTTCGCAGACTGATTTCTTTTGGTTCTCACTACATGGTTTAGTTACTTGTCTTGACCATTTATCTATTTGATATGTGATCAATTGAAGTCTCTAAGGTGATTTTGTTTTGCAATTCTATACTATAGATTGCAATGTACAAGTTGACCTTTAAAACTTTGGAAAAATTACAGCAACCCATAAACAGAGTATAAAATGTGAAAAGCTGATGCTGGTGTTGGTGGTCACTATTACAGACAGCAGTTAAAAGTTAACAAGGTGTGGAGCTGGATGAACACAGCAGGCCAAGCAGCATCATAGGAGCAGGAAAGCTTGACGTTTTGGGCCTAGACCCTTCATCAGAAATGGGGGAGGGGAAGAGGGTTCTGAAATAAATAGGGAGAGAGGGGGAGGCAGATAGAAGATGGATAGAGGAGAGGATAGGTGGAGAGGAGACAGACAAGTCAAAGAGGCGGGGATGGAGCCAGTAAAGGTGAGTGTAGGTGGGGAGGTAGGGAGGAGATGGGTCAGTCCAGGAAGGATGGACAGGTCAAGGGGGCGGGATGAGGTTAGTAGATAGGAGATGGGGGTGCAGCTTGAGGTGGGAAGAGGGGATAGGTGAGAGGAAGAACAGGTTAGGGATTGCAGATGGCGGAAGTGTCGAAGGATGATGCGTTGGATCCAGAGGTTGGTGGGGTGGTACTTGAGGACGAGGGGGGTTCTTTTTTGGTTGTTACTGCGGGGACGGGGTGGGAGGGATGAGTTGCGGGAAATGCGGGAGACACAGTCGAGGGCATTCTCGACCACTGCAGGGGGGAAGTTGCGGTCCTTGAAGAATGAGGACATCTGAGATGTACGGGAGTGGAATGCCTCATCCTGGGAGCAGATGCGGCGGAGGCGAAGGAATTGGGAATAGGGAATGGCATTTTTGCAGGAAGGTGGGTGGGAGGAGGTGTATTCTAGGTAGCTGTGGGAGCCGGTGGGCTTGAAATGGATATCAGTTTCTAGGTGGTTACCCGAGATGGAGACAGAGAGGTCCAGGAAGGAGAGAGAGTTATTTGCTGTGGTCTGGAGGAACAAGTAGGCCAACTGGGTAAGGATGGCACATTTCATTAGCATTGAATGACAGTCAATCTCTGAGGGTACCTTTCAAACATTTTAAAGATGCAAATTCTTTTGTGTCCAAGGAAAGAATTGATAACACCATGTGAAATATGAACAGGACCATCAAGCCCCTCAAGCCTGTTCTGCCAGTCAAATGGATCATGGCTGATCCGACATTCTGACATCCACTTTCCTGTTCTTTCCACATAAACCTTGATTCCTCTACTGAGCAAAATCTATCTATCTCATCCTTAAGTATACATAAGGACTCTGTCCCCACAACTCTTTTTGGTAGGGACTTCCAAGGACTCTCAATCCTCAGAAGAAATTTCTCCTCATCTCAGTCTTAAATTGGTGTCCCATCATTCTGTGTCTGAGTCTTCTGGTCCCAGACTCTCTCATGAGGGGAAATATCCACTCAGTATTTAACCTATCAAACCCCTTAAGAATCCCGTATGGTTCAATGAGATCCCTCTCATTCTTCTAAACTCCAGTGAGCAAAGTCCCAACCTGTTTAGCCTTTGCTCATAAAACAATCACTCCATACCAGGGATCATCCTCGTGAACATTCTCTGAACTACCTCCAATGAAATGACACCTTTCTTTAAATGACAGGCCAATAATTGAATTGGTGAAGTCACTTTTGCTATCCTCCTCTGGTTCAGATTAAACACTTTTGGGCTCAGAATCAACCCTCCACAACAAACTTTCCTCTTCAACCACAGAACTGGATAATCTTCATCTTTTGAAGACTCTGACGGCAGTGCTGTGCACTAATGGAATCCCATAATTGGATGACAAAACCACTCAAAACATCAAAAGGGGCAGCACACATTTCCATTCTTTACGAAGAAGTTTCCTCTTTCAACTAGTCACCTATTCCATTCAAACTGAACACGATCCTTGAGAGGCTTTTCTCGCTGTTTGCTAATGATTTGCTAATTCGGCTAAAACTTCCAATCCCTGTATGCTGGTGACCAGATGGAAGGCAAAAGGTCTGCATCTTGATCCTGTGGAGGTCTAAACACGTGGACACACATGGGAATTGTCCAGGAAACCTAAACTTCCGATAGGTAAGTTTACTGCTCTCCAGCATTCTCCCTGAATATCTCCAACTCTCGTGGAGCTTCAGTTGGAGACTTTTAACTGTTAGACAGTTCAGATTTGGATCACTACCCAAGAAACATTAGGCAGATTAAAACCTGGATGAACACCTTGGTAACCACACAGGTAACTATGCCCGAATCTCACATCTGACAAAATTCTGACCCAAAGAGACTACCCCAAAGACCAGCTGCGATCACCTGACTCTCCCCTGGCCACCTGCTTACCCATCTCCCCACATTCACCTTGATCCAACTGCCCACACACTCAACTGTCTGCCCCACCTGCTCATACATTGACATTCCAGCAGCAAGTGCTGTAAAAACTGGCCATGCTCTACCCCACTGTTTCAACATAGCTAAAAGAACTTCTTCATCAATAGGGTGGGGCTTTTTTTTTCCGGAGCATCAGAGGCTGAGGGGTGACCTTATAGAAGTTTATAAAATCATGAGGGGCAGAGACAGTTTGAATAGCTAAGGTGTTTTCCCTGGGTTGGGGGCAGCGGGGGGGGGGGGTCCAAAACTACAGGCCATAGGTTTAAGGTGAGAGGGGAAAGATTTAAAAGGGACCTGAGGGGCAACCTTTTCATGCAGAGGGCGGTGCATGTATGAAATAAGCTGCCAGCGGTGGTGGTGGAGGCAGTTATAATCACAACATTTTAAAGGCACCTGGATGGGTATAAATAGAAAATGTTTAGAGGGATATGGGCCAAATGCTGGCAAATGAGGCTAGATCAGTTTAGGATATCTGGCCAGCGGGGATGAGTTGGACCAAAGGGTCTGTTTCTGTGCTGTATAACACAATGACTCTATAGCGTGTTTAATTGTCGAGAAGCTAGTCATTTTCTTTTGGTTCTGGTCAATTTTTAAAAAGTATGCACCATCCAGTCTAGATCAAATTGAAGATTCTGTCTAAAATGATAATTATCACATGAAATATGCAGTTTAATACAGTAGTTCAGATATGGTGTTTGCCACCTAAAGAAATAGTCAAGTTTGGTAATAACGAACGATAGATTGCACCTCCCTAATTCAGCATGTTCTGGTCCAGCATCCACAATATTTTTGGTTTTCCCTGTAATAACATCCAGCAGCTGTACATTAATACTTATTTATATTACCTCTTGATACACTTTGTCCAGTATGGGTACTTTAGATTCTGCTTTTGATATCCAATAGAGAAGTAATTTATCTATGAGGCATGTGATCAATAAAAGGCAAGGTTAGGTCTTTACTTCTGATGTATGTGTGCTTTGAATATGTATGACCTCTCATTGTCCAGCAAAACTTCTAGTCTGGCAAATGAGGTCCCAAGGCTACCAGATTTGGGGGGTAAAAACCTGAATTGTGAAACCTCAATTTCTTGAATACTATTTTGGATTTATTATTCTGTTGAATAAATTTCATTAGACATGTAAGCCCAGCAAAAAGGCAAATAAACAAAAAATTATTAAATCTTTTAGTTCAATATTGTGTTACAAAATGGTTGTAAAAATTAACTTGAATAGAACAAAATTATGTCTAGAACAAGACAGCATTAAAAAAAATTCAGTCAGGAAGCACTTCTTCACATAACTAACAGCATAATCTGGAATGCAAAGCATTTAACATTCAGCTGATTGCAAATTTCCAAAAAGGATTATTAGATTTTAATTAAGGGTTACAAAGCTAACACATTGGGTAGAACGTGTCCAGACAAGTATTCACCTAACTGGATGATGAATAGGGTCAATGGCCTATTCTTGTTTCCATGCTCATATATAATAAACCAAGCAAAAGTCAGCTAATCTATCAAGTGTGCTTAATTACTGCACATCTAAGAATACCCAAATCCAAATCAATGTTCATTTTGCGACTGAAGAACTCCATGAAGATGTACAATAGAATCATAAGTCAAATCAAATTGAACTTGGATTTGTTTAATGGCTGTGTTTTCTTCAACTTTGTTAAGATAACCGGGCAAGTGAAATTGTTCCTCAGAAATGAAGGCTCACCAATGCTGGGACAGAGTGAGAAAGAGAACAAGAAAAACACAAGAATCTAACAGCCTTCATCTCGAGCATGTTCAGTTAATGTGAGACTAACGGCATATATTCTTTCAATTTTCCTTCAGGGAGTACACTATGATGAGGAAAGGCCTCAATTTGGCAATGATTACCTAAGAGGAATTAACTTTCTTTTAAAGGATCTTTTAATTTGTCTGCACTATCTCACCATATAAATCAACTCACCAGGTACAGCTGTCATCAACACCTGTCACGTGCAGTACGAGAAAAGATATTTTGCTCAGAGATTAGAAAGTAATTTAGCCTAGTTTAACAAGACTTAGCCAGATGTGGATATATCTTGTAATTGTTGTTGAAATGACTTACTATAAATAAGCCAAGAAGTTTGCCAGCTTATTTTCAGACCAAAATGTTCACCAAAAGCTACATCACAAGGAAAAGCCATAAAGGGGAACCAGTATAAACAGTTTCATAAATAGAAAGAAAATCAGCTTAAAACATTACATACACCAATGGCAAAGTCAAAGTATAATGAATGGTATTCAAACATAAAAAGAATGGGGTTATCCTGGAAAGATTTCCAAGTATAAATTACTGTTTGCACAAGCGAGCACAAATCTAAAATCATCCAAAATATTTGGCAGATGAATACTGATAACTACCATATGATTCCAGTGTTTCTTTTTGTCAGATTAACATAATTTTTTCATTACAGTTGTTAAATGCTTTTATACTGCATGGCTGTAAAGACTTCAAAATTTATGAGCAGTTGCGTAATTTATAGTGTGAGTCTGATCAAACCCAACTAAATATGATAAACTGCTGTGGTAGTCAACTGGATGCTAAAGTAACAAACTTTTCAATGAAACTGGTACTGCACATTTCATATTGAAGCCTCCAAAAAGGATTCAAGTAAGATTTCATTTTGATTTATTGTCGTTAAAGGTACAGTACTTAGAAAGTAGAAATCGATGATTGGATTCAAATGATCAGTATCAGTTGAATCACTGTAGTGAATCACAATTTTAAACAAAAAAGAATGGATTTTCAGTAAAGGCAAAATGAGACAAATTAATTATCAGCAAAGGTGACAACTATCATTAAAAATTAGTTCACGAATAAGCTTCAAGAAAGGAAACCATTTCACCAAGTTTGGCCAACATAGGGTTTTTAAAAAATACACTTTTCAAGAACAGATTATCGCCTCCTTCCATGTGATTACAAAGGTGACCCCATCATAGCAAAACAAGGCTCATAGCTCAATTAACAGGTACAATGCTGTGACTGTGCATCATTTTATCACCATCCAACAGTTGTGGGCCTGAACTCAGTTGGAAAAATAATCATCTAACAGAAAAACAAGACCAAAACTGCTCTCCCAGAGATTATCAATACCCCAAAAACATGAGCAGCTATAAACTGACATATAGCCTAAGCCAGCAGCAGATATAACCACAACAGTTACCAAACAGTAACTGCATTACAATTACCAAACTACAGTAGGAATGTGAAAAAAAAACATTAAATGCCTGTGTAATGGTCAGACTTGTTTGACCAAAAGTTTGTTTCCTGACTCCAGAGATGGTTCTTTAAAATTAGGGGACAGATTTCCACTTCCTGATAGAGGTGCGAATTGCAACATAACATGCGGAACTCATTTTTTGCTGCAGAGGTGATTGAGGTATTTTTCTGCCTTCCTGATCCCACTTGACTTTCATCTGGTCTTTTCAGGGTTTGGGAAGGCCTTAGATGCAAAATTCACATATGCTACTTCTAACGTCAGGGTCCTAATTACTTCCTCTGGCACACAATTTCCAAGAGCTGGATGGGGTTTTGGAAAACATGAAAAATGGCATCTACTTAGAAAATTTGTACTCACTTAGGGAAACCTGCTGAGGCATCAGGAACATTCTGAAAAGCTAATGTAAAATGTCTGGATACCTCCAAATGTCACTAAGGGTGCAATTTATACCAGTGATATATGTTGATTTACAAAAGGCCTTAGACAAGGTGCCACACAAAAGGCTGAAAAATAAGATAACAGCCCATGGCTTTAGGGACAAGGTACTGGCATGGATACAGAATTGGCTGACTGGCAGAAGGCAGAGAGTGGGGATAAAGGGGTCTTTCTCAGGATAGCAGCTAGTGACTAGTGGAACTCCACAGGAGACAGTATTGCGACCGCAATGATTTACGTTAGACGTTAATGATCTGGATAAAGGAATTGATGACATTGTTAAGTTTGCAGTTGACACAAAGATAGGCAGAGGGACGGGTAGTGTTGAGGAAGTGGGAAGGCTGAAGGAGGACTTGGAAAGGCTATGAAAGTAGGAAAAGAAGTGAGAGATGGAATACAATGAGGTAAGGTGTGAGGTTATGCATTTTGGTAGGAAGAATAGAGGCATAGACTATCTTCTAAATGGGGAAAGGTTTCAGAAATCTGCACGAGGAGTCCTAGCTCAGGATTCGTTTAAGGTTAACAAGCAGGTTCAGTTGGCAGTTACGAACACAAATGCAATGTCAGCATTCATTTCAAGACAGTTAGGAAACAACAGCAGGGATGTACTGGTAAGACCACATTAGGAACGTTGTGAGCAGTTTTAGGTTGAGCATCTAAGGAATGATGCGCTGGCATTGGAGGGGATCCAGAGGAGATTAACAAAAATGATCCCAGGGATGAAAGGTTAGTCCTTTGAGGACTCTGGGTCTTTACTAAATGGACTTGCAAAGGATTCAAGTTTCGAGGGATGCCTGGATGGACGTGGAGAAGATGCTTCCAAGAGTCGGAGAGACTAGGACGTGAGGGCACAGCCTCAGAGTGAAGGGACAACCCTAAAGAACTGAGATGAGAAGGGATTTCTTCAGCCAGAAGGCAGTTAATCAGTGGAACTCATTACCACAGAAGGCTGTGGCTGCCAAGTCATTGAGTGTCTTTGAGACAGAGATAGATTGGCAAGGGGATCAATGGTTATGGGGAGAAGGTGGGAGAATTGGGTTGAGAAACATATCTGCCATGATTGAACAGTAAGGTGGACTCAATAGGCTGACTGGCCTTATTCTGCTCCTGTGGTCTTGGAGGTGGCAAGAAGGGTAAAATAATTGGACAAGTCGGCCATGTAGTGATGCTCACCCCTTCTCTCCAACTCAATGATTAAAAGCTGGAGGGGATGGGTCATGGGAAACCCTCTTGAGTGATCACACATTAAGGCCCTTAAGTAATCAATTAATGTTCACTTAAGAGCCTCAACTCACTGCTGGGCCAATGCCCTGCTTTCCCAGCAAGCGAGGAAAGTGGCTTGCTTCCAGACTGCGTTATGGGATCCAGTGGGTGGCCCACCATTTCCCCCAATAAAGGTCAAATCAAGAGTAGAGATGGGGGCGAGGACTGGGCCACTGAAAGCCACTCCCTTGCCCTTGCTTCCAACCATCCCTGATCCTCTTCAGCCTATGAACCTCCACCTTGCAGGAACTGAAACACAAGCATTCAACATATTGCTGTTTAAACCTTTAAGCTCGGCCCTGCAGGAAAGAATCTCTCAGACACAAAAGCTGCCAGTCTCTTACTGGCCCCCATCAGAACTGCTGACCAAACCTCAGGATCAAGGCTAGTGTTTCACCAAAAAGCTTGTCAGTTAGCAGTTAAGTGACTTAGCGCAGTTTGATTCAGCAAGCTTTCTCACTGTTAGTGGCAGGTCAACCCTGGAGACATTCACCTGACAATTACCACATGGAGCACTAAATCATGACTGATTAGATATTCTACTATAAGTTGGATATGTCCTTGATGCAATGAGTGATCATAGGAGTCTGAGATGCAATTGTAAATTGATCCTTAAATAGACTGTTGTTCCGCACTGCAGTACTTTTCCATTAAACAAGAGCTCCACAATGCTTTAAAAATAGGAAAATAAAGTCCAATCAGCCTTTCTTGCCTTTTTTGATGATTTAATTCAACTGAAAGGTATGGCCATGAAAATAAAACTCCCTCTTTATAAAGTTGAGGAAATCACTGCACCTGCTTCATTCTGTTGATTCACTGAAAGCACTACTTTGAAATGGAAAGAGACACCATTTTGTTTTGTCAGTTTCAAGCAACATAGCTGGAAGATGTGTTGAAAACCGTAGCCATTATGAATGCATTTCAAATGCCAGTAATGACTTCAACTCATAGGTGCTCTACTTCAAGAACAGCCACTAAATTGAAGAGGCTGTAATAACTGAACATAGCTTTCAGGAGGCTTCTTACTTGTCCGCAAACTTAACACACAGAGTCATAAAGTCGCAGAGTCATACAGCGTGGAAACAGACCCTTTGATCCAACTCCTCTGCATTGACCAAATATCCCAATCCAAACTAGTCCCATTTGCCAGCATTTGGCCCATATCCCTCCAACCCCTTCCTATTCATATACCCATCCAAACGTCTTTTAACTACTGTAATTGTACCCACCTCCAACAATTCCTCTGGCAGGTCATTCTATACACACACCACCCTCTGCATGAAAAAGTTACCCCTTGGTTCCTTTCGCATCTTTCCCCTCTCACCTTAAACTAATGCCCTCTCATTTTGAACTCCCTCTTCCGAGGAAAAAGACCTTGGCTATTCACCCTATCCATGCCCCTCATGATTTTATAAACCTCTATAAGGTCACTCTTCAGCCTCCAACGCTCCAGGGAACAAAGACCCAGCCTATTCAGCTTCTCCCTACAGCTGAAACTCTCCACCTGCCAACATTCTTTCAAATCTTTTCTGCACCCTCACAAGTTCAACGACATCCTTCATAAAGAAGAGTGACCGAAAGTGTGTGCAGTATTCCAAAAGTGGCCTAACCAATGTCCTGTACGGCTATAACATCCCAATTCCTGTACTCAATGTTCTGAACAATGAAGGCAAGTGTGCCAAACTGCCTTCTTCACCAGCCTGTCTACTTGCAATCCCACTTTCAACGAACTATCTACCTTCGCCCCTAGATCTCGGAGGGCCCTACCATTAAGTGTATTCGTCCTGCCCTGGTTTTCCTTACCAAAATGTAATACGTCACATTTATTGAAATTAAACCCCATCTACCACTCTTCGGCCCACTGGCCTATCTGATCAAGGTCTCACTGTACTCGAGGTAATCTTTTTCACTGACAACTACATCAACAATTTTGGTGCCATCTGCAAACTTACTAACCATACTTCCTACGTTCACATTCAATTCATTTACATAAATGATGAAAGACAGTGAATCTAGCACTGATCCTTGTGATACATCACTGGTCACTAGCCTCTAGACTGAAAAACAACCCTCTCATTTTCTTTTCATTGAAGTAAGTTTGCTTTTCCTTATCAATGTTAGCATTTTGACATCTGTTTTATTAAGTTGCTGCAGGTTTAAATTTTTCCAATAATTTTAAAACATTGTCATTGATTGATTCTCAAGCGCAAACCAGCGCAAACTGAATGAGTGGCTTTGAAGGAAACATCAGTGGCATGGAGGATCTGAAGGTGCATGAGACTGCATACAGAATGGGTGGAAAGATAAAGGGGCATGGAATGACATGGGAAAGCTCTGGGGGAGGGGGAACAGGGTGGTGGATGGGAGATAAAGGTTATGAGTTATTGACACCATCAGTCATCAGATTTCACTAAATATTTCCTGTGCTGAGAGGCTCCAATTCTTTACTTTCAAAGATTTAGCCCAAATACCCACTCCTTCTAAATGCACAAATGACCTGCAGCCCAAGTGTAACAACATTTTGTTTCTGACCAACTCACTAACTGATTTCTGTGCACTGACCATTAACTTGTTTTGAATGATCTACTAAAAACCTTTGCAACAAGACATGCTGCCTTTGTTCCCAGGTAGGATTGAATGGAGCAATCAGTGGAACATTCTGCAACTGTGTTATAGTTTTCAGCTAACTCTGCACAGCCACCGCTTCAAATACAGTTAGCAAAAGAAATTTGGGGTGACATGTTTGACCTGAGGCAGCATGGGTACATGAGGTCTTGATAGACATTGGGCCTGTGCTGCTGTGTTAAAGGAATGAGGCAGTCTTCTAACCCACCTGACTCTGCAACCACACCCCTTATAAACTCCAGTTTAGCTCAAAAAATGCATTGAGAGCCAAGGGCGTATATAAAAAAAGGAGGAATCCTGAACAAATCACAATGGGGCAAGTTCATGTTTCAGGAGATATGGAAATGCATTGTTTAAATTTTCCAGAGCTCATAGGAAAACAATTTGTGGGACAGAAGTGAAACAACAATGATGAGAGCACAATTGGAATATCAGTGAGAAATTATATCCCAGTAGACACACTATACTTGCAAAGATATTCTTCACTTCATGGACTTTGTGAAAAGCAACAGAATAACATTCAGTATACTTTTGAATCATTTTTATTCATGGGAGACCCAGTTAATTATTGAAGGGTTACAGCATGTCTCTCTCAACCTAAGTGCAAATTTCTATCATCTTGCTATTGTTTTTAGCAGCTCTCTTGCTAAGAAATTATCAATTTGCCTCATTTTATTGCATAGAACATTGAAAATATCTTCCTCTCACTGATTTCACAAGTTAGTGTTCTAAGGAAGTGTCAAATCGACTCTGTAAATCCATCCTCCAGTGCTTAGCTGCTTATCAAAATTATTTACAGCTAATTTCAAAACCTTCAATCAGGTCAACACTTAGATCATCTTAATATATGAAAAGAAACCATTGTTTGTTTTAGAGAAAGGAGGAGGAGAACTGGAGAAGAGGAAATGGAAGAAGGAATCTAGGTAAAGGATGAGATTGGTTCTGGCCTCTTCCCCTATCTTGCACATTGAACAGAGCAAGAATGAGTAAACAAAGAAGAAATGGGTAAAACATTAATAGCAAGGTGATTAAAATGGAAGGGTGAAAACGGGATTGAGTGAGCAGTACAAGGGAGAAGACATTATGGAACTGAGGGCATTAGTGATGGGCAAGACAAAGGATTTCAGCTATGCAAAGGTTCATTGTTCCATCATAACTTTCACCAAAAACGTAGCCTTCAGTCATTGATGCCTTACCCCAACTCTACCAAACCTCAACCAAATCTCAAAGTGTATCGGATCATTTGGAAGGATAGACAGGCTAAAGAAAGACAATTAATGAGAAAGCAAAAGGATGCAAAAGATAATAAGAGAGGGGGTGAGCAGAAAACCAAACAGAACAGAGATAAAGACCCAATGCAACCCCAAGAATTAGCAGGGTCAGCAACAAGTCCTAAAAACAGGAGGGAGATAGAGAGAGACACAGAGACAGTGACAGAGACGGACAGAAAGAGACAGAGAAAGAGAGACAGGATTTCATGTAGAAACTGTGTGACCAAGAGCGAGGCTTGTAGTACAGAGGGAGCATGACATCCCTGAGATTCAAGACCAGGAGTTGGCTTAAAACATGTCAAGAGAAATTTTGTCCATGGTCAGGGTCAGGAAGGTCTGACTGCAAATAATGCAGCTTTGTAAACTGAGCTGGCAAGAAGTGGAAGAACCTCAATACTTGCAAATTAAACTGTAAAAACCTCAAATCTCTGGATTATTTTCTAAAGTACAAGCAAACTGGCAAATGGTAAGAAAGATCAAAGAGTTAAGTGGATGGTTCAAGAAACTGAAGTGGGAGACATTGGCTTCAATTCATGAGACACTAGTACCAGTAATGGATAAAATAAGGACTGTACTGTTGAGATGATCACGACTTGAATCTTACTGCAACTCGTATTCTGGTGAGCTGCATAACTAGGGCAGCATGAAGGACTTGCAACTAAATCATGACAGTAATGTGATAAACTGAAGTCAGGATGCAAAACAAATGAGCAAAGTAGGAGTGCAGAAACAATCTCAACAGTAACCTGTACGGTAAATGGAAAGGCCCTGGGGAAGACTGATGCACAGAGAGATCTGGGTGTTCAGGTCCATTGTACCCTGAAGGTGGCAAAGCAGGTCGACAGAGTGGTCAAGAAGGCATACGGCATGCTTTCATTCATTGGACAGAGTACTGAGTACAAGAGTTGGCAGGTCATGTTACAGTTGTGTAGGACTTTGGTTCGACCACATTTGGAATACTGCATACAGGTCTGGTCACCACATTACCAAAAGGATGTGAATGCTTTGGAGAGGGTGCAGATGAGGTTCACCAGGATGTTGCCTGGTATGGACGGTGCTAGCTATGAAGACAGGTTGAGTAGATTAGGATTATTTACATTAGAAAGACAGAGGTTGAGGGGGGCCCTCATTGAGGTCTAAAAAATCATGAGAGGTATAGACAGGGTGGATAGCAAGAAGCTTTTTCCCCCAGAACGGGGGACTCAATTACTAGGGATGATGATGTCAAGGTGAGAGGGGAAAAGTTTAAGGGAGATATGCAAGGAAAGTTCTTTACACAGAGGGTGGTGGGTGCCTGGAACGCGTTGCCAGCGGAGGCGGGCACGATAGCATCATTTAAGGTGTATCTAGACAGATACATGAATGGGCAGGGAGCAGAGGGATACAGATCCTTGGAAAATAGGCGACAGGTTTAGATAGAGGATCTGGATCGGCGCAGGCTTGGAGAACTGAAGGGCCTGTTCCTGTGCTGTAATTTTCTTTGTTTTTTGTTAACATGACGGCAAGGAGCAGAGCATACAAGCAGTGCAATAGTTGATAAGGCTGGAGGTTGTGAAGATACTAAAAAGGCTGAACGAAAGACTGTGCATCTGAATGCTTGTAGCATTCGTGACAAAGTGGGTGATTTGATCCCTCAAAGACAAGTAAAATGTTTTGCAGATCATAACACCCCATAGAAATATGGTTCTTAAGAAGGGTCACTAGACCCAAAATGTCACCTCTGCTTTGTCTTCACAATTGCTGCCAGACCTGCCAAGTTTCTCCAGCTATTTCTGTTTTTTTGTTCAGAAGGACAGGAAACGAGGAAATGGTGGAATGGCAGCAATGGTAAAAAGAATGGCATTGTTGCAACAAAAAGAGTTGACATTAATTTGAAGATCAATGTACAGAATCACTTTGAATGGAGTTCAGAAACACTCAAGGTGAGATGTTACTTATGGGAGAGGTTTATGGGAACCCACTGTCCAACAGTATCCACGATGCAGGGTTGGAAATAAATCAGAGACTTCTGATGAAGTTACAACAATAATATAGGGTGACGTTTATCTACGTATAGATTCAGTGAGTCAGATTTGCAGAGGTAATTTGGAAGGTGAGCTCATTTAATATTTTCAGATTCTCAGAACACCATGTTTTTGATCTATACCAGATATTGAATAGCATGATTTCTGGAATGTGCAATGACACAAGAATAATTAATCATCTCTCCGTATATGCAATCCTAAGTAGCAGTAAAACCACAAGTAGTAGAAGCAGAAGTCAGTCGTTCAGCTCATTGAGTCTGCTTTGTCATTCCATGAAATCATGGCTGATTTGATAATCCTCAATTCTACTTTCCTGCCTTTGCCCATAACCCTCGATTCCCTAAATGATTAAAAATCTGCCCATCTCTGCCTTGAATATACTTACTGACCCAGCCTCAACAGCTCTCTGTGGTAAAGAACTCCACGGACTCACTACCTTCTAAGTGAAGAAATTTTTCTCTATCTTAAAGGTTTGCCCATTTATTCTGAGAACATGCTCAGTTGTCCTGGACATTTCCACAAGAGCAAACAACCTTTCCATATCTATCTTGTCAACCCTAAGAACCTTGGATGTGTCAATAAGGTCACCTCTCATTTTTCTATAGTCCAACAAGTGCAGGCCCAATCTGCACAACCTCTCATAAGACAGTCCCTCCATACCTAGTATCAGCATTGTGAACGTACGCTGGACTGCTTCCATATCTTTCTTTGGAAAAGGGGGGCCCTAAGATTGTTTATATTCCAGTTGTAGTCTGAAGACGGCCTTGTATAGTTTTAGCAAAACCTTCTGACTTTTATGCTCCATTCCCTTTGAAATAAATGTCAACATGTGCCCTTGTTATTACCACTGAATTTGGATGCTAGTTTTGTGTGATACATGGACACGGTCTCCCAAATCAGTTCTGTAACTTCCTACAGTGTTCCTCCACTTAAATAATATTCAGGTCTTCTATTCTCCCTGCCAAAGTGCTTAACCTCACATTTCCCCACACTATGCTCACTTTGGCAAACTTTAGCCACTTGTTTGACCTGTCAAGATGCAGATTCTACGGTCATCCTCCCTACTTGTTTTCCCAACTATTTTTGGTATTAACCTATAGTACCATCGACTTGCCTCATCGAAATTATCTGTAAATATTGTGGCCCTAATGCCGATCCCAGTAGCATCGTTACAGTTTGACCTCGTGAAAAATATCTCCCTTATCTCATCTCTGCCTTCTTTTCATTTGGCAACCCTCCATCATTCTAATGTAATTTCTCAACACCATGGGCCCTTATCTTATTAAGGAGCCTAATGTGCGATACCTTATCAAATGTCCTAAAACAACTGAATAATCATATACAGTTTGAAGGTGAGAAGAGTGGATCTAATACCAGAACCTTAATCTTAGACAAGGTCAGAGCAGAAGGTATAAGGACAGAATTAGTTCAAAATGAAATGTAAAAAAACAAATTAAGGGATAGATAATTTGAGATGTAGTGGCAGACATGTAAGAAGACATTTAATAGCACCAAACTAAAATACATTCCATTGTGAAAGAAAGACTAAGATAGAGAGGATGCACCATCAATGACTAAGCAGGAGAGCTGAAAACACTGCCAAATTAAAAGAAAATGTATAAAATTCCCGAAAGATCAGTGGCAGGTCAGAAGATTGAACAGAGTACAAAAATTAGCAAAGAAATGACAAATAGACTGAGAAATTAGCTTTTGCATTTATACAAATATTTGTCAAGGAAATGTGTAACTAAATCAAGCATTAGTCCTCTAGAGAGAGTCTGAAGAACTAATAATGGAAAGTATGTAAATGGGAGGTAGTTGGAACAGATACTTTGCACCCGTCTTCCCTACAGTGGGTATAAATAACATCTCAGAAATCATTTTATGTCAAGAAGTGAAAGGGAAGGAGAACTTAGAACACTTACATTCACCGAGAAAAGGGTAAAAAGAAAATTAATAAAACTAAAACCTGACAAGTATACAAGTCCTAACTCACTTCATCCTGGGGTATTTAAAGTAGCAGCGATGAGATAACAGATGCAATGGTTTTAATTTTCAAAAATTCCCTAAATTCTGGAACTCTTGCATTAGGTTGGGAAAGAGTAAATGCAGATCTTCTATTCAAGCAAGGAGAGAGACAGAAATCATCAAACTATGGACCAGTTAACTTACCATCTGTCTTCAGGAAAATACTGGCATCTGCTATTAAGGAGGTTAACACAGCATTTAGAAAATCTCAATGCAGTCAGACAGGGCCAACATGGTTTTGTAAAAAAGAAATATCATTGGACTAATGTATTAGAGTTCTGGGGTTTAAGTGTTTAGGCTGTGGTAGAGAGGGATATAAAAGGGTTGGGGGAGTTCCATTGCCAATGAAGGAAAATGTCACAGCTGTACATCTTGAAGGACTCATCCAGCAAGGCCATATGGGTAGAATTCAGAAATAAGAAAGGTGCCATCACTATGGCGGGGTTATGCTAAAGGCCTTCCAATAGCCAGCAGATGTAGCAACAGATATGGGAGCAGATTATGGAAAGATGTAAAAACAATAGAGTTGTTTGTAGGAGGTAATTTTAATTTCCCCAACATTTACAAGACTCCCTTACTTCCAGGGACTTAGATGGGGTAGAAGTTATTAGGTGCATCCAGGAGGGTTTTTGGTAACGATATGTAGATATAGTCCAACTAGGGAAGAAGCCATACTGAATAAGGGAATGGGCTTGGCCAGGTAATTGAAGTTTCACTGGAGGAGTATTTTGGGAATAGTGATCATAATTCTGTAACTTTTAAGATAGTTATAGATTAGGAGAAGACTGGTGCTCCGGTGAAACTGCTAAATTGGGGGAAAGCTAATTACGACAGTATTAGGAAGGAACTGGAGAATTTAGATTGTGGGTAGTTTTTTGAGAATAAATTGACATCTGATAAATAGAAGTCTTTTAACAGCCAGCTGATCAGAGTTTAGGGCGAACACGGTCCTGCGAGGATGAACGATAATGACGGCAAGTCTCAAGAACCCTGGATGATAACAGATATTGAAAGATTAGTCAAAAAAAGGAAGCATATACAAGGTTGAGGAAACTGAAATCAGACAATGCCCTTCAAGAATATAAAGAAATAAGGAAAGAACTTATCAAGGAATTAGGAGGGCTAAAGGGGTTTCTGAAATATCCTTGGCAATTAGGATCAAGGAGAATTCCAAGGCATTTTGTACATCTATTAGGAGCAAGAGGGTAGCTATGAAAAGGATAGTCCATCCGATAACAAAGGAAGAAATTTATGCATGGGGCCAGAGGAATTGAACGAGGTCCCTAATGAGTACTTTGTACCAAGGAAAACGACATGGATGATTGTACAATTAGGAAGGGACGAGTTGATGTTCTTGGCCACATCAATATGAAGGAGGCAGTGATGTTGGGTGATCTGAAAAACATTAAGGTAGATAAGTCCCTAGGGATTGATGGAATCTATCCCAGGATACTAAAGGAGGCAAGGGCTTTGACAGAGATCTCTGTATCCTCTTTAGCTACAGGTGAAGTCCCAGACAACTGCAGAATAACCATTATTGCCTCAAGGAGGGCAACAGATAATCTAGGAAATTACAGGCTGGTAAAACTTACATCAAAGGTAGCAAAATTATTGGAGAAGATTCTTAGGGAGAGGATTTACACACAATTGGAAAAGAATGGATTTATTAGGGTTAGTCAGCATGGCCTTGTGCAGGGGAGATCTTGTATCACAAATTTGATTGAGATTTTGAGGAAATGAAGAAGCTAATTGACAAGGGTAGGGCAATGGATGTTGTCACCATGTACTTCAAGCATTTGACAAGGCCCCTCATGGAAGGCTGGTCCAGAAGATTAAGTCACATTCAATCTATAGTGAGTCGCTAAGTTGGATACAAAATTGGCTTGGTCAAAGATGACAGAAGGTATTTATGGAGGGGTGTGCAGGCTAGGTGGATGAGCCATTGGAAATGCAGAGTTAAAGGGATAGGGTAGTGGTGGATCTGGTTCGAATGCTCTTCAGAGGGTTGTTGTAGACTCGATGGGCCGAATTGCCTGCTTGCACACTGTAGGGATTCTATGTAAAAGAAGTAGGCATTATATAGGTCATTTTCAGGTTGGTAAGATGTAATGAATGAAATGCCATAGGGATCAGTACTGGGGCTTCACCTATTCACAAACTGCAACAAGATTTGGATTAATATGGCTGCTGAATTTGCTGACGACAGAAGGATGGGTAGGAAAAGAGTTCTTAACAGAATATAAGGAATCTGCAATAGGAAATTAGAAAGGTCAAGTGAGCAGGCAAAAATTTGGCAGATAGGAAAACAAGAACTGATCTACTTTGGCTGGATGAAGAGAAAAATAACAACCTATGGAGAGAGATTGCTGAACACTGAGGTGTAGAGGTATGTATATGCCTTGGTACATGAATCACAAAGTTAATATACAGGTACAGCAAGTCATGAGGAAGTCAAATGCAATGTTAGTGTTTACCAGAAGACAACTGGATGATAAGAGTAGGGATGTTTGCTTCAGCTGTATAGAACGTTGGTGAGGCCACATGGAAACTGCCATGTACAGTTCTGATTTATTTGAGAATGGAGTTAATTGCATTAAAAGCAGTTGATAGAAGTGTCAATTCACTGACACTTGGGATGAGGGGATTATTTCATGAGGAAAGATTATCAAGTCAGGCCTCTTTCCACTAGAGCTTAGAAGAGAAAGCTGATCTTACTGAAATATGCAAGATCCTGAAGGGTTTTGACAGTGTTTTGTCATGTGGCTTTTTGCCCACATCTATGAGTTTGGGATTAATACAGACGAGTCAAGGAGAAAGCAAGGACAACAACTGTCTCCAGACTCAGGGTCCTTTAGGTTTCAGTTTATTGTACCTTAATACAAAAGGTCTTAGAAATGTTAATCAAAGATATACCAGGTTCTAACCTTACTGTTACATTAAGGCAATTTTGAACATGCTTCTCTCCAGCGACCTCTCACACATCCTTTAATTACCTCCACTCACATTGTGCTATTCATGCCACTGTGACATAATCATAAGGTTTCTCTAATTTTAAAACAGTTGGGGTAGATGTGGAACAGGTGGTTCCCCTTGTGGGACAGACTTGAATGAGGGGAGATGGTTTCAAATTAAGGGCTCTCCCATTTAATCCTGAGATTAGGAGAATTTTATTTTTCCCTCTTAGAGTCTGTGAACTTTCAACCTCAGACACCAGTGAGGCAGGGTCACTGGATATTTTCAAGGCAGATTCTTGACTAAAAATTGAATCAAAGGTACAGAGGATAGGCCCAAATGTGAAATTGAGGCCAAAATCAGTTCAACCACAATCTTATCCAACTCTCTGTTTTTATATTTTTGTACAACAGAAATATGTAAGAGAGACCATATTCTTTGATTAACAGCAGGAGATGTTTTAAATCACACAGAAGAAGATTTGGATTTTTTTTATCATTTGCTATTTGTTCAAGTTAAGTGTGTTACAAAGAATACAGTCTCTGTTAATGTCACAATTTGTCCCGAATTGTTTTTATCTGAATAGTAGTCTGGTCATCTTGGTGATCTAGTGAGACTTTATACATTTTGCGACAGCTTGTAGAACAGTGGAGCATGAATATCAGATTCTCAGTTAAGTTGTGACACTGGTAGTGAATATGAAATCATGTGATTCATCTGGGAAAGCCAGACTACAGATTAGAATGGTACCGAAGCATTACAGTATCTGGAAAATAAAGAACACAACATAATTCCAACAAATTCGAATTTCAAACTGCTAAAAACTTCAATGTCCGAAAAAAAAACCCGCCATAAAATCTGACATTGTTAGTGACAATAAACCAAGACTAAGCACGTTGTGATTTGGAAACACTTTACCTACGATTTTGACCAGGAACGTCCAACAAGGAAGGCATTCTCATCTCCCAGGTAAAAGGTTTGGGCTCAAGTCCCAGTCTGGAGACTTGAGCACAGAATTTAGACTTTAATACTCAAGTGGGAGAGCTGCATTAAATCAGTCACTGTGATTCAGAAAGCAAGTTAAACTGATGACTCCTGAGGTGGGACTGAAAGAACCCATGGCCCTATTTCAGAGGATCCTGGCCAACACTCGTCACTCAACTGGTTTCACAAAAAAAATGATCATCAAATTTCTACGAATGGAGGTTTGTTGTGCACAAGTTGGCAACCACATTTCTACAACACTGATACCACTTCAAATGTATTTAATTGGCTATAAAATGTTTTCAAACATCCATAGATCGTGGAAGTTATTGTGTAAATGAAACTTTCAAAACATTCTCAAGTACAACAGGACCACATTTTTGTTAGTTATTGTAATTTATAGCCATGATACTCAACTTTAGAACAAAAATAACAGACTTAATACTGTGATAACAAGGTGTGGGGCTGGATGAACACAGCAGGCCAAGCAGCATCATAGGAGCAGGAAAGCTTGACATTTCGGGCCTAGACCCTTCATCAGAAATGGGGGAGGGGAAGAGGGTTCTGAAATAAATAGGGAGAGAGGGGGAGGTGGATAGAAGATGGATAGGGGAGAGGATAGGTGGAGAGGAGGCAGACAAGTCGAAGAGGCGGGGATGGAGCCAGTAAAGGCGAGTGTAGGTGGGGGGGTAGGGAGGAGATAGGTCAGTCCAGGGAGGACGGACAGGTCAAGGGGGCGGGATGATGTCAGTAGATAGGAGATGGGTGTGGGGTTTGAGGTGGGGGGAGGGGATAGGTGAGAGGAAGGACAGGTTAGGGAGGTGGAGATGAACTGGGCTGGTTTTGGGATGCGGTTGAGGGAGGGGAGATTTTGAAGCTTGTGAAATCCACATTGATACCATTGGGCTGCAGGGTTCCCAGGCTGCATGTGATTTGCTGTTCCTGCAGCCTTCGGGTGGCATCACTGTGGCATTGCAGGAGGCCCAGGATGGACATGTCGTCTGAGGAATGGGAGGGGGAGTTGAAATGGTTCGCGACTGGGAGGAGCAGTTGTTTGTTGCAAACTGAGTGCAGGTGTTCTGCAAAGCGGTCCCCAAGCCTCCGCTTGGTTTCCCCGATGTAGAGGAAGCCACAATGGGTACAGCGGATGCAGTATACCACATTGGCAGATGTGCAGGTGAACATCTGCCTGATGTGGAAAGTTTTCTTGGGGCCTGGGATGGGGGTGAAGGAGGAGGTGTGGGGGCAGGTGTAGCACTTCCTGCGGTTGCAGGGAAAAGTGCCAGGTGTGGTGGGGCTGGAGGGGAGTGTGGAGCGGACAAGGGAGTCACGGAGGGAGTGGTCCCTCCAGAAGGCAGATAAGGGTGGGGAGGGAAAAATGTCTTTGGTGGTGGGGTCTGATTGCAGATGGCGGAAGTGTCGGAGGATGATGCGTTCGATCCGGAGGTTGGTGGGGTGGTATGTGAGGACGAGGGGGATACTTTTTTGGTTATTTTTGCGGGGACGGGGTGTGAGGGATGATTTACAACCTCATCACCTCAGGTGACCTCCCCAGTAAAGGGTTCACCTTTGTCCCCCTCCACCCACATATCAACGAATACCGCTCACGCTTGGATATTGAGCGGTTTTTCCACCACCTCCGCCTCCACGCTTACTTCTCCAACCGCGAATCTAACCCTCCCTCCACTGACCCCTTCTCCCGCCTCCAATACAAGCCCTCCTCCTGGACACCACCCCAAGGCCTCCTACCCTCCCTCGACCTCTTCATCTCCAACTGCCGTCGAGACATCAATCGCCTCAACCTCTCCACCCCTCTCAAACACTCCAACCTCTCCCCCGCAGAACGTGCAGCCCTCCGCTCCAATCCCAACCTCACCATATAACCCGCGGACAAGGGTGGGGCAGTCGTAGTACGACGCACTGACCTCGACATTGCTGAGGCCAGGCGCCAACTCTCCGACACCTCCTCCTACCGCCCCCTGGATCATGATCCCACCCCCGAGCACCAAACCATCATCTCCCAAACCCCTCCAACTTCATCGTTCCCCAGCCCCGCACCACCCGCATCTATCTCCTTCCCAAAATCCACAAACCTAAATGCCCTGGTCGACCCATTGTCTCCACCTGCTCCTGCCCCACCGAACTCATCTCCACCTACCTGGACTCCATTTTCACCCCCTTGGTCCAGGAACTCCCCAGCTACGTCCGCGACACCACCCACGCCCTCCACCTCCTCCAGAACTTCCAATTCCCTGGTCCCCAACACCTCATTTTTACTATGGACGTCCAGTCCCTATACACCTGTATTCCCCATGCAGATGGCCTAAAGGCCCTCCGCTTCTTCCTGTACCGCAGAACTGACCAATCCCCCTCCACTGACACCCTCATCCGCTTAGCCGAACTCGTCCTCACCCTCAACAACTTCTCTTTCAATTCCTCCCACTTCCTACAGACAAAGGGGGTGGCCATGGGTACCCGCATGGGCCCAAGCTACGCCTGCCTCTTTGTAGGTTACGTGGAACAATCCCTCTTCCGTACCGACACTGGCCCTAAACCCCACTTCTTCCTCCGTTACATTGATGACTGCATCGGCGCCACCTCGTGCTCCCACGAGGAGCTCGAACAATTCATCCACTTCACCAACACCTTCCACCCCAACCTGAAGTTCACCTGGACCATCTCCAACACTTCCCTCTCCTTCCTGGACCTCTCTGTCTCCATCTCGGGTAACCACCTAGAGACAGATGTCCATTTCAAGCCCACTGACTCCCACATCTACCTGGAATACACCTCCTCCCACCCACCTTCCTGCAAAAATGCCATCCCCTATTCCCAATTCCTTCGCCTCCGCCGCATCTGCTCCCAGGATGTGACATTCCACTCCCGTACATCTCAAATGTCCTGATTCTTCAAGGACCGCAATTTCCCCCCGACAGTGGTCCAGAACGCCCTCGACCGTGTCTCCTGCATTTCCCGCAACTCATCCCTCACACCCCGTCCCCGCAATAATAACCAAAAAAGAATCCCCCTCGTCCTCACATATCACCCCACCAACATCCGGATCCAACGCATCATCCTCCGACACTTCCGCCATCTGCAATCAGACCCCACCACCAAAGACATTTTTCCCTCCCTACCCTGATCTGCCTTCCAGAGGGACCACTCCCTCCGCGACTCCCTTGTCCGCTCCACACTCCCCTCCAGCCCCACCACACCTGGCACTTTTCCCTGCAACCGCAGGAAGTGCTACACCTGCCCCCACACCTCCTCCCTCACCCCAGTCCCAGGCCCCAAGAAGACTTTCCACATCAGGCAGATGTTCACCTGCACATCTGCCAATGTGGTATACTGCATGCGCTGTACCCGTTGTGGCTTCCTCTACATCAGGGAAACCAAGCGGAGGCTTGGGGACCGCTTTGCAGAACACCTGCGCTCAGTTTGCAACAAACAACTGCACCTCCCAGTCGCAAACAATTTCAACTCCCCCTCCCATTCATCAGACAACATGTCCATCCTGGGCCTCCCGCAATGCCACAGTGATGCCACCCGAAGGTTGCAGGAACAGCAAATCACATTCAGCCTGGGAACCCTGCAGCCCAATGGTATCAATGTGGATTTCACAAGCTTCAAAATCTCCCCTTCCCCAACCGCATCCCAAAACCAGCCCAACTCATCTCCGCCTCCCTAACCTGTCCTTCCTCTCACCTATCCCCCCCTCCTCCTACCTCAAGCCCCACCCCCATCTCCTATCTACTAACCTCATCCCGCCCCCTTGACCTGTCCGTCCTCCCTGGACTGACCTATCTCCTCCCTACCCCCCCACCTACACTCGCCTTTACTGGCTCCATCCCCGCCTCTTCGACTTGCCTGCCTCCTCTCCACCTGTCCTCTCCTCTATCCACCTCCCCCTCTCTCCCTATTTATTTCAGAACCCTCTTCCCCTCCCCCATTTCTGATGAAGGGTTTAGGCCCGAAACGTCAAGTTTTCCTGCTCCTATGATGCTGCTTGACCTGCTGTGTTCATCCAGCCCCATGCTTGTTATCCCTCATCTCATCAAGAAGCAGGTTTCTCAGAAGGTAATAATACATGCTTATTTGCACCCTGTACCATCCAAGAATCACAATGGTTTGAGAATAGGCATATGAGAACATGAGAATTCAAAAGAGGAAAATTCTATTGAACTCGACAAGCATGTTCCCTCGACTCACTTGCTATGACAGCTTTTAGAATACAAATCATTGCCTTCAAATACATTTGTACTTACTTCCATTTATACTCATCACTGAATGATCAACCCTCTCATTTCAGTTCTCTTCATGAAAAGAAACAATTCTGCCCCTCTTACTCTAACTTCCTAAACTGTAATTTGAATGCAGTTGAAAATAACAAGTGTTATGACATCAGCACTTAAAGTCAAGTCTGTTGCTATCTTGTAACCAATAAGAAATTTCAAACAAAAAGCATGGGATTTTGTATGCATCACAGCATATCCTTAAACATCAGGCACTTGAAGTAATTAGTGATATTCTTCTCCTCAAAACTCACATCAGGTATCTTTCTTCTACTGCATAGCTACCCCATCTGTTGGTGTATGTTTAAATAACAGTATGTATAACATTCGAGTGGCTAGACATGTTCACAGGGGTGAAACAAAAGGGCTCTGAAGTGCTGTATTGCAATTGCAGATAGAATGGGGCTAGGGTTGAATTACAAACTTCAGTGTCTCAGCATGACTGACCCGGATGGAATCCTCGGCCATGCATTCAGATCCTGTGCACACCAGCTGGCAGGAGTATTCACTGACATCTTTAACCCCTCCTTACTAAGATCTGAAGTACCCACCTGCTTCAAGAAGATCGCCATCATCCCAGTGTCAAAGCAAAATCATGTAGCATGCCTCAATGTCTACCGCCCAGTGACTCTGAAATCCAAAATTAATGATGTGCTTCGAGAGTTTGGTTATGGCTCACATCAAGTCCAGCCTTCCAGCCTGCTTTTATCCCTCGCAATTTGCCTACTGGCTCAACAGGTCCATGTCAGATGCCCTCTCCCTGGCACATCTGGACAACAAGGATACTTATGTCAGGCTCCTACTTATTGACTACAGTTCCACCTTCAAAACCTTAATTCCAAACCAACTAATTTCTAAACTGTGGGACCTAGGTCTCTGCTCCCTGCTCTGTAACTGCATTCTTGACTTTTACGCCAATAGACTGCAGGCAGTAAGGACTGGAGTCCATACCTCCTTGATGATAACCCTCAATATGGGTGCCCCGCAAGGCTGCAAACTCAGACTCCTATTATACTCCTGAAGCACTCCCAACTATGCGGCGAAATTCAGCACCAACTCCATTTACAAGTTTGCTGACGACACCACAATTGTAGGTCAGATCTCCAACAACGATGAAACGGAGTACAGGAGGGAGAAAGTGTGCTTATTGGCATGGTGTAAAGACAACAATCTCTTCATCAAGGTGTTGAGCTGGATGAACACAGCAGGCCAAGCAGCATCAGAGGAGCAGGAAAGCTGAAGTTTCGGGTCTGGACCCTTCTTCAGATACGAGGGAGGGGAAGGGGATTCTGAAATAAAGAGAGGGAGGGGGGAGGCGGATGGAAGAAGGATAGAGGAACAGATAGGTGGAAAGGAGTCAGACAGGTCAAAGAGGCGGGTCGGAGCCAGTAAAGGTGAGTGTAGGTGGGGAGTTAGGGTGGGGATAGGTCAGTCCAGGGAGGACGGACAGGTCAAGGGGGCGGGATGAGGCTGGTAGGTAGGTGGGGGTGGGGCTTGAGGTGGGAGGAGGGGATAGGTGGGAGGAAGAACAGGTTAGGGAGGCGGGGATGAGCTGGGCTCGTTTTGGGATGCAGTCGGGGGAGGGAAGATTTTGAAGCTTGTGAAGTCTACATCGATACCATTGGGCTGCAGGGTTCCCAAGCGAAATATGAGGTGCTGTTCCTGTGACCTCCTGCAACCACTGATGTGGCCTCCTGTACATTGGGGAAACCAAGGAAAGGCTTGGAGACCACTTTGTGGAACAGCTACACTTGGTTTGTGACAAGGATACAAATAACATAACATGCCCGTAATTGACAAAGAGACGAAGATAGGTGAGGACCTGGAAACAATCATTATTACGGAAGAGGTAGTGTTGGGCAAGCTAATGGAGCTAAGGATTGATAAGTCTCCTGGCCCTGATGGAATGCATCCCAGGGTACTAAAAGAGACGGCGGGAGAAATAGCAGGTGCACTGGCGGTAACTTTCCACAATTCGCTGGACTCTGGGGCAGTCCCAGCAGATTGGAAAACAGTAAATGTGACGCCACTGTTTAAAAAGGGAGGTAGGCAAAAGGTGGGGAATTATAGACCGGTTGGCTTAACCTCTGTAGTGGGGAAGATGCTTGAATCTATTATCAAGGAAGAAATAGCAAGGCATCTCGATAGAAATTGTCCCGTTGGGCAGACGCAGCATGGGTTCATGAAGGGCAGGTCATGCTTGACAAATCTTTTGGAATTCTATGAAGACATTACGAGCAAGGTGGACAATGGGGACCCAGTGGATGTGGTGTACCTAGATTTCCAAAAGGCCTTCGACAAGGTGCCGCACAAGAGGCTGCTGCATAAGATAAGGATGCATGGCGTTAGGGGTAAAGTCTTCGCATGGATAGAGGATTGGTTGACTAACAGGAAGCAAACAGTGGGGATAAATGAGTGCTATTCTGGCTGGCAATCAGTGACTAGTGGTGTGCCTCAGGGATCAGTGTTGGGACTGCAATTATTTACAATTTATATAGATGATTTGGAGTTGGGGACCACGCGTAGGGTG
This sequence comes from Ginglymostoma cirratum, assembly GCA_024137785.1. Taxonomy (NCBI): domain Eukaryota; kingdom Metazoa; phylum Chordata; class Chondrichthyes; order Orectolobiformes; family Ginglymostomatidae; genus Ginglymostoma; species Ginglymostoma cirratum. The sequence goes on along the minus strand of JAHRHZ010000034.1, from coordinate 29,167,466 downwards.
TCAACGTTTGCAGATGACACTAAGATGAGTGGCAGAGCAAAGTATGCAGAGGACTGTGAAACTTTGCAGAGGAACACAGATACATTGAGTGAGTGGGCAAAGGTCTGGCAGATGGAATACAATGTAAATAAATGTGAAGTCGTACATTTTGGTAGGAGTAATAGTAAAAAGGATTATTACTTGAATGGTAAAAAGTTTCAGCGTGCTGCTATACAGAGGGAGCTGGGTGTCCTTGTGCATGAATCACAGAAGGTTGGTCTGCAAGTGCAACAAGTAATTAAGAAGGCAAATGGAATTTTGTCCTTCATTGTTAAAGAGATTGAGTTTAAAAACAGAGAGGTTATGTTGCAGCTGTACAAGGTGCTGGTGAGGCCACACCTGGAGTACTGTGTGCAGTTTTGGTCTCCTTACTTGAAAAAGTTGTACTGGCATTGGAGGGGGTGCAGAGGAAGTTCACTAGGTTGATTCCAGAGTTGAGGGGGTTGGCTTATGAGGAGAGATTGAGTAGATTGGGATTATATTCATTGGAATTCAGAAGATTGAGGGGGGATCTTATAGAAACATATAAAATTATGAAGAGAAAAGATAAGATAGAAGTAGAGAGGATGTTCCCACTGGCAGGTGAAGCGAGGACAAGAGGGCATAGCCTCAAGATTAGAGGGAGCAGATTTAGGACTGAATTGAGGAGGAAATTCTTCACCCAGAGGGTTGTTAATCTATGGAATTCCTTGCCCAGTGAAGTAGTTGACACTACTTCAGTAAACGTTTTTAAAGCTAAGGTAGATTTTTTCTGAACAATAAAGGAATTAAGGGATACGGTGAGAGCGCGGCTAAGTGGATCTGAGTCCACAAAAAGATCAGCCATGATCTTATTGAAGGCAGAGCAGGCTCGAAGGGCCGGACGGCCTACTCCTGCTCCTAGTTCTCATGTTCTTATGTAAACGACTGCACCTGCGAATGAAATGTTGTGAACCATTTCAACTCCCCCTCCCACTCCTTGGACGACACGTCCATCCTGGGCCTGCTCCAGTGCCACAACGATGCCACCCGAAGGTTGCAGGAACAGCACTTCATATTTCGCTTGGGAATCCTGCAGCCCAATGGCATCAATGTGGACTTCACAAGCTTCAAAATCTCCCCTCCCCCGACCGCATCCCAAAACGAGCCCAGCTCGTCCCCGCCTCCCTCACCTGTCTGTCCTTCCTCCCACCTATCCGCTCCTCCCACCTCAAGCCCCACCCCCACCTTCTACGTACCAGCCTCATCCCACCTCCTTGACCTGTCCGTCCTCCCTGGACTGACCTATCCCCACCCTAACTCCCTACCTACACTCGCCATTACTGGCTCCATCCCCGCCTCTTTGACCTGTCTGTCTCCTCTCCACCTATCTGCTCCTTTATCCATCTTCCATCCGCCTCCCCTCTCTCTCTATTTATTTCAGAACCCCCTTCCCTTCCCCCATTTCTGAAAAAGGGTCCAGACTCAAAACGTCAGCTTTCCTGCTCCTCTGATGCTGCTTGGCCTGCTGTGTTCATCCAGCTCTACACCTTGTTATCTCAGATTCTCCAGCATTGGCAGTTCCCACTATCTCTGAATCTCTTCATCAACATCAGCAAAACAAAGGAGCTGGTCACTGACTTCAGGAAACTGACATGCCCCTGCCTGCAACAATCGTCGAGAGTGTCAAGTTCCGGGGAGAGATAATCACCAACAATCTGTCCTGGTTCACCCACATTGACACTGGTCAAAAAAGCACAACAACCCTTTTACTTCCTCAGGAGGCTAAGGAAATTCAGCATGTCCACAATGACTTTTACCAATTCTTACAGATGCAGCATAGAAAGCATTCTATCTGGATGTATCACAGCTTAGCATGGCAACTTCCCTTCCCAAGACTGCAAGAAACTAAAGAGAGTTGTGATCACAGCCCAGTCCATCAGCCTCCTATCTATTGACTTCATCTATGCTTGCCACTGCATCAGTAAAGCAACAGACATACTCTAAAACCCCTCCCACCCTGCATTCTCGCAGAAGATATAAAAGTTTGTGTAAACATACAAACAGATTGAAAAACAACTTCTTCCTGCCATTATCACACTTTTGAATGGACCCCTTAAATGTTAATGTTGATCTCTTTCTGCACCTTCTCAGCAGCTGTAACGCTGTATCCTGCACTCTGTTCTGTTACCCTGATGCACTTGTATAGTACGATCTGCCCGTACAGCACATAAAATAACACTTTTTAATCTGCCTCAGTACATATAACAGTAACAAATCAAAGCAAAATCACAAATCCATTAAGAATCACATTGTTACTGGGTATTAGAATTTAGTAGCAACCTTTTACTTTGTCAACTGATTAAACACTTCTAGTTAAAATAAGAAATTGCTTTGATATAATTAAAATTATTGAATCTGATTCTATGTTGGAATTCATTTATAATAATGCCAAGGCTGAAGGAATCTTACACTTTTTTTATTCTCTACCAAATTGTTCAAACAGTTTATTGATGCAATTAGTTCAAACATTCAATATTCAATTAAAAATATAGAACAAATAATTGAGGTGCAATGGGCAAAGAAGTGCGCAACATGAAGGATATAAATGGAGAGCTCTCATTATTATTGGATTTTTGGGTGCATTCACAAATCACGAACATTACTCAGAATTACTGTCTAAGGATCAACATTGGAAATTTTCTCCTCTCATATAAAGCACTACAGTCAACAATGTGTTAGAGAATCGACAAACATTTCAAGCAGCAAGAACTCCAACTCAGCTGGCTGAGTTCCCTACTTTAGCCACATTGCTCCGGGGAGGTGTTTGGAGGAAATCAAGCATATTTTTAGAGGTGGGAAGTATTAAGTAATTAGGAGATGCTTCACAAATGGAATGGAGGGGGCCTTGGTCACAGATCATCCACTAATCCACTACATCCAGAAGCACAGGGCAATTCCCTCAGTACTTTGTTCAACGATTCACAGTTTGCATTGTTTTTAATAAAGTAAATCCAACTTCAGCAATACAATACTTTGGCTAATTTAGTGCAATGTAACAGATTATCACCTCATCAAAACTAACCATCTATGCAATTTGGGAAGTACCCTTTTATACAACTTCCACTCAAGCAATATTCATAATAAAGCTCAGAATAAAAAGCTTTTTGTTTCTGAACTAGCAATAACATGGTGGTTAGTTGACCAGTTTATATCCAAAACATTTTTCCATATGCTTTCTTGGTTAGTTTACACTGCGGTTACCTTCACTAGTGAATGAAGGCTTTTTTCACCAAACATATCCCGTAGGAAGGTCAGATCTTCCTGGCTGTTCACATGTGACTGCAGCTGAGTTGGCAAGGAAGCCAACAATTCATACAGACCTGTGAATAAATATGAAATACAATAAGCGTAATGCAACAGAAATCATCTACTTAAATGATACTTGCTTCTCAACTGCCTGAATGGAGTGTTTCATTTTTAAATTGAGGAAAGCCACAGGCTATGAAGTAGAACTTAATCTCTGGAGATGCTCAAGGTTACAAAAGGCGCTGTCTCAACTACAAATGGCACGTTTCCCCATCAGTCTCCAAGAGACAGACAGTAGCACTCTGTTCCACCGCAGCATAAAGCACAATCATCCATCAGGCACCCGCTATCAATATGAGTCAAAGGTAATGCAGTGAAAGTTCAGGCCCCCTTTAGGGCGGTAGCCTGGCATTATTTAAAGTCAAGTTGCAGCATATGTTTGCTTTCCCAAGAGAATTACACAGGCTAAAACGGCAATTTGCTGCTTTCACCCAGCCAGAGTCTATAAAAACAGGCAGATTATGATAAGCTCCAGCAAACCATTATTTAATAACATAAACCATTATCCCACATTGGAATAGTTTGATTATGGTGAACAAAAAATTGTTTTATCATAAACTATTCACAAAACAAAATACTCTAAATGCTGAAGCATAGTTTAAGTATGCAGGCATGAAGACAATAGTGAACACAGTCAGTCTAAACGTAACAATGCAAAGAGATCCCCACATTAACGGTGTCGAGAAGAAACTGAATGGACATTAACACAATTTACAGGGATGGCATATTATCCACAAATTTTCAAAATCAGGAAAATAAATTGTAGAATATAAATTAAGCCTAAACAGTAATTAAAACAGTAATTAAACTAAACAGTAAAAAAAAACAGATTCTACACATCCTAATTTTAAAAAGTAAAAATAAACTATCGACTTTATTCCCAGCTTGTTCAGCATTTAATATTGAATTGCTGTAGAAAAAGACAGAAATGAATTTCAATAACTTGAGGGCACATAATTATCATTCTTATTTGAAAATCATAGCCATCATTGAAGCAGATGAAAAAAAAAGTACACTGGCTCTGTGGCAACACCAGGTCACCATCTTCATCTCTTCACAGTATTTCAATTACTTAAGTAACAAAAGGACATTTATTCCTGAAAGGAACACAAGTTTATAGAAATGTTTATTTTACTTGAAACCATTTTTGTAAACAATGCGTGTGCAGAGAGCAACCACCCAGAACTTAAAGGTTTTGTGAGATCAAACTCCATTGACTTATTGATGCTGAACATTCCCATAGCGAGCAAACAACAAGCTGCACAAGAGACTCTACATATTGTAAGACATTCCACGGCGCTTGACAGGAGCATAATCAGATAAAAACTGACAGCAATTCACAGGAGGAGAATAAGGACAGGTGACCAAAAGCCTGGACCAAGACTTATGTTTTAAGGAAGGCTGTCCTCAAATTTAAACATTGAAATGAAACCAGTTCCCACAGTGGTGCCATGTCCCAGGTGTCAAGCAATGGCCAAATCAAGTTAGAAAATATGCTAACAACGCAGAGGAATAAACTAAATTTTTTCCAGATGCTGTAATTTTGCAGGTTTTTTTTTGAAACAGCAACAACGTATTTATGTAGCGTAAAATAAAAGTAAAGTACAGCCGATGCTGGAGATCTGAAATAAAAAGTGTCGGCGAAACACGACAGGGTTGGCAGCATCTATGGAAAGGGAAACTGAATTAATGGTCTGAGTAAATTTAACTTCTTTGGAACTGAAGAAAACTAGAACTTTCTTTGTTTATACGTTGCTCTGAAAGGGGCCAGAGGAGGAAGTGGAACAGATAGAAATGGTGTCCAGAGCAAAGGGGAAATGTGGTGTTAATGGTTATAGAGGAGTAATATAGATGAAAAGTAACTGTTAATAGTAAGTGTTAGTATCAGAGACTAGGTCAGCTCTGCTGAGAGCAAATCCATGCAAATAAGCTAAGCAAGAGAGTGGTACAATCAAAATCAAGTTGTTGAACTGAATGTTGACCCCTGAAAATTGGCAAAAGTCGAAGCAGAAAATGAGGTAGTGTCCCTCCAGCTTGCATTTAGTTTCATTGGAACACTGCAGCATAGCACCTTAAATGCAATGAAACATCCCAAAGCACTTCACAGGAGCAGTATGAAACCAAACACGACTGACACCAAGCTTCATGAGATCATATTAGATGAATGACCCAAGAGGTTATTGTGACCTGTTCAAGAAGTTGGTTTTAAGAAGCATATTAAAAGGTGGAAAAGCAAGTTAGAGAGGCAGAGGTCTAGGAAGGGTATTCAAGAGCTTAGAGCCTAGGCAACTCAAAGCATAACACCAATGGTGGAAACAATTAAAATTGTGAAGGCACAAGAAGCCATAATGGGGCAGGCAATGGCCTAGTGGTATTATCGCTGGACTATTAATCCAGAGACCCAGGTAACGCTTTGGGGACCCAAGTTCGAATCCTGCCATGGCAGATGATAGAATTTGAATTCAATAAAGTACCTGGAATTAAGAATCTAATGATGACCATGAATCCATTGTTGATTGTCAGAAAAACCCATCTGGTTCACTAATTTTTTTTAGGGAAGGAAACTGCCATCCTTACTTGGTCTGGCCTACATGTGACTCCAGACCCACAGCAATGTGGCTGACTCTGAACTGCCCTCTGGGCAATTAAGGATGGGCAATAAATGCTGCCTGGTCAGCGACGCCCTCATCCCATGAATGAATAGAAAAAAAAATTAGAAGAACATAGATACCTCAGAAGGCTGTGGGGTGCGGAAGAGATCTGTGGAAGAATTTGAAAGGAATGATGAGAATTTTACAATCAGGATATTGCTTGACCAGAAACCACCATAGGTCAACAACCATAGATATGACAGGGGAGGAGCACATGCTACAAATTAAGAAATGAGCAGGAGGGTTCTGAATGATTTCAGGTTTATGAAGAATAGAGTGTAGAGACCTGCCAAAAGTAGGTTGAAACAGCTGACTCTAGAGGTAACAAAGGCATGGCTAAGGATTTCAACAAATGAGCTGAGATTGGGTGAAGTTCAGCAATGTCATGGAGGTGGAACTAGGCAGTCATAGAGATGGCAGGAGCAGGTCGTCAGAAGTTCAGATTCAAATGTAATACCAAAGGTGAACAGACTGGTTAATATCAGACTGTTGTGAGGGGGAGGTCAAGAAAAAAAAAAACAATTAAGCCAAATCATGAGATAAAAGGTACTGCAGATGCTGGAGAATCCGAGATAACAAGCATGGGGCTGGATGAACACAGCAGGTCCAGCAGCATCATAGGAGCAGGAAAACTTGACGTTTCGGGCCTAAACGAAGGGTTTAGGCCCGAAA
>JAHRHZ010000034.1:29090706-29160377 GCA_024137785.1 Ginglymostoma cirratum | reverse complement strand
GCCTAAACGAAGGGTTTAGGCCCGAAACGTCAAGTTTTCCTGCTCCTATGATGCTGCTGGACCTGCTGTGTTCATCCAGCCCCATGCTTGTTAAGCCAAATCATGACATTTTTTTTAAAAAATTAATTCATGGGATGAGGACATTGCTGGCTAATTGCTCAAAGGGCAGTTAAGAGCCAGCCACTTTGCTGTTAGAGTTACATGTAGGCCAGCTAGGTAAGAATGGCACTTGCCTTCCCAAAAGAATATTAGTGAACCAGATGAGTGTTTCCTCGTAACTAACAATGGACTCATGGTCAGCATTAGACTCCAGATTTTTATTGAATTCAAATTCCACCATCTGCCTTGGCGGGATTCAAATCCAGAACCCCAGAACATTATCTGGGTCTCTGGTATAACAATTCAGCAATAATACCACTACGCCATCACCTCCCCTGTCTTATATGCACACAAGATGTTTTGTTTTCGTATCTGTATTATAGAAGAACACAAAGCAGCATCAGACTTAAGAAATGCTCTAGATTCACTTTCAATTGTACCATGAATTCTTGTTGATTCATAATATGAGAAGTGTATTGTTAATACATAAAGAATGTACTTTGGCTCCTTTTAACCTGGTTAGAATCAATAGTTACAAGAACCATTCTATATACATAAATATTCCGAGTCAACAAAGCCATTTGGCTGAAAATGTCCTTAAACTTTTGCTATGCTATGACAGATAATTGCTTATCAAATATATTGATAGCATTAGGTAATCCTGAGAAGGTTGAAAATAAAAAACTAAGTTAAAGCAACTGCTGGAGTGGTACAAAACTGTGGGGAAAAATATCAGGGTTTATTTTGAAAAGAAGTCAGTACACTATTATAAAAGCTATAAACTCCTAAAAAAATGTATAAAACAAAGTGATGGAAAAAAAACTGCACCACAAAGCATGCAATGGAGACTAGGGACACTGCTTGAATTATGATGCTTTTATGACTCTATAAAATGGATGAGGGAACATTACAAAAATAAAGCTGTGACCCAAAGCACATCACAATATTTCTTTGTGGGCATGAAACTTTTGAAACTTCCCTCCAATGTAAATTATAGGCAGCCCCTAAATGCTGGCAAAATAAAAATGTAAGCAATACACAACAAGTAATTTACAACAGGCTTCTCCAAATATTATTTCTTTTCACAAATCTCTTATTCTGGTGCCTCTTATCTCATGTTCATTACACTCGCACAATTTTTTAATCATCATCCTAATGCTCAGACTCATTATGCATGTTAAAAACTAGACTAAGTTTCATTTAACGTGGGCAAATCCTGAGGTGGAGTGGGAATGTAGATTTTACTGAAAAATTTGGCAACGGTGATGCTTCATGTCACAATCTTAAGGGAAATGTCCTTACGATTTTTCCCAGATTAGAACTTCAGTTCATAATCAATCTTTGTGAACGCTGCTCATACGTTTAACTATTTATCTCTCTCTCAGATTGGTTAAATCATATTTATTTCTGAAATATTTGGGTACTTATCAAATTCTATCCAAAAAGAAAGCAAAATTTAGTTCACCAAGAGGAGAATTCTTAACAGTTAAACGGGGTAAATGGCCAGACATATTCCCTCAGTTTATAAATTCTGTTTAAGTTTGCCGGAAATATATTGCAAAGAGTTGAAATTGAAATTTAAAGTCAAATTCCTCATTTTCTGAACGGGCACAGCTTTACAAAATGCTGTGGTGGAAAAAAAAAGAGTTTTTTTCAAATTAATGGATGTGTTCCCCAATTTAATAAAAACATATCATTGGTGTAATTGTTCTATCAAAAATCTTTAACACTGTCAAGTAGAGTTCATATTTTGACTTAATAGTGAAGAAACAGATGACAGAATAAATTAATTTACTACCACTGTCCAGACCACGAGCAGTTGTCTTGGAGATAAAAATGCTGTATGTTTACTGTTAGGCACAACACCCAAGTAGACCACAGCAACAGCATTCAATAAATAACAAAACTTTCTAATAGCTGCTGACAGGGGCTTGTTTTGACAACGTAATCTGTGGACTCCATCACAGCTACAGACAGAGTATAAGAGATAAAAGGTACTGCAGATGCTGGAGAATCCGAGATAACAAGCATGGGGCTGGATGAACACAGCAGGTCAAGCAGCATCATAGGAGCAGGAAAACTTGACGTTTCGGGCCTAAACCCTTCATCAGAAATGGGGGAGGGGAAGAGGGCTCTGAAATAAATAGGGAGAGAGGGGGAGGTGGATAGAGGATGGATAGAGGAGAGGATAGGTGGAGAGAGTATGCAGCCAACAAGTTCTATACTGCCTAAGAATGACAAGGGGCTACATTTCTCCAGTTATATTTAAAACTTTTGCAACTAACAGCAGATTATAGCTTGGAAAGTGTACAACCATAGAATGGTATGGATTGTTCAACGTCAGCCTCAATGTTCTCACAAAGTGAATTTTCAATCGTAGCCAAGCCTTTTGCAAGATGCAGCAAGAAAGGAGAGACAGAAACTAACACTGAAGGGAAGGAAAACAAATACATTAAAATTAGTCCAGAGTAAAAATTTTCGAGAAGTTGATTTATATCTGTGTGATAAAATGATTAATTCATCTAGACAAAAAAAAACTAATTAACCTTTGGTGCTCCATGACATGGAACTAGAGAAAATAGAAGCAGAAATAGGCCATTCAGCACATTGAGTCTGCTCTGCCATTCATTACAATCATGGCTCATTGTCCAAATCAATAGCCTGTTCCCAATTTTCCCGCATATCCTTTGATCCTTTTAGAATTGCAGACTTGTTTTTACTGTTTTGCACAGTGCACAGCTTCAGAATAAAGCCTCTGTGTTGAGTTGCAGCAAACGACAAAGGGTGTATGTTCTTTGGTTCTGCCTGGGGCCTAGATACTGCCGAGTACAGAATTGATTCAATCTCTTCACCTACGTCACCCCCACAGTCCCAGAAATCAGTGTACTAAACTTTTTCTGCACTCCCTCGACAGACAGAACACCCTTTCTCAGATAAGGATGCCAAAACTGCACACAATATTCTGGTGTGGTCTCACATTGCTACTACTGCACTCAAATCCTCTCATTATGAAGGTTAATATACTATTTACTTGCTTTACCACCTGCTAGTCCCGCATATTTACCTTCAGTGACTGATGTATGAGAACGCCCATGTCTCATTGCACGTTCCCCTCTCTCAATGAAAAGCTTTTCAGCCTTCTTGTTTTGCTACCAAAGTAAATAATCTCAATTTATCCACACTACACCCATCTGCTCTGCTTCTACCCACTCGCTCAGCTTGTTTTAATCACACTGAAGCATCTCTGCATTCTTCTCACAACACATCCTTCACCCAGCTTTGTGCCGTGGAAACGTGGAAACATCACATTTCGTGCCCTCATTTAAATCATTAATATATATTTTTAATAGACAGAGTGCTGGCACTGGTCACTGCAGAAACCCACTAGTCACTGACTGCCATTCTGAAAAAGACCCATTTATTGTCATTCTTTGTTTCCTATCTGCCAACCTGTTCTCCGTGTCAATACACTACCCCCAACCCCATGCACTTCAATCTTACATACTAATCTCTTACGTAGGGCGTTGTAGAAAGCCTTCTGAAAGTCCAAATAAACCACATCCACTGGCTCATGCTCATCAACTCTAATAGTTGCATTCTTGAAGAATTCCACTAGATTTTCAAGCATGATTTTCTTTTCACAAATCCATGCTGACTCTGTCTTCCAAGTGCTCAGCTATTTAATATTTTAGAATGAAATCTAGCATTTTCCCTTCTACTAACATCAGGCTGACTTGTCTATAGTTCCCAGTTTTCTTTGTGCCTGCCTTCTCAAGGAGCCTTGCACAATTAGACTGACATTAACTCCTTTCTCATTATACAATACCCAGGCTAGGATAGCCTGTTGTCCAGGTGACTGCTCAGCATAGTGGTCCAGGAAACCATCCCATCTACACTTCAGGAATTTCTCCTCTACGGTATTATTACTAATTTGATTTTTTCAATCTATCTGCAAATTAAAGTCACCCATAATTACAGACATTCCCTTATTCCATGCGAATCTAATTTTCAATTTAATGATATTACCCCTACAGTTTGCGTGTCTACATACAACCCCACAAATTTTTTTAAACCCTTGGGCGTTTCTCAGCTATACCCATACAGATTCCACACCGCTAGACCCAATATCCTTCCTCATTATTGCATTAATTTCCTCTTTAACCAGCAACTCCTTCACCTTTTTTTTTTGTCTGTCCTTCCTAAACACTGAATACTCCTGTTTTCATCCATTTGCACGATTAAATCATTTATTGCAAATGCTCCACATATTAACACACAGAGCCTTAAAACTTCTATCTTTAACATTACTTGTCCCATACCCATGATATTTCACTGTGGCCCTGTTTAATCCTGGCCCGTGACTTCTCTCCCTGCCACTTTTTTAAATTCCCCTGTCTGTCTTTTGTTCTTGTCCTTGATTCCTCTTCCTCTGACACCTTGCACCGGTTCCCATTGACCTATCAAATATCATTTCAATGCTGGTCACTATGAAAGTGAAAATAAAACCATAGGGGCCTGAATTTTGCGACCAGCAGCAAGAACTGCCTCTCCCTGATTCACAGTAGATCCTTTAGCAATGTACATTGGAGTGGAGTAGCACAGTACCAACAAATTCACACCTGCTTGACGTCATGAGCGAAAGACACTTTTGAAGCCTGAAGCTCAATGGCTAGTGCTCAATCATTTTAAGTTTTTCTTTTTTCAACTTCAAATTCTCTCTGTTCTGTAGCTTTCAGCAGAGTTTCTCCATTTAAGTAGTATTCACCTCCACTCTTCTTCCAGCCAAAGTGCATAACCTCACATTTTTCTATATTATGTTCTATCCGCCAAGCTTTTGCCCACTCACGTAATCTGTCTACAATCCTCCACAGACTCTTTGTGGCTTGTCTTTTTTCATATTTTTGTGTCATCCACAAACTTAGCTATAGTAACAATCTTCCATTTTGGCACCAGTTTTTCACAGCCGCAATACCTGGCAATCACGTACATTTGCTTGCCTTGCAAGTTTGGTGGAGAAATAGATGCAAAGCTATCCTGCGGGATACTGGCTATTCTGATCAGATCTGTTCTGAAGAAGTGTCAATGGACTCTAAAGTTTAACTCTGCTTTCTCCCTACAGATTCTGCCAGACCTGCTAAGATTCTGCCGTAATTTCTGTTTTTGTTTCAGATCTGCTTAAATCATCGGTCACTGTGTTTCATGCAAATAAGTCAAAAACTCACTTTGGACCTGGGAAATGCTCTCTTGACCACAATATATACTGCACAGATAAAGCATCTCAAATATTTTAACCACAGGTTAAGCAAGCTGTTTCATGCTACTTTGCAGTGGATATACAAGCGACACTTTTCACAATCAGCACACCTGCATCTAACCAAACAAATATGCTGCCAACCACACAATTCAGCAATCTCAAGCAGCATCAATGTCATTAGCAGTGCAATGCCAGATATGGAGATATGCGATAAAAACAAATATTTCCAGCAAAATACTCAGACATTGCAAAGTCTTAAATCATCCCAACTCCTAGAACTGGAGCAAAACTGCTTCAAAAATGTAACAAAGATTCATTCTTGTGACAGAACACCAAGTAGAATATTAGTTTACTTCAGTCAACGCTCTCATCACTATTTCACTAAATTCTGTAATAGTACTACTTGTATTTTCAAGTTTCCACTTACAAAATTCACGCCCAATATTTACGAAGAGGAGAAAAGTCATGTCTACAAAGGGCATAGACAGTAACAGCAGCTGTTATTGAGCAGCACAGTAGTGCTCTACAGCAGATCAGCGTGACCTAACTTTATAAAACACAAAGCATGAGTTTAAAAAAAAACAATGGATGACTGAGCATCTCAGTACAATGGCAAATTTGCAGGTGGCAGTATAATCCCACTGAAATAGCTCCACAGAGACTGGTACCCCATCACCAAGTCACCCTTTATTTACACCCAGAGAGTCCTCGACACTGATCCAGCTCCCTCAGAGGCAGCTCTCAGAGTGAACAGGGTGTCTAACACTCTTTTTTTAAAAACCCTTGTGCAAAAACTTCATTCCATACTTTACACCACCATGAAAACACCCATGTGGCCAGTGAACCATTAACAAGCAAAGCTGAATAAGGGCAATGCTTATGTGTACAAGTTGCCAATTGCATTCAAGCCATATAGGACTCGAACCTGCAATCTTCTGATCTGTCGGCCACAGCTCCCTGATTGGGACAGATTAACAGCCCCCATCAGGGAACTCATTCTATTACATCCACCTGGCTGACCTCATTACAATCACTACGCTCACTTTCTTGAGTTCAGATATATGTCAGAGTACTCTTCAGTACAATGTCTACTGACGTGTAAAGATGTCAAAAATGTTCTCAAGTCCAGAAACTTACAATGATTGTGAAATAGTGTCTAAATAACTATTGTGGAATTCATCATGTGACTCAAACCTCAACATATATTTGTACAACTTCTTTAACAAAATGAAACATCACAAGGTGTAACACAGGAACATTATAAAGGAAAGCAATACACTGAGGAATATAAGAAGATAACAATCATAGAAAATAGGAGGTGTAGGTGATTTGGTCATTTGTTTGTGCTTCTCCATCTAATACAATAATGACTGTTTTTATGGATGGCACAATTGTTGATGTTACATGAGAACAAAAGTGTATGCACAACATAATTTATAGGTGCCCTGTCACAACATCAGGCTCTTGAAATTCAGTGTGAATTTTGCGGAGAAGTAGAAGTTATTGACACAAATCAAAAGGAGCTACTCATTTGAGATGGAGCTTCATCAGAAGTGGAAGTCAATACTTCTCCAAGTGTGAAGCATATAAAGTCCACCCCATGCAGTCAACTGAGCCATGGACGATGACAGAGACAAGACAGACAATGTGCTGACAAAGCTTTTTGCAGGATCACCAGCCTTACAAAGCTTAAATTCAAAAGGTATACATTGGGTTTTGGTGACAGAGTCATACAGCATGGAAAGAGACTCTTTGGTCTAACTCGTCCAAAAATGACCAGGCATCCCAATCTGACCTAGTCCCATATTCCTGTTAAACCCTTTCCATTCATGCACCCATCGAGATGCCTTTTAAAATGTTCTAACTGTACCTGTCTCCACCACTTCCTCTGGCAGCTCATTCCATATATGCACCACCCTCTGCGAGAAAAATTTGCCTCTCAGCCTCTAACGCTCCAGGGAAAAAGCCCCAGTCTATTTAGTCTCTCCCTATAGCTCAAACCGTCCAGTCCCAGCAATACCCTTTTAAATCTTTTTGGCACCCTCTCACGTTTAACATCCTTCCTATAGGAGGGTGACCAGAATTGCATACAGTACTCTAAAAGTGGCCACACCAATGACCTGTAGAGGCGCAACATGATGCCCCAACTCCTATACTCAATGTCTGACCAATAAAGGCAACTGTGCCAAACACCTCCTTCACCATCCTGTCTACCTACAACTCCACTTTCAAGGAACCGCGCACATACACCCTTAGGTCTCTTTTTCTGGCAACACTTCCCAAAGGCCCTACCACTAACTGTACAAGTCCTGCCCTGGTTTGCCTCACCATAAGATGACATCTCATATTTATCTAAATTAAACTCCATCTACCACTCTTCGGTCCACTGGCCGATCCGATCAAGAAATGCAAAATCAGTAACAGGCAACAGGACGAAAACACACCAAAGGGTGCAGGCTCAACTTTATACCATTCGGAAAAATACTCAAGAGTCAAGGGTATTCAAGAAACTGCTTCAAGTTGTTAACATAATATTGTTGAATACAGATGGGATTTACCATATGAGCTAAAAGCACAGTTTTTCATACACTCAAGCACAGACTCAAAGTCACCAGGGAGTTGAATGGATAGAAAGTGAGTGTGATATTTAAAACTAAGGAAACTGCAGGTCAAGATAGAGGCAAGTTGCAGCTCAATGCTAAAGAATCCCCAAAGGCTCCTCCATACTGTAACACTGGGAAGAAACATGGGAAAATAACTTTGCCCAGTATCAAAAAAAAGTGAGAACAAACAAAGCACGTTACAGAAAATGCCATAAAGAGAAAACTGGCTGCACACAAACAGAGCAACAGATGCAAAGACAAAGAAATCATCAGTGAGGTCAGTTTTAATGACTCAGTATGCAATTAAGCTGGAGACTGGCAAGTATTCAAGATTTCAAATAGACATAGCTGCACTTGTAATACAAACCTGGATTTCTTGTACAGAAAATGCAATGAGAGACTTCAAACTTCTAAAGGTGGAACTACTTATATGCATGATTATATCTAATGGCAGAACACGTCTCTTTATTAGAGGGCAAATACAAATCCAAGTTCAATGTAGTGGTTGCAAGTGTAATCTGGACTGGACCAGAAAGTTGTTCATAGTGCAAATATACAGCCTCTGCTGGGTAGAAAAGCCTGCCTGTATCATTAGGATATTTTGAGATATTTTGAGACATGCAAGCCTTGATTATGACATCACATCGTCTCGTGGACAAACATTATTGAAAGAGTATGCCGGATGGAGTGCAGAGATCATTGTGGATTGCAAGCAACTTCAGTACTGACACCCGCTGATGCTGCAAGGATTGATACATATTAGAGTAATTTTCTCCCACATCTGTCAGAAACAAGTCACTCAGATTTAACACAAGAGTATATGGACTGGTTATGTGGGAGAATTGCAAGCATAAGCTGCACAATGACTTAAAGTTGTGATCATGAGCCGAACAAGTCCTTGGGACACACAGTAACAAGAACATGACATTTAACTTGTTGAGCCTGCTCCAACATTTATTATTATCATAGGGTAGCGAACACTTTAATTCCTTTTATAGGCCACACAGTAGAGCTGGAGGAACACAGCAGGCCAGGCTGCATCAGAGGCACAGGATAGAACTCTACTGCTCCTCCGCTGCTGCCTGGCCTGTTGTGTTCCTCCAGCTGCACACCATGTTATCTCTGACACCAGCATCTGCAGTTCTTAGTATCTCTTCAATGCCTTTTACCCACATTATCCTTATTACCCTTGACAACATTGACAGTTAAAAATTTAATCGATTTCAGCTTTAAAAGGTAAAGTCCTGATAGTCTTACTAGGCCATTGGGTTGTTCTCTCATTAAAGAGAAATGACTGGTGATGGTTGAACCTGAGATCACCACACCCCATCGAAGGGAGAGGTTGAAAAGGAGAGTTCTTCATGGTAACCTCAGCAAATACTAAACTGAACTAACACTGTTATCACTCTGCATCACAAACCAGCCATCCAAGCTAACCAGTTAAATATACTCACAGATTCAGCTTCCACAGAGCTTTTTGGCAGAGAATTCCAAAGATGCATCATCCAAAGTAAAAAGATTTTTCATCTATTCCAGACCTAAATGGCATCCTTACTTTTAAATTGATTCCACTCTCGCGCCCCAACCCAACCCCGGCCACCCCTTGGTTCTGGACTCCCCAACCAAGGAAAACACTGAAATCACTCATCACGGCACTCAACCTCAATCTGGCCTATCTGCATTAATGGTGTGTATGCATCATGGACATTTACATCAGCAATGGGAGATGCAGAGGTGGAGATAGAGCCACTGTAGATGATGTTCACCTCTGATAAATTTGAGGCTTGTGTTTAATACTGGAACACGATGACTGTTGAATAGATTACCATGACCTAGAACCAGTCTCTCAAAGAACTGTGCAATACCCCATACCACAAAGAATGCAGATGATACTCCAAATCAAAAACAGTTGGCAAAATATTCAAGTAAAGATGAGTCTTAGAACATAGAACATAGAACAATACAGCGCAGAACAGGCCCTTTGGCCCTCGATGTTGCGCCGCCCTGTGAACTAATCTAAGCCCATCCCCCTACACCGTCCCATCATCATCCATATGCTTATCCAAGGACTGTTTAAATGCCCCTAATGTGGCTGAGTTAACTACATTGGCAGGCAGGGCATTCCACGCCCTTACCACTCTCTGAGTAAAGAACCTGCCTCTGACATCTGTCTTAAATCTATCACCCCTCAATTTGCAGCTATGCCCCCTCGTACTAGCCGACGTCATCATCCTGGGAAAAAGACTCTCACTGTCCACCCTATCTAATCCTCTGATCATTTTGTAGGTCTCTATTAAATCCCCTCTTAGCCTTCTTCTCTCCAATGAGAACAGACCCAAGTCCCTCAGTCTTTCCTCATAAGACCTTCGCTCCACACCAGGCAACATCCTGGTAAATCTCCTCTGCACCTTTTCCAATGCTTCCACATCCTTCCTGTAATGGGGCGACTAGAACGGTACACAATATTCCAAGTGAGGCCGCACTAGCGTTTTGTACAGTTGCAGCATGACATCACGACTCCGGAACTCAATCCCTCTCCCAATGAAACCTAATACACCGTATGCCTTCTTAACAGCACTATCAACCTGGGTGGCAATTTTCAGGGATCTGTGTACCTGGACACCAAGATCCCTCTGCACATCCACACTACCAAGAATCTTTCCATTGACCCAGTATTCTGCCTTCCTATTATTCTTCCCAAAGTGCATCACCTCACATTTATCTGCATTGAACTCCATTTGCCACCTTTCAGCCCAATTCTGCAGTTTATCCAAGTCTCCCTGCAACCTGCAACATTCTTCCACACTGTCCACCACTCCACCGACTTTAGTGTCATCTGCAAACTTACTAATCCATCCACCTATGTCTGCGTCCAAGTCATTTATAAAAATGACAAACAGCAGTGGTCCCAAAACAGATCCTTGTGGCACACCACTAGTAATCTTATAGATACACTGACCAGTTGGAGAGGAGCATGATATGAACTTAATCTTGCAACAACAAATGAAAGTATAGCTAAGCTGTGATCAAGTTAGAGAAATATAACTGCCTCCAACCTATTTGACTTTCGAGATGAATGAACTGCTTTACGGACACAGATATTCCAAGGATAGTAACTTTGCGTACCTGCTGTATCACATGAGAAATTAACGTTTGTAACTCTTTCAAAATATATTGGCATAGAAGTTTATATCAATATAATCTTCAGCAACTTCTATTGACCCAGGAAATCAAGAGACCTTAAAGCAATAATTTACCAGCTGTTACTCATCCATCAGCGTTCTCCGAGCCAGAAAACCATTACTTCAGTACAAGATTACGGCTAGGTCTTGGTTCAAAGTTGAGAACAATCTTTACGAGTTACCTGGGTAAACCATCCTCTTTCGTTTATGACTATTGCAGTAACGTTGACCAAGATAGCCAGCCTTACTTCAGTTACCACATATTGTTTTGAGAGAAAGTCAAGAGATGTTTGAGAGTCCTCTGATAACAAATATCCTAGTAATGTAATGGTCCACAAACTGCATCTTCAAAATTTGCAGTGGCAGTCGATGAGTTGGGGGATCAAGAGATTTAATGTAATTTAATTGTACTTATGTTCTAAGAGCATGATTGAGAATGCCAAGACTGGCAAACAACTATTCACAAAATGCAGCGAGTCCAGCGTAACAGTGTTCCTAGCTGTAACGTTGGTACAACATGTTGTATGAAGGTGTACCTACAAGTTGAATAAAGAACCTCACAGGCAGCACCTGCAAGACCTCATGTCCTTCGTGATAACACTCCTACACCTTAGATTTTGACAGAGGAAGGCATTCAGGATTTTGCAGGCATCAACAGCTGTACTATGACAGGAATACAAAATCACTTGCAGAAATAGGCCCTGGTAATACAGTGTGGATGAAGCTCCCTGGCCAGATCAATTAGAGTGCTGAAAGATTGTGAGTCAGTCTTAGAAATAATTATGTGCAAGTCAGAGACTCATCACATGTGATTTGTGCTGAAACACAGGTCCCTCAACAGCCTTTTGCCTTGTGCAGAACCTCCAAACCAAAAAATCTGCAAGATTGTACCTAAAACACCTGGCAATTAGCCAATTACTGGCTGCAGATCTGGGGGATACAGAACTATTTTATTCTAACTATTTATTTCATATGCATCGATAAATCATGGCTATAGTGTGGAACAACGCAGCTATATCTACTATTGAAGAGTCAACACACTTTCAGAATCCTTGGTGGGGTGGGGAGGAAAATCATATCTTTAATGCAACACCATTAGAAGGGTCTACAACAGCAGTTTCACGCTGTAACATGAACATTCCAATACAGATTACAACTAAGTATCAAAAAATAGGGTTAACTGAAGAGCTTTCTTTTCAAATATTCCAGGGCAACATTTGGATCATTGTTTCTACTGTGAATAACGATCGCAGTCAAGGAAATACTCCTGCAGCAGCAGTAGGATGGATATTAACTTGCTCAATTGTACAAATCTGTAGCTGAAAGGATTTTTCCTCTGTGTGCAATGTGGCAATCGCACAACTTGCTGTTTCGACTGCAGTATGTTAATTGTCAGTAGAAATATGCAATTTAATATCCTATCCTTACTGTTGCCGGTCAAGCTCTCTCAAATGGCAGCCTCCTCACAGCCAGTACAGTGATTCTCATCACTGCTGCATTGTGGAAAATTGGCTCTGATGTGAAGGGAAAAAACTGTTGCAAATGTTTTTGAGCTATAAAATATTACCCGACTGAAAGGTTCCACGTTTGTTGATACTTAATCCCAGGTTAGAATATATTAGCAACTCTGTCATTTTATTCAACGTCTTCTCTCAAGAATCCATAATGCGTTACAAAACCATGGGACAAGTTGTTGAGACAAGATTTTGTAAGCACTAAGGTACTCTGCCATGCCAAAGTTATAAAACTTTAGCAAGCAGACTGTTAAGTCCTTCCAAACCAACATTTTCATTTATTAACTGAATCCAGTCACTGATGCAGAAACAGCACTCCTCTGGTTGAAAAACTTTATTTCTGACATAGAAATGTCAGAAGGTGTATTCTTGTACAACATGAAGAACTTTGTTCACAGTTTGTCTACCACAGATCAGCTTGAAAGTCAGGGAATGCACAACAACAGCCTCCAAACACAACTATTGGGAAAATATATTTTTGTCACAAATTACATGCATAGTCCACTAATATTACTTTTTAATTGAAAATTTACATAATGACTTAACAGGCAAATATTTATTCATGTTATTGATATGGCACAATCCACAATAAACAGTGTAGTTAAATGTCCACTACTTCCCTTTATTATTCAAAGCAAACTGCAGGCTTGTTTCAGGTTGTGATCTACAGTTCTTTCTGGTACAACACAACAATTTATACAGTGGAATCTTGAAGCATCAAACATTGCCCTCAACTGGAAAGTTTAGCAACTAACTGTATAATGATATTTATATTTTCTAAAACTCTTCACATGCCAACAAACCAAAGAAATGCAGGGTATTGGTACTGTTTAAATATATGTAGTCATTTAAAATCACAAATAATGATAATAAATGCACAATTTGTGAGTAAATCTTAGTTCATTTAAAGCTTATTAAATTAATAAATTACTTGACGTTCAGAACAATGCTAAAATTCACTGCAAAATATAAAAAGACAAATTGCACACCATTATTATATATTTTCTTCAAGAGCATATGTTCATGATATTCAAAAACCTCAGTTTTTATTGTGATCAGACTCCGTTGTGGTAAACCATCAACAATTTTCTATGCCAATTTCCTCCTCCTCTCTGAACTGGAAGCAACATTTCTTAATGGACATGATTCCACTGAAATATCTGCTCAACAGTACAGTATCCCACAAGAGCCAAGTCATGATGTGTGAACCCAAGCAACAGCTTGTACACTATTAAGCAGAGAATAAGTCAGTGTTTTCCAGTTTAATTCGCTTGCTACAAGGAAGTAGGAAGGCAGGCAGCATTTTATTTTCCTCGCCTTATTAGACAGTTGCATTAAATTTCTCAGTCAATATGTCAGTGCACTTTAAAAAAACATGTTTATTATATCATTACTGAATCATGGCCTGTGACCTGAGGGCGTAAAGGTATCAGACACCATCTTACCTCCATTTACTTGAAGCATGCTCGTCGGTTGCAATCTAATAGTTTGATGATACAGATACTGATGTGACTGAAGGATGTCATGTCTATATGTAATAAATTTTTCTTCAATACTAAAATATTCATGTTTAGCTTCCTATGTTACAAGGAAGAATATAACCATCATATAAAATACCCTGCTGGAGGTAATATCACATCTCACAGACGAGGAAGAAAATTGCAGCAAATTTTTCAATGGATATTTGAGAACTCAGCAGTGAGCGGCAATTTAGTTAATTTATATAGTTTAACAAGCAGTATTTACTGAACAAAATCATTGGGGACACTAAACACTTGGTAATTGAATTGACCTTTTAACTTTTACTTTGACCACCAAAATTATAATTAATGTTGGTTACAATGTCAAATATGCATCCTGAATACATTAGGCTCAAAGTTCAGCCATAGGGCTTGATACGCCAAGTTCTAGATTTCAAGTGAAGCCATTGAGGGGGAATTCTCGTGAGGAGAAATTAGAAGGTTCTCAGTTCTCTCAAGCCTCCACAGGACTCTGCTTGGACTGGTTGAACCAAAAGGTCTGTTTCCGTGCGGTATAACTGGCTCAACAACAATAATGGCAATCGTTCTATGCAATTATTACACAGAACTAAATAAACAACTTCAATTTCCAGATTGAAAAAATACATTGCAATGAATACCCACAACAAATTACAAAATTTGTTCTCAATTTGGAAACATGAACCTTGTGGCATTACTGCCTTCAATCAGCATCTGAATTATTGTGTGCAATAAAGGCGTAAAAATGGTTTCAAAATAAAACTGTCAAGTGGTTTTTATTTCAGGCACTGAAATAATTTTTACTGTGCATTCCATGGTGCACTTAAAGACAAAAAAACCCACGGGATCAATCCCCATGTGTTACTAACATTAAAACAAAAAGATTTTAATGGTGACTTCCCAATGTTTAACGTCCCTTCTTAAAAAAAAACACCAAAAAATGCAACTGCTCCAGTCTTTATTTGATATGAAGCACTGTATGGAAAAATTTTAGTAGCTAACAAGAGAATAACTAAAAATTGATAAAAATGTTTCTGCAGTGAGTGAGCCATGCACTCACGCGGCAGGTTCCAGATGTTCAACATTTTTGACATCAGTATGGAAAAAGTTACTGTTAGTCTAGAGAAATTTAATATCACCATTCTTGTCATATCCCTCATAGCTATTAAGTAAGGTCTGTAAAGTTATAAAGCAAGGTTTATGATTTTAAAAAAAGGCATGGCACATTTGTGCTTTGCTAAAATGATAGATGCTTCCATGCGTTTCTGAGCAAACAAAAATTCATTTGAAGTGCAAGACAAAGTTAGGTTTTGCATAATATTTGCTTTCATTTTCCCAAATTATTTAAAATCTGTTCAGAACTACTTAGATATCTATATACTAAAGTTTGAGAAATCAAGAATTTGCTTTCCATTCATTCCTGAGATATGGGTATTACTGATGTTTAATGCCCAGCTTTGGCTGTTTCAGAATATGGCGAGTTGGCTTCTTGAACCTTTGAGGTAAGTGATGTCAGTACTCACACAAAGCTGTTACAGAGTACCAGGATTTTGCTCTAGCAATGCTGAAATGACATCGATAGGTTTTCAAGAAAAAATGAAACCTAAGTTGAAGGGGAACTTACAGATGATAGTGTCCACATACACTTATTACCATCAAACTTCTGGACAAAAGAAATTGCATGTTTAGCAGGTCACTGCAGTAAATCTTGTGGTAGTACAGGCTACAGCTACAATACAACAGTGGAGGAGAAAGTGAGTGTTCAACTTGGAGAATGGGATGACAATCAAAGCACATTACACTGCCCTGGAAGGTGTTTAGCTTATTGTGTTACTGGAGTTGCACTCATCCAGATAGGTGGGGTGTGTTATATCACACTCATGATATTCGGATTGAAAATGGTGAAAATGTATCTTTTGGGGCAGGGGGATCAGGTGGTGAGGGAGTTGAGAGACGTAGCTGTCAAGGTTCGGGAAGTGCACTCTGAGTTCCAGAAGCTCTCCTTCAGTATTTATTTTGGGTGGGGGGCACGGCGGTTGGTGGTGGTGGTGGTGTTGGTAAAGTACTTTACGGATCTCTTTTGGATTGAAATGTATTTTGTTTTGGTAGCATTCAAGAATAGCTGAGTCTTTTGAATGCAGAGTTAAAAGTGATTGAGTGTGGCTTACAAATCTAGTGCAGAGTGAGCAACAAAATCGCATTCAGCTTGTGGACTGTATTTCCTGTATGCCTGTGATTGGCAGTTTAATTTTGGCATGGAGGTGACTGAGATCGATGAATGTCTATTCAAGTCGTGTTTAATATTCACACCATAGCGCAGCTGATCTTTGAGATGAAGAGCCAGTATCAGGTAAATTGTAAATAGCACATCTCTGGGACTTTATCTCCAGCTGTAGGAAGTGGGCAATTCAGGCAAGGCGGAGTCAGGATTTTCCCTATTATGGGCAAAAGAAAATTACCTCTATTGTTCCCACAGCATAGTTATAAATTATAGCAGCTAGTTTTTGACTACAAAGACCTCCACAAGTCCACAAACGTTTGAATGTGCAGAGCAGTTGTTATCACATTCCCATACTACAGTCAGACCTGAACTGTGTAACAACAACACAAAACAGCATCCCAGAAATTCCACCAGCAATGCTTCGCATCATCCTCTAGAATCAGTGTGAGGAAGACTGTTGAACAAATGATTGTGTCCTTCATGGAACCAGTAATATAAACATTCAAGCAAAACTACAAACTCATCTATGACAGACTGAACACCATGTCTGGAATGACCAAAAAGCATCATCCCTGGACTGACCTACCCCCTCCCTAACTCCCCACCTACACTCACCTTTACTGGCCCCATCCCCGCCTCTTTGACCTGGCTGTCTCCTCTCCACCTATCTGCTCCTTTATCCATCTTTCATCCACCTCCCCCTCTCTCTCTATTTATTTCAGAACCCCCGTCACCTCGTCCATTTCTGAAGAAGGGTCCAGACCCGAAATGTCAGCTTTCCTGCTCGGCCTGCTGTGTTCATCCAGCTCTACACCTTGTTATCTCAGATTCTCCAGCATCAGCAATTCCCACTACCCAAAAACCAGCCCAGCTCATCCACACCTCCCTAACCTGACCCCTCCTTTCTCCCACTTATCCACTCCTCCCACCTCAAGCCCCACCCCCACCTACCAGTCTCATCCTGCTTCCTTGACCTATCCGTCTTCCCTGGACTGACCTACCCCCACCCTAACTCCCCATCTACACCCACCTTTACTGGCTCTATCCCTGCTTCTTTGACCTGTCTGTCTCCTCTCCGCCTATCTGCTCCTTTATCAGTCTTCCATCCGCCTCCCCCTCTCTCTCTATTTATTTCAGAATCACCTTCCCCTCCCCCATTTCTGAAGAAAGGCCCAAACGCAAAACATCAGCTTTTCTGCTCCTCTGATGCATCTTGGCCTGCTGTGTTCATCCAGCTCTACACCTTGTTATCCCTGAATGGCTCTGTTTCCTTCATTTTCAAATGGATAGCGTTCAAGAGAAAACCAAGAAACCTTACAAAGACACTCTGAAGCTCTCTATGAAGCATGGCAGCATTGACATCAATAATCAGGAGGAGCTTTCGACCAATCATTCAAAATGGCAACTTGTCCATCAAGATGCATCCTTGCCTTAATGATGAGGTGGAGTGGAGACAAGGAAAAGAAAGGAAACAAATTCTGCATTCCAGATCCCACTACCTGATGTGTCTAAAGATCTGCAAGTCATCAGCCTGTTCAGTCACATGAAGACCCATGGTAGAAATTTGCATTTAGAAGTGGTCAAACTTGAAGCAAAGTATATCGGAAGAATATGATGGAGGATGTCCTCTATATGAAGACAAGATTTGGTCTCCATATCTGACTCCAATGTCGAGCTCGAGCAAAACAGCCATAGGTGGTTGCATTTGTTCCAGGTAGATCCAGAGGAGGATGAGATCACATAGATTTTACCCAATGATGACTTTCTCACCTTTGAATAAGGTTCAGCCTGGGTCTGAAGCCCTCAACGAGAATACATTCCCTGCATTTCCTTTCCCGAGTTCATCTGCCAGGTCATGTTCAACATGAACGGATAGCATTGTGATGGGCAGCATGTCGGTGCAGGCTTGAAGGGCCAAAGGGCCTGTTCCTGTACTGTAATTTTCTTTGTTCTTTTAAGATGTTATCATCTGAGAAGCAGTCATTGTGGCAATGGGCAGGATACTTGAGCTGACGTCACGTGAACTCAGGGGGTTCCAGAGTCAAATTTGAGGATACCTGCAACTCCTCTCTGGTGAATGTATATCAGGGTACTACAAAATTCTGGTGTGTTTTTCCTGCCATGGGCAATACTTAATCTAAGTCTGTATACATTGAGGGCAGTTCTCAAAGGTTGATGGCACTTGGTAACTTTCTTGTGACTAGTGGAGAGCATTAACTGGGCTCCCAACTGCATGATCGTCTGGCACAATGGTCGTGTCCTTAGGAGCAAGCAGACCTTGTGACACAATTGTGGTATCCCTACCCCTCCAGGTTCAAGTCCCCACCTCAGGCTGTGATAATACATCCAATCAGGTTTCTTTCTAAAAATGAAAATCTTTTTAATGTATAGAAACTGCCTTAAAGTATGATTTTTACTCGAGTGTGCCACAGATGTAACGTGTGCCTCTAAATAAAAGCATGCATGAAGACTAGGTTTCAATGTTCTATTTTTCAGTGCATATAGCCGTCTGAATTTTAACAACCGCTGTTTAGGTCGATGTCTAGCGAATTCATCTTTGTTGTTAAATTTTGATACAACGAAAGCTTGCTAAGCTATTTCAGAGGGCAATTAAAAGTCAACCACACTGATACAGGTCTGGAGTCATACATAATCCAGACCATGCAATGACTGCAAATTTGTTTCTCAAAACAATAATTGTGAACCAGACTGGTTATTTTACCTCACTATTATGGAGATGGGCTTTTAAAATTTTTTTAGATGTATTTAATTATCACAGTTGAAATTTCCTAGCTGTTGCGATTGAATTTGAACTCATGTCTCTGGATCA
Source organism: Ginglymostoma cirratum (assembly GCA_024137785.1). Lineage (NCBI taxonomy): Eukaryota > Metazoa > Chordata > Chondrichthyes > Orectolobiformes > Ginglymostomatidae > Ginglymostoma > Ginglymostoma cirratum. The sequence goes on along the minus strand of JAHRHZ010000034.1, from coordinate 29,141,175 downwards.
TCCGTCCAGCTTTCTAGATTACTAGTCCAACAACACAGCTATGATGCTAAAGCAATAATCCACCCAAAAGAAATATGTCCAAAATTAGCAGCAAAACAAGGGCAAATACATATCTCTCTGCCAGACTAATACTATAAAACTTTATAGCGTTAATGAGAAACAGGCACACGTAATGCTCTAAACCTCCGTTGGGCTGGCTTAACATAATGTACAGTAGTAGTCTTTTAGTTGATTATGCTTTTAATAAAAGTTCCTACGCTGTTTTGATCTAAAATTTGGCTTGGAAGGAAGAAATGATCTAGCTGTCATTTCTAGGATCAAGTAAGATTGTGCGGCATTTTAGCACGACACCAATTCTCTGTGTCATAGACGTAAAACTGTTTCCACTTAACTGTAAAAAGTGCTGTAAATAAAAATACTTGAACAAGAATGATCAGTTGATCCTCATTCAATTCAAGGTGAACTATCCAGTATAAACCACATATACCTACATTTGGTTAAATTCTTCAGAGTTATTTGAGGATATTTAACATCTGTTTTCTCAGAAGTAGCCGTTTAGAAGCTTGGCCTAAGTTTACAGAAGCTGAAGCACTAACAGTCATTTGGAACCTATTTAATTGAAAGGAATAGCTGTTGGAAGAATGTCAGGAAAGATTATTTTACCTATACTTTGGATGCAGTTTTTCTTGATCAAATGCTGTTTTTCAACGGGTCAAGAATTACAGTGTAATGGACAATGCAGTAGATGACAATTATTTTAATTAGAATTTTATGAATACATTAATCTCCCAGTTTCCTTTACATTGATACTGTGGAGGAAAAGCTGCATTTACAGCTGCCATTTCACATGCATATGACCTCCAAACTTTACCATGCAAATTGTTCACCCATCTGAGCCAGAGGTGCACTTAGTTGACCTCTTCACCCAGAATAACTGCCTTTAACATGGTGTTTTATTCCTTAAATTGATTTATTGACGTGTGTACTGAAATATAGTGGAAAGTTTTGTTTATGAGCAGTATAGGCATATCACAGCAAGCAAAAGATGTACAGATCAAAATGTACAGGTTCATTGCAGGTTACATTATTTGAGGCTTGAGTCCATTCAACAGTCTGATAGCAGTCAGAAAGCAGCTGTTCCTGTGCTTGATCGTGCGTGTATCTTCTGCTTGATGGAAGAGGTGGCAGGAGGTCATTACCAGGGAGCCATATGTTAAACAGGAGCCAATACCAGTTCTAGAACACCAGCAGTTAAATTTGGGTTCAAGGAGGGCGGTAGGGACAGACCAGTTCATCTGACGCAAGTGGTAGGGAAAGTATTGAAAAAACAATGCTAAACAACCAGATTAAATCAATACTTGGAAAGGTAGGAACAAAAACAAAGTTGCTGGAAAAGCTCAGCAGGTCTGGCAGCATCTGTGAGAGAAAAAAAAAAGAGTTAACGTTTCGGATCCGGTGACCCTTCCTCGGAACTGTCTGAGCCAGAGGCCGTCACTAAGGAATGTGATATGGCTGTGGAAACGAGTTTTAGCAAATACCTGGTCAAACACCAAGAGTGACAGTGAAATTAATGCTGGTGGGCAAGAAGATAGATTGGAATGGAAATCCCCTCGAAGACAGGAGTAGAACTTCTTCAAGGTGGACATGCCTGGAAGAGATGTGGTAGTGAGTTAAATATTAAATAAAAACCGAAAGAACTGTGGATGCTGTAAATCAGGAACAAAAACAAAGTTGCTGGAAAAGCTCAGCAGGTCTGGCACCATCTGTGAAGGAAAAAACAGAGTTAACGTTTCGGATCTGGTGACCCTTCCTCAGAACCTTCCTTGGAAAGGTTGGTATTGATCACGGATAGCCAGCGTAGATTTGTCAAAGGGAGATCCTGTTGAAATAGTTTAATTGATCAATTGAAAAGGTGACTAAAATATATTGATGAGGGTTGTGCAATTAATGTGATTTACATGGACTTCAGTAAGGCCTTGGACAAGGTCCCACATGGAAGGCTGGTCCAAAAGGTAAAAGCCCATGGGATCCAAGGCAAGTTAGCAAATAGGATCCAAAACTGGCTTGCAAACGGGGGGCGAACAGTGGTGGTGGAGGGTTGTTTTTGTAATTGGAAGCCTGAGACCAGCGGTGTACCACAGGGATCAGTGCTAGGACCCTTGCTGTTTATTATTTACATTAATGATTTGGATATGAATGTTGAAGGTATAATTAGTAAGTTTGCATATGACAGAAAAATGGGTGGCGTTTATATTGATCCGCTGCTAAATTGAACACAGCAAGCGCATTTTGAGAGGCCTAACAAGGAAAGGAAATTAACAATGACTGGTAGGTTCCTAGCGAGTACTGAGGAACAAAGGGATCTTGGTGTATAAATCCACAGACCCCTGAAGGTGTCAGCACAGAAAGGCAGAGTAGTGAAGATGGCAAACAGAATGCCTGCCTTGATTAGGTGGGGTTTAGAATACTGGAGCAAGGAAGTCTTGTTACAACTTTATAAAATATTGGCTAGGCCACAAATGGAATATTACGTGCATTTCTGGTCATCCCACTATAAGAACATGAATGTACTGAAGAGTGTACACAGGAGATTCACGAGGGTGTTGCCTGGGATGACAAGTCTCAGCTTCGAGGACAGACTGAACAACACTGATTTCTTTTCTTTGGAGCAGAGGCCAAGCTGAGATCTGATTGAGGTATACAAAATTATGAGGCGCATAGGCAGAGTAGATACTGAGAATTTCTTCCCTGTGGCAGACACATTTAAGACCAGGCGGCATGAGGTTAAGGTGAGGAGCAAGTGGTTTACAGGAGACCCGAGAAAACATTTTCTCACCCAGAGGGTGGTAGAAGTATGGAACATGTTATCTGAGAGGGTGGTACGGGCACTTGCTCTCACAACATTTAAACATCTGGATAAGTGCTTAAAATGCTGAGGCATAGCAGACTATGGACCGAGTACAGGCAAATGGGATTAGTGTAATTTGGTGTTTGTTGGTCAGCACAGACATGGTAGACCAAAGGGACTGTTTCTAAGCCAATGGCTCTACAACTCTAAGTGATCACAGTTTGAACCAGGCATTCTCAGCCTTGTTCTACAAAGTCTTGAATGCCCTAACCCAGGAGTGCACAAGGTCAATAGCAATATTATTGGCATCCCCAGGAACATCTACCTCAGCAAATAGGTGACCATCTCTAGTCATCAATTTTCAAACTATCCCAACTGAGCTGCTGCAGGTCAAACCAGCTGTTGGCGTCAGCAGCATTTAAAAGAGGCAGGAAAATAAACTTTGCATCAGTCTCAAGCTAGCAAATATTTCAGGCATATGTTGAATTTACCATCACTTTGTCACCATGTGACTCAATTCAGTTCAAGAAATATTTAATCACCAAGGGCTATCAAAAGAAAGTTTTGAAAATGTGGCAGTTATATAGTGCAGTTTGTATATTTTAGTATAAATTTGAGTCTGTTAACGCTTCAAGTAATTAATTGAGGCATATTACATTTATACAACAAAGTACTTTGTCTTCAAAATGCTTCAGATTTCTAATTCAAGTACTTAGATGATGTGTTCAGGACATTGCTGTTTGGCAAAAAGTAAATGTACAATGTCAGTGCTGGCCAGTGATAACGCTGTAGATTCAAAGATCCTGGATGCATACCCAACTCAACAGAACTGAGCACATGACCTCAGCTAGTATTCCAGTGCCATACAAAGCAACAATGGGAGTTGGCTTTCAGATGAGACATCGGCAGAAGCACTATCTGTTTCTATTAAAAGTAAATGATCCCACTAGTATTCTAGTCAACATTTCTCCCTCAAAGACCAACCAGTTCTTCATTTCCCTCATATTTGTGCCTGCCACATTTGCCATCCTTACAGCATTTCAAAACTACATCATGAACTATTAGTAGTGAACTTCAGAATGTCCTGAGATTGTGAATGGCACAGGATGAATTCCAGTTCTTTCTTCAGATTGATATTTCATTTTTTGTAATTTCCTTAAATTGTTGACAACACTTTAATATGTAAAGTTAAGTCAGGCAAGATAAAATTCTCATTTTGCTGACATGAGGGATTTTAAGTGAAAATTTTAAAAATCGATAATTGTTGATAAATGCCATTTAAACAAATGAGAACTCTGACAAGGATCCTACCTGGAGATGAAGTTCACATGTATAAACATAACATATTGCAGATGCCAGAAATCTGAAAAAACATTGTTGAAAAGTCTTCGATCAACTTGTGCTGCTGGTCCTGTTGAGTATTTCAAATACTCACTGTCATCACTTGAGAATCATGTCGATCATTGGCTAGTAATATCCTCAGCTGTGTGTAGCCTTAACATTTTCAATTCAAGTTAACAGTCTCAGTTACAGCAAGTTCAAAGACAGTATGTTTTATGCTTTGAGAATTTTTGCATAGTTTTAATGGTAGTTGTTTACCAATACCTGGTGGCTAGATTCACTTAATTAATAAATAGAGAACCTTATGCATCATGTAAGTGAATACAAGAAAGCAGCAAACATCTTGTGTGGTATGAGCATGCCAGCTCACCACACTGTATGAGTTGCTGCTCATGATAAACAAAGAAAATAAGAGTAAGCCACTCACTGTATAGGAACTGTGCCTCCATTAAACACGGCTGATCTTCTATTCCATCTGTATTCCCATCCTCTGCCCAAATCTTTTGACACTTGTAGCCTCGAGAAATCTATTATTTTCTGTATTTTTTTTTCTGATATATATTCAGTAACTTACCCTCCACAGCCTTTTGAGAATTCCACAGGTCAACCACAATTTGAGTAAACATGGATCTTCTCTAGGTTGATTCTGGAGTTGTGGGGGTTGGCTAATGAGGAGAGACTGAGTAGATTGGGATTATATTCATTGGAATTCAGAAGATTGAGGGGTGGGATCTTATAGAAACATATAAAATTATGAAGGGAAAAGATAAGATAGAAGTAGAGAGGATGTTCCCACTGGCAGGTGAAGCGAGGACAAGAGGGCATAGCCTCAAGATTCGAGGGAGCAGATTTAGGACTGAATTGAGAAGGAACTTCTTCACCCAGAGGGTTGTTGATCTATGGAATTCCTTGCCCAGTGAAGCAGTTGACGCTACTTCAGTAAACGTTTTTAAAGCTAAGGTAGATTTTTTTTGAACAATAAAGGAATTAAGGGATATGGTGAGAGCGTGGGTAAGTGGATCTGAGTCCACAAAAAGATCAGCCACGATTTTACTGAATGGGGAAGCAGGCTCAAAGGGCCGGATGGCCTACTCCTGCTCCTAGTTCTTATGTTCTTATGTTCTCATCCCAATCCAAAATGGTCTACTTGCATATCAGGGGATCATGCTCCCTTGTTCATCAATGCTCTGCCTCAGCCGGGGTAAATATCATTTCAGCCTTCATTCTGTTTAGCACTGTCAGAATTTTATACATTTCAATAAGATCCCTGTTCATTCTTCTAAACTTCAATTAATACAAGGCCAACCAATCCATTCTCTCATACTCAAAGTTACCATCCCAGGAATCATAAATAATGAGGACAGTGGCAGAAACCTTCAGAAGTTAGAAACTACAGGATCTGCTTCATCAAATCCAATACAGGAAACTACTTCCTAGTGAAACTAGAAGAGTTTCTTGTGGGTAACAAGAAATACTTATTGCATGTTAGCAACAGGTTACATTGATGACATAGTTAGAGATTTTCAGGAGGTCTAGATGTTAGGTCACATTCCTTCAAGCTCTGCCTGCATCCTCATGACACCATCATTGTTGGTGGTGCTTATGGCACTCCTCAGTAACAACCCATTCTGAACTATATACAAGAGTCTGCAATTTGAGCTCATAGATGTCAATACTAAAAAAGTAAAATAACCCAAAATGAATGAAACACCAACCACTCTTGACATTAGATCCTTGTAAAGTATAATTACCACCATTGGAGACGTGCCCTTCTTTTCACACAGAGGTGGCTTCTTCTCCACCATGCAACATTATAACCTTTACATCTCAAACTGTTTTTGGAATGACAGGACCTAATTTTCTGTAGTGGGTTTGGTGTTCAGCTACTCCACAAATACTGTGACTTGGCGTCATTCAATGCATTTTTAATGTTGAAGTTGAGAGCAGAATATCATTTTCACAGAACTATTGGCAGAGTGGCAGAATTCTGATAGCAATCTCTGTACATTAATAATTAACCACATATTCACTCCTCACCTGAAATTGCTGCACCTTCTAAGACAAACAACAGTAAACAATGTTAACTTCACAATTTTGAGAACTAATTCTAGCTCGTTAAGATTCACTGCAACAAACAGCAGCAGATTTCAACTCAACATAAAGTTACTCATTAATCCTTGACACAGCTCTCTGAAGTACGCAAAGCTTTTTTTTATTATCACTAAATGTTTTGAGTACATAGTTTAAATTCTGCACAGGCAGAAGGCAGTACCAGTCCCATTCAAAAAGTCAGCATGACTTTTTTTTGTCAAAGCACAGCTTAAAAATGTTCAGGAAGGTTCTGTTCTACTTGTGTCAAATAAAGATGCATGTCGCTACAAATCAAGCAGTACTTAATTCTGTAGGATGGGTGAAACATAGTACATACGCGATGCTGTGGAAGAAGGGAGAAATCAAAATGTGAGGAATGACACAAAGTTCAATTATACCTGCAAAATAAAAATCAAACTAGCTAACGGCAAAACTCCTACGCAACTTGCATTGCTGTCATCTGCCCAACAAATCAATATTATTAATAATATCAAATTAGAAAAAAAAATTCTAAGGCTGGAAGTTAAGCTCAGTCCAAATGAGTATGATTAATTAGAATTGATATTATTTTGGTCAAGTGAAAGGGGCAGCATGGTGGCTCAGTGGTTAGCTCTGCTGCCTCACAGCAGCACAGACCCGGGTTCAATTCCAGCCTTAAGCAACTGTTCATGTGGAGTTTGCATGTCCTCGCATCTGCGTGGGTTTAATTCGGGTGCTCCGGTTCCTCCCACAGTCCAAAGATGTGCAGGTTAGGTAGATTGGTCATGCTAAATTGCCTATAACGTCCAGGAACGTGTAGGTTATATGGATTAGCCATGGGAAAATGCAGGATGATAGGGTAGGGGTGTGAATCTGGGTGGGATGTTCTTCAGAGAGTCAGCGTGGACTTTCTGGGCTGGTTTCCATACTGGACAGATTCTATTGTATGATTCATGTTCTATAATTCAAATCTTTTCTACGAACATTCAAACAAAAGTAGGTCATTTAGCGCTTCGAGCCTGCTTTGCCATTCAGTAAAATTATGGCTGATCTAATTTTGAACTCAACTCTATATTCCTGCATATCGCTGAAATTATTTCAACCTCTTGGTAATCAAAAATCTATTTATTCAATAAAAATGTTTCAAGATTCTGCATCCACTGCCTTGAGGAAGCTAATTTCAAATATTCTCAATCTTCGGGAAAAAACGGTTTTCTCATTTTTGGCAACTTAAATGGGCGACGTTTTATTTTTAAACTGTGACCTTTAGTTTCAGCTTCTCCCACAATAGGAAATATCCTTTTAACGTCCACTTGGACAAGTTCACAAGTCTTACATGTTTCAATTAAGTCAGTTTTGACTCTTCGAAATTCAAGAGGACACAGGCCGAGCCCTTCCTTAAAGGGCAATCTGCTCATGCCAAGTATTAGTGCAGGAAACCTTCTCTTAACTGTTTCCAACACAATAACATCCTTCCAAGAGTATGGTGACAAGTACTTGGACCAATCTGATACACAGTACTCTAGGTGCATTCTCACCAATGTCCTATGTAAATGAAGCATAATTATTCTATTCTTATATACAAATTCCCCAAAATATAACAGAAAATTCTTAGTTTACTAACAGCCCATAAGTAATTTAGATTTCACAGAAGCTGGTTATGAACAGCATTAAACCTCTCTATATTTATTCTCATTTTATCAAACAAAAATGTGTGAAGAATAGAACTAACTTGGTTAATAACAAACAACCTAACTTACAACATGAATCACTAAAGGATCATACTAATCTTCACATTGACAGGTCATACCTTCACATTAGCCATGTGTTGCTTTCTTGAAGTTGCATTGCTGTGACAATATTCTGTTCTGAAATAAAATTACAGGATGGGAGGGGTTGATTTGCACAGTTGATTTTATCTGGGAGTTTTAGACCGATTTTGACAGATGAAAAACTTAATCTTCATCTTTATAAGTTCCTGAAACATGATTAAAGCTCCTGTTATGAAGAACTTACTCATTCAGATTTATTGTATGCAAAATTCCAAACAACAGCTGCTCCTCTGAAATAATATATGCTGAAACAAGTATAACAATTGATCTGTTGTCATACATCTGGGTTCAAGTTGTGTAAGGGTGCCTGCTGAACTGATGTAACATTGTGAACATCTGCAGTTTACTACACTTCAATAATTTCTTGTTGAGTCAGATTTTAATGTACAAATTTGGCCGATCTTGAAAGGTTGCAAAAACTGTGCATTAATTTGTATTGCAGATCTTTCAATAGTATTCTCAAAGGCTGACAATTTGAAGATGGAGTACTGACAGTTATGCAATGTATAACAAAGTTATCAAAGGCCCTTCTCATCATAAGCACGCAAGGTCAGTTTGCGCAATTTTCCAAATTCGACACAGTCTTACTTTTATAAATATCAAGCACTTGCAAAGGAAGAACGTAGCTAAAATAATCAAATGTACGTTTTCACAATATGACCTCCACTCGAGAGAGACACCTTTGCAACTTTCCAGATGCTTTACTGCAAATGCAGGAAGTTTGGAAAGGTGGCTAAATATAAAGAGAAAAGAAATTCAACTAAGCTGCATTGATACAAACAGCAGACACACTTCAGTACCATAGCACCTGGGTATTCTTGTATTGATTGGCAAATAACTGTCACATCAGGTTGAAATTACAGTGACCACAGAAACATTTCAAACAAAGAAAAAGAATTACTAACATTGAACTGTAAAAAGTGAAGAAACCCTAATGGAAGCTAGGGGGCGATTGCATCAGTTCTTCTGCTTCTAGAAGATTGCTGTAGTTTATTTTCTTTTGCTTACACATGATACAATCAGATGCAGGAACAAACATTAAGTCTGTGGAACAGATGTCGAGTTCCTTACTCAAGAAGTAAATCCCACTGTGTTACTACAAGTCAGTAATCTTCCAGAATTTATATTACCCTTTACATCCATTTTCCCTCCTCTGATGTGAAACAAAATTGCATAATTCAGCACAAATAATGATAACCATCGTAAAATACAAGTTAAATCCAGGATCCCAAATCTTAAGCTGAGTTTCCATACCTGTATCATTTCCAGATCCTGTTGATAATGCTGGCATGATTCGTTCTATAAAATGTCACACAGGAATATCAGGTTTGCACTCAGCAGCAAGGAAGGATTAACTGTGGACTCGGTCAGTCAATGCTCTCACCTTCGTTCAATCCCACCTATGTCAATTTTTGTTCCCTGAAAGGAATAATAATTTTACAATCAAAACATGACTCAGTAAAACTCTTTTCTTCAGCTTAAAATGTTGCTTAAAGTTCAAACTTAGGAATTGAACAAATTTCGGTCACCTGCATACCTGTGGATAAATAAACAGCTTATCACAAATACCATTAATGCTACAGTGAAAACAACAACCCTGAGCCCATCACACTTAACAAGTTTATTACAAACTAGAATGGCTGAATATACTGGAAGAAATTAGGAGGGGCCTCAAAATATCTTTTGATACATGGGATCAAGGAAACCTCAAGGATTTTCATGATTATGTTAAGAGTAAGAGGTTTACCAGGCTAAGAGTGGAACCTATTGGAGACCAACAGGGCAATGCGTGCATGATACCACAGGACATGGGTGAGGTTTTAAATGAATACTTCTCATCTATATTTCAGAGGAGAAAGTCATGGTAGCCAGGCATATCAGTTGGGATGGTGAGGTTCTAGAACACATTACGCTTAATAACAAGGAGGTATTAGATCTTTTAACGCGCATGAAAATGCATAAATCCCCAAACAACCACAAAGAACTGTGGATGCTGGAAATCAGAAACAAAAACAGAAATTGCTGGTAAAACTCAGCGGGTCTGGTAGCATCTGTGGGGAGAACGCAGAGTTAATATTTTGGCTTCAGTGACATTTCTTCAGAACTAGACATTTGCCTTCATTTGCCAGATTGTAGAATATAGGAAGTCTTGTTACAACTTTATAATACATTAATTAGGCCACAGATGAAATCCTTTGTGCAGTCTGGTCGTCACACAATCAGAAGGATACGATTGCACTGGACAGGATGCAGAGAAGATTCGCCAGGATGTTGCCTGGGATGAAAAGTCTCAGTTATAAGGACAGACTGGTCAGATTGGGTTTGTTTTCTTTGGAGCAGTGGAGGGCGAGCCAAGAAATGATTGCGGTATTAAGAAAATTATGAGAGGCAGAGACAGAGTAGATTGTGAGAATCTCTTCCCCGTGGCTCATGTGTCTAAAATCACAGGGCATAAATTTAAGGTGAGGAGCAAGTGGTTTAGAAGAGATCTGAGAAAATATTTTTCACCCGGAGGGTAGTAGAAGTATACAACATGCTGTCTGACAGAACGATCAAGGTAAGTACAAGCATCTGGATGAGCATTTCAAATTCAAGGGCACAGGAGACTATGGATCAAGAGCAGGTAAAATTGCATTACAGATAACAAGGTGTGGAGCTGCATGAACACAGCAGGCCAAGCAGCATCATAGGAGCAGCAAAGCTTGACGTTTCGGGCCGAGACCCTTCATCAGAAAATGGGATCAGTGTAGTTTGGTATTTGGTGGTCAACATAGACATGGTGGGCCATCAGGCCTGGTTCTGTGCTGTATGACTCATTGATTAGCAATGAAACAGAACTGTGAAAATCTTTTACTTCATAAACTGAAATAATTTCCTTCAGTTAATGAACTTCTGCACTCCAGATGATAATTTTTCTGAACAAGTACAACTTAACAACTGATGCAATACTTCAACAAGCCTAGCCATTTAACTGTTCAAAGCCAAATTATAACAATGTTATTGCTAATTAAGAACTACCCCTATAGTCAGGGATCAACTCTAGCTTTTTTGAAATCCTTTTCTTTATGAAATATACCTTCTGTACATTAAAAAGTACAAACTATGTGTTAAAATAATGTTGTAAATCAAAACAAGACCCATCGTAACACAAACTCAAGAATCAGCATGTATCTTTTAACGAAATCGAAAGAAGGTCAGTAGCATTAAGGGCAAAGCCATGGCCTGAATATGGAATTGGTTTGGTATCAGGAAACAAAGAGTGGTGTTGGATGGACTTTTTTTTTAAAACCCAGGAATTAGATGGGCAGATACTCCCAAATGATCAGTTTCAGGACAACTTCTCTTTTCAATTTTTATAAGCAATCTTGACAAGAGTGTAGAGAGCAGCAAAATTTGCAGATCATAAGAAATTTGGAAATATTGTAGGGATAGCCACAGTTATAGGCTTCAGGATGACAAGACAGAATGGTGAAATGGACAGAAGCAAGAAAGGTAGAGGCTAATATAAAGAAATGTGAAGCGATACACATTTGGACAAATTAATATGTAAAGGCATGAAATGAAATATGTCACAATTTAATGTGCTGCAATTGAGCAGAAACATGGCCACATACACAAATCCTCAAAGGTGGCACAGGAAGTTGATAAAACGGTTAAAAAAGCAGATAGGCTCTTTGGATTGAATTAGAGGGATAGAAAATATCAGCAAGAGATCATTCTAGAACTCTGTAGTTAGGTTTCAATTGGAGTTAAAAAACAAAGAAAATGGTGGATATGGAGATCAAGGGATGTCTCATGGACAATTCTTAACATAACATTTCAAAAAGGATCCAGTCAATGGTGAATATAAGGCACGAATGACAAGCAGGATAAGGAAAAACATTCTGCATACTGACCACGAGGGATTCTGTGTCAAATTACAAAGCAGGACCCCTAAGATAATCAGCGCTGGATTCTTACTAGAACAACATGCAAATCGGCAAAAGACAAAACAGATTAGAGAAAAGACTGGTTTGTAAGGAGTGGGTTTGGGTTCGTGGGCACGGCATGAGTATTGGACAAAGTGAGACTGATACAGTTGGACGGTCAGCCCCCGAACCATGCAGGGGCTGCTGCCTTTGCAAACTCATAATTGGAAATTTGAGAGGATTTTAGACTAAATAGCATGGGCAAGGGATCAAATGTGAGATGTAGTGATCAAAAGGTAAAGGCAAGACAAGAGGCAAGGGAATTAACACAGTGCATAGTAAGCAGACCATGACAGGAAGAGTAAATCAACAGATAATCAGAGAGGTTACAAAAAAAAACAAAGATAAAACTAAGATAACAAGGTGGAGAGCTGGACGAACACAGTAGGCCTGCAAAAATGCCATCCCCTATTCCCAATTCCTTTGCCTCCGCCGCATCTGCTCCCAGGATGAGGCATTCCACTCCCGTGCAACCCAGATGTCCTCGTTTTTCAAGGACCGCAACTTCCCCACTCAGTGGTCGAGAACGCCCTCGACTGTGTCTCCCACATTTCCCGCAACTCATCCCTCACACTCCCTCCCCGCAACAATAACCAAAACAGAATCCCGCTCATCCTCACGTATCACCCCACCAACCTCCAGATCCAACGCATCATCCTCCGACACTTCCGCCATCTGCAATCCGACACCACCACCAAAGACATATTTCCCTCCCCACCCTTACCTGCTTTCCGGAGGGGCCACTCTCTCCGCGACTCCCTTGTCCGCTCCACACTCCCCTCCAGCCCCACCACACCCGGCACTTTTCCCTGCAACCGCAGGAAGTGCTACACCTGCCCCTACACCTCCCCCCTCACCCCCAATCCCAGGCCCCAAGAAGACTTTCCACATCAAGCAGATGTTCACCGGCACATCTGCTAATGTGGTATACTGTAGCCAATGTTTCCGTTGTGGCCTCCTCTACATCAGGGAAACCGAGTGGAGGCTTGGGGACCACTTTGCAGAACACCTGCGCTCAGTTAGCACTAAACAACTGCATCTCCCAGTCACGAACCACTTCAACTCCCCCTCCCATTCCTCAGATGACATGTCCATCCTGGGCCTCCTGCAGTGCCACAACGATGCCACCCGAAGGTTGCAGGAACAGCAACTCATATTCCGCCTGGGAACCCTGCAGCCCAATGGTATCAATGTGGACTTCACAAGCTTCAAAATCTCCCCTCCCCCAACCAAATCCCAAAACCAGCCCAGCTCGTCCCTGCCTCCCCAACCTGTCCTTCCTCCCACCTGTCCCCATCTCCCACCTCAATCCACACCCCCATCTCCTACCTACTAACTTCATCCCACCCCCTTGACCTGTCCATCCTCCCTGGACTACCGATCTCCTCCCTAACTCCCTACCTACACTCACCTCTACTGGCTCCATCCCTGCCTCTTTGACCGGTCTGTCTCCTCTCCACCTATCCTCTCCTCTATCCATCTTCTATCCACCTCCCCCTCTCTCCCTATTTATTTCAGAACCCCCTTCCCCTCCTCCACTTCTGAAGAAGGGTCTAGGCCCGAAATGTCAGCCTTCCTGCTCCCCTGATGCTGCTTGGCCTGCTGTGTTCATCCAGCTCTACAACTTGTTATCGCTGGCTCTTCTAAGTGTATTTCAAAAGAAGCAAATGTGAGAGGAGAAGAACGTTTTTCCACACAGCAAAAGGTTACAGTTTCAAAGGGACTGCCTAAAAAATTCAATTGAGGTATTCAAGAGGGCATTGGATGACTAATTAAAAAAAACTAAGTGCACAATTACAGGGAAAAAGCACAACACTGACACTACATTCAAATGCTCAGAGATCAGGTGCAGACATGGTAGGATGAATGGTCTTCCTCTGCACAGTAACAATTCTGCGATTACTTAGTAAACTGCTCAAGCTACAAGCTGACAAGTGCCTGGGTCCTCGTAGATTTCATCCTAGGGGCTTAAAAGAAATGATTAGTGAGCTAGTTGACACATGCATTTAGGGCATTTCCATTATATTCGAGGATTGCAAATGAAGAGAGTCCTAGTGTGTGAATCACAAAAGGTTAGTATCCAAGCACAAGTAATTGGGAAAAATAATAGAATATTATCGTAAAGGAAACTGACTACAAATGTACAGAGATTCGGCCCTAGTGCGATGAAATCACATCTGGAGCACTGTAAACAGCATTGGACACCTTTTATAAGACTAATACTTGGAATAGATGAATTGTCTTTTAAGGAATTATTGGACAGGCTAAGCTTGAATCTCTTAGACTTCAGAAGATTAAGAGATGGCTTGATAGAAGGAAATAAGACCCTGAGGAGTCGCAGCAGGGTAGATGTGGAGAGGGTATTTCCTTTGATGGGAGAATCGAGAACTTGGGGTCACATTAAAAATGAGGGGTCACCAATTTAAAATAGAGATTGAGCAAAATATTTTTCTCCCAGTAGGTCGTGGGTCTTTGGAACTCTTTTCCCGAAAATGACATCGGAAGCAGAGTCCGATTATTTTTAAAACAGAAGTCAATAAATGTTTCCATTAGGGTGAAAGGTAGGAGCAACAAGCCCAGAGAAATTGGATGTGTCAGAATATTCAAAACTGGACAAAAAGGAAAAGGAAAAGACAGGTATAATAAGTACAAAGGGAGCAAGTCAACAGAAGCCCTAGTGAAGTGTAGAATATGCAAGGAGGGAAGTTAGGAAGTGATTAGAGAGTGACTAGGATTTGAAAAACCTTGGCAGGCAAGTTGGGGAGAATCCCAAGAGACTGTACAAGCATATTAGGGGGACTAGAATAACTAGTCAAAGAATGGGGCCCATTAGTGACCAACGGGGAAATCGGAGCCAGAGGACCTTTATTATTTGTTATATACATAAATGATCTGGATGTGAATATATAAGGCATGATTAGTAAGTTTGTGGATGACATAAAATTAGGAGGTGACAAAGGTTGTCAGAAGTTACAGAGGGATCTTGATCAGATGGAGAAGTGGGCTGAGGATTGGCAAATGCAATTCAATACAGTTAGGTGTGAGCTGTTGCACTTTAGAAAGTCAAACCAAGATAGGACATTGAAAGCAGTGTCACAGGCGGACGGGCTGGTGAAGAAGGCATTTAGCATGCTGGCCTTCATCAGTTAAGGCATTGAGAATAGGAGTTGGGACATTATGTTACAGTTCTACAAGTTGTTGGTGAGGCTGCACTTGTGGTATTGTGTACAGTTTCGGTCACCCTTTTAAAGGAAAGACATAGTTAAACTAGAAAGTGTGCAAAGAAGATTTACGAGGATGTTGCCAGGCCTAGTAGGCCTGAGTTATGGGGTGATGTTGTTCAGGATAGGACTTGATTCCCTGGAACGTAGGAGAATAAGTGGTGACCGTATTGAGGTGTAAAGAATCAGGAGGGGCATAGATAGGATGAATGCGTATAGTCATCTTCCTAGGGATGGAGGATTGAAAACTGGAGGGCATAGGTTTAAGGTGAGAGGAGAAAGATTTAAAAGGATCTGAGGGGCAACTTCTTCATGCAGGGAGTGGTGCATGTATGGAATGGGCTACCAGAGAAAGTGGTTGAGGCAGGTACATTAGCAACATTTAAAAAACATTTGATTAAGGGATGCCCAGTCTTGTGTTGCTAGATCTGTTCAGAGTACATGCAATTCACCATGATGACAGTGCCACATGATAGAACGTCAGGGATCACCAACGTGAAAGCAGAACTTCATTTCCACAGGACTGTGCGCTGGTCAGTCTAACCAAAACATTCATGGGCAGTTGCACTCGCAGCAGGTAGATTGGTTAGGATGAGATCATGTATGTTTTTCCCTCTTGTTGTTTCTTCATCACCTGCTGCAAACCCAGGCTAGCAGATATGTCATTTTGGACCCGACCAGTTTGATCAGTAGTGCTGCTGTCAAGCCAGTCTTAGTGGTAGACATAGAAATCCCCCACCCAGAGTACATTTGTGATCTTGCCACCGTCAGTGCTTCCTCCAAATGCTGTTCAACAAAGAGGAGCACAGCGTCAACAGCCGATGGATGATGGCATATGATAATCAGCAGAAGGTTTCCTTCTTCGCGCTGGACCGAGTGCCATGAGAGTTCATGGTGTCCAGAGTATAGGTCGAGGACTCCTAGGACAACTCTTTCCCAACTGTTTACCATTGTGTCACTACTTCTGCTGGGCATGTCCTGTCAATGGGGCAAGACAAAGAGATCTAAAGCAGAAAAAAGCACTTTGGTCCATTAAGTCTGCACCAGGGAAAACAACCACCTCGCTATTCTAATCACATTTTCTAGCACTTGGCCTGTAACCTTACATGCCTTGGCATCGCAAGTATAAATCTGAACAGTTCTTCAATGTTATGAGGGTTTCTGTCTCTACCACCTTGACTGAAAGGGAGTTCCTCTGGATGAAAACATTTTTCCTCACATCTCCTCTAAACCTTCTGCCTTTTAACTCAACTTCATGCCCCTGGTCACTGAGGTCCCCCCACCCCCTGCATCAAGGGAAAAACAAAAGGTCCAGACAAAGTGATGGTGGTGTCCATGATTGTAATTATACTGATGAAATAATACCTTGCAGGCAATGAGAGGCTGTTGCTTGACTAGTCTGTGAACCAGCTCTCCTAATTTTGACACTAGCCCCCAGATGTTAGTGAAGAGGGTACTGCAGGGTTTACAGGGCTGTTTCTGCCATTGTTGTTTCCAGTAGTCATTTTTTGTGGACAGAATGTATGTCAAATCAGCCATGATCATTATGAATGGTGGAGCAGGCTCAAGGGGTCAAATGGCCTACTCCTGCTCCTATTTTCTATTGGTCTTATAGTTGCTATTAATACAACTGAATGGTTTACTAAACCATTTCAGAGGGCAGTTGAGAGTCAACCACATCTCTGTGGATCTGGAGTGACATGTAGGCCAGACCAGGCAAGGAAAGCACATTTCCTTCCCTAAAGGACATTAGCAAACCAGAAGGGTTTTTCTGACAATCAACATTGGTTTCATGATCATCATTATTCTCTAAATTACAAATATTTAATTACTTCAAATTGCGCCATCTGCTACGGCGAGATTTGAACCCAATTCCTCGGAATATTACCCGAGTTTCTGGATTAATAGTTAATACTACCAGATCATTGCTTCCCCCTATGAAGTGGGAATGTGGGTTTGAGGTTAAAATTCAGATCAGACATTATCTTATTAAATAGCAGAATAGACTCAAGGGGCTGAATGGGCTACTCATACTACTTGTACATGTGTTCTAACTCCATGACCTTTTCCAAAAAAAAATTCACAGAATTGACCCAGATCCATCTGCTTCTATGTCTTAACATATAACATGTATGTGTTGTCATCTTTCATTGCATATGAGAGTTGAGTAGGATATTGTGAGCAAAGGTGTGGGGGACAACACGAGATAAAAAAGGGGAAGGGACTGCGTTTGCAACAGGCCGCAGCTTCCCTTCAACTCCTACCCTCAACGCAGGATGCAATGTTGGTGAATCTCTTTCACCGCCCAACCAAAATGGGAGACAAAGCAAAGTAACAGGAAAAGTAACAGGCGGCACAGAGGCACAGTGATTAGCATTGCTACCTCACAGCGCTAGGGACCTGGGTTCGATTCCACCCTCGGGCAACTGTGTGGAGTTTGCACATTCTCCCCGTGTCTGCATGGGTTTCCTCTGGTTTCCTCCCACAGTCCAAAGATGTGCAGGCTAGGTGGATTGGCTGTGCTAAATTGCCCGTAGATTTCAGGGATGTGTAGATTAGGTGGGTTACAGGGGAGTGGGTTTGGTTGGGTGCTCTGAGAGTTGGTGTGGACTTGTTGGGCCGAAGGGCCTGTTTCCACACTGTAGGGATTCTATGATGAAAAGATAAAGTTTCCAAAAAAAAACTGGAGGGAGAAAAGCCAAGGAAAACAGGCCCAATAAAACTGAGAAATTAGGGAGCAACACAAAGACAACTGTAAACATGCTCTTTCATGACTTTCTATGTCCAGTTCAATGGAAGGTTCTCTTCTAAATATATCAATGCATAAACACAAGCATTTACAAGCACATTTGTATAGAATTTTAAGATTTCAGAATCACAAGTTTTAACATGTTGTTGAGCTGACAAGAGGACAAAATATTGAAAACTCAGTTACTTTCCATACTTTCCTGTAAAATGGAAAAGTAGTGTTCTGTGAAGCACTCAACACCTGTAGCTACGCTTAGCAGTCACACTTCCATCCATGGCTTATTTTCTGAATGAGCTCATCTACACAGCATTAATTCATTTTATTTCAATACACTTTCATACACTTCTAATTGTCTGAAGGGCGTTCAAGTTTATTGCAATCACTAGTCTTGCTTGAGGCTTGTTTATTTTGTATTTAATTTCTCCAGCTGACAGCACAGATTCCAAGGCTTCCTTATACCAAAAATGTGCTTCCTAACATTTTTAAGGCAGATAATATCTTCTCTAAATATTCCCAAAAGTCACTGACAGAACCTTCAATTAAATGATTTAAATAGTACTTGGAAACTAAAAATTGCATTTCTTTCCTGCCAATATATGCCAACCATATATCTCCATATCACAAATCATTCAATGCCTGAGGGTCAGCAGAAGGCCTTCAACAGAATGCTGCCTGTAACACTCAACATGGCAAGCAACAGGAACTTGGCACACAACATCAATGAAAACATCAAATCTTAGTCATCTTCTTGACAGCACATACCTCTTAAATATTTAGACTTATTTCTAAAAATGGCTATGATCCAACCATGGAAGGACTGAAATAAGACAGGATAAAAGCAAAGACTGGTTCCTTGAATGAGCTCTTCTGTAACTAACTATAGACCACAAAGGATCACAGACATCACTCTCTAGAGGTAAGCTATTGTTTTTGTACAGCTTAAGTGTCACCAGGCCACAGACAAGGCACAAGGCAAAGATGCAGGCCAACGTACTATCACAGATGGCACAGGGATTGAATCCACGCTATTGGTATCTTTCTGCAACACACTCTAGACAGCTACACTTGAGCTAAGGCAGCTTTAACAAAAAGTAGTCCAGGAGTGGGATTAAAATACAACCCACAGCAAATTTAGGGTGATTAATAAAAAAGAAATTTTGAATGGCAAGAATGAATCAATGAAAAATTAGCACAATTGCCAAGAATCATAAATGTCGCAGAAATCAATGGATCGACAAGATTTTTAAAAATCTTTTCGTGAATGAGGGAACAATGGAGATACAAATTGGACACTTCTCTTTTCCATGAAAACCCCAAAGTGAAGTTGTAGAAACAAGACATTGCAAAGAATCGTATAGGTAACTGTATGTAAGCATGTAATATTGAAAACACATCGTGGTTCCCTGTTGGATCAGTCAGATGAACAAATGTGCAATAGAATTCTCACCTGGGCATTAGTTACTTCAGGACAACCAAACTGAATTGTATACAAGTCGTGCCTAACACAATTAATTAAGCAATTTGGAGGAAATATTGGAGTACTGGGGTAAACGAATTTCCCTCAGAAGAGGAGGAAGGTATCTTCCATCGAAGGAATATTAGAATATGGAGTAGTCCACCAGAAACAGTAATGGAAGCAAACAAACAGTAGCTTTAAAATGTGAAATGGATAAAGATTTGAACAAAAATAATAACAGCAATCGTAAAAGAATAGAAAAATTATTCTGATGAAAATGCTCTTTGAAAACCAGCCCAGGACTGCCTTCGTGCTGTCAAGTTCTCAGATTCTAATTCAAAATTATATACGCTTCAAAATACATTTTGCATATTGAATTGAAAAACCTCTTTCCAAAAATTGATTTGTATTATAATGTTAACTGGAAATCTTTAATAAATCTTGTTTTGTATATAAGTGTGTATACTTAATGCATTAATTACCAGGTATGGAATATATATTACACAAAACAAGATAGCTTAACCTTGAAGGAAATGAATCAAATGAGAACAATTCCAAATGATAAATCATAGTTAATAGAATCATATGGTGGATAATAAAAAAACAGACATGTGTTTCATGGCTATGTACAAGTTCAAATGTCAGTACTGTAGATTTTCCATGTAAAAGTCAAATTGTATTGAAAGATTTGTAGGACACAACCATTCACTTCTGTAATGTCACGAGACAATGAATAATTTTTCCTTAGTAGATCAAGTGCAAAGTCTAAAGACTACAAGTACGCAATTAACAGGCTGCTTCCTAGGTTACAAAGTGTGCATTGTACAACTGTGTGAAGGATTAAAATATGGACAAGAAATGAACAAAACTTGTGAACAGAAAGCAAATGGTATTGGTCACAGCTTTACAAATCTTAAAACTAGAGAAGCTTATTCTACTTGATTAAAGTCTGCAATTTATTTATTAATATTTCAATCAATATCACAACTTCACCATACTTGGAAATTAGCATTTTATTGCTGAATTTCTCAAAATATTAAATTATCTGCTTTAAAAGAATTGCTTATATACAATATGCAATTGTTTAATTCTTTTCTGGGATATGAGCAAGTCCTTAGTCTCAACTGCCCTTGAGACTGATAATGTAGAAAACCATCAAGTTTAAATATACCCATAGTGTTGTTAGAAAGGGAGTTCCAGGTGATTCCAAGTGATTAAATGATTTATCTAAAGTCTGGAACTGGAATAAAATTACAAACACAGAAAACCTCAATTTTGCTACATCCTAGGATAACATTACTGGTTTCAGGTTGGCAGTTTTTACACACACACACACACACTGACACACACTGACACACACTGACACACACACAAAGACAGAGTAAGAGTTGCATTATTGTAGCTGATTTTTCAGAGATGAGGGCTTTTCTTCAAATGACTCGTGCATGTTAGAAAATCCAGGGGCAATTGCTAGAATAAAATAGAACAGTTTCTTGGACGTTCTGTTTAGGCTTACACCAATATCATGAAAAACAAAAGACCAACATGCCAATCATCTTATGGATGTTAAAAGAATCTAAATGCACACAAAGTGACAACATAAAATCAGTTGTAAGTATTCAACAACAATTGGAATATCGGAAGGTGAGCTAAGGCTTTTATCATTATCCAAGTATTTCTATTTCCATTCCAGGTCACATGCTAACTCTCGCCAGTCTATTCCCCAGGCCTCTGCAATTATTGATGCTGTTCAGACAAAATTTGTACCCAAGTCGTCTTAGGCCCAACAATACTCCCAAATTCCTTCCCCATGGAAGCCTTTAGGGGAGTTTTGGTGTGCGGTGAATTGCATCCGAGCTTCACTGATCTGCAGTGCCCTATGATGTTCCAATCCGACATTGCTGCCACAGTTATTTTATCTCCGAGCATTTTTGCAAACTACAAAATCACCGTAGCAGATGTCAAACACATTGCACAGAAAGGTTACAATCCAATACCGGCTCTAGTTTTGGTGCGTATCCAACTTTCAATAAATATTATTTTAAAAACACTTCACTCAGATGGAGTAATTTTAGCTACAAATTCCTGAGAGGGGGAATAAAGGGTGTAAACAGAAAATTACCTGAATTATTGGCTTCTGTCAGGATCACAAAAGTCTGTGTACAACTAACTTGAAAAGGCACGAGTTCAGAGCAGCTCAAAATAATTCAAATAGTTGAAATGTGATGAATTGTGTTAACATTTCAATGTATGAAAATTTAACAGTAGGCTTCAGTTGCTAAAAACACTTTGCAAATATGCACGTTCCATGACATGGAAGCAACTGGAATTCCAGCAACTGAGTATACTTGCTCACTGGGGCTCAATTACAGCAGAAAAGTAAGAGATTCCAAACACATCAACCTTGAACCTCAGATCCAAATTCCAGTCAAAAAACTGCTGTCCACAAGACTGAGAAGCAATGCCAGGCATGGCGCAAACTCAGCTGGATAACAAACCAGAACAGAACTTCATGTTCCAAGAGGAGGACTAGGAGTGCTGAAATCTACATTAAAAAATGGCGAGCCAATTTAGCTGTGACAGATTGATCAAAAGTTTGGTATTCGGAATTACTGGTGGTACTAAAGAGGTAATGCACAACAACAATAACTGAAGAAGTTTAAAATAAATATTGTTCCTTTCAGTACTGTTAATCATGATGTTCCTAGCCTGGCTGAAAATACTGTTCTTTCAGAGTACATAAATCTGAGAGTGAAAACCTTACAAGATACAGTACTGCTAAATAGTTCTGGACCATTTCAAAGTGTTTTTAAGAGGATGCACAGACAGAAAATACCTAGGTGAAAACAGCTAATGAAGAAGTTATTTTTAGAAGATTTATTACAAGTACTGAAATCCAAATCCTCTTAACTCTGAAACTTTGGTGATGAGGGTCACGATGGCCCAAGGAGTGCAAAAATGGAGAAGGGCACGTGGAGAAGTAAAAAGGTAACTCAAACCAGAAAGAAGATATTTTAGATTTAGATTTAGGTTTCATTGTCACTTGTACACAAGTACAGGGTACAAGATACAGTGGAAAGTTTACAATGTTGCCACAGACGGCGCCATCTTAGGTACAAAGTATGTAGGTATAAAATCTTAGCTACAGAAGTAGAAAAATAAAGAGATAAGTTAAAAAGTTCAGCACTACAGTCGTCTTAGTATAAAAGTTGCAAAATTTAGAAATAAAGTTAAAACGTCAAACATTATAATCTTTTGTTACGTTGCCACATTAACATGTTTGGATCACATTGATAACTGTAATGAGTGATTAAAGTTTTCATCCATCTTAAGGAATAATTAACCACTTCAGAGAGATCGCAGAAGTTTCCTACACAGTAGCTGTTCAGGTTTTTGTTCTCCAAGGAGTGGACAAATTGAGAAACAAAACATGCCTAAAGAATCAAAATGCACGAATGGCCAGCTCAATAATACAAGAGCCTCAAAATGTAAAATCAAGTGTTCATTCACAATAGCAACATAAAATTTACGTAAAACTACTTTCTGGAGAATACCATTTAAAAATATTTCACTAACGTGGTAAAGTAAATTTACTTCAAACATGTCACATTTTTTCTTTACAGTCTCAGGGGAACACAGTTACAGAAAAGGTCAGAGCACAGAAAGAAGTCATTCAGCCCATCAGATAAGCTGAACGCAATCGTCACCTATTGTAATCCCACTTACCACCACTTTGGCCCATTGTCTCCAGTTATGGCCTGTTGTCTCAGGTTAGAGCGCTTCAGCAGCAGATCCACATGCATTCTGAATGAGTTGAAGGTTTCTGCCTCTACCACCAAACTTGGAAGCAAATTCCAGACACGTATGTTTTTCTGTATGAGCCCTTTAATCTTTCTCCCTTAAATCTATGTGCCTGGTAACCGATCTTCCCACCAAAGGGAAACAGGTCCTCCCTGTGCACTCGATCCAAGATCCTCATCATTCCAATTCAGTCATCCCTCAGTCTCCTCTATTCTAAGGAAAATAACCCTAGCCTATTCAATATTTCCTCATACCAGCAATTTTCAAGTCTTGGCAACGTTCTCCTAAATCTCTGCTGCATACTCTACAGCAATTATATTCTGTCTGTAATGTGACCAGAACTGTACACCAAACTCTAACTGTGGCCTAACCAGTGTCTTCTGTGCCTTACCTCATAGCAATGTCAATATACATTCAGAGTGCGAATTTCCAAAAGATCACCAGTCTCCTAAGTGGCTCATTATATGCATTATACTCCTGCAGACACTTGTAATTCAATGGCAGAATCTTAAAAAGTGCCTTCCCTTCAATGCTAACCTGGTGTTCAAGTCTACATCTAAAAATACACTAACTCCAAGCGAACTATATGTCTATTGAAGGATGCACCTTTACGGAATAAAACCCATTGTGCCTATAACTGCTTTTTGAAAAAAAATGTACTTCACTCTTTTGCTCTTTGCCCACAGCTTTGAAAGCTTTTCCCTTTCATATCATTTGGCAAAGGGAGCAGTATAAGGATAAAACATTAGAGAGGAGAGTCAAGGTGCAAAGAGGCCTGGGAGATCCAAGCAACATTGAATACAAAATTCAAAAGCAGAAAGAATCAATCAGACATGGAAGAAATACAAAACAGAATGCAAAGTCAGACTGATGAACCACAGGCAAAAGTAGGAGCAAATTATTGTGATCTGGCTTACGTAAAAGAAGTTTTAGGCATGTAGCAATCCTGGCTAAAACATATTTAGGAAAGATGCAGAAAAAGCAGTTGGGGAGGGGTGGCAGTATTGGTCAAAGATACTGGTTTGAACTTTATCCCAATAGAGTGGGACACAGTAAATGCACCAGAAAAAGATGACATTTCCATTTCAGTATTAGGCGGATGGTCAATAAAGAACATGGCATAAATGTCATCCAAATAATATCGACAAAGTGCATTAACCATCCAATCCTCAGCACAAGGCAGTAGGATAAGAATGGACCAGGAATAAAAGTTCTGAACTGAGGAAACTATAATTTTGGTTTGGCCACAATTAGAGTTCAATTCTGGTCGCCACATTACAGGAAGGATATGGAGACTTTGGAGAGGGTGCAGAAGAGGTTTACTAAGATTTTGCCTGGATTAGAGCACATGAGCAATAAGGAGTGGCTAGAAAAAAAGTCTGGTCGTTTCCTCTGGAGTGATGGAACCTGAGGGGAGATTTAATCGAAGTCTATAAAATTATGAGATGCATAAATAAAGTTGATGGCCAGGATCTTCCCCTACTCCCCAACCAAGAGTTGAAAATGTCTAAAACTAGGGCATGCATTTAAGTTGGGGGGGGGGGAGGAGGAGTTCAAAGGAGATGTGAGGGGAAGTTTTTTTACAGGGCAAGGTTGGCGCCAGCTAAGGTAGATAAGGAGTTTCTAGCTCTGCATTCATCACTGCCTGAACAAAAGAGCCCATTTCTGTCCCTGCTGCCGGCTTCCTTCATTGAAAATTCCACAGAACTGACTGAAAGGCAAAATTACCAATGGCAGATGACAATTCTAGGAAAGCTATGATTCACTGATGTCATCTTACAGGCTGCAAGGGCTTATGAGATAGCCTCTTCCTAAGGAATGGGAGTGGTACTCCTGACAGAGCAAGTCTGGGCAGAGATTGGAGAGGATGTTAGCAGTCACTGGATTGATCCTTCAGTCAGTCCCTCCTTCTTTCCTTGAATTCACCACCAGGTTCTTGGCCTTTTTAGGTGGGCAGGGAAGTACAAGTATGCCTTGCAAGCAAGGAAAAGCAGATAGCTTCCATTTCTGGAGGCTCTTTTCAGGGCATTCCTGGAGTGAACTGCAACTCCACAGCCCTCCATTGCAAGTTCATTCACTTCAAATCAATAATGACAGAGATGGGACATGCAGCTCGATAGAAGCCCTTCAGCAAACCAGGGCCTACAGCTCAACTATCAAGGTCATTCCAAGCCAGGGGACAATATGATCAGCACCCTGCCTTCACTTCAACTGCCAGCATGGAAGGGTACCTGCTTTGAAACCCGATCAAAGGACTAAGAGCATGTAGCTACACCTTTGATCACAAGTCATCTAAGTATCCAAATGTCATTTTTCCTTTCTGTTGTGCATCCCTATAAATCATTCAATTTTTTTCTTCATTCTAAATACAGGCGCCCTTCAAGATTATATCTGTACCATTTCTCCCTCAATGAACTTGAAGGAGGAGACGAAGGGGCATCTGCTCAGCTACTTACCATTTCCACTATTTGCGGTGCTCCTAGGTACTGGGTGGTGGAGAACCAAGTGTCAAAGGTAACAACAGAGCTTAAAGGTCCAGACTTTTTAAGATAATTCTGAAAAGATGCAGAGATCAGAGAAAACAGCTCTACATTATCACGTCATAAACTCCAAATCCTCATGATTTGAGGAGGCATCACAATTAAGGATATCTTCTTTGCTCAATAATTTCCTTTGTTGCAACACTAGGTGGTACAGTACACAGGAAGCCACTGCGACAGCAGGGTGCAAACTGGAAGCAAAATTCACTTGGTCCGTCTTTAATTCCTCCCTTCCCTTCCTCAACATCTGTGTCCATTTCTGGGAACAGGCTGGCTGCCACTATCCATTACAACCCCCCCTGCCTCCCACAGTTACCCAGGCTATACATCTTCACACCCTGCTTCCTGTAATGACTTCAATCCATTCTCCCAATTTCTCCATCTCATCTGTTCTGATCATGCCACCTTCCACAGGGAGGCCTCAAATATCCACCTTTTCCCTCAACTCGAGGATTTCCCTCCACCAAAGGTGACAGGGCCCTTAGCCGTGTCCAACCCATTTCCCACACTCCTGCCCTCACTCCTTCTCTTCCCTCCCACAACATTAGGATCCCCTGATCCGCATTTTCCACACCACCACCCTCTGCACCCAGAGGTTCATAAGCTATTTCCACCCCCTCCACGAGGATGCCATCACCTGACATATTCCTCTACAATCCCTTGTCAGCTTTCCTCAGGGACAATTCCTTTTAGCACACCCAAGTCCACTCCTCCTCACTCCCAACACTACTCACATCCCATTGCAATCACAGAAGGTGCAACATTTGCCCATTTACTTCCTCTCTCACAACCCAAGGCCCAAGTTACACCTTCCCAGTGAAGCAGAATTTTACCTGCACACCATTCAATTTACTTCACTGCATTCGCTGTTCACAATGTGGTCTCCTCTACACTGAGGATATGAAATGCAGACTGAGAGACTGCTTAAAGAACACCTACATTTTTGTCTGTAAAAATGACCCCAATGTTTCAGTTGTCTGCCACTTCACTGCCACACACCAGTATGCTCCCAGGCCAGCATTTCTGTCTTGGGCTCCCAGCAGTGTTCCAGCAAGGCTCAGTATAAGCTGGAGGAAAAGTATCTCATTTTCCACTTGGAGACCTTGCAGGCTTCAAGACTCGGCAGCAAGTTTAATTGTTTCAAAGCCTGAGCACCTGCTTCCATACCTTCTCTCCATACCCAAACCTCACATCCTTTCATGTCATGGGTTTCTCTCAGCACAGCCAACTCATTTTCACCCACTCATAGACCCCATTATCACCATCTAGCTTTTCTTCTTCCCTGGCTTCCTATCAAGAATCCCTTTGCTTCTCACTCTCTCTCTGGGCTCCATCTCAAACAATAGGCTCACTCCTTCCCCATCCCTTGTCATCAAGATAAATACCACTTTTTCCCAGATGTTATCACTCTGAATAAGGGTCACTGGATTCAGTACGTTAATGGTTTTCTCTCCACAAATGCTGCCAGGCCTGTTGAGTTTCTACAGCAATTTCTGTCTTTGTTTCACATTTCCAGCATCTGCAGGTATTTGTTTTACTTCAACAATTACTCTCCATTTCCATCCCATGCCCACCTCTCTTCACCAGGCATGACTCCAAAGCCGTGTACACCAGTGATGAAATCCAAATTATTCCTCAAAATTACAGTTAATTGGCCTTTCAAATATCATATAATATTAATACCCTTATTATATCAATTAATATTGTATCAATTAATACCCTAACCATCCCCTCTATGCTTCCTGCTGGTGGTAAAAATCCAGAAGCTATGACACCGTTCCAGTCAAACATGCCTGCTCCCATTTTATGCCATGAACTTCTGCCAATATTCAATGGGTGGAGGACTAATTTTAATTATTTGGATCTGGTCCGGGTGAACGGAATTTGAAAAATGGCAGGTAGAACGGCAAATGAGCAACAGGAGGTTTTTAAAGCAGACTAGAAAACACACTCCCATGAGGGAAAAAGGGAGGACACCCAAAGCTTTATCACAAGAAATGCACCAAGGCTCCTTCAGAGACAGCACCTTCCAGACCCACAACCACGACAGATTTGATTCGATTTATTATTGTCATGTTTACCAAGATACAGTAAAAAGTATTACATACTAACCAGTATGTCAGGGTAGTAGAACAGAATGCAGACTATGCTGTCACAGCTACAAAGAAGGTGCAGAGAGAGCTCAAGTCTAATATGAAAGGTCTGTTCATAAGTCTGATAACAGCAGGGGAGAAGCTGTTCTTCAATCTGTTGAGTATGACAAAGGCAGCAAATACATCACCAACTGCAAGATACCCCAAGCTACTCACCATCTTGACTTAGAAATATCTCTGGTAAGATGGCAGCAGGGTAAGTTGCTCCATTTGAAGCTCCACTCTGCTCGCCAGTTTTCTTCTTCTCTGCCCTCTCTGTAGTAATTCTATTCCCCCACCATCTCCACCTTTTAACCACCTACCTAAAGAATCAGGTCGCGACTGGGAGCCACAAGGCGGGAGTTGAATTCGCGGGCTGTGTCCTGCAGCAATTGCAGATTGAGCGTAGGCCGGAATGATGGCAAGAGCGGGCCAGTGAGACAGCTGCAGTCAGCGGTGAACGTGGGCCGGTAAGGCAGCAGCAATCAGTGGTGAGAGAGGGCTGGTGAGGCAGTGACAGCAGGCATTTTGCATGGCAGCGGTGGCAGCCTCCTGGGGGTCCTAGAGATTGGAGCAGCGTCTGCACCATTGTGGAGATGGGACTTGGGACTCAGAGATCTAGACTATTCCTTTTTTTCTTGCTCACTTTTTGGCTGTGTTATATCTTTTGATTGTGGTTTTTGTAACCAAGTGGATACCAGTGAATGGCAACTTTGTGCATTTTTTGCTGTACTTATGTATTTCTATACTTAGTATGTGACAAATAAATCTAATCTAATCCATTCCTTCAGTGTCACTATGTCAAAATCCTGGATCTCACTCCCAAGTGGTCTTGTGGATTTACCTATAGCAAATGGACCGCATTGGTTCAAGAAAGCGGCTCACCACCAACTTCTCAAGAGCATCCAGGGTGGACAATAAGTGCTGGCCTACCCAGCAACACCCGCATCCCATGAATGAATTTTTAATATGACAATGACTGATACAGAAATTAAAATGGAAAAGGCTGATGATAAAAAAAGGTCATTCCACAATACACTGCAATGCCTCTATGCTGTTTCATTCATTTCAGACTCTGCACATCTGATTTTGTTTGCACTTCAAAGGCAATCATATTCCCATATTTAAATGTACAGTTTTTCAGAAACTAGACTTTCTGAAAATGCAGCATCAGCAATGCTGGCCAAGAGCAAAACGTTCGTACTCCTGGAATGCAGGTCTGAACAGAGCACAACGAACAATAATGCTTTGTTTGTATTTGTTTACAAAAGATGAAAGGTTCAACACACAGCAGCATTTCAATGCTACAGCACAATCACGTTAGCCCATATTCTGCAATTCAGTACATTACATCATAAAATGTTAGCCTTGATTTGGAACCCAAGTATCATTGCTGAATCTTAAGATTGTGGGGTCAAGGTCACTCCAGAGGAATAAACATCTTCCAAGCTAGCACATCCTGTAACACTGTGTGAATGCATCACTGTCTGAAGTACAGTTCTAGTTATAATTCAAAGTTATACTTTCAGAGAATATTGTGAAGGAGGGTATCGTGCTGCAGCCCCACAATGCTCTTGTTTTATTTTCTTGCCTACAAAGGAATGCTGGAACCCTCGGATAGATGAGAAGAGGTATGAGATTGAGAATGGAGGAATCTTAGGTGATGAGCACAAAAGGTCCTCAAGGAAAGTACCAAATTTTGTCAAAATAATAAATCGAGAACATCACTTGACATCAAACAGTAACAAAAGAACATGGCACTGGGCATAGAACCAAAATGATAAAAGGCAAATTTGGAACGGATGTCAGGAAATTCTTCTTCACCAACTGCTGAACATGTGGAATGAACCTCTACTTAGGGTGGTGGGCAAAACCTGGGATCATTTAGTAATTGGATTCTTAGGGAAAGAGGAGAAACAGGTGACTTGCTAAGGATGAGTAAGCTAAGCTGAGGTATGGCTCTATTTTATGGAGTGCTGCAAATGAATTTGCCAAAATCAACAAATAAAGCACTTGACCAATAAAATAAAAACATTGCAAAAAGTTAAACTGTCTTCTTTGTACAATGTATCCTACTACTGTATTTGAATCGCAGATCCAAGCACGATGGGCAACTGAGAATGACTTGAGGGTGGGCCAAAGAGCCATTATTTACAAATTCACCAAAGATTCTCAGACAGCACCTTCCAAACCCATGACCACTTCCACCTAGAAGGACAACAGCAGCAGATAGATGGCAACACCACCACCTCCAAGTTCCCCTTCAAGTCACTCACCATCCTGACTTGGAAATATATCACCATTCCTTCACTGCCACGGAGTCGAAATCCTGGAATTCCCTCCCTAATGGCATTGTGAGTCAACCCGCAGCAGATGGACTTCAGCGGTTCAAGGAAGTAGCTCACCACCACCTTCTTCTCAAGGGTCACTAGGGACAGGCAGTAAATGCTGGCCAGCCAGTGATGTCCACATTCCACAAACAAATAGAAAGACTATGAATAGGCTTAACATAATATCAGCCAGTAAACAAGCCATTAGGCTTGCCAGCAACACCCTCATCCCATGAATGTATTTAAAAAAACTGACCACATGCCAAAAATATGATTGCATAGTTTTGATTAGTAAA
The DNA here is from genome assembly GCA_024137785.1 of Ginglymostoma cirratum. Lineage (NCBI taxonomy): Eukaryota > Metazoa > Chordata > Chondrichthyes > Orectolobiformes > Ginglymostomatidae > Ginglymostoma > Ginglymostoma cirratum. The sequence goes on along the minus strand of JAHRHZ010000034.1, from coordinate 29,110,591 downwards.
TGAAAAATGAGTAGCAGACACCAGTGATTTTAACTCATACTGTATTCCTCAGGCACTTAAAAGCTTCTTGTATATTAATTACTGATGTGGTCGGAATAAAATCAAAACGCATGACTGTTTTTTGATTGCGACTGCTTTATTTCCTTTGTTATTTATTGATGATTTTTCAATATGGTATTACATCACATTCAGTGAAAATGGAGACATAGTGGTAATGTCACTGTATCTAACAATTTAGAATGGCAGGCCAATGTTCTGAGGAAAGAGATGTGAATCTCACCATCACTCGTGGTGAAATTTGAATTCAACAAAAATCTGAAGTGGAGAGGTAGCCTAATAATGACTCTATAACTACTGTCAATTGTCGTAAAACTGATCTGGTTCACCAACATTCTTTAGAGGGATAATTTTGCCATTCTTACCCGGTCTGACCTACATGTGACTCCAGATCCACAGCAAAGTGGTCAACTTTTAACTGCCCTCTGATCAATTGGGGATGTGGAGTAAATGCTGGGCTACACCCACATCCCATGAACGAATAAAGAAGTAAAATGCCACATTTGAGCATGAAAGCAAAACTCCAAAATCATTTGGAGCTGGGAGCTATCATTATGCACAATGTAGTCAATTTAAATAACTGCTTCAGAACAGAAAAAAGCAGGAGCTAGCAGTGCTACTGGATTATCATAGTGAAGATCAAGAAACATCAAACAGGTGCTAGATTGAGAGTTAAGACAAGTCTCATACATGTCGTTGAGTTAACTTTCTCAGCCATCATTGTGAAATTTAAGCAATTTACTGGCTAAGAACCAAACACTGCACCATAATGTCTGCTAAATTCACAGAACTCTCAACTTAGGTGGTAAAGAAAAACTACAAACTTGCACGCAATGCTGGTAGATTTTTTTCAAATAAATATACAAATAAAGTTAATTTACAATTTGTGTGTGTCAGGTATTTTCTATTCAAATGAGTATGCAGAGTGAATAAGAGTTGTCACAGCCACGCTTGTGGCTTAATTTATTATTTCATCAGACAACACTGGGTGACAGCATTTAACCCAATATCCAACACCCAAATATTAAAAATTTAACTGATTAATCCTTTTGGATCATTGGATTCCTAATGGTCACCACAACATCCAGTGTTTCTTTAACATCACTGCAGGGTTTTAAATAATTAAGCAAAAATAGAAGGATACAAACCAATCATTACACTTGGTATTGTATATGATTGAATTCACAAAGAAAATGTTGTCTTTCCAATTGTAAAATAAGAACATATGACTGAAATGTAAAATGGATTCTGGGGAAATCTCCAATATTGACCAATAAAAGTCTTTGTTCCATCCTTTCAAATACACATGGGATATATTAGTTCACTGGTTTTGTACGGGTGAATTCAACAACAAGACTGGTAATACTCTGCAAGGAACAGATGGAAACAATTTTATTACATTGAGCAATAATATACTTTGCACAAACACACATATTTAATTCAAGCCAAGATAGATTTTGAAATTACTTCAGCAAAAATTTATCAAATGAAATTTTTTAAAAAAGGCCTTTAGGAAAACAAACTAGACTTATTACTGTATTCGGATGTTTATGCCATGTTGGACTTTTCAATGCGCTAGAACAGAAACAAATACTGTAGTGCAAGTCAATAATCTTTTTATTATGGGCATACTTCAATTGCAAAACATTTCCCATATTACTTGGTATGGAAAGAATCGTTTTATAAAGATGCATTTTAATGCCAAAAAAACTATGTAATAAACAGCTACTGTATCAAATCCACTTGTGACATTTATAACTCCCAGTATAGCCCTTATAACTAGCAGTAAAATCAGAATGTTTTTTAAAAAAAAAATCACAGCTACATCTTATTCTTGGTCCTATGTCGCACACAGCATCAGATTTATTTCATTTTTCAAATGTACAAAATTCGCTGAAATCAAGATGTGGTCTGATTTCCAACATCCTTAGTCATCTCAAAGTCTCCTATGCTTCTAATACCATCTAGTGGACATCACGAGTTAGTACATCTGTAAGATTTAAGGTTGTTACAGATAAGGACAAAGATGAACCAGAAATAGACTGAACTGGTGGAAAACTGACTTTAAGAGGAGAGAATCTGGCTAAAGTGACCTAGCAGCAGCTACTTGCATGAACATACACATCAGAGCAGTGCAAGGGATTCAAACAGATAATAGAGAGAGTGCAGGGCTACTTGCAAGAAGAGTAGGACATATAAGTCCACAGAACCCCAGATTTCAAGGGATATGTAGGATTAGCAAAGTTAAAAAATAAAAACACTCATGGTAGATATTAATAGCTTAAAACAGCAGCTGTCCTGTAGAAGTATGGAAAGTGCAAGGGAGATACTTAAAAAGATATCAGCAGAGTGAAGAGGGTACATGAAAAACACTGTCAAGTAACATTAAGAAATATCCAAATGTGTTTTAAAAGTACATTTGGGGCAAGAAAATAACCAGGGAAGGAATAGGGCCCCTTCAGGTCCAAAGTGGCAGTCTGTGTGTGGAGTCAGAAGATGTAGTGAGGTTCCTTGCATCTGTATTTTCTGTAGAGAAGGACAATCTAGATGTAGAGATCAATGAAGGAGGGAGGCTGTGACATACCTGAACAAAGTAGCATTGAGGGAGGGAGCAACAACGAGCACCAAAGGGAGTCAGCAATTCAGATGAGTTGTATCCCGAGCTGCTGAGGGAGGCAAGCATCAAAATTGCAAGGGCTCTGACATAAATTTTCATATCATCTCTTGACACAGCAGCGGTACCAGAGAACTGAAAGACCACTTATAACATACCATTATTCAAGAAGGGTGGTAGGAATAAACCAGGAAATTACCAGCCAGCAGGTCCACACTTGGGGTCAGGATAATATTGGAAAACATTCTGAGGGACAGAATTAATCTCTACTCAGGGAGGCGAGGGTTAATCAAGGATAGACATCATCCCTTTGGAAGGGAGATGGTTAGGAGTGTGTACAACATGGTGCTTTACACAAGTACATTGAGGAGCAGCTAGAAACAGATCACTCCTGGATTTTGTTTTGTGCAATCAGATTTTTGCCATGTCACTTAACATATCTGTATCTGTCTGCAGCCTCCTTGTGGCTTCTTCATGACATAATTTCTTACCTATCTTGGTGTCATCTGCGAATTCAGCAACCATTCCTTTGCTCCCCTCATCGAATTCACTGATGTAAATTGTTAAAATTTCAGGCTCCTGCACTCAACCCTGTACAACTCCACTTGACACATCTTGCCTATCAGACCGAAATCCATTTATACACACTCTGTTTACTGCCCACCAATCTTTCATCCACGCTAATGCATTAACTCTTATACATTGTGCTTTTGTCTTCCACAATAAACTTCAAATGCCTCTGGAAATCTCAGCACGCTAGATGTACAGACTCCCTTTATCTACAATGTATGTTATTCCTTCAAAGAACTCCAATAAATTGATTAAACATGATTTCTTTCTGATGAAACCATGCTGTCTTTTACTGATCACCTTGAATTTTTCTAAGTGCGCAGCTCTAATCTCTTTAATTATTGATTCTAATACTTTCCCCATGACCAACATCAAGCTAACTGGTCTATGGTTTACGGTTTTCTGTCTGCCTTCCTTTTTGAATACAACAGTTATATTTGCTACTTTCCAGTCCAATGAAATCTTCCCCGAATTGAGGGTCTCCGAAAAACGAACCTAACACATCAGTTTGCTTCATTCTGCTTCTTGTGATTGTAATTTTTGTAAGTTCCTCTCTCCCTTCTACCTCCTGACTTATTGTTATACATTTGAATAAGTGCAGGGTACGGGTGGATCGATTCTTAATCATGTCAAAGGTAGAGACACGGGTTTGAGGTCTGAAAAAGCTGGACATGGATTTTTGAGACCTGGGTGGGTCTTTTCTCATTGCTGCATTCTTGTCTTGTGTTCTATGTGCCAAACACCTTTCAACACTTCTCTGTTTAAACCGTAAGTTCTTGCCGTATGTCAGCATTTCTAATTTTACAGAATTTAGATTCTGAACAAAAATCATTAAAATTACACAGAGGGGTTTCAGCTTCAAACTAGGTAATTGAAAGGTTTGGCAGCAACCTACAGGAGAATTATTAGGCAGGCTCTGTTCAATGGAAAATTGTTTTTGACTTGATGTATGTAGATGTTTAATATTCAGTTAGCTCAGGAAATCGGGCAACAAGACTACACTCCATTGAGATATTGCAGTGGAAGAAATTATCTTCAACTCAGTACTGTGAATTCTATTAAGTTCCATGATACTGTTTCCTATCATTACATTCCAGTGACAATGGTGATTTTTAAAAATGTGTTCAATCTCAGGATGTGCACCACTGGCATGGCCAAAATGTCTTCCCCATTCCTCATCTACCTTAAAACCTACACATGCTCAAATATCTAGGTTTACTTTGACTAATTCACTTTATTGCTTTTGAGCCTATCTTTTTTGAAGAGGGGATGAGAGTAGTGCTGACAAGTCCAACATTTGTTGCCCATCCCGAACAATCCTGAGAAGTTGCTGCTGAACCAGGGTCTTGAACCTCTGCAGTCCATCTGATGTCGGGACACCCATAATACAATTAGGAAGTTCCAGGGTTTTGCCCCACCGACAACAAAGGCGCAGTGATGAAGTTCTACTGCAGGCTGCTGGTTGGCTTGAAACTTAGCTTGGAGATCATAGTATTCTCATGTGTCTGCTGCCCTGGTCCACTGAAATGGTCAAGTGTATGGAAGGTGCTATCAAAGGAATGCTCCTTCGTATTTATGTTGATGCTATTAAATGGGAGCCTTTCCTTTGTGCAGAAGGCATTGACCTGAGAAGAATATCCAACTTCATTAAGAGTTTATATTCCTGATTTTGTCTACAAATAATAGAACAGTGGAAATAACTCTGGAAGTAACTCCATTTGGATGAGTTTCATGAAATTGAGCAAATTCATTAAGACTATTACTTCAAATCTCACACCCAATCCTGAAAACTGCATCTGTAATATCTTGCTGAAGGAGGACATCTCTTCCCTGAAAGCTTCCACGCATGCTTCCCACTCATGTCAAAGGAATTATGAGGATGCAACCACTTGCACCAACTCATTCCAGTCCAATTCAATGCCAAACCTGCCCTAAATATGGAGGCCATTTTTGTGTTCATACTGAAAGTTAGCATTTCCTGCGTGCAGTTAATTGAATACTTTGTAGTTTGAGGTGAGATTTCTGCAACTAGTTCTGTACTTCAGTTCAGAGTAGTGCTCAGCAATGAATGCAAATGCCTTTCACTTTGAAGCTACAATAAGAACAGGCAAAAGGCCAGATTAGAGACCCACGGGGTGGAATTTCTGAGTTTGGTGCTGTCTCGCATGCACTTTGAAAAGCAATGAGATATAATGTGCTCACTTTTAGAAGGAAGGTCTATAATGTCTTTTGGACACTTAAGATGACAGCAGACTGCCTTCTTCCTGACTGAGGAACTTGGGATAAGGGGAAGCAATGGTCTAATGGCATTATCACTGGGCTGTTAATCCAGAGACCCAGACAATGTTCTGGGGACTTGGGTTCGAATCCTACCACGACAGCTGATGGAATTTCAATTTAATAAATATCTGGAATCAACAGTCTAATGATGACCATGAATCCATTGGTGGTTGTCAGAAAAACTCATCTGGTTCACTTTAGGGAGGGAAACTGCCATTCTTACCTGGTCTGGTCTACATGAGACTCCAGACCCACAGCAATGTGGTTGACTCTTAACTGCCCTCTGAGCAATTAGGGATGGGCAATAAATGCTGGCCTATCCAGCGATGCCCTCATCCCAGAATAAATAAAAGAAGAAAACCTACTTTCCTCGAACTGCTGGCCAATCAGAGGCTGATAGCTCTGGCACTTGGCAATTCCATCGAGAATGCTGCAAGTCTATGCCCTTGTTCATGGATAGACAAACACAGATCAAGGAACCAGGCCCCCTTCACCACCATCAACACAAGGTGATGTACAGCCCATGCACACCAGCTCACAAATCCTTTGATCAACATTGTATATTGTCACTCACATTTAACTAAACCTTGGAGCTATTATTCAGATCATTAATACCGAAAAATCAGATAAGACATTCCACCGGCTTTTATTTGTTTGTCAGATATGGATGTTGTTGGCCATCTCTAATTGCTCCTGGAGAAGGTGGTTCTGAGCTGCCTCATTGAACTGTTGGAGGTTGCCTTATTTTGGACATCAGTAGCATGGCGAAGTATAACTCGTCTCATTGCTGTTTGGGGGCACTAAAGCAGCCGCAGCTGTCATGCTTATGCTCATGTTCACCCATCACTGGTTCTTGAATTCCCTAGTTAGAACAAAAGAACAATACAGCACAGGAACAGGCCTTTTGGACCACCAAGCCAGCGCTGTAACATTTTGCCTTACGCACTAAAACAGTCTTCACTTACAGGATCCGTATCTCTCTATTCCCTTCCTATTCATCTATTCGTCCAGGAGCTTCTTGAATGCTGCTATTGTGTCTGCTTCCACCACCTCCTCTGGCAGTGCATTTCAAGCACTCACCACCATTTGTGTGAAAAACCTGCCTCGCACATCTCTTTTAAACTTCCAACTGCTTTTACCTCAGCACCTTGAACCTGTGGCCCCTCGTAACTGACCCGTGCCCCCCACCCCCCAACAACACTGGCAAAAAACCTAATACTTGCCACTCTACCCATTTACAATCTTATAAACTTCTATCAGGTAGCTCCTCAACTTCCTGCGTTTCAGTGAAAACAAACGCAGTCTAGCCAACCTTCCTTCATAACTAAAATCCCCCATTCCAGTCAACATCCTGGTAAACCTTTTCTGTACTGTCTCCAAAACATCCTCATCCTTCTGGTAGTGCGGTGACCAGAATTGTACGCGATATTCCAAATGTGGCCGAACTAAAGTTCTATAAAGCCACAGCATAACTTGCCTATCCTTATACTCAATGCCCCTTACAGTGAAGGCAAACATGCCATAGGTTTTTTTACTAACTTATCTACCTGCGCTGCCACCAGTGAGCTATGTACCTGCACACCCAGGTCCCTCTGCATATCAATACTTCTAAGGGATCTGCCATTCACTGTATAATTTCCGACTGTATTTGACCTTCCAAATGCACCACCTCACATTTGTCTGGATTAAACTCCATCTGCCACTTTTCTGTCCATGCTTCCAACTGATCTATATCTTGCTGTATCCTCCGACAATCCTCCTCACTATTCGCAACTCCTCAAACTTTGTATCAACCACAAACTTGCCAATTAGAACAGCCACGTTTTTGTCCAAATCGATTGGAGGCGATGGCCTAGTGTACTATCACCGGACTGTTAATCTAGAGACCCAGATAATGTTCTGGAGACCTGGTTCAAATCCTGCCATGGCAGATGGTGGAATGTGAATTCAATAAAAATCTGGAATTAAGAGTCTACTGATGACTGTGAATCCATTGTCAATTGTTGGGAAAAACCCATCTGGTTCAGCAATATCCTTTAGGGAAGGAAACTGCCATCTTTACCTGTTCTGGCCTACATGTGACTCCAGGCCCACAGCAATGTGGTTGACTCTGAACTGCCCTCTGGGCAAATTGGGATGGGCAATAAATGCTGCCTAACCAGCAACGCCCTCATCCCGTGAACAAATAAGTAAAAAATGATGCATCCTATGAAGAGCAGAGGTCCCAGCACTGATCCCTGTGGAACACCACTAGCCACAACCCTCCATTACGAAAAGCATCCTTCCACTGCTACCTTTTGTCTCCCATGACTAAGCCAGTTCTGTATCCATCTTGCCAGTTCACCTCTGATGGCATGTGACTTCACCTTTTGCACCAGTCTGCCATGAAGGACCTTGTCAAAGGTTCTACTGAAGTCCACGTAGATAACATCAATCAATCACTTTTTCCCTCAATCATCTATGTCACCTCCTCAAAAAAACTCAATCGAGTTAGTGAGCCATGACCTCCCCTGCTAAAAACCATGCTGTCCATCATTAATACATCCAATTGTTTCTGATTATGTATAGTTCTTCTCCCTGAGAATCTTTTCCAATAATTTCCCTGCCACCAACCTGAGGGCTGAAATTTCCTGGATTATCCCTGCTACCCTTGTTAAACAGTATGACAACACTGGCTATTGCCCAGGCCTCTGGGACCTCACCAGTGGCCAAAGAGGATGCAAAAATGTCTATCAATGGTCCAACAATGTATTCTCTTGCCTCCCTCAATATTCTGGGATAGATCCCATCAGGACGCAGGGACTTATGTAGCTTAAGACTTTTTAAGATGCACAACATCTCTTCCTCGGCTTAGAAATTCAACATTCCCTTCTGAGATCATCCTTCACCAATTCCTTCTCTTTGGTGAATATCGACACAAAGCATTTATTTAGGGCCTCACCTACCTCTCCTGGCTCCACACACACACATTCTCTCCTTCGTCCTTGAGCGGCCCAACCCTTTCCCTGGCTACCCACTTGCCTTTTTATATATGTGTAAGATGTCTTGGGCTTCTCCTTAATCCTGTTTGCTAATGACATTTCATGACCCCTTTTAGCCCTTCTAATTCCTTGGTTTAGTTCTTTCCTACTTTCCTTATATACTTGAAGTGCTTCATCAATTCCCATCCTCCTAGACCTTACACATGCTTCCTTTTTCTTTTCAGCCAAGGTCATAACATCCCTGGTCATCCAAGGTTCACATAAGTGGCCACATCTATACTCCATTCTTGTAGGAACGTGTCTCTCCTAAACTCTTATCATCTGACATCTGAAATACTCCCACATGTCCAAAGTAGACTTACCCTCAGACAACCACTTCCCATCAAAATTCTCTAGCTCCTGCTTAATATTATTGTGGTTTGCCTTCCCCCAATTTAACACCTTCACCCTAGGACTTTGTTGTTACCCCTACCTATCATCTTAAAACTCACGGTATTATGGTCACCACTCCCAAAATGCTCCCCCTACTGAGGCTTCATTCAGCTGGCTGGTCTCATTTCTCAAATCAGGTCCGTGGTTGAACTATTTACACAGTTCTTCTTTGTAACTCCACCTTTGCTGTTTGATGAGTTCTCCCTTTGACCTCTCTGGCAAAGTTGTTTGGCCAGGCATGGAGACCTTTCCTCTTATCAGTGAGATCCTGGATGTAGTCATTCTCATCAAACTAGTCCTGGTCTTTCAGCCAATGGTTTCTTCACAGTATGACAGGATGGCCGTCATCAACACTTCCCAGCTTTCCTCCACTCCATTAAAGTGAACTCTCTGGAGATTTTGATGAAGACACTGAAGAGCCAAACACTCAATGTTGAGCTTTTCTCCTGAACTGTTTCTTTGTCCACAAGCTGCACTGTCACCTGCATTGATCATCACTTTGGTAATGAAGACATCCTTTTGGTCTTGTAGTCATCAGGTGTCAGTGCTTTGATCACGTGGATGCCTTCACAAATTCTTGAACTTGTCTCTCTGGTGGAATAATGTGTTGTTGATGATCAGCTTGTATTCTGTACATTCAGGAAACAGGAAAATCTCACTGGAGTTACAATTCCTGAATCCTTTCCTACACTGATTCCTTCCCAGAGTTGGGAGCTCTTTCCAACACTGGCATTGATCCAGCAAGGAAGGACCTGTGATATAGCTTCAAGCTCAGGATGGTGTTTGTCTTGCAGGGGAAATTGCAGTGTTCCCACACATCGCCTACCCTTGTCATCCTAGGTGGCAATGGTTGCTGTTTTGTAAGGTGCTGTCAAATGAATCTTGATAATTTACTGCAGTGCATTTTGCTAACACAATGCTGCCACTAAGCATCAGTGGTGCAAGCAGTGAATATTGAAGATGGAGGATGGGGTGCCAATCAAATCAGGCTGCTTTGCTCTGGATAGTGTTAAGATTCTTGAGCATATTTGGAGCTGTGCTCGTACAGCTAAGTAGAGAGTATTGCATTACATTCCTAATTTGTGTGTTGTAAACAATGAACAGGTTTTAAAGGGAGACAAGACGAGAGTTACTTGCTGCGGAAATCATAGTCTTTAACCCTTCTTCAGAATTTTTATGGAGAAGAAAGGTCTAGGCCCGAAATGTCAGCCTTCCTGCTCCTCCGATGCTGCTTGGCCTGCTGTGTTCATCCAGCTCTACACTCTGTTATCTGGCATGCAATTAGTCTGTGTTAAAGCTTCACAGTTGCAGACAATGGCTTGGCGGGGAATTTACAGGAGCTATTCCTATCTATTGCTGTCCTTGTTCTTCTAAATGATGGTGGCAACTGGTTTCAGAGGTGCCATTTAAGGAAGCTTGGTGAATTGATGCAGTGCATCCGAGAGATGATACGCACTGTTGCTACTAAGTGCCAGTGGACAAGGGAGTAAATATTTGCGAATGAGGGGCCCATCAAATGGGCTACTTTGTCCTGTGTTCTCAAATCAGATACTTTTCTGTTGTTCTGACAATGTCTTCTAATAATTCATTCTCAATTCTCTTTGATTTTCTCTCCATTTAATTGAAGATAAACACGTAATAAACTATGTTCCACTATGTCACTGCAGAGATTTATACTGTCATCAAAGACAAGCTTTGATGTTATTAATTGCATATGACAGCGAACATAAGCTTTTTCTTAAGATTGAAAGAACAAACAGAAGAATGTCAGGCAGAAAGTGAGGCTGGTGGAGATTAACCAAAGTTTGGATTGTGAACAGCCAATTCACCACAGGGGTCTGAATCAGATTTGAATCCTTTTCATCTCAATGAGAAAGCTGCAATTGATTTTTCTTAGGTTATGTTGCTTTCCCAATATGTAATCCAGCACATTAATAAGTAACTATCAACGTATTTGCTTGAAGACTTCCTTATTCAATACTGAATCTCTGTCTTAATCTGAAATCCTTATTGAAATTTTGGAGGAAGTGTTATGGCTGACCTCTGATATTAAGTTCATGAAATGTAAGAGGGCAACACAATTACCCACATTCAACACTTGCACTTTAAATGTACAATTTGAAAGAAGGGAGAATCAGTAGAAATGATATAGAAACATAACCAAGTACCTGCCAACAGGAAGACGGGCTTTATCACAAAATTATATACAAGTCAAATGTCACAATTTTCATGACAGATTAATTTTAGTTCGAGCTTCAGTAACAAAACAGCCATGGTAATAGGAGGATCCCCTCAGCACATGCACAGTAAAATATCTTTGACCTGTATAAGTAATTAACAGTAAAATATCTGTTACAAAATTCTGCAACAACCAACTAGTTACTTTAATAACCTGCTCCAACTAATCAACTCCAATTTTATGAGGAATTGTTAAGGGCAACAAAATTAATCTAACTCAAATTCTTGCTTATTGGAGGTGATAGAAATAAAAGGCTGAGTAAACGATAGCTTGCTACTTAATTCATGAAGATGAAAATGGAAAATTATTTCTTGATTACATCATGGAATTTAACCTCTGGTCTACAAATAATAACTTTACAAAAAAAGGAAAATTTTGGATAAAGAAATCCCCAACTGTTATCGAAGTCCAGCTGGATTACATCTTACTATGGAAAAAGTAGAAAAACAGCATCAGGAATGTTGAAGCTTACAATTCATTTAATACCATTGGGTCAGACTACAAAACTATGACAGCAAACATTAGTTTTTGCTTAAGGTTGAAAGAACAAGTAGAACAACGTCAGGCAGAAAGTGAGGCTGGAGAAGATTTAAAGTTGATTGTGAACCGCCAACTTTCCATACAGGTCTGAATCGGATCACAAAGTTTTGCGATGACAAAATGATAATCAGAATATTAACGTTTGGTAAAAGCAGGAATCAAAAACTGCAATAAAAATCACCCTCAAGTAAACAAATTGTTTCAGGAACTCCAATCTCAAATCTTAGTTGCAGAATGACAACATTTTAAATTACCACACAGCAAATACAAATACATAGAACATACAGAAGTAAAACAGGTAAACTGATCCATGCTTAGGTTTATGGTCCACAAGAATATTTTCCGAGCCTCCTTCATCCAGATCAAGCAGAATCATCATCTGTTCTTTTTTCCCCTCATGTTTATTCAACTTTCTCCTAATTTATCACTTTTCATTTCAATGACAAATCATGCTACCAATTTCCACAAACATAACCACTTTACAGCGTGTGAATTTTAATTCAAATCTATACTGGATTTAACAACATCCTGGGGGTTACGTCTGACCAATAACTGAAGTGGCCATACAAATATAGTGGCTACAAGAGCAGGTCAGGGGCTAGAATCTTGCAATGCTCAATTCACCTCCCAACTCACTACAGTTTCTCTACCATCTGCAAGGCACAAGTCAGGAGTGTGATGGAATATTCTCCACATGTTTGGATGGGTGCAGCTCCAACAACACAAGAAGCTTGACAACACCTAGCACAATGCAGACCTTTTAAACAGCGCCACATCCACAATATTCACTCCCTCCACCAAGGAGGTTCAACAGCGGCAGTATCCAACATCTACAAGATGATGCACTACAGAAATTCTCCAAAAGTTAAGAAGGCAGCATCTTCCAAGCCCACAAACATTTTCACTAACAAGCCCAAGCGCAGCAGATACATATGAACACTATCATTTTAAAGTTCCGCTCCAAGCTACTCGTCATCCTGACTGGAAAATATATCACCATTCCTTCATTGTCACTGTTAAAATGCTTGAATTCCCTCCCTAATGGAATTACAGCACATGGACTGCAGCGGTTCAAGATGACAGCTCAACAGCGCAACTTGGGATGAGCAATAAATGCTGGCCCAGCCAGCAATACCAATGACCCAAGAGAAAATTTTCCTAAAATATGAATAAAAAGGAACCCACCCACTAAACAAAGCATAATAATTTGTTATTGGTAGACAGGCAAGGGATCGGATGCGTATTAAAAAAATACAAGAGATAGTAACATCAAACAAATATTTGTGGCTGCTCCAGCAAGACAATCGAACCACATTTGAACCAATTCACACCACGTTAGATGAAAAGCAAGAAGTAAGTTGAAAACGCACATGACTAAACTACTCCTGCAAGGTAGTTTGATACTTATTAAGTTAAGATGTGGATAACAAGAGTAGAAATATATAGGAATTTATTAATTGTATGCAAGAAAGACCAAAGGAAAAAATAAAGAACGTAGAAGAAAATGAGAGTGGAAATATCATGTTGAAAATCTGCCGGCTGTAACCAAAAGAGATTAAAATATGACAACTTAGCAGATGCCAAAAGAATAAGTTGACATTGGGTTTCAGGTGCAAACCTTCCACTCCATCAGCTCTCCTTTTCCAATCATATAACAAGTACACAATTGTCATGTAACTTTAAAAATTATTGACCTTGAAATCTGACAGTTGTTAATCATCACAGACTTTAAAAGCATGGATGAATTTCACATTTTACAACACTTCAGTTTTTCTTTCATTCATTCATCGCACAGGGGCAATTCTGGCCAGACCAGCATTTATTGTCCATCCCTAATCACCAAGTGTACAGTCAGAAGTCAGCCACATTCCTGTCTGAAGTTACATGCAGGGCATATCATGCAAAGATGGCAGATTCACTTCTCGAAGGACATTGTTGAACAGATGGGTTGTTACAACATTTAACAAGGTTACATGGATGCCATCGGGTTCTTTTTTCATTCTAGATTTTAATTCAAATTTCACCATCGGCCAAGGTAGGATTCAAACCCAAGTCACTAGAATATTAAATAAAAACCGAAAGAACTGTGGATGCTGTAAATCAGGAACAAAAACAAAGTTGCTGGAGAAGCTCAGCAGGTCTGACAGCATCTGTGAAGGAAAAGACAGAGTTAATGCTTCGGGTCCAGTGACCCTTCCTCAGAACTGTTCTAGGTTACTCGACTAGTGACATTACCATTACGTCATCACCAACTTCTTATGCACCCTAAAAAGGACAGTTACAAAATGTAAACAAGGAGTGCGAGTATGCCATTCAGATCCTTGAGACTGTTTTGCCATCGAGCAACGTGATAGCTGATCTGACTGGCCCACCACAGGTAATCTTTCAATCCTTTATTTAGCAAGAACCAATGTATCTCTGCCTTAAAAGTATTCATGGACTCTGCTCCTGCAGGTTTTTCAAGAACAGAGTTCCAAAGACTATCAATAACACTTCTCCTCAGCTGTTTCATGGCAATCCCTAGTTCTTGATTAACTCCTAAGAAACACTGTTACCACATCAATCATGTCAATTACCGTCATGACCATGCATGTTTCAATCAGGTTGCTTTGTCCTGGACGGCATCAAATTTCAAGTCTCGTTGGAGCTGCACATCAAACCAAACGCTGCATATTTCACCACAATCCTGACTTGTACCTTATGGATGGTTGATAGGCACTGGAAGACAGGATTTGAGTTACTCAATACAGAATTTCGAGCCTTTGACCAGCAGTTGTAGCCACTGTTTCTATGCGGCAAGTCCGGTGCTGCTCCTTGTCAATGGTAACCCACCTCAGCATTATGATATTGGACGATTCAGAGATGTTATTGAATGTCAAGGGAGGTTAGATTTTCAACCGTTGAAGCTGGTCATTGCCTGACACTTCATGTCACTTACTTCACCTCAGCATAAGTCTAGATGTTGTCCAGATCTTACGCACACAAACATAAGCTACTTCAGTATTTGAAGTCATGAATATAGCGTGGAACATGGCGCAGCCATTAGCGAGCATCCCACCTTTGATCTCATGATGAAAAGTAGATCATTAATGAAGCAGCTCAAGATGACAAGGCCGAGGACACAACCCAGAGGAACTCCTGCTGTGATGAAACAAAAACAGAAATTGCTGGAGAAACTCATCCGGTGTGGCAGCATCATTTGAGAAGGAAGTACAGTTAATGTTTAGAGTCCAGTTAAACTCATCTTCAGAACTCCTTCAGATATATCCTGGAGTTAAGATGACTGACCCCTAACAACCACAACCATCTTCCTTTGTGTAAGTAAGTCTTAGACCAATAGAGCATTGTCACACCCCTCCCTACCCACCCAATTCCCACAGACTTCAATCTTGCTGTGGTTTCTTGAAGACATGCTCACTCAAATGCTGCCTTGAGTCAAGTACAGTCATACTCACTTCACTCTGAAGTGCAGCTCATTTGTCAATGTTGAACTAGCACCATAAATTGGTCAAGAACAGCATGACCCTGGTGGAACCTAAATGCAGTGCAAGTGTGCAAGCTCTTGCTGAGCAAGTGTAACTTGACTGCAATATCAATGACACCTTCCATCACTTAGTTGATTATAAGAGAGCAAATTTACAGGATAGTAAACTGGCCAGTTTCAAATTACTATGCATTTTTGGATGGAAGAGACTTGGTCAATTGTTCACATTTTCAGTCAATGCCAGTACTGTAGCTGTGTTGGAACGACATGGTCAGATCATGGCTAATTCAGAAGCACAAGTCTTTAATACTATTTACTGAAAGTTGTAGGACCCACAGTCTTTGCAGTAGCCAGTGATTTCAGCCTTTTCTTGGTATCAGCTCGTGCAAATCGAAGTGGCTGAAGATGGGCATCTGTGGTGGCTAAGGACCCCAAGAAGAGGTCAAGGTGGATCAACCATTCTGCTTTTCTGGCTGAAGACAGCTGCAAATGCTTCAGCCTTGTCTGGTGTGCCGGGCTGCACAGTTATCGAGGACAGGGACATCCGTGGAGCCTTCTCTCCTTAGTTCTTTAAGTATCCATGACCACTGTCTAGATGTGGCAGAACTGCAAAGTTTTGATTTGGCATCCTGGTTGTGGGGTTGCTTACTTGTCTATTGTACACTGCATCTGCTCTTCAGTGTCCAAATCATCCTGTGTTTTGCTTCAACAGGTAGACAGACAATTTTTAGTTATGCCCAATGCTGTCCCTGCACCCTTCATTCAACCCATGACTAATCCACTGAATTTATGGTAATGGCACAGTGGGGGATATGCTGGACCATGGGGCTGCAAATTATCGTTGAATAAAACTCTGACGCTCGATGCACACAGCACCTCATCGATGCCCAGTTTAAAATTGTTAGATCTGTTCAAAATCTATCCCATTTAGCACAGTGGTAACGCCGCACAACACAATGGAAGGTAACCTAAATGTGAAGATGGAACATAGTTGTGTCTGTTACAGACAGGCGTACCTATGACAGTTGGATTAGTGAGGACAAGATCGGTTTGATTCCCTCACCACCCAGTCTAGCAACCATGTCCAGTCAGACTCAGCACTACTACTTATCTAAGCTGGCTGTGGAGCAACTGTTGAAAATGGGCATTGAAGTTCATCACCCAGAGAACTTCCTGTGCCCTTGCCCCTCTCCAATCTTACTGATTAATAGTCATCATGCAGGAATATGTATTTATCAGTCCAAGTGTGGGGCAGATGATAAGCAGCAGGACAATATCGTACCTAATGCCATGTGAACTTGAGGTTCAGAGTCACTGTTGAGGACTCCCAAAATGATCCCTTCCAGCTGTATATCACAGTGCTACCACCTTTGATGGCTCAGTCCTGCCAGTGGGAAAAGACATAATCAGAGGAGGTAATGATAGTGCCTGGGACACAATATCTTTCATGGAATTATGCTTTATAAACAAAGTCAGACTGTTGCTTAACTAGTCCATGGGACAGCTCTTTCAATATTGGCACAAGCCCTGGATGTTAGCAAGGAGTTGGTGGGGTTTTAACAGGGCTGGGTGTGCAGTTGTGAACTCTAGCGCATATACTGACGTTGGGTGACCCATCCAATTTCACTCCTTTACTTGAACTTTTTAGCACTTTGATTTGGAGTGACTTGCAATGCCATTTCAGGGACCTTTAAGACTCAATCACATTGCTTTGGATCTGGAATTACTTGTCAGCCAGACCACATGAAGGTGGCAGGTTTCTTCTCTGAAAGGGCTTTATTGAACCAGATGATTTTTTTTTCCCCCACAAGAATTGAAAATGATTTAATGGTCACCATTAAACTAGTTTATTATTCCAAATTTATTAATTGAATTCCAATATTATCATCTGTCACGTTGTGATCAAAACTGATGTCTCCAAAGCATTAGGTTGGGCCTCTGTCTTACTAGTCCAGTGACATCACCATTATGACACATCCTGAAGCCTTCTTTCATTAAGGTTACATCATCTGCATTCTTGGCTGCATATTGTTTTTCGTTACTCTGTAGCTCTAAGAGATGCCCACAGTTGACATGCACTTCTGTTTTGACCTCCTAGGTAGGCTTCCTCCAATCTTATCCTTCTTCTAATACTCATCTCCAGGCCTACTGGTACAAAGTGGTGAAGGATTAAGCACTCATAAGTCTGAGACAGAAGTTGAAAGCATCGAGGTAACAATAAGTAGTTTATTAAATAATTAACTAAGATAACAGGTTACAATTGCTTACGACTGTTTAACTGTATTACAACTGTTAAGAGCCATTGGCATCCTCTAAGAGATAACAAAAAACTTGGGTTAGCCTGCTATGATCATAGGGGCAAGACTAACAGACTGAACTAAACAGACAACTAAAAATGACATGCCCGTCCCAGAGACAGTCACTTATATCCTCATCGGCAGAGCTATTCAAAGCCTTCACGGTTAACCCTTTTAGGCCAACTGTCTTGTACAATAACAGATCTGGACAGTTACTATAATAACAAGGTGTACAGCTGGATGAACACAGCAGGCCAAGCAGCATCAGAGGCGCAGGAAAGCTGACGTTTTGGGCCTAGACCCTTCTGCAGAAATGGGGGAGGGGGAAGGGGATTCTGAAATAAATAGGGAGAGAGGGGAAGGTGGATAGAAGATGGATAGAGGAGAAGATGGGTGGAGAGGAGACAGACAGGTCAAAGAGGTGGGGTGGAGCCAGCAAAGGTGAGTGTAGGTGGGGAGTTAGGATGAGTGTCTCTCTGGACAGTTACTATGCTGAACTTTTTTTTTCCCCTCACTGTCATTTATTGATATAGTTTGGATGAGAATTTAGGAGGCATGGTTAGTAAGCTTGCAGATGTTACCAAAATTGGTGGTATACCAGAAAGTGAAGAAGGTTATCCAGGATTACAAAGAGATCTTGATCAATTGGGTCAATGGGCTGAGGAGTGGCAGTTGGAGTTTAATTTGGATAAATGTGAGGTGTTGCATTTTGGTAAGACAAACAAGGGCAGGACTTATATAATTAATGGTAGGGCCTGGGCAGTGCTGTAAAGCAGAGACTCCGGGGTTCAGGTACATAATTCTTTGAGACAGGCTGATTAAGAAGGCATTTAGCACACTTGCCTTCATTGCTTAGACCTCAGAGTGGACTTGTTAAGACACCATGTTGAGGTTGTACAAGATGTTGGTGAGGCCACTACTGGAGTATTGCATGCAGTTCTGCTCACTCTGCATAGTAAGGACATTATTAAATTGTAGTGGGTTCAGAAAAGATTTACAAGATGTTGCCAGGAATGGAGGGCTTGAGTTCTAAAAATAGGCCGGGGCATTTTTTCACTGCCACGTCGGAAGTTGAGGGGTAATCTTAGAGATTTCAAAAGTCATGAGGGACATAGATTAGGTGAATGACAAAGGTCTTTCCCTCGGCTGGGGGCGGGGGTGGTCAAAACTAAGCAACATATTTTTAAGGTGTGAGAAGTAAGATTTAAAAAGAATGCGAGGAGAAACTTTTTTTAAGAAAACAGAGTGGTTTCTGTGTGGGATGAATGCCAGAGGAAGTGGTGGATGCAGGTACAATTACAACATTTAAGACATTTGGATAAGTTCATGAATAGGAAAAGTTTGGAGGGATATGGGCCAAAGGCAGGCAAGTGGAACTAGTTTAGTTTGGGAACATGGCTGGCGTGGACTAGTTGGACAGAATGGTCCTATTTCCATGGACTCTATGACTCTAAAACAAATTGCACACATTCTTAAACTTGTATCCTGCACTAAGAAATGTAAGCTCAGAACCAACTATGGGGAAATACCAGTTACATTAACAGCTTATAAACTATATTAAAACTCTTCTGATATGATCCACCAAATTAACTCACGGGAAGGAAACAGAATGACTTCTGAAAAGCATACCTGCCTTAAAGCATTTAAATACTGGTGCAGCAAAATGGTTTTGATCATAAAGGAGCAAATTACTGCAGATGCCCGAATCTGTACTGAAAACAACAAATGCAGATCACAGCAAGTCAGACAGCAGCCATGGAAAGAGAGCCAGCTAACGTTTTGAGTCTAAATGACTCTTCATCAGAGTTGAATTGAAGTTTGACGCTGCAACATTTACGCTATTGTTTGGTGGAGGGTGGGGTGTAGAGCGCTAGTGGAGAAAAGATGTTGATAATTCAGATTAAGTTTTTGATTATCCTCTTATACACAAGAATAGTCATAATTTTCCAGAAAACTCAATGTTACACATTATTGGGCCAAAAAAAATAGAATGGCAGGCAGCAGGCAGCATTAAGGTTTCCGACATACCCAGCGCATTTGAATATCACAATACTGCAAACCAATTTGAAGGATACAGGACTCAAACTATACAGAGTACATCAACAGGCTCACAATTTTAAAAAGCGTAAGGTTTGCTAATGTACCTCCAACCTAAATTATGCTCTACCTGGGTCGAGGGAAGTTCCTAACTAAAAGCTAAAACCCTACACCACCACACTGTCCTGCGCCGACCACGATCTAAAACCAACTCCCGCGCGCGCGTGCACACACACACACACACACACAATGGGGGATAACAAGCATGGGGCTGGATGAACACAGCAGGTCAAGCAGCATCACAGGAGCAGGAAAACTTGACGTTTCGGGCCTAAACCCTTCATCAGAAATGCA
>JAHRHZ010000034.1:29076514-29090306 GCA_024137785.1 Ginglymostoma cirratum | reverse complement strand
AAACCCTTCATCAGAAATGCATTTCTGATGAAGGGTTTAGGCCCGAAACGTCAAGTTTTCCTGCTCCTGTGATGCTGCTTGACCTGCTGTGTTCATCCAGCCCCATGCTTGTGATCTCGGATTCTCCAGCATCTACAGTACCTTTCATCTCTCACACACAATGGGGACTAGGTTCATGGGAACATAAACAACGATATCTCCACCAAGTGAACTGTACTGATTGTTTCAAGGAAATTAGACACACTGCAATACTCATAACACAGGCCATGCTATATTCCCCATAGTGTCCAGGGATGTTTAGGTTAGGTGGGTTAGACATGGAACGTGCAGGGGTAGGAGAATGGGTCTGGGTGGGACGCTCTTCAGAAGGGCGGTGTGGACTTGTTGGGCCGAATGGCCTGTTTCCACACTGTAGGGTTTCTGTGATTCAATGAACACTGGTCAAAAGTAAAAGTAACTGTCCAAGAATCGGTTCTGAGGAAGGTCACCGGACCCGAAACGTTAACTCTGATTTTTTCTTTCAGAGGTGCTGCCAGACCTGCTGAGCTTTTCCAGCAACTTCTGTTTTTGTTCCTGATTTACAACATCTGTCGTGCTTTCGGTTTTTATTTTGTCCAAGAACAGAGTTTAATGAGTGATTGGGGCTTTTAACAAATAATTTAATGAAGATATTTTAATCAAATTATTATGCAAAAACTTTTCCTTTAACTTTTATTCTTACTACGAAGAGAAAAACTGACAGCGAAATTTTTCAGAAAGTATTTTGGGCAGTTTATTACAACCCAGACCAGATCTTATGACCTCAGGTTGACGCATTCTCACCCACAAAAAAATCTTCACCGTTCAAAGTCACTATCATTGCACCACCTACTGGAGCAACAGCAATATTGAAATTGGGGAATAAAATGAAGAATAAGAGCTCTTAAGCAGACTTACCATCAAGAACCTGCTTGGCAGAATGGACATTGGACTTGTTTCAGTTGCAATACCAAGTTTGATGATTATGCCAGCATTTATAGTTTAAGCATACAATACACACTTCAGTTGACTGGACAAGACCCAATTCTTGTGGAAACAGCACGAGGTAAGGATAGGCAAAAAGAGAAATAGCAGCACTTTTGGTGTGTCTGAAATGAATCGCTTTGTAATATCTAACTCCATTAAAAGAAACAACTCTGTCCTGTGAAAGCCATGTCACAACATTACATGGTGCACAATAGTGTAGTACATTAATACTGGGAAGGTCTGGCACAGTGGTATTGTTACTGGGATACTATCCAGAGACTCAGTGTAACTGGAGATGTGTGTTAGAATCCCACTATGACAGATGGTGAAATTTGAATTCAACACTTTCTGAAATTTATAAAAGGAAATGGCCACCATATAACTACTCCTGATTACCACTATAAAGCCATCTGGTTCACCAGTATTCCTTCGGGAAAGAAATCAATTGTCCTGACCTCGTATGGCCTGTGGCCACAGACAAACAGCAATGTGATTGACTCTTAAATTCTTTCTGCACTATTTGGAACGAGCAATAAATGCTGACCTAGTCAATGACACCCACAACCTATGAATGAATGAAAAGAACAGCAGAATCAACTGTGATTCAATGAAGAGTGCAGAAGGGCAACATCAAGGCAGCATTTGACAGAAAACATCAAGAAGCCGTGGCAAAACTGAAGTCAGTGGCACATCAGAGGGAACCCTTACAGATGGCTGAAATCATAGCAAGCACAAAGGAAGACGATAGTTGTTGTTGGAGGTCAGTTATGTCAGTCCCAGGCCGTTACCGCAGGGAAGTCCCTCAGGGAAGTCTTTTGGGCCCAACCATCTTCAGCTGTTTCATGAAAGACCTTCCTTTCATCAACAAGGACAGAGGCATTTCTGAAGAAGGGTCTAGGCCCGAAATGTCAGCCTACCTGTTCCTCTGATGCTGCTCGGCCTGCTGCGTTCATCCAGGCATACATGTTTGTGATGGATTACATAATGTTCCACTTTGTTCACCAAATCTCAGATACTGATGCAAACCATCTAAACATGCTGCAAGACCTGGATGATATTCACGCTTTGGGTTGATGAGCAGCAAGTCATAGTGCCAAGCAATACCATTTTTAAACAACAAAAGAAAATCTAACCATCATCCCTTGACAGTCAATAACAATGCCATTGTTGAATTCTCCCACTGACATCCCAGGGGTTACCACTGAACAGAAGCTGACTGTATTCTATAAATACTGTGACTACAAGAGCATGACAAGGGTAAGGAATCCTGCAATGTGTAACTCGCTTAACTTCCAAAGTCAGCCCCCCATATGTAAGCTACAAGTTAGGAATGTGATGGAATACCCTCAACTTGCCTGGTACACTGCAGCTCCTCCAACATTCAGAATCTAATACCATCCGAAATGAAAAAAGGCCACTTGATTGTCACCCACCCACAACTTTTATCATTCATTCCCTTCACCACCAACACACAGTCAGCAGTGTGTACCATCAACAAGATCTACACAGCCATTCACCACAATATCACTGTTTAGACCTGTGATCTCAATCATCTAGAACAGCACGGATATCAAATGCATCAAAACACCCTCCAAGCGACACACCATCCTGACTTAGAACTGTATCACTATTCCTTCATTGCCACTGCATCAAAATTCTGGAACTCACTCCCTAACAGCATTCTAGGTATATTGATTCCCGCACAGACTGCAGTGATTCTAAGAAGCGTACCACCACCACCACCACCTTCATGGGGTCAATTGGATTGGGCAATAAGTGATGGTCAAGTCAGTAATATTCACATCCGCAAAAGAATAAAAAACACTTTAGAACATGATAAGCATGTGCTTTTTAAAAAGAAAATGTGACATGTCAATGCTTTATAGCTACAAAGTTGGCTGAAGGGCAATGAGTCAAACTTATTGTACTTTTCTATTTTCCAGAAAGTTTAAACTGAATACAGACAGGATATAAGTGACTTCAGCACTGTGCCACATCACACTTAAGGTTTTATTGCTGATTAAGAGAAACATTTCTTCCAGAGTGGAAATATATTTCTATGCTGCAATTAAAACATACTTCTGAGCTTCAGTGAAGTGTCCTTGGTTTAATTTAGCACAATTATTCATGTTTAATTAAGTCTATTAAAGCAGTGGTTCTTTGCTTTAATCCATCATGAAGTATAACATTGGGGCTATAAACAAGAATGCTCATTGTTAAAAATCTAAATTTATCATTAAAAACAACTATTGGCTAACATACAACTGAATTTACAGATAACCTGCTTTGTTGGTTTGTATTATACAAAAGCTTCAAAGTGGGTGCACTATCAACTATCCAGAGAGAAGATCAAAGGGAATGCAGATTTAAGAATACAATCAGATCTGTCATGATTTTATTCAATGGCAGACCAGGCTTGAGCAGATGAATGGCCTACTCTCACACCCAATTCATATTCAAATGACCATCAGGAGTGGGCGAAAGACCAATGAGAAGCAAGCTAAGACTATCCAGCAAGAGGAAGAGAATGGGGGTGAGGGGTTAGGCGAGAGAGAGAAATAAACAGGGACAATCCAGAGAGGAAAAAGGAGAAAAGAGAGCAAAACTTAACCAAATGCAAGCCTACATCTACGACATCATGCACAGTTGGAGGCTTCAGGTATTTCTGCTCCGCTCCTCCTCTAACTGAGCACTAAGAAGCACCTGGGTGAGTATTTAAAATACCAAGGCATAGTAGGCTATGGACCAAGTATCGGTAAATGGATTCAGTGTAGTTTGGTGTTTGTTGGTCAGCACAGACACGGTGAGCTGAACATCCTGTTTCTATGCTGTATGAGTCTATAACTATGATAAAAACCCTAAACTACTAGTCTAACTCAAAGTCTATGGGACAGCAGAGGGCGCTATATGCCTTGGTAAACATGATGATTAGTCATTTTCTACAGCTCCTCATATAACGAAGTAACATCTATGTTCCATGCCACCAGAAAGTCAAAAGGAGTTCAACTGAAGCAGAGATATGTGCGACATGGTCTAGATCCTCCAGTATATCGAAGAACAGCGCTGCAAGCAACAGATGGGACTCTTATGTTTCTTTGCTGACCTGAAGGCCTTTGACACAAAGGCAATGCAGAACCTTTTAAAAGCAAACAAGAATGCCCTAATGGACCTATAAATGTGAAACTGTTTCATGATGGAATTTACTTGTCATTCTAAGTCTAAGGGGATGGTGCGATCAGTGAGCAGTATTGCCCTGGATGGTGTCAGGTTTCTTAAGTATTACTGGAACTTCTTCCATCCAGACAAAAAGGAAAATATTTCCAACACATTCCTGACTGAGGACTTGTCAATAGTGGACAACCTTTGAGAAGTCTAGGATGACAGCTATGTGCTACAGAACTCCCAACCTCTGAGCTGTTCTCGTACCCACAGTATTTATATAGCTGGTGCAGTTTAGTTTCTGGTAAATAGCAATGGTTGATGAGGGAACCCCAATTCCTCAAAACTATCTAAGTTCAAATTCTGTTAAATGCTTTAAATTCTGTTTAATAATTCAACTCAAAACCTCAGAATCTTTAAGAATAATAGGAATAGTACTTTGACACTACAGTTAAAACACTGAATTATTGAAGGATAAAAGTTTCATTTATTGAGATGGTAAACATCATGATGCTTTCAGGAGACACTTATATTCAGATCTAGAAAACAAGAAGTCATTTGAAACTGACTATGAATTAATTGATTTTAAATGCATCTCAGTGGTATACATTGTTTTACTCCAAGAGAAGTACAAGTAGTAACAACTTCACCCAAAAGTCCGTCCTTCTATCTCACCAAAAAGTCTGTTGCTACCCAGTGTAACTTATAAAAGAGATACTGTACCTGAAAACATGGATACAAAGAGACACGGAAAATGCGATTGGTGATGTGAAGAGCAAATAGGTTTCTCTTGGAAGCTGAGCTTCTGAGATTTCAACTTGACTTCTGATATACTGTTTTGAAGAGAATGAGAAAAGATACATCAAATTCTGTGAATGTACTTAACTATAAAACCGACAAAAGCTCCTTTTGCTCAATGATTATTTTGCTCATCCAGTAAGAAGATCATGAGGCATTTCTGCAGTCAATTTGAATTAACAGTTAACAATGTTTACAGTGAACGTCATTTACTCAGTTAATGAAAGAAGCTAAACACTGCGTCTACGTCAATACAACAATTTTCCCAATGTTTCATTAATATTCAAAAATCTGCGAAAGTTAACTCTAAACCAGTGATCAAGTGTTAAACAGAAAGTCACATGGAGTTAATGCTTGATTCATGTTGCAGTTCAGAACAATCCAATGCAATTCTATGGGGTAGAAAAAGGTGAACATTTGATAGGCAATAGAGTTCTAAAACAAAAGTCAACAGAAAAATACAACTAATAATCTTATTTAACTAAATTTATATCAGCAGAGTATCACATCACACTAAAACTGAAAAAGGAGCAACCAAAGTATTCAACCTTAAAGCCTCCAATCTTCATGCTATCTGCATACCAAGAGGACCCTTTCATAGCTAACTAGTCATCACATATGACAACATTCCTTACTGAGATACAATGAAAATGGCTTGTTAATGATAATGATCCAATGACCAATCATTTATCAGCAATCGATTTTGTTAGTAAAATACAAGTTATGAAGCAGACATCACAATAAACCAATTTATTTGCATCTACACAGCCTGCAGACAAAAAGCAGACTCACTGACAGGCAGTGTTAAACATTATTTACACACAGCACATGCAGTTCTTAAAGCTAAACAGTCTCAAAAGGCAAAGGACACAAATAGTAAACTGCAGACAATCACAACATGAATCCTTCTCATCTCCTCAAAAACACATTTGACCACGTGACAACTATAATTCTCTTTTTGATAAAACACATTTCCAAAGCAAACAATTTGAACAATCCACAATGTCTTGCTGGCTGGGGTCCATGGTTGGAAATCAATATTGTTCTGAAATCAGCGAGATATTCTTGCCTTACTGAATTAGAATGCATTTTATTCTACTATGTGACCTCCTGGAATTTTGATTCCTGAGCAATTGCAGTTCTCAGAATATTTAATATTAAGCAGGTCGACTTGGATTTTAGTTGCCATTCTATCACAAAACAGTATCACATTTATAGGTCTATTAGGACATTCTTGTTTGCTATTAATTACACTACTAGATTTATATTATATTCCTTATTAGAAATAGTTCACATATACGCAAAACAGTCACTCTATACAAAGGCTATATAACAATGATAATCCTACGGTTTCTAAAATTAACAGTCAATTTCCAACACTTGATCAAACATAGGACTGTTAAAGGGATAAAAACAAAATATGCATTCAAACTCAAAAAGCAGCAAAGCTGTAATGAGACAATGACAATGTAAACTTCACAACTTTGATAACTTTATGGATTGAAAGAATCAGAGATAATTCTTTCTGCAATAAACTGTTTCAAGGGATGAAAGGGACAAGACAAGCTGTCATACCGATACCGAAAACAATTAGCCAATGTCTTGGTGAGATAACAAATGAAACGTCAGCTTTCCTGCTCCTCTGATGCTGCTTGGCCTGCTGTGTTCATCCAGCTCTACGTCTTGTTATCTCAGATTCTCCAGCATCTGCAGGTCCTACTATCTCTATCTCTGAAACTGCTTTGAGACCGGCTTGATAAATGAAAAAGAATATAGAACATAGAACAGTACAGCACAGTACAGGCTCTTTGGCCCACGATGTTGTGCCGACCTATTATCCTATTCTAAGATCAAACTACCCCGCATACCCTACATTTTACTATCATCCATGTGCCTAACCAAGAGTCGCTTAAATCTCCCTAATGTATCTGACCCACTAACAACTGCCAGCAGTACGTGCCATGCACCCACCACTCTCTGTGTAAAGAACCCACCTCTGACATCTCCCCATACCTTGCTCCAATCACCTTAAAATTATTCTCCCTCCATAAACTGGATGCGTTATTATCACAAAGGACAAGAATTGCCCTGCAGAAGAATAAGGAGGAAAAGCCGTGACCTCCAACAGAGAGCTAATAGCAAATGTAACAATGAACAGGGGAGCTACTTCGAATAAGAAGGCAAGCCCAAGACTTGAGGTCTTTGGAAATGTAATCCATGTTGGGGATGAAAGAATCTATTGAATCATTAATATCACAGTACTTGAAAGACTGAAATACTTGAAAAACTTGAAAGAGAGAAAATTGTATAAAAATTCAACACCAGAATTAGTGAAAGCAGAACTTCGAAGAACGACACTGCACAAGTATTGAATCCTGGATACTTCCAGAAACAGACACTATCAGTGAAATCTTGCCCAGATTTCATCTAGGTAACAGCCAGGTTTGGTTGTGAGGCGTAACCTGCTTACTTGAAGGGTCTTAATTTGGTTGCTTCATGTAATTAAGTTTAAATTATTGTTTCAGTATTGATTATCTGATGAGATTTCTTAATAAGTAGCCAAATTAAAAGTAACTTGTTGTGGGTAAATCACTACAATAGATTGGCACAATGAAATATCAACTAATTATTTTTCTGCTAAATAAATTCCAGTTATAATAAAAAGATCTTAACCTGAAGTACCTACTTTGCTTCCATACAGAATTTTCACTTCACCTTTCCGATCTGCAGGAACTGCAGTTTTCTTTAAACATTTTGACCAGTTCTAGATTAAATTAATTTTGAATTGGAGAAGCATGGGTTTATAACTGAAAGCCAGCATGGATTTGTAAAAAAAACAAAAACAAGACTGACCTGAAGGAGGTAACAGAGAAAGCTGAAAGTAACTGCAGAAAATGTATTTATGAACTTCTGAACGGCAACTAATAAAGTAGGACATTACACACTTGTTCACAAAGTAGAAGCACAATGTGTTCAAAGGCCAAATTGAATATGCAATTAAGGAAAAAGGAATAGGAGGATGAAAATAATTGTGAATGGGTTTTCTTTACTGGAGGTCCCTGAAATTGCTGTTAGAACTATTCTCAAGTTTGAAGATGATACTGAACTCGGCAAAATCACAAACTCATGAGGAAGCAGGTGAAATGGGAAGACACATGGAAGATACAATTTAATACAGATGAATGAGAAGTGATGTACTGCGGAAAATACAGAATACTGAGGGAAAAAAAGAAGTCATGGCTCAATTTGGACGCAGCATTTACAAAACAATATCCTTTGTCATATCTTTTGAGCTGCTAATCGAATCATTAGCACTTGAACTAATTTAACTCCATTTCCCCTGCATCACATTAAACAACATTATCTAATAACTTCTCCATTACAGTACAAATTTGAAAACCATATGTCATTTGTGTTACCAAGGACATTTCTCATGCATTCAATCATCTCCCCAAGAGACAGGATTCCATTCAGCAACCTGGTCTCGATTTCATGGATTCCATTGGCAGTACCGAGAGAAATTGCACTGGTTTTCATCTGTTGCCTGCTTTGAATTCTCTGCCAGTTATATTATTTTCAATTCATGCTAAGCCAAATCTGCTAATTTGGTCCTCACTAGAAAGTACTTGCCTTGGCTGGAATCATACTGTCAACAATTTTTGACTTTCAATGAACAACATCCCATGCTGCTGTACCAGCAAACTATGCTGTCAGCTAATGTTTCAAAGCAGTAAATAGTCCTTCCTCACAAGTAGACTTTTCCTTTGGGTAACAGAGAGACTATGGAAATTGAAGGGTTTATTGTTTATTTCTCTGGCTAACAATAAGTGGAAAAAGATGAAAATCCTGTGCAGATTCTGATTCAGACTTCCATCTTCCCGCTGGAGAACATACAACAATCCGGACTATTGTTTATGCTGTGCCAACGTTTTTAGTTACAATTAATTACCTAATTTATGCAACAGCCGCAACAGGCTGACACAATAATTTAATATACGCCAATGTACTTCAGGGAAGCATATCTGTCATCCTTACCGAGTATGGTTGACATGCGACTCCAGTCCACAGCACATAACTGTCCACTGAAATGGCTCAGTAAGCCAATCGGTTCAAGGTTAATTAGAAATGGGTAATGCACACCAGGCACCAGCACCACCCACATCCCATGAATAAAAGTAGAAAATAATTGCTATTTGTTTCTTATTTGAAAGAGACGCAACGAGAGAAAAGACTGAAGTATTTTTCACAGCTCTGGCTGTAGACAAGTTGCGTAAATACTAACTGGAATATAGAAGAATGAGAAACAACCTCATTGAAACATACAAAGTTCTTAAGAGGACTTGCCAGGATAAATACAGAAAGGTTGTTTCCCTTTGCAAGAGCATCTTGGACCAGAGGTCAAAATCTCAGAATTCGGGGTCAAACATTTAATAGAGAGGAGAATGAATTTCTTTTGTCAGATTATACTGACTGTGTGGAATTGTTTATGACGGAGAGCTGAAACAGGCAGATTTTCAATCACTAAGAGAATCAAAATTTATGGGAAAAGGCAGGAAAGTGGAATTCAAGATGATCACATCAGCCATGATTTCACTGAATGGCAAAGCAGGTTCAATGGGCTGAATGGCCTAATTCCACTCCTAATTCATGTATTATGGTCTTAAAACGATTCAAACATCCATCCATGAAAGACTGTTTCTACGCCAGAAAATTCCAAACTAAGGGATTGCGGGGGTAGAGGTAAACAAACTCAAGAGTCTACTCAAAAACAGAAGTAGTTACAATGATTTTTTATGGCATTCATCATTAATACAACATTTCCACAAGTAGCTAAGTAGCTCTGACAGCAGCGATTCAAAGAACCCAAATGAATTTTTGAAGCACTAGCAAAGAGATGGTACTGAGAACTTGCAGATTAATGCGCTGAACTCCTGAGATTAGAGATTTTCCAAAATGCGTATTTTGCACTATTTTGCCCAAAACAGTAAGAACAATGGCTTATAGATACTAAATTTATGGATAAGATTTAGATGAGAGAACAAGAGTAATCATATGTGTCCTATTCAATTGTTATCCTAGAATCACTTGATTCTGGCTTCAGGTCCCACTCCAAGACTTCAAAAGAAAAATCAAAGTTGATACTTGAATAACCATCGGAGGACACATCTTTCAAATTAGAAGTTAAGATAATGAGAAGCCTACCCTCTGAGGCACACAAAAGATCCTATTGCATTATCTGAAGAGGAGCAAGGGAATTACTCAAACCATCCAATTTAAGAATTACTCTTCAAATTCAGAAAAGAAAACAGATGATCTGGTCATTATCCTGTTGTT
Source organism: Ginglymostoma cirratum (assembly GCA_024137785.1). NCBI lineage: Eukaryota > Metazoa > Chordata > Chondrichthyes > Orectolobiformes > Ginglymostomatidae > Ginglymostoma > Ginglymostoma cirratum. The sequence goes on along the minus strand of JAHRHZ010000034.1, from coordinate 29,080,010 downwards.
GTCTGTTGAAACTTGTTGCCCACAGATAGGGGGCCACATTTCCAATGTTACAAGTGACTACACTTCAAAAATAATTCATTGGCTACAAAGGGCTTTGAGACATCCAGCGGTCTTTTCTAATTTCTTCATTAACTTTCAAGTGGTTGCTCTGAAATCTAAACATATTTTCAAGATTAGATCCGCAAGATGGATGATTGAATGAAGGATTCAAGAGTGTAGATCATTTGGGTTATTTGATCATGTGGATGATAACTGATTGAATGCAATAACTTATTTCTATGTCGTTCTAGGAGACAAATAGTACTTAAAATGCCAACAAGTCTCATTCAATAATTGCTTCCAGTTTTTGGGAAAATCAGGCAACAATTAATTTGCTTGTCACAGAATTAAATTGAAAGGGTTCTGACTAATTCTGATAGGAAATCCATCATGCTGTGCTCAACAAGGATGGTTTAACCAGTCATCACTTCTGTATGTGAACACTGTATTAGAGATGCAAACTGTCAAACATGCATCTGTTTGATGATCTGATTGTAAGAGCAAGCCTTCCCTAGGAACAGAAATTCAGTAAGCTCAAAGTGGTTTGAAGACATTTCCCATATAGATGATTTTTATGACATTTATTTTCTCATGAGCACCTAAACAGATTTTTCCACTACGCTACCCAATTTCTTTTGCCATCTGACGTTCGTCTGGTGACAATGTCACGGAAAGGATGACACATCAATCTCAGCATCAAAATGTGAGCACTTTGAGGTATTTCACCTTTGGAGTACCATTACTGCAGTCCACATTCTTATCACCTACATGTACGTCCAATTCCAAAATTGTCTTTGCATTAGTATCATTGTATACTCATACCTACAGATGTACAAGATCTTCTCAACTTAATAACTAATTTTTATTTTAATGATTGTCTATAACTTCTGATTATGATTTTTATAATTTGTATCTCAACCACAATTCATAACCTGCTGCCATGATGATGTTTTAATAAATCAATTATCCACCTCAGATCCCCTCAAGAAGACATTGGCTTCTCTCTTTTGAGGCTTATTTTACACGAGTCTGACTCTTTTTTTGTTTTGAATGACACCAGCTCAGATCACCACATTAAGTTGTACATACATTATTTCCTCAAAGTTCATCAAGAGAGAAAAACCATCTCTGGTTAACTTCAATGTCATCCAGTAGGTACCAATTAACTAACAGTCACAACAGTCAAGCTTACATCAACAGGTTCCATGTCTGGACAAAATGAACAATTCAATCTGTAATCTAAATTTAAGGGCTATCAAGTCCAATGGGTAACAGAGAACAACAAATTCCAAACAAAATCCAACTACTGATTTAGGATTTAGGTTTTTCTAATTATTTCATTCATTTCAGGAAAATATTTCAAAGTCAGTCTACATATGCAAAGATAGGAACCAGGTTCTCCTACAGACGAAAAGCACTCAGTCTTTTGTGATCAAGTGGAAACACAACATGATATCTTCCTGCTGATCACAGTCTTGCAAAAACAAGTCTTTTCTTCTAACAAATTGCAACAATGAGCAAAAATTCCGTCTGCACAAGGAAAGGAATCAAACTATCTTCTGGATCTCCTTTACAGGAGCAGAAACTCTGCCCTAGTTACGAACCAGGGATTGGCCATATTGCAAATTTTTTTTTTTAAGTGGAAGTGGGCAAATAAAAGACAGAATACAGATGCCTTTGAAGAACTGGCTGTACAAATCTGATCCAGGTTTTAATCTGGTTTGAGGCATGTGTCAGCTTCCGACTGCATTTGCCAACAGCTAACTTCAGTCATCCAGCTTTCATGCTGTCAGGTTGATTGTTTTACATTTGTCTTCAAATGAGCGAAAAACTGTATTACAGTCTTTTCCCACTGAATGCCTTGCTGAAAGATATCTCTGTGTCTCCATTTGCTTATTAATGCCATCTCTTAGACCAAGCTTTGGAAAACATCCTGGCATCTCCAACACTGGCTTGGTGTTTACTCCTGTACAATCATGCCTATTAATTTGCTTCGGAGGTTTTGCATATTCATAAACGCAATTGGCTGTTGGGTATAAGTTAATGCCTATGGATTTGGAAGCTGATGCTTCAAAGTCTGATAGGTATTCATTCAATTTACCATTCAAGGCATCCAAAAGTTACTCAGTCGCAATTCTGCTCATGTAATTGAGGTTAAATGCAAATCAGCTGAAATCAGGAGAGTTGAATGAGCTGAGTCTTTCTTCCAGGAAACAGGTACAGACAAGAAGGGCCTACCCATTTTATCAATCTGTGATCCTAAATCTCTTGTTGCCAACTCCCAGAATGAGTTTGATTTAAATATTTCATTCTTTTGGTGTTATATTTTTCTTCTTCATTGGAAAAGCTGAAGGCTTGTAATTGCACGAAATTTCTGGTAAAGCAAATAGCAAACATTATTCTACCCAATTTATAAAAAGGGTGACTCAAACTACATAAGGTATTCTCTGAGGTTAAAACATTTTGCACAAATATCAGTTGCTAAACAGCACCATAGTAACTGAAGCTGCAAAAACAAAGTGCAGCTACTGCAAAGCAAATCAAACTGTTTTTGTTATTTGGCTCCCTGGGAAAAAAAATTCCAAGGCAACTCTCCAAGCTGCTTGGGGGACCTCTGCATAATTGGTCTGAGGTACTGAGCAGTGACTGAAATTTACATAGCTTGTTAGTTCAGTATATCAACAGTTCTTGAGAGAAAACGAAATAGTATGCACATCCGAATGAAAAAAAAAATCACTATTTCATGCTGCTACGTTCGCCATATTCCTTTAAATTGGAAACATAGGAAAGGAAGTATGCCATTCAACCTGTCAAGCCCGCTCTGCCATTTAATTCAATCATGGTTAACAACCTACCTCAATGCCACTTTCTGGCACTGTCTCCATATCCATTTGTGTCATTATTCCCCAGAATTCTATCAGTTTCTGTCTTGAACGTGCTTAAATTCTTGAACTTCCACAACTCTCAGGAGGTAGAATTCCAAAGATTCACCATTCTTCAAGTGAAAACATTTTGTCCCATCTCTGTTTTAAATGGCCTATCCCTGGATTGAGATTATGTCCCCTGGTTCAGGGAAACATCTATTCTACATTCACCCTATAATGCCCTCTAAGATTTTTCAATATTTCAATTGCATCACATCTCATCCTTCAAACAGTCCAGAATACAAATCTAGTTTCCTCAAACTCTCCTTGTCAAACAAATCCAGCATCTCCAGGATTAGTCAAGTGAATCTCGGTTGTATTCCTCTATGGAAATTGTTACTTCCCTAAATAAGGAAGCCAAGATTGCACATGATTCTCCAAGCAAAGTCTCACCAAGACTTCATATAGCTGCAATGAAACATCTTCACTTCTGTATTCAAATCCCCTTCTGCACCTCCCAGTCGCGAACCATTTCAACTCCCCCTCCCATTCCTCAGATGACATGTCCATCCTTGGCCTCCTACAATGCCACA
>JAHRHZ010000034.1:28993766-29076114 GCA_024137785.1 Ginglymostoma cirratum | reverse complement strand
CGAAGAGGCGGGGATGGAGCCTCTTCGACTTGTCTGCCTCCTCTCCACCTATCCTCTCCTCTATCCATCCTCTATCCGCCTCCCCCTCTCTCCCTATTTATTTCAGAACCCTCTTCCCCTCCCCCATTTCTGATGAAGGGTTTAGGCCCGAAACGTCAAGTTTTCCTGCTCCTATGATGCTGCTTGACCTGCTGTGTTCATCCAGCCCCATGCTTGTTATCCCCCTTCTCATGTAGGCCTGCAAACCAAAAACTTTCTCAATTTCTCGCAAAACCTGCATACTAGCTTTTGGTGACTCATGAACTTCCAGGTCCCTTTGGATACCCTACTTCCCAACCTCTGAACAGTTTAGAAATACTTTGCCTTTTCTCTAAAAAAAAATGATGAATTCACTCAATCACATTATTTCCATCTGCCTTCTTCTGTCCATGTCCTGTGAGCTTTGCTGGCAACACCATTTATTATCCATGCCACTTGCACTTGATAGGCCATTTTCTTGAACTGCTGCCGTCAATCTGATGAAGATATTCCTACTCTTCATTGTGACTGAGTCAGAATCATAGCGAAGGGACAGGAATATATGTTCAAGTCAGGATGTCTTATGACATGGTGATGTTGTGTACCATGCATCTGCAGCACTTTTCCTTCCTGTTCATGGAGATCATGAGTTTGAGAGGTGATGTCAAGGAGAATGTTTGGAATTCTCTACCATGGGGGTCGTGGGTATGTTTGCATTATTTAAGACGGAGATAGACAGGTTTTTGGTCTCTCAGAGAACCAGGATATATGGGGAGTGGGTGGGAAATAAAATTAATGTTCAAAATCAGCAACAATCACACTGACCGACAGGGCTGGCTTGACGAGCTATAGGGTCTTATGTTTCCAGGAAAGCTTTGACATCTTGCAGCCTCCAGATAAAATATATAATCCCTGTAATCTGTCATCAATTCACTTAAAAACTATTCAATTTTGTCAAACATGCCAGCAACTTGGCTTCAACAAATCCATGTAATCTGATTTACTCATGCATCTCTAAACGCTTTTGCGAAATGTTTATTCATTGACAGTACTTTTGTACTAACTTCATCTCAAATTTCCCAAAATTAAAACCCAACATTTATCATCATCATATACTTAACATACACAATAAGCCTTCCTCCTGCATCCCTCTCTTTGGCACAAATTACTGAACCCTGTGGTGAGTATTAATTATATGCACGTCTTCAAAAGGGCATTAAGTTCCTGATAAATATGACATTCGAAGCTACAGGGTTGGCAGGATGAGCTACTGCAGTCTCCGCCACGTTTGCCTAATTAAGTTAGGAAGCTTTCCTTATATCTGTCTCAAGCTTTTTCACCCCTCGAGAAACAATGTGACTGGGATGAAGAGTTTAATACAGCACTATTTTCAAGCAAGTCAGACCAGGTTTTGTCCAGTATATCTTTTCACATGTTCATATCAGCACTTCATGCAGACAGCATTTACAAGGCTGTATTACTCATATTAATGTACTTCTCAAAAAAAAAAGGACTTTATTCCAGTAGGAATGCTTTCTCAATAGCCCATGAAGCCCAGCAACGCTATTTCTCCCATTACAGATGGTAGCCTATGCGTGTTCATGATAGTATAAACACTTTATTGCTGCTCCCTCACCTCAGTTTGCACCAAAATGCCCCACACTGCCCTTATGCATGCACACAAATGTCACAGAGGAAAATCAGCAACAAACTGATAGTTTAACAAATGGAATTGGCCTCAGGCATGCTCAGTTCTCGTGCTTTAATCCATTGTAAAAGAAGCCAAAAATAAATACTCAAGAACTAACTACACAGTAGCTCTCTCAACACCTGCTTGACATTGAAGAGCTTTATCTCCAAAGCAATCACTACGAAAAAGGCAAAATTCTAATGTTCTCTCCCCTATCAGTCTCAATTTTCATTGACAGCTAAAGAAACTAATGGAAATATCAGTGTTTGTTACACTCAGAAACCTCCGTCAGTGACGAAGTGACTTGAGTATCAGCTGCCTCTGCCAATCTGCACCATTTAAATTGAGTCTCTACCAAATGAAGGGAGGAGGCAGTGGTATCATGATAATGTCACTGGAGAGGAATCCAGAAACCCAGGCTAAAGCTATGGGGAGATGGTTTATAAACTCTACATGGCAAATGGTGACATCTGAATTCAAAAATTTGGAAATAAAAGCTAGCCAAATGGCAATCATATAATCACTGATGATTGCAGTTTAAAAATAAATGACCTGCTCCATTATATCCTAGAGAAGGAACGCTGCCACTGCTCCAGCCTACATGTAATTTTTGATGAACAACTATGTGGTTGACTCTTAACTGATCTCTCAAGAGGCTGAGCAAGCCTCTCAGTCGTATCCAGTTGTAGCCTGCCACAGAGACTGAAGGAAGGAGTGAAACTGGGTGGGTGACACACCATCAACCTAGGTACTCGAAATATCAACTCCAAACAGTCCTGTTGATCCTGCAAAGTCGTCCACACCAACATGTGAGTTGTGGCAAAATTGGTCCAGCTATCTCAGACGAGTCAAGTAACACCCTAACATGATCACACACAGGGATCATATCTTACACAGGGATCATACTTTACACACAATGTCCTTGACATCACCATATCCATCCAACAACACAACAGATCCACCAGAGCAAGAAGCACAGTAGGATACATTTCGGAAAATGTTGCTCTGCGAGCCCTCATCATCCACAGACGTTGTGCTAATCAAGTGGTTACCTTGTCCTAAACAGCATCAAGCTTCTTCAGAAATAAAGAGCTTCAAAATCTCCCCTCCCCCAACCGCATCCCAAAACCAGCCCAGCTCATCTCCACCTCCCTAACCTGTTTTCCCTCTCACCTCAAGCCACACCCCCATCTCCTATCTACTAACATCATCCCGCCCCCTTGACCTGTCCGTCCTCCCTGGACTGACCTATCTCCTTCCTTCCCCCCCTACCTACACTCACCTTTACTGGCTCCATCCCCGCCTCTTCGACTTGTCTGCCTCCTCTCCACCTATCCTCTCCTCTATCCATCCTCTATCCGCCTCCCCCTCTCTCCCTATTTATTTCAGAACCCTCTTCCCCTCCCCCATTTCTGATGAAGGGTTTAGGCCCGAAACGTCAAGCTTTCCTGCTCCCATGATGCTGCTTGACCTGCTGTGTTCATCCAGCCCCATGCTTGTTATCTAAGCTTCTTCAGTGTTGTTAGAGTTGCACTCGTACATGCAAGGAGGGAGTATTCCACCACACTCCTGACTTGTGCCTTGTAGATAATGAAAAAGCATTAAGGATCAGGAAGTGAGTTACTCACTAAGGATTCCTAGAATCTGACCTGCTCTTATAACCATAGTAGTTATACAATCAGTTCACTTTAGTTTATGGTCAATGCTAATGCCCAGGATGTTGATAGTGGGGGATTCAACAATGGGATACCATAGATTTCCTTTCAATGGATATGGTCACTGCCTAGAATTTCTGAGGAGTGAATGTTACAGCCATTCTTCAGCCTGAACCTGGATGCTGTCCATGTCCTGCGGCATTTGGATATGGACTGCTTCAATATCTGAGAACTCACAAACGACACTGAACTTTGTACTATCAGTGAATATCCTGACTTCTGACCCGATGACAGGGGGGTGGTCTTTGATGAAGCTGAAGATGGTTGGGTCGAATATACTACCTTGACAAACTCCTACAGAGATGGCCAAACTCCAACAAACACAACCATCTTCTTGTCTGTCTTGTATAACACCAAGCAGAGAGTTTTTTTGTTGCTAGATTCCCATTGACTCCAGTTTTGCCAAGGCTCCCTGATGCCATACTTGGTCAAATTCAGCCTGATATGAAGGGCAGTCACTCACCTCACCTTGGGGATTCCACTCTTGTCCATCTTTAAATTAAGATTACAAGGTCAGGAGTTCAGTGGACCTTAAGGATCCCACGCTATAAACATCAATGTCAGATTAGAACAGCAACTAACATTTCATAGTTGACTTAAATTTACTTATAATTACACAATTAGAAGTATTCATTGATAAATGTAGGGCAATTATGGACAGGGAGGATGTCCTGTTGAAACAGTAGCAAAGAAAGACCTTGTCAGTCTTGATCTTTGGATTGTTTTGCACAAAAACTTGCAAAATATATTCAAATAACCAGTTTGGAGAATAAATATATGACTGAAAGACTGATGTAGAAAAGACTGACTTCTTTTCAGGGGATGCTGGCAACAGTTCTGAGACAGGAAAGAGCTGTCTGTAATGCTCTTAAAACTATTTCTACACATGATTAACTAAGAGATGAGGCACTCAAACTGGGTTATTAGTTGGTAAACATGTATAGCAATTTGTGGATCTAATGTTCTAAAAAACAGCTGCTGTCAAATAATTTAATTAAAATCTAACTGTACGTCATGATCAGAAAGTCCAAGCCCACTGTTCCATTCAATCCATTAACAGATAGCAATGAAGAATTCACTTCAGAGGTCGTAGAGTCAAACAGTACAGAAGAAGCCCTTCAGTCGTCAAGTCTGTACCGCCAAAAAATACATTACTGACTACAGTAGTCCCACTTGTACGCACTAGGCTCATAGCCAAAGTTTAAATTTCAAGCAGGATTTCCAGAGCTTTTGCTGTTGAAGACAGATCCACCAATGATGGGGCATTAAAGCTGTGAAAACCAAAACAACTGTGGATGCTCAATCAGAAACAAAAACAGAAATTGCTAGAAAAGCTCGACAGATCTGGCAGCATATGTGGACAGATATCAGAGTTAACATTTTGGGTCCAGGTTCAGGTTCTGACAAAAGGTCACCGGACCCAAAATGTTAACTCTGATTTCTCTCCACAGATGCTGCCACCCCTGCTGAGCTTTTTCAGCAATTTCTGTCTTTTGTTTGTCCTTAAAGCATGAGTTACTCAAAGATCTAGAACTGGACAAACACAGACAGCTCTGAGGATTGTGGCGAGAAAAATCACATTTTATTTTATTTTGTTCATTCATGGGATGCAGACGTCACTAGCACACTAGGCAGAGGACAGTTAAGTCTCAAACACAAGAGTCACAAGTGGGTCAGACCAGGTAAGGATGGCAGATTCCCTTCCCAAAACAACATTAATGAAGCAAATGGCTTTTCAAAATAATTGACAACAGTTGAATGATCATTTTTAGGCTAAATTTTTTAAAGTGAAATTCAGTTTTCACAATCGGCCATGATGCAAACTCACGATCTAGAACATTAGACTGGGGATATGGAATGCTAGTGTCATGACATGATCATTCGATCACTGCCTTCCCCCTACACTAGTAGAAGGTCAAGACCTTGAAGGGATTTGCCGTGAAGGAAGAGAACCTTGAAGTTGAAGCTTTATTCAACATAGAGCCAATGGATCAGCAAGCAAAGGAAAGTTGAATGAACAGGATTTTGATGCAACTGTGTCTGAGAAATAAAGGTTTGATCTAAAGTTTGTCAAGAGTTGAATATGGGAAACCAGTCAGGAGACCATTGGAATTGTTGTGTCTGGAGGCAACAAATGCATGGAACAACATTTCGGTGGCACAATGTGCTGAGACCACGACAGAGTATGACGTATGTTCAGTTCAAGTTGCGTCAGAAGTAAGATGGGGATGTCACTGAAATGAACCATCCTAATACAAAATCCAGGGCAAAGTTAACCTCTGTCATCTGGTCTAATTGATGTGTTTGACCAAAGTGTCATATGGAACAAATCAGGACACCCTTGAAGTGCACACTGTGGATATTTCTACAAGTGCTCATTCTTGTTTCATTGAAAATTGTATAGTAACTACTTGTGCAGTTAGAAACAAAACAGATAGCAGTATTCAAAAACAAGGTAAGCAGTATGGCCCCTCAAGACAGCTCTACTGTACACCACGATCATGGCTAATCATCAAACTCAACTCCACTTACCCACCCTCTCTCAAAGTAATGCAATTCCTAGTCTGCAAAGTCTATCCATGGGAGTCATGAATATACTTACTCGTGTACAGGGAATTCATAACACTGGGTTAAAAAAAAATCCAAAGACTATAAGTGAAATAGATTTCTCATCGCATATCTCAGTGGCCAATTTCTATCCTGATACAATAAACTCCTAGTTTTGGATTTGGCAGCCATAGGGTAAAAGCCTGTCTGCATTACTCTGACAGGCTTGAGAGAAAATTTAGACAGATTAACGTCACCTCACATTCTTCGAAACCACAAAGGGCAATGGCCTATCCCATATCATAAGAAAGCAATAAGTTTAAAGAAATATCTTAAAAGGAAAGTAAGGTCAAGAAGTGGATGGCTGTAGAGAGGGAAATCTAAAGTTTAAGGTCAAAGCAATTAAAGGCAGAGACATCAACAGCAGTGCTATTCATGATATGCAGGTGCTGATGTTCGACTGGGGTGGGATGAAGTCAGAAGTCACACAACAAGTTACAGTCCCTTTCATTAACAGCAATTTGAGACTAAATCAGTTTTGTTTTGCAACTGTGGAATTATACCTGACTTTAAGATGAGTATCTGACCATATGGTAACATTATCACTAAAACCGCCTATTTTCAGTTATGATATGTTATCTAACATTGTCCTGTTTCAACTCATCAACTGTAATCGTTTTACGTTACCTCTAAACTTGAGTATTCAAATGTGCTCCTACAATCCAGTTTCTTTAAAGTGGAGGTCCTCCAAACTCACCTGCCCATGCCTTAACACGCAATCCCCATGGAATCATAGAGCTGTACAGCATGAAAACAGACCTTGGGTCCAACTCGTTAATGCCAACCAGATATCCCAAATTAATCAAATCCCATTTGCCAGCATTTGGCCTAGATCCCTCTTAAACCCTTGCTATTCATGTACCATCCAGATGCCTTTTAAATGTCGAAATTGTTCCAGCCTCCATCACTTCCTCTGGCAGCTCATTGCACACACCCTCCTCTGTGAAAGATTTGTCCCTCAGGTCCCTTTTAAATCTTTCTTCTCTAACCCTAAACCAATGCCCTCCAGTTTTGGGCTCCCCTACCCTGGAAAAAGATCTTGCCTGTTCAGCCTATCCATGTCCCTCAGGAGGTTATAAGCATCTATAAGGTCACCTCTCAAGAGTGTTAAGGCATGGGCAGGTGAAACTGGATTGTAGGAGCACATTTGAATACTCAAGTTTAGAGGTAACATGTAAAACGATTACAGTTGATGAGTTGAAACAGGACAATATTAAGCAACATATCATAACTGAAAATAGGCAGTTTTAGTGATAATGTTACCATATGGTCAGATACTCATCTTAAAGTCAGGTATAATTCCACAGTTGCAAAAAAAAGATTTAGTCTCAAATTGCTGTTAATGAAAGGGATGAAGTACTTACAGAATCCAATTGGGAGTGCAGATCAAAAATAACAACTTCAGTCTCCTAATTTTCTACAGGTGAAAACTTCTGTTCACCCAGTACTGAAGTCAGTTAAAAAGGATGAGTTCAGCAACAGTGAAGGAGTTGAGCACACTGGTGAAGAAGTAGAGCTGAGTGCGGTCAGTAGACATGTGAAAAGTAATGCTGTACTTTTCCATGATGTCATGAAGGCACAAGTAAAAACTGGGCACCTATGGAGGTGTTGAGAGCCCTCAGCAGCTGCAGACTTTAACAGTCTGTCAGCTCATGACCTGGCACATCTTTCATTATACCATTATCAGGGAATCAACTCTGGTTCAAAGAGTATTGAAAAGCATGCCAGGCACAGCACCAGGGGTATTGAAAAATAAGTTGCCAACCTGGTGAAGTTATATTCAGGAATATATAAAGAGATTAAACAGCAGAATCAGCATGTGATCACCATTTTGGAGCCTTGTGGCAAGCAAGCATACATACATGATGAACAAACAAGCAACTAACTGAAGAAGGTACCCACACAATAAAAATGTCAAGGGTTTTGGAGGATGACCACAAATGTGTACAACTGTGATCAGTGCTGATGGTCTGAAAGACAGTACAAACACCTCAAAGGTTATGTGAGCAGTATAATCATGCCTCAGGCCAAGTACACAATCCTAAAAAACTAGTGAGAAAACTACGACGCATGAGAGTGAAAGAAATTAGGGCCTCTGCAATTTCAAATGAGGCAAAAAATTAGACAAATTAACATCAATGTCACAAGCAATTGAAGATGGCAATATGCCATCAATAACAATTTGTTACACTGAACTGGTTACCCTGGCATGAAATTTCACATCGCAGAAAAGAGATTTAATGACCGGCTTTATGTCGAAATATTGCACATAAATCTAAAATAATTACAAAAATAAAGCTGGAAACACCTGACAGTTCAGCAGCAGTTAGGAGAACACAAGTCAAAATTTTGCACACCAAATACTTCCTCAGACTTACAAGCGAAAGAACTGCAGATGCTGTAAATCAGGAACAAAAACAAATTTGCTGGAAAAGCTCAGCAGGTCTGGCAGCATCAGTAAACAAAATGGATTGTAGGAGCACATCTTCACAGATGCTGCCAGACCTGCTGAGCTTTTCCAGCAAATTTGTTTTTGTTCCCGATTTCCTCAGAATTGTTTGGAATTGAAGACGAGGTAGTTATTTAATATTAGTAATCATGGAATTTAAGTTATCGATGCAACCCTGATTTGGCCATAAGAGAAGGTGGCCAGCAAAACAGATGCCTTGGTACATCTTCAACTGTGGCCTGGGGAAAAGCCAAACATCCTTTATGAAACAAACTGTACAACCAACTGTGTAGAGGCAAATAAAATACGTCAGTAACCATACAAGCATTTAAATTCAAAGCACAGCAAGTAATTTGCATAAACTTAAGACTGCTTCAGAGGTTGCTGTAAATACACGATTCTGTGCACCCAACAGAAGTTCTTAGCAGATATTTCAGATTTGCTTCATTGGCAACATTGAATAATAGAGGAGTCCTCTCCCAGAATCAAACTGATCAAGATAAAGGACAGCACACCGGCTGCAACATCCCTTCTTCCAGAAGGAATGTGGGAACTGGTGTATTAGTTGTCAACTAATCTGCCACGCCTATCGCTGACAAAGCTCACCATAACCTGAGTTATCAGTTTGTTAACAGCTAATTAGCAAGCTTCTCAACCTGTCACAGGCCGTGATAATTAGTGGTTCAGCTCACCAAAAGCGTTCAGCCAATCAGGAAAAAGTGGGGGGTCAAAGCCTACACTTCAGGGAATACCACAGTAAGAAATAAGGGGATAACAAGCAGTTATCTCAGATTCTCCAGCATCTGCAGTACCTTTTATCTCTGAAGAAATAAGGGGAAATGGCAAGTTCAGGGCCTGAAGTGGACACTGTTGTGCCACTGATAGGTCTGAAGTGCTGGACAGTCAATGTCCCCAGTAGACTTTCTCACCTAGCAGTTACTGTATGAACTGTTGAGAAGGAAACAAATACTTCTCCAAGGCAAACTCACTGAAGGTGCTTTAATCCTTCTGGAGGAACTTGTTCTCCTCGTACTTGAAAACGGATAAAAGCAAAATACTGTGGATGCCGGAGGTCTGACACAAAAACGGAAAGTCACTGACGAGGCATTGGACTCAAAACATGAAGTTTCTTTGTCCACAGATTCTGTCACAGATTCTTGCTGAGTTTCTTCAGTACTTCATGTTTTTGTTACTTAAAAACATTGATACGAATATCAACATTATTACTTCCCTAAATAAAAGGATAGCACAAAGGAAATTTTTTTTTGGAAAAGACCAACAGTCATAGTGTACAGTTTGGGTATTCTTTATCTGAAAACCTGGAGAGCAACTTTTTCTGATAAAGGATATTTTCGCTTTTTGGATACACAGCAGACAATAGTTTTGCCGAGTTTTAATCACTTGTTCCAACTCCGCAAATAAGGTTAAAATCAAGGCGAGAGTGAGAGTTCAAATTTCCTGAACTTAGACAAACTGCAATGAATTTTTCAAATACTAAATTAAGAAAATGCAAAGTACAGAACATGTGGCAGACTCCTTTATTAAAACCAAAACGAGACTTCGTATCTTGCAAGAGTATCCGGAATCTGTCGCATTCTGCGCACTGCGTTTGAAGTCGGTCACCTTTCTTGAATAAAACAGTTAATTTCTGATGAAGGGTTTAGGCCCGAAACGTCAAGTTTTCCTGCTCCTACGATGCTGCTTGACCTGCTGTGTTCATCCAGCCCCATGCTTGTTATCTCGGATTCTCCAGCATCTGCAGTACCTTTTATCTCTAAATAATTCAGAATGGTTATTACCTCCTGTGACAGCCGCAGCTAACAATTATCGATCAAATTAGGTGTATAGGCATGTATTTACAGGCCTAAGTGCGACATATTTACTCTCCCACCCCGCAAAGGGCCTGAACACAGCATGACCACATGTATCTGTTTGGGTCAGCTTTTGAAAGGTTTTTCAGTTTCCAGGTGTGCAGATAAAAGACCTGGACAATATAATTTCCAGTTGAATATCGCAAGCCCAGGTACTGTTACATCTGAAACGATACACTTATTTGATTTAATTATACTCCACAAGGAGGGTGCATTTTAGCAATCAAGTGACAATCATGTTAGTTCCTTGCATTTATTAGTAATCTGTTAAGCATTTGATACTTGCTGTGGCATGCTCCGCATGTTGGGCTGCCAATCTCAAGCACATCACTGTAGACAGATAGTACCAAACAATTTTGCATCTCTCTACGGGCAGTCAAGTAGAAAGTGAAAAAGTCTGCTAACACCAACCCCTTCATATTGAGCTCCAATTACGCTGTTCATCAACAATAGCAAAACCATTAATAGCAATGCATACGCAGCATCACATTTTCTGGAATTCTGTTCAAAGGTTGATGTTACAAATCTCCGCTGACAGATGCACCAAAATGTTGTCTCTGCACTGGACTGTCATTGCATCACCGTTCATGATAATGACATGCAAGGAAAATTTGCAGCGAACATTTTAATAAGAGTGTCAGTTTATAAATCAGGTCTTACCAACTGAGTATTCTGAACAGGAACTGTCCTCAGACATCAAGAACACCAAATTCAAGTTGTGCTCTGCACTGCATCCTGATCTTCTGATATTTGGAACAGGGACAACTAATTTGTTTCTTTGCAAATGGTGTTCAAAAATAGCAAATTTTCCAGATGTGTACAGATCAATATCCATCCATGTTTAGCATCCAATTTAGAGAAGAACTTAGCTCCTGGGAACTTGGGTTTCAACTCCTCTAGTGTTGCACTCGTGTGCACGCAACTCTTTTTGGGAGGAGGTTAGACATCTTGGATCTTGATATTCCCTGACTGAGCCCTCATTCTTTAATACTTACATAACTGAATTACATCAATCTGTCTGATGATCCACGCAATGCCATTACATGTCTTGTTATCCAGATTCACTAAAGCTTTCCTTTTGTGCGTTGAAGAGATAACAATACCCCAAACTTTTATCTACAAAGTTTGACACCAATCCGTCAATGCTATTTTCATCTCTATCATGTTGTTGCCACCTCTGAAACCTCTTGCAGTGTCTAAGCTACAATGATCCCTTTTGTAACTCTCATGTCATGTCCAAATATTTTGTCTTGAGTTGGAAATTGTATAGTTTTGCCCTTAATTTGAAACTGTAACATTCTCCTGACAATATTATGTTAATTGATATTTTACATCTAAGATTGTTCTTAACATTCAGCAAGTTTCATACTAATAACCACACAGCACAGCTAAAGTACTTACATTTTTAGCTAATCATTAACAATATGCAAACAAAACTATGGAATGTTAGAAAGACGATCACAGAACTCAGGTAAGTGAAAAACATCAGTATTTCAGGCCTTCTCAAAGGCAGTTAGGGGGAGGCAACAAAAGGCCAGCCTTGACAGTGACAGTCGTCCCAAGACAAGATAAAAACATTACTACTATCTTCCTACTTTCATGATTAATTCCATAAATACCAGAGATAGAATTTGAGTTGTACTTAAAACATGTGCAAATGCACAGAACCCGCACAAGACAAACAGAATGTACAAGAAGATTTCAACTGTTGACTTTGACAAATTAATTAACACAGGAATCAACACTTGGGCAAAATAAATTAATTAGAATACACAGCAAATTCTTTCACATATTCTTCTCCGAAACAGCAAGAATACTCCAATCTAGATTACTATCATCCATAAAATTCTGTATGTAAATCTCCAAAGGTTCAAGGTCGCAGGAGTGTACCAGCAGGCAGGAAGGTGGTATGAAGTGTGTCTACTTCAACGCCAGGAGCATCCGGAATAAGGTGGGTGAACTTGCAGCATGGGTTGGTACCTGGGACTTCGATGTTGTGGCCATTTCGGAGACATGGATAGAGCAGGGACAGGAATGGTTGTTGCAGGTTCCGGGGTTTAGATGTTTCAGTAAGATCAGGGAAGGTGGTAAAAGAGGGGGAGGTGTGGCATTGTTAGTCAAGGACAGTATTACGGCGGCAGAAAGGACATTTGATGAGGACCCGTCTACTGAGGTAGTATGGGCTGAGGTTAGAAACAGGAAAGGAGAGGTCACCCTGTTGGGAGTTTTCTATAGGCCTCCAAATAGTTCCAGAGATGTAGAGGAAAGGATAGCAAAGATGATTCTGGATAGGAGCAAAAGGAACAGGGTAGTTGTTATGGGGGACTTTAACTTTCCAAATATTGACTGGAAATGCTATAGTTCGAGTACTTTAGAGGGGTCAGTTTTTGTCCAATGTGTACAGGAGGGCTTCCTGACACAGTATGTAGATAGGCCAACAAGAGGTGATGCCACATTGGATTTGGTACTGGGTAATGAACCAGGCCAGGTGTCAGATTTGGAGGTAGGTGAGCACTTCGGTGATAGTGACCACAATTCGGTTATGTTTACTTTAGCGATGGAAAGGGATAGGTATATACCGCAGGGCAAGAGTTATAGCTGGGGGAAAGGCAATTATGAGGCGATTAGGCAAGACTTAGGATACATAAGATGGGGAAGGAAACTGCAAGGGCTGGCCACAATTGAAATGTGGAGCTTGTTCAAGGAACAGATACTGCATGTCCTCGATAAGTATGTACCTGTCAGGCAGGGAGGAAGTGGTCGAGCGAGGGAACCGTGGTTTACTAAAGAAGTTGAATCTCTTGTCAAGAGGAAGAAGGAGGCTTATGTAAAGATGAGGCATGAAGGCTCAATTAGGGTGCTTGAGAGTTACAAGTTAGCCAGGAAGGACCTAAAGAGAGAGCTAAGAAGAGCCAGGAGGGGACACGAGAAGTCTTTGGCAGGTAGGATCAAGGAAAACCCTAAAGCTTTCTATAGGTATGTCAGGAATAAAAGAATGACTAGAGTAAGATTAGGGCCAGTCAAGGACAGTAGTGGGAAATTGTGCATGGAGTCCGAAGAGAAAGGAGAGGCGCTAAATGAATATTTTTCATCAGTATTCACACACGAAAAAGACAATGTTGTCGAGGAGAATACTGAGATACAGGTTATTAGACTCGACGAGATTGAGGTTCATAAGGAGGTGGTGTTAGCAATTCTGGAAAGTGTGACAATAGATAAGTCCCCTGGGCCAGAAGGCATCTATCCTCGGATTCTCTGGGAAGCTAGGGAGGAGATTGTAAAGCCTTTGGCTTTGATTTTTATGTCGTCATTGTCTACAGGAATAGTGCCAGAAGACTGGAGGATAGCAAATGTTGTCCCCTTGTTCAAGAAGGGGAGTAGAGACAACCCTGGTAATTATAGACTAGTGAGCCTTACTTCGGTTGTGGGTAAAGTGTTGGAAAGGATTATAAGAGATAGGATTTATAATCATCTAGAAAGGAATAATTTGATTAGGGATAGTCAACACGGTTTTGTGAAGGGTAGGTCGTGCCTCACAAACCTTATTGCGTTCTTTGAGAAGGTGACTAAACAGGTGGATGAGGGTAAAGCGGTTGATGTGGTGTATATGGATTTCAGGAAAGCGATCGATAAGGTTCCCCACGGTAGGCTATTGCAGAAAATTCGGAGGTAGGGGATTGAGGGTGATTTAGCGGTTTGGATCAGAAATTGGCTAGCTGGAAGAAGACACAGGGTGGTGGTTGATGGGAAATGTTTATCCTGGAGTTCAGTTACTAATGGTGTACCGCAAGGATCTGTTTTGGGGCCACTGCTGTTTGTCATTTTTATAAATGACCTGGATGAGGGCGGAGAAGGATGGGTTAGTAAATTTGCGGAAGACACTAAAGTCGGTGGAGTTGTGGATAGTGCGGAAGGATGTTGCAGGTCACAGAGGGACATAGATGAGCTGCAGAGCTGGGCTGAGAGGTGGCAATTGGAGTTTAATGCGGAAAAGTGAGGTGATTCACTTTGGAAGGAGTAACAGGAATACAGAGTACAGGGCTAATGGTAAGATTCTTGGTAGAGTGGACGAGCAGAGAGATCTTGGTGTCCATGTGCATAGATCCCTGAAAGTTGCCACCCAGGTTGATCGGGTTGTTAAGGTGTACAGTGGGTTAGGTTTTATTGGTACAGGGATTGAGTTTCGGAGCCGTGAGGTCATGTTGCAGCTGTACAAAACTCTGGTGCAGCCGCACTTGGAGTATTGCGTACAGTTCTGGTCACCGCATTATAGGGAGGATGTGGAAGCATTGGAACGGGTGCAGAGGAGATTTACCGGGATGTTGCCTGGTATGGAGGGAAGGTCTTATGAGGAAAGGCTGAGGGACTTGAGGCTGTTTTCGTTAGAGAGAAGAAGGTTAACAGGTGACTTAATAGAGACATACAAGACGATCAGAGGATTGGATAGGGTAGACTGTGAGAGCCTTTTTCCTCGGATGGTGATGGCTAGCACGAGGGGACATAGCTTTAAATTGAGGAGTGATGGAAATCGGACAGATGTCAGAGGCAGATTCTTTACTCAGAGAGTAGTAAGGGCATGGAATGCCTTGCCTGCAGCAGTTGTAGACTCGCCAACTTTAAGGGCATTTAAATGGTCGTTGGATAAACATATGGATGATAAGGGAAGAGTGTAGGTTAGATGGGCTTCAGATTGGTTTCACAGGTCGGCGCAACATCGAGGGCTGAAGGGCCTGTACTGCGCTGGAATGTTCTATGTTTGACATAATCCCAAAAGCAGAAAACAAATTTACATTGTTGAAGTTGGCTAATAATTATATCTTATTAAATTGTGATGACATGCGTACTGTGAAACAGTTGTGGGATGGGGAGATATTAAGCACCTCCCTGCTATCCTGAATCTATTAGAACTTGAACAAAAGAAAGAGCTAGCAAAAAAAGCATTCAAAGAACCCAATGTAAGTTAATATTAATTTTCGTCAGCTCCTCCAAAAATTAATTCCATTCTTCTAAATTAACGAAACACAAAAGAAAGATAGTTGTTTTTAAGGCAAACCATCTCAACAACAGAAGAGCACTTATGTTGCACAACATAGCATCTTAGGATCCAATTACATGAGTCCCTTGCCCACGACCAAGTCAGAAGTGGAACTTTTGTATGATTATTGTCAACTTTAGCTCTACTTACAAATTCCTCAGATACTGAGGCAGGCCACATCTGCATTGATTAAAAAACTTAGACAACCTCCAAACTTGGGATGATCAGTCGATAGCAAGTGACATCCTATAACACAGGCAATAACCAACTGCAACATGAGAAATGTCAAATCATCTATCAATGACATTCAGTAGCATTATTACAATCCCCAGCCCACGTTTAACTTCCCAGGGTCACTCGTGACCAGCAGTTCGATTGTAGAAGCCACGAAGTTGCAGCATCTACAAGAACAGGTTAGGACTTGGTACCTTACGAATGACACACGTGCTGATGGCTTAAAGCCTCTCAGTGACAACAACTTGCATTTGTCCTGTACAACGAAATGATTACCTCTACCCATCTCCATACTGTTATCTGATTCTGCCTATCTGCTTCTTTGACATCGCCATACAGTTGTCACCTCCCGATTTGCCTATTCTCCTGAAACTGCTGTCCTCCAGAACCTGGACATTTAATAGCTGTGTTTTTCATATTCTATCCCACCAAGTATCGTTAACCACGACCCCTGGTGTTGTTACCTTCAAAGTTTCTACAGTTCTAAATTCTCAGCTTCACTGCATCTGATTCTTTTTTAAAACTTTCTTTAAATAAAATACCAGTTCAATAACACCAATTCATTATTCAAAATACAAGTTCCAAACAGTTTCCCAAAACTCATAAATAAAACAAAGAACGGCACATGCTGGCGATCTGAAGCCTAAACAAAATCTGCCGGCGAAAGTCAGTGCATCTGACAGCATCCTCGGGAATAAAACAGAGTTAACCTTTCAATCTCGGTGATTCTCCAGCATCAACAGCTAGGGACAACTGGCATTTATGCTGAAGATTGTGGGATGGGCAGGGGGGAGAAGAGAGACAGAGAAGAAAGAGGGAGGAGGGAGAGAAGAAAGGGGGAGAGAGGAGAGGGAAGCAGATAGGTGCAGATGAAGCCCAGATGAAGGGAAATATGAAAGGCATAAGTAAAACAAGAGAATTATGGATGTCAGGTCAGGACAGAAGAGAAGCTGACTAAGTGATAATGAAAGCTGAGGGTAACAGAGAATGGGTAGTTTGTGCTGAAAGCAAACCACGTACTGTGATAAAAGCCCTTAGAGTGGGTGAAAATAGATGGGTTGCTTTTAGCACAAACAATGTCATAACAGGACTGGTTGTGGGGGTGGGTTAAAAACATGGAATGCTAGAGTCTGGCTCTCAGGTCTTTGAACTCTATGTTGGGTCCCAGTGGCTGCACTGTCCCCAAGCAGAAAATGAAATGTTGTTCTTAGAGCTTGCACTAAGGCTCACTGGAGCACAGCAGCAGGCTTGCAACAGAAAAGTTAGCAATGGGAACAAGGTAGTGTGTTCGTGGCAGGCAAATGGAAGTTTGGGGTCACTTTTACAGACAGAATGTGGGTGTTCGTCTGGCTGTCAGCTTTGTCTGCATTTCATCTCCCCAATGTACAGCAGACCACACTGTGAGCAGCAAATACAATAGACTAGATTGAATGAAGTGCAGGTAAATCACTGCCTCACTTGGAAGGTCTATCTGGGGCCTTGGATAGTAGGGAGGGAGGGAGGAGGCGAGTGTTACACATTGTGCAATTGCCTAAGAAGATGCCGTGAAATGGAAGAGTGTGGACCCAGGTGTCCTGGAGGAACAGTACTTACCTTTCGCTTCAATTTATATTGAGCTCAACATCGAGTTCAATAACTTTGGAGCCTCATTCCAACCCATCCACGTATCCTGGTCCTATCATGATACGGGTTGCTTTCAGCGCAGCCTACCCATTGTGCCGTCAACCATTCTGCACATCTGGACTGCTGCTGACTTTGTGGAGGTCTTGAGTTTTGACAGCAAACCTCACTGGCATAACTTGTAGAAGGCCGAGTTGGCACCGCCTATCAGCTTTTGGATCTCTTTGGCTATTCTAGGTTTTTGAGAGAGGTGGGTGCCCCACGAATGGAAAGTGTTCAAAATATTCCACAATCTCCTTCAAAATACACTGGAAATAAGCTGACTGGCTGACCAAGCATAGACTGATAAATAATTTTTGTTTTGGCCACATTCAAAGCCAGACTCCATTTCTTGCAAGCAGAACTGAAGAGATCAAGGTTAGATTGAAAACCCTGTGCAAAAGTGGGCAACAACACTGCCATCATCCACATAGTGTAGGTTATGTGGGACTATGGCAGTCAGTTGAGTTTTGGAACAGTGGTGACTGAGGGTTAACAATTTTTCTACTTAATTCCTTTTCTTCATATGCATTGCTGTGCTATATTTGCTGCAATGAATCTTCTGGTTGTGTTCCAATGAAGGAAATTACATTTCAGCTTGTTTTAGCATGAAAATTTAAGGTCTTTGCTCTGCATGATTTTATGTGACAAACTGCCAGCACTATTCAATGGTAATTAATACAGACACCAAAGGACAATGGGTCTTTGATGAAGTAGACAGCCAAGAGGTAGAATGTAAATAGTATCGAGACTGTCACACAGCCTTGCTTGACTCCAGTCCACCATTTTGAAAATGTCATTTTCAGATCTTGAACAAGATAGTTGAAGTCATCATGAACAAAGTTGCAGGACACTTAAACCTAAGGAGCAGAATTCAGAGGATCATGCGTGGCAGTCAAATGTTTTGGACAGATCCACAAATGCAATTAAGAATTCCTCGTGTTGGTCATAAAATTTTTTTCTTAGTTTGACAAAGTACATTTAACTGGAGGAAACCAGCATGTTTTTCTTGCTATTTGATGATCAGTTGTGCTGCTGAGCTCTACTAGGAAGAAGCAGAGGGTAGAAGGGCACACAATGTACTCTGGCTGGTCGATTTCAAATATTTCGATTTAGCTGCTTCAACAGCATCATGAGGAAAGAGTAATCATGACAATAATCCCCCAGTTTCCTTCCTGTTAATCATGGCTCACTCTACTTTTTCAGTTCCCAAAGAACAAGGTCAACACCACAACTCCTCTGATAAATATTTCTCAAAAGCACAAATAATTGTGAAGAGCAGAAATCTCGGGTTCAGCTCAGCTACAGGGGAGGGCACGTTCAGTGGAAGTTAACCAACCTCCTGCCCCCAGCAACATGGAAGGGTGCCATATTGATCCCATTCAGCTTCAGTGCTGACCAATGAGGGTCTCAGCAAATTGCAGGCCTTGATTTTTGAAGTCTCCACTCACTAGAACCTGGGCCAAACAGGCACTGGTACATTCCGGGTTCTAATCGTAAAGGAACCCACTGGGATGTGAGCCAGGAAGGAGGAGAATGTAAAGGGGGTTGGGCAGCTGAGGGGGGCAGTGGGGATGGGGAAGAGACATGGAATGGGGAGTGTCTTCCCCCAAAACCAGCAGGGAGGTCGCCCTGATTTCCCAGTCAGGAAACCAGCCATTTCTCTTGTTGCTGTGAAGACAGGCTAGTGTTTAGTTCACACTCCCAAGTGGCTGATAATTGACTACTTAAGGACCTGAAGTAAGGAGCTTGCAGCTCAACATTAAATTATAAAAACACAGTCAAGTTTACAACAAAATATATATCAAGATACACAAGATACCCAAGATACCCAATAAACATGATCACACTAACGGTGTGTTACCCCTAACCAGTTCCACTGCCAATCTCCACCCATCCATTAATTACGTGATCTTCGAATCATACAGGTCTCCACATGACCTACATTTGCATTCCCATTCTGTTACTTCTCTAGGAAATGTCATTATCAGCATGGAAACTACATTTCCCCCAATAACTATTATTACTGATCCAAGCGGTTGGTAACCCTTGAAACTCTGAGTGATTCTGTCCCCTGTGTTTGTGATGGGATCACATGCTCCTCATCAACTGCCTGCCTTAAAGGAACAGCTTATTTTTTTATATAAATACAGATACAGCAATATATCTAGTCCTGCAAATTAACCATGAACAAAGTGACATGCCGTAAATTGTCAAGGAGACTGCCTGTAGTTGAGAATGTTGAACATTAGCATTTCAACTGGCTCCCCAATGCTCAGCACAGGCAATGGCTTGGCAGTCTTAATTGAAGGCAAATTTGGCTGTCGTTCCACCTTTTTTTGTTACTCACAACTGTTACTACTTTTGACTTCAGTATATTTTTGCTCTTGGAAGAGTAGCTTGGGTCTGGCAGAACATTAGTCTTTGAACTTCTTTATTCTTCATTCATTAGCGGGATGAGGAGGTCACTGGCTCGGCAGCATTTATTGCCCATCCCTATTTGCCCAAAGGGCAGTTCAGAGTCAACCACATTGCTGTGGGTCTAGAGTCATATCTAAGCCAGACCAGGTAAGAATGGCAGTCTCCTTCCCCAAAGGACATTAGTGAACCAGGTGGGTATTTCTGACAATCAACAATGGATTCATGGTCATCATTCATTAGATTCTTAATTCCAGATATTTTATTGAATTCAAATTCCATCTGCCGCAGTGGGATTCAAACCCAGGTCCCTAGAACGCTATGTGGGTCTCTGGATTAGCAGTCCAGCGATAACACCACAAGGCCATTGCCTCCCCATGACTTTCCAAGCTTTCAGAAGCTGAGTTTCCCCATCCAAACACTGCTCTATACAACTGTGTTGGATTTGTTCGGTTTCCTTATTTGCCTTGACTAATTTTCACTGCTAACTCAGTTTTTCCATTTGACTAAGGACAGTGTGGAATTGCATTATATTAAATTTCCCAATCATTTATAAAACAGCTGAATTCCTCAATCATGAGCAGAGGGTCAGTGTCACTCAACATGTCTGGAATGCCATTCTACTACTTCACTGATGGTCTTATATTGTCAACTGATCTAACTCTCAGTGGTCAGAATAGTCATCAACCGTGATAACGTAATCCCTTCCTGCAAGACTGAAGAGTTTTACAGCAAAGTGACCTCGTGGTCTGTCCGAGATGGCATGTATCGTATGTGGTGTGGTTTGGTACTCATTGGGACCACTGCGCTCATCTCATTGTCCATGCTCAGTCAATCAAACACTTCCTTGACTCATCTCCTCCATTGGTTGAAGTGACGTGCTTCAGCAAGTTTTCTTATCTTCTTTGGGATAATGACTCTATTCCCTTCTGCAACATATGATCACAATCTTCCAGGTCCAATGCTCTTCCAGCAACAGATGCATCCTTGATAGCTTAAGTGTATCTTTTCATCACTATTGCCTGCAGCACTTTGAAAGTGCATATTTTGTGATGTTTGTTTGATTTGAGCAGATACCTGTCTTTCAGATTCAATATCTCTATGGG
The DNA here is from genome assembly GCA_024137785.1 of Ginglymostoma cirratum. Lineage (NCBI taxonomy): Eukaryota > Metazoa > Chordata > Chondrichthyes > Orectolobiformes > Ginglymostomatidae > Ginglymostoma > Ginglymostoma cirratum. The sequence goes on along the minus strand of JAHRHZ010000034.1, from coordinate 29,055,312 downwards.
GTTGATGACTACCATTGCATGTCAGCCTGTTATTTTTCAGGGAATCTCGAAGATTCTTGGATGACTCTTGGCATCCTTAACTTTCATCAAAAAGACAGAAGTTGGCAACGTACAAATGTTTCATTTGCTCGCACTTCATGTCTAGGTATTATTTCTGCAAATTTAGTAGCAGTCTTTGCAGATGGTCTGGAACAGACAGAAGCAATCTCATCAAGGTGTTTTGAAGTGACTGGTGTTCAGACTCTTGTCACCTTGCCTCTCAAATAGGCAATAATTAAAATACAAAAGTCAAGACAAAACCCAGGTACACTTGCTCAATCTGAGCACAGTGTCAGTTTGGGTTAATACCCTGGATGCAAGTACAACTGTTTGCCTTTGCAGCACACTAAAAGGCAATTTCATAATTGAAATCATCGTACTTCTGAACTGGCACCGGCATGACTACTTCTTTGATTCTCGTTCAAGCTGCTTCTTGTTCTGTATGACAGTAACATACCAATCCTGAACAATGAACTTGCACATCAGTTCACACTCAGATGACAAATTAGGCAAGAACATGACTCAGTGGTCTACAAATCATTGAACTGATTTCACAACAGTTCATCATTCATTTATATTACAGCTCCCAGGCTTGGTCCTTTTGTTGTCAGTACCTTGCCTTCAGGCATTTTAATCCATATCATCTTGCTCAGCTTCAGATTCTTCTCATGATCTCTCTTTAGCAACTGCACAAGATTCAAATCATGGTCTCTGATAGTGCCAGATCAGTGCTAAAAGCTTCTACTCCTGAAGATGGCTGACAGGCTTCCACAGTGTAGTTAGAAAAAAATCACTCCTCACATCCAACTTCTGATGCAAAGAATTGTTGATAGTATGAGAAGTGAAGATATTGCCTTGACATGTTGTGGCAAAATCCCTAATGGTTAGATGGAGCAGCGAGATCTCTTCAAAGTTTTACTGTGATCCTTTCAATATACACATACTCTCAGTTTTTCCAATTTTGTGTTATTGGACTAGCAGCTTGGAAGCAATCCACTTTATTCTTTTTCAACATTTTCATCTGGTCTTTCAGGTTGGGCTTGAGGGGAGCTAGAATTCTCCTTGCCAGCCCCTGAATTTGACTCTCATCTATTTCAAAATGATGTTCACCACGGCACCTTTGTACACTTCTAGGATATCTGTCAATGGTTATGTGGTCTACAAAATGCTGCAGGTCTCTTCTGTCAAGCTCAAGGTTACTACTCCAAGTTTCAGACTTGCTTCAGCTAAACTGAATGGATTTTGCTTAATGTTTACTGTCTGGGTCTCGAGAACATCATTCTTCCCATTGCATTGAGCTCTAAACCTGATCTGCCCACTTGACACAAGCCACGTCCCATCAAATAGAATAAACGTTACCTTCAAGGGCTTCAATTTTGAGTCGTAATTTTTTCAGTGACTTGGCAGATTCGCATAACTCATGATATTGCACAAAGCACCAATATTTGACATTTATTATTCACTTAATGATCTCCTTCTGCAGTCACTATTCTAACAGGCACTAACAATTTCTCATTGCCTGTCCCTAGTTGCCCTTGAGAAGATAGTAGTGAGCTGTATTCTTGAACCTCTGCAGTCCACCTGCTGTGGGTTGAACCACAATGCCATTAGAGAGGGAATTCCAGGATCTTGACCCAGCAACAGTGAAGCAACGGTGATATATTTCCAAGTCAGGATGGTGAGTGGCTTGGAAGGGAACTAGGAGGTAGTGGTGTTCCCATATATCTGCTGCCCATATCCTTGCAGATGCAAGCTGTTGTGGGTTTGGAAGGTGGGTTGCTTAGGATCTTTCATGAATTTCTGCAGTGCATCTTGTGGATAATACACACTGCTGCTACTGTCCGTTGCTCGTGGAGGGACAGGATTTTTGTGGCCGTGGTGCCAATCAAGCAGGCTGTTTTGTCCTGGATTATGTCAAGTTTCCCAAGTTTTGTTGGAGCTGCACTCATCCAAGGAAATGGAGAGTATTCCTTCACAGTTCTGACCTGTGTCTTGTAGACGGTGGATGGACTTTGGGGAGTCAGGAAGTGAGTTGAGAGGAGTTATTCACTGCACTATTCCTAGTGGCTACAAAAGCAGGTCAGACATTGTGTATGTGGTGAGTCCAGTTAAGTTTATGGTCAATAATAATGCCGAACATTGTGCAATCATTAGCCAACATCCCCACTTCTGACCTTTTGATGGAGGGAAGGTTATTGAAAAGCAGCTAGAGATGGTTGGGCCTAGGACACTATCCTGAGGAACTCCTGCAGAGATGTCCTGGAGGTGAGATGTCTGACCTTTAACAACCACAACCATCTTCCTATGTGCCAGGTATGACCACCCACCAGAGAATTTGGTCCTTATACCTATTAATTCCAGCTAAGGCTCCTTGAAGCCACACTCAGTCGAATGCAGCCTTGGTGTCAAGGGCTGTCACTCTCACCTCATCTCGGCAATTTTTCACAATGTCGGGTAGATACCAGTGTTGTAACTGTACTGGAACAGCTTGGCTTGGGAAGCAGCAAGTTCTGGAGCACAAGTCTTCAGTACTATTGCTGGAATGTTGTCAGGGCCCGTAATCTTTGCAGTATCCAGTTTCTTGATATCGCATGGAGTGAATCGAATTGGCTGAATACTGGTATCTGTAATGCTGGGAACCACTGCAGAAGGCCAAGATGGATTATCTACTCAGTACTCCTAGCTGAAGATTGCTATGAATGCTTCAGCCTTATCTTTTGCTCTGAAGTGCTAGCTCTTCTATGATTGAGGATGGGCATATTTGTGGAGCCACTTCCTCCAGTGAGTTGTTTAATCGTCTACCACCACTCAACTGGATGTGGCAGGACTGCAGAGCTTAGATCTAATCCATTGGTTGTGGGATCACTTAGCTGTGTCTGTTTTGGCTGTTTGGCGTGCAAGTCGTCCTGTTTGGTGGCTTCACCAGATTGACTCATTTTCAGGTATGCCTGGTGCTGCTCCTGGCACGTCCTCCTGCACGCTCCATTGCACCAGGGTTGATCTCCTGGCTTGATGATAATGGTTGAGTAGGGGATATGCTGGGCCACGAGGTTACAGATTGTGTTGGAGTACAAGTCTGCTGCTGTTGATGGCCCACAGCTTGCTATGGATTCCCAGTCTTGAGTTACTAGATCTGTTCAAAATCTGTCTCATTTAGTATGGTGATAGTCCCACACAACACAACATGAACGCGGGACTTGGCGTCCACAAGTACTGTGCGGTGGTCGCTCTTACCGATACTGTCTTAGACAGATGCATCTGCAGCAGGCAGATTGATAAGGATGAGGTCAAGTATGTTTTTCACTCTTGTTGGATCCTTGATTTCTTGACTGTAGTGTCGATTTGGATGGACTGGGACAGATTGTTGATGATATTTACTCCTGGAACATGAAGCTCTCAACCATCTCCACTTCAGCACCACTGATACAAACAGAAGCGTATCCTCCACTCCACTCCCTGAAAATAATGACCATCTCCTTCTTTTTGCTGACACTGAGTGAGAGATTTGTTGTCTTTACACCATGCCACTAAGCTCTCTCTCACTCTATCTATCTATCCCCCTGTATTCTTTCTCATCGTTATTTGAGATCCAACCGACTATGGTGGGGTCATCAGCAAATTTGTAAGTGGAGTTACAGCTCAATTTGGCCACAAGTTATGAGTGCATAAGAAGCATAATAAGGGGCTAAGTATGCAGCCTTGCAGGGCACCTGCGTTGAGGATTATTGGAGAGGAGGGGTTTTTGCCTGTGTTTACAGATGTGGTGTGCAGGTGAGGAAGTCAAGGATCCATTTGCAGAACAGGGAGCAGAGTCCTGGGTCTTAGAGATAACAAGCGTGGGGCTGGATGAACACAGCAGGCCAAGCAGCATCATAGGAGCAGGAAAACTTGACGTTTCAGGTCAGAAGTGGGGATGTTGGCTAATGATTGCACAATGTTCGGCATTATTATTGACCATAAACTTAACTTGACGTTTCGGGCCTAGACCCTTCATCAGAAATGGGGGAGGGGAAGAGGGTTCTGAAATAAATAGGGAGAGAGGGGGAGGCAGATAGAAGATGGAGAGAAGAGAGGATAGGTGGAGAGGAGACAGACAAGTCAAAGAGGCGGGGATGGAGCCAGTAAAGGTGAGTGTAGGTGGGGAGGTAGGGAGGGGATAGGTCAGTCCAGGGAGGACGGACAGGTGAAGGGGGCGGGATGAGGTTAGTAGATAGGAGATGGGGGTGCAGCTTGAGGTGGGAGGAGGGGATAGGTGAGAGGAAGAACAGCTTTCCTGCTCCTCCGATGCTGCTTGGCCTGCTGTGTTCATCCAGTTCCACACCTTGTTATCTCGGATTCTCCAGCATCTGCAGTACCTATTATCTCTGAAAGTAGATAGGAGATGCGTTGGAGATGCACAAAGTAAAAGACCCTTAGAATGTTGGTCTTCATCTTAAAGAGGTCTGACTTTTTAAATATGAAGATACACTTGAGTTGTAAAGAGAACTGATGGGACTCCATCAGTAGTGCTGTATTCAGTGTAGGCCAGTGGTTTTTGACCAGTCTGCCATGGCATGTTGACGTGCATTAGAAATGGTCCAAGTGTGCTGTGTAATTTTGTACCAACTTAAAGAAAATCAATGTAAAACAAACATTGTTCCAAGTTAAACAATATTCTATCATTAAACCACTTACATAACCATAGAAAATGGAAGTAAATGGAATATTAATGAGCAATCATTCAGCTGAAAGAAGGAGGTGTGCTATGGCATTGCGTGTCTCATTGAAGTGTGAGGTGTCACTGAAAAGGTTGGGAATCACTGGTTTAGGGAACAAAATTCACTGACTACGTATATTTTACTTGGAGAAATTATAGTTCAGGTTCACAAGAAATATACCTAGTGTTCAATTATAACTTGTTACATAAATTTGGCTCGCGTTCTTAAGTTTAAAAATGGTGAGGGATGATTTAATCAAACTTTTAAATGTTCAAGGTATTTTGATGAACTTTTGATGAGGGAATACAGAATGAGAAAGCACAATTTTCACATTTCAAGAAGGCCATATCGAGCCAGTTTCATAAAGGCATCAAGTCGTTGCAGGCTGTTTGAAAACAAATCCAGTCAGCTCCATTTTCTCACTCTATTAGCTGTCCAAGTTTATTTATTTCACTCAAGTGCTAAATCAATTTCCCTTGGGATACGTTCATGATCAGTGTTTTCACCATCTTGTAGACGGCAAGTCATCACAATCTGCTTTCTTAAGATGATCTTCCTCACAAACACCTGTGCCCCACCTCCATATTTCTTGTACAAAACCTTAAACTTGTGTCTCCTCCCTTAAAGATTATCTTCTCTTGTTCTTTATTTGCCCAGAGGAAAGGAGGTGCCTTGCACACACCGAATATTATTTTAACCTTGATCGTTACTCTACCCTTTCAATTCAGAGGAATACCAGTCAAGTTTATGCAGCATGTTATGATTATTTAAGACAAAAGGCCCTGATATCCTTTAGGTCAATCTGGACTGTACCCATTCCAAGATCAAAGTATCATCTCTCACTAGGCCAATTACCTAGCCTTCGGCCCTCCATTCACCACAACGCTGAAGTCATCAGCCACACGCTCACCTCCACATTTGATATTTTTGTCTCCACAAAGCCATCCCTCGGTATATCCCTCATCAATGCTCACAGACTTGGAACAATATCGTGCACCGTCAATATAAAAACAAACTGGAGAAACTGAGCACGTCTAGCAGTATCGTTGGATAAAGAAACAGTGTTAATATTTCAGGTCAAGTATAACTCTTCTTCAGAATTCAAAATGTTAACTGTTTCTCTCCTCAATGATGCTGCCAGACCTGCTGAGTTTCTTTGGCACTTTATTTATTTTTCATATTTCCAGAAATAACATTATTTTGCTTTCATTTCAGTGTCCAGTTGGTTAAGTCATCCAATGCAGGATCTGGCAGGACCACGTAAACTGTTCGCTATTTAAGGATCTTCCTGGAATGTACAGACAACTGATGGTTTTTCTCCCCCTTGCTATGATTTACCTCCTTTAACTCATCATAATGCCTCTATCCCCTCTTCCAAAAGGAGTGATGAGCTCCGTCTTCTTCATTATTAAAATCCAAGTCATCCTTTCAGATCTCTCTGACACATAGTTCCTTCCACCAGCTCTCTATGCTAAACTTGCCTGAAAAAACTCTGAGATAACAAGATGTGGAGCTGGATGAACACAGCAGGCCAAGCAGCATCAGAGGAGCAGGAAAGCTTGACGTTTCGGGCCTAGACCCTGCATCAGAAATGGGGGAGGGGAAGAGGGTTCTGAAACAAATAGGGAGAAAGGGAGGCGGATAGAAGATGGATAGAGGAGAGGATAGGTGGAGAGGAGACAGACAAGTCAAAGAGGCGGGGATGGAGCCAGTAGAGTGGGGAGGTAGGGAGGAGATAGGTCAGTCCAGGGAGGACGGACAGGTCAAGGGGACGGGATGAGGTTAGTAGGTGGGAGATGGGGGTGCAGCTTGAGGTGGGAGGAGCGGATAGGTGAGAGGAAGAACAGGTTAGGGAGGCGGGGATGTGCTGGGCTGGTTTTGGGATGCGGATGGGGGAGGGGAGATTTCGAAGCTTGTGAAATCACCCACTACCCTAAACTTGCATCTTCTACAATTTCTCTCCCATCTTTCCTCACGCTGTCCGAGTTCATGCTGCCCATAAAAACACTCCCCATTCCCTCAAGACAATTCCTACAGAATTGTTGTCATCTCAACTTCCCCCTCCTGGTCCTGACATTAAGCAATATTATAAAAGGTTCGTGCCCTTAAAGTGTTCATCCTTTCTCCAAACCTGCCATTAATCACTGCTTTCTTCAAAACAAAAAAAAACTTTGACTCAAGACTCTGATGGCCACATTTAACGCATAATGGTTTCATTCGCATATCACCCCTGAGCTCACTGCCTTCATTGGCTCCCAGTCAATGTGTTGATTTTAGAATTTTTGATATTAAGAATTAATTTAGCCATCAATATATCTGTAATCCCTCCCACATTACCAACAATCCTCTAATTTCAGTCATCTGTGCGTCCCCAATTTTAATCATGTCACCATTGTAGCTATGTCTTCAATTGTCCAGGCCCTAAGCACAGAAATTTCCTCTAGCCACCTCACTGTCCCTTGACCTCCACTTCCTACTTAAAGACTCTTCTTAAAATCAACCTCCCAAATCAAGCTTTTGGTTATCTGCCCTAAAATGTCCTTGTGCGCTTTGGAGTCATACTGTGTTTCATAACAACAGGAGGGACACTTCAGATGTTCCATTACCTCAAAGGTCATATGTACTTAAGTTGTCATTATGTTCTTACCATGCCTGAGCAAACCATACCAATGCAGCTGCATAAGTCTTAATGAAAATTTGTAACTTGGGTTGTGGATGCAGTCGTTCTTGAGCTCGCTGAGCCAGTTGTTCAATGTTGTGCAGATGTTTCGTTATCCTTCTAGGCAACCTTTAATCAAAGTGTCGGTGTTCTGCTTCCTTCAGTGACCAATGGTGAATTCTGGACCCGAGTATGCAGGAAGGCCACACACACGGACCAAATCCTTAAGTCTGATAGCAACCACCCGACCATACAGACAGCTGCATCAAGATATTCCGGAGAATGGAAGAGGAGCACCTTCACAAAGTTTTCACCAACAACGGATACCCAAGAAGTTTCGTCCGCAGATGTCTACAACACAAACGACAGTCAGAGGACACAGTACAACAGAAAACACTAGCAACACTCCTCTACATCAAAAATATATCTGAAGTGACTACTGGACTCCTAAGATTGCACAAGATCACGACTGCACACAAACCTAAGCAACACTGTGCCAAATATCAAAGACTAAATACCCCATACCGCTAGTAAACAAAACCAACATGATGTACGGAATACCATGCAGCAAGTGCAATAAGCATTACATTGGACAAACAGGGAGGAAACGGACGACGAGAACACACAAACATCAGCTAGCAGTAAAAAGACAGAACCAATATTCACTTGCGTCAATGCACACAGACAATGAGGGCCATCAGTTCGACTGGGACAAAGTGACCATGCTCGGACAAGCGAACACCAGACATGCAAGGAAATTTCTGGAAGCCTGGTTCTCAACATGGGACTCCATTAACAGACACTTAGAAATAGAACCCGTATACAGACCATTGTTAAAACAACAAAACCAGAAGCAACAAGACCATCACACCAGAGGATTATCTCAATCCAGAAGGAAGCCAACCACTAGCGCTTTGATTAGAGGTCGCACTAATGATATCTAGAAGGGTAATGAAATGTCTGCACACCACCGAACAAACAGCTCGGCAAGCTAACAAACAACCAAATGCAGGTGTAGTCTGACCAATCCGCTCTTATAACTGAAGCATGACTTGAATTTGTGATAGATGCCAACATTGCACTATTTCAAACCGAAAGTACTGCAAATGCTGTAAATCAGGAACAAAAACAAAGTTGCTGGAAAAGCTCAGCAGGTCTGGCAGCATCTGTGGAGGAGAAAACAGAGTTAATGTTTCGGGTCCGGTGACCCTTCCTCAGAACCCCTACTCCCAATTCCTCTATCGCATCTGCTCCCAAGATGGGGTGATCCACTCCTGAACATGCCAGAGGTTCTCTTATTTCAAGGACAGCAACTTCCTCCCCTTCAGTGGTCGAAAATGCTCTCAACCGCATCTCTTGCGTTTCCTGCACCTCTGCCCTCATATCCCCTCCCAACAACAAAAACAAAGACAGAATCCCCCTTGTCCTCACATAATCACCCCACCAACCTCCATATCCAACGTATCATTCTCTGCTACTTCCGCCACCTACAATCTGACCCCACAACCCAAGATTCCCTCCCCACCCCATTTGCTTTTCGTAGGGACTGCTCTCCCTGCGACTCCCTCATCCGCTCCACACTCCCCCCCCGGACCCATACCCATGGCAGCTTTCCTGGCAAACACAGGAAGTGCTACACCTGACCCTACACCTCCCCACTCCGCTCCATTCAAGGCACCAAACAAACCTTTGGCATTACACAGGGGTTCACCTGCACATCCGTCAATGTGGTCTATTGCATCTGCTGCTCCCGATGTGGCCTCCTCTACATCTGTGAAACCAAGAGGAGGCTTGGAGACTGCTTTGTAGAGCACCTGCACTATGTTCGCAACAAACGACAATACCTTCTAGTCGTGAACCATTTCAACTCCCCCTCCCACTTCCTGGGTGACATGCCCATCCTGGGCCTCCTCCAGTATCACAATGATGCCACCCACAAACTGGAGGAGCAGCACCTCATATTCCACCTCGGGAGCCTACAGCCCAATGGCCGGAGTGTGGATTTTACCAGTTTCAAAATCTCCCCACCTCCGACCTCATCCCATGACCAACCCTCCCTCTCATCCTCGCCTCCTTGACCTGACACAACCTGTCCATCTTCCCTCCCACCTCTCTGTCCCTCCCACCTCACTGACCAATCCCCACTACTCCCTACCTGCACTTACCTATCACCATCCCACCTATCTTCCCCAGCTCCACCCCTCCTCTATTTATTTCAGAGCTCCATTCCCCATTTCTGAAGACCCTAAACGTCAACTTTCTTGCTCCTCTGATGCTGCCTAGCATGATGTGTTCCTCCAGCGCCACACTGTGTTATTTTCTGTTTATCAAGATTTGAACTATGCTGTAGATCTCATGCAGTTGAGCCAGAATAAGGATAATGAAGGGAGTTGAAAAACAAATTTGAAGTTATGTGAAGCTCTTTTCATTACAATGTCCCAAGTCATCTAATATAGGCTTTTCAAATTGCACTAGCATTTATTTCATACAGAAGGTGCAAGAAACAAATCTCTTGATAGCTAACATTTGTCACTCATCCCCAATTGCTCTTGAATTTATTGTCCTTCAAAATGACCTAGTGATCCAGTCAAGACTGACAATAAGGCAACGGCAGATAAGGCTGGTACATTCCCTTTCAATCTTTAGAGTTTATACGACATTTGACAAGTTAAGACATTGTCATTAAACTGATTTTTTTTAAAATTCAAGATATTTATTGAAGTGAATGTTCACCATCTGCAATGGTCGTTTTTGAACACAAAAGATTAGACTGGGCACTGGATAATCAACTTACTCTTGATCAGGACAATGACGGAGCATCTCTCTAAACGTGCTATCAAACAGCAGCACTTGCTGAGCAATAACCTGCTCAGTGACGCTGAGTTTGAGTTCTAACACGGCCACTCAGCTCCTGACCTCGTGGTAACCTTGTTCAAACGTGGACAAAACAGCTCAACTCTGGAGATGAGATAACAGCATTCCCTTGATATCAAAGTCATATTTGACTAAGTGCAACATCTAGAACCCCAGCAAAACTAGTGTTAATGGGAATCAGGGAGAAACTCTCTGCTGATTGGAGTCATATAGAGCACAAATAAAAATGTCTGTATTGTTGAAGGTCGGACACCTTCTCTCTGGGACATCTCTGCAGAAGTGTCACAAAGTACTGTCCTCGGGGCAACTATCTTCAGCTGCATCATCAATGACCGCCCCTCGACTATAAAGGACTAAAGGGTAGATGCATGCAATCATCAGCAAAATGTCCACCACCATTTCCAACTACTCATATAATGTGCAGTCCATATCCACAAGCACCAGGCTGGACAATATCTAGGCTTGGGCTAACAAGTCACAAAGAATATGCATGCCTTACTAGTGCCAGGCAACAGCCATCACTCACCACAGAAAATCTAACTATAACCCCTTGATATTCACTGGGGCCCTCACAGTATCCAGGAAATTTTATAAGATTATAAACAATCAATCCACTATTTCTGTCGTCACTTCTTATAAGACCTTACAGTTCTGGTCATTAGGCCCAGAGGACTTGTCAGTCTCAAGACCTATTAAATATTCCCAATATGTTTTATTTGGTGATTACAGTTGTTCCCAGTCCCTCCCTCTCTTCTGCCTCTTGATTTTCTACCATTCTTAGGATGCACGGGGTTGGGGAATCCACAACCTCATCACCTCAGGTGACCTCCCACCCACCGCCTCCAACCTCATCGTTCCCCAACCCCGCACCACCCACTTCCATCTCCTTCCCAAAATCCACAAACCTGAATGATCCACTTCACCAACACCTTCCACTCCAACCTTAAGTTCACCTGGACCATCTCTAACACCTCTCTCACCTTCCTGGACCTCTCTGTCTCCATCTCGGGTAACCACCCAGAAACCGATGTCCATTTCAAGCCCACTGACTCCCACAGCTACCTGGAATACACCTCCTCCCACCCACCTTCCTGCAAAAATGCCATCCCCTATTCCCAATTCCTTCGCCTCCGCCACATCTGCTCCCAGGATGAGACATTCCACTCCCGTACATCGCAGATGTCCTCATTCTTCAAGGACCGCAACTTTCCCCCCCACAGTGGTCGAGAACACCCTCGACCGTGTCTCCCGCATTTCCCGTAACACGTCCCTCACGTCCCATCCCTGCAATAATAACCAAAAAAGAATCCCCCTCGTCCTCACGTACCACCCCACCAACCTCCGGATCCAACGCATCATCCTCCGACACTTCCGCCATCTGCAATCAGACCCCACCACCAAAGACATTTTTCCCTCCCCACCCTGATCTGCCTTCCGGAGGGACCACTCCCTCCGCGACTCCCTTGTCCGCTCCACACTCCCCTCCAGCCCCACCACACCCGGCACTTTTCCCTGCAATCGCAGGAAGTGTTACACCTGCCCCCACACCTCCTCCCTCACCCCAATCCCAGGCCCCAAGAAGACTTTCCACATCAGGCAGAGGTTCACCTGCACATCTGCCAATGTGGTATACTGCATCCACTGTACCCGTTGTGGCTTCCTCTACATCGGGGAAACCAAGCGGAGGCTTGGGGACCGCTTTGCAGAACACCTGCGCTCAGTTCACAACAAACAACTGCACCTCCCAGTCGCGAACCATTTCAACTCCCCCTCCCATTCCTCAGACGACATGTCCATCCTGGGCCTCCTGCAATGCCACAGTGATGCCACCCGAAGGCTGCAGGAACAACAAATCATATTCAGCCTGGGAACCCTGCAGCCCAATGGTATCAATGTGGATTTCACAAGCTTCAAAATCTCCCCTCCCCCAACCGCATCCCAAAACCAGCCCAGCTCATCGCCACCTCCCTAACCTGTTTTTCCTCTCACCTATCCCCTCCTCCCACCTCAAGCCCCACCCCCATCTCCTATCTACTAACCTCATCCCGCCCCCTTCACCTGTCCGTCCTCCCTGGACTGACCTATCTCCTCCCTACCCCCACCTACACTCACCTTTACTGGCTCCATCCCCGCCTCTTCGACTTGTCTGCCTCCTCTCCACCTATTCTCTCCTCTATCCATCCTCTATCCGCCTCCCCCTCTCTCCCTATTTATTTCAGAACCCTCTTCCCCTCCCCCATTTCTGATGAAGGGTCTAGGCCCGAAACGTCAAGCTTTCCTGCTCCTATGATGCTGCTTAGCCTGCTGTGTTCATCCAGCCCCACGCCTTGTTATCTCTAATATATTCGGGCATTGGCTACACCCAAAACACTACACGTGTACTGTCTCCCACCGATCCTCCTCCTCTAACCAAAATAAGTACTGTGGAAAGTTGGTAAGGTAAGCATTTCTTTCCTCTTTTGGCAATCTAGAGTAGAGGGGATGGAAGCTAGGGCAGTTGTATGCTCCTCTTGCAGGATGTGGACGAATAGGGTCACTATTACTGGCCTTCCTGACTTCACCTGTGAGAAGTGCACCCAACTCCAGCTCCTCTCAGACTGCATTAGAGAACTGGAGCTGGAGGTGGATGAACTCCGGATCATTCTGGAGGCCAGACAGGAGTTATAGGGAGGTTGTCACACCCAACTTACAGGATAAAGGTAGCTGGGCGACTGTCAGGTGAGGGAAAGGGAATAGGCAGACAGTGCAGGGATCCTCCTGTGGCCACCCCCCTCAATAATAGGTATACCGCTTTGGATACTGTTGCAGTGGGAACGACCGACCAGGGGAAAGCCACAGTAGCCAGGTCTCTGGCACCAAGCTTGGCTCTGTTGGCTCAGAATGGATTGGGGGAGAATAGGAGTGCAATAGTGATAGGAGATTCACCGATTAGGGGAACAGACAGGAGATTCCGTGGTCCCGAGCAAGACTCCCGGATGGTATGTTGCCTCCTGGGTGCCAGGGTCATGGATGTCTCGGACTGAGTCTACAGGATTCTTAAGGGGGAGAGGTGAGCAGACAGAAGTCGTGGTACACATTGGTACCAATGACATAGCTAGGAAAAGGGATGAGGACCTGAAAAGTGAATATAGGGTGTTAGGTTGGAAGCTAAAAGGCAGGACAATCAGAGTAGTAATCTCAGGATTATGACCGATGCCACAGGCTAGTGAGGCTAGGAATAGACAGCGAGTGCAGCTGAGCACGTGGCTACAGAGCTGGTTTAGAAGAGAGGGCTTCAGATATGCAGATCATTGGGATACCTTCTGGGGAAGGTGGGACCTGTACAAGGAAGGAAGGATGGGTTGCACCTGAACTGGAAGGGCACCAATATCCTGGGCAGGAGGTTTACTAGACCTCTTCGTGAGGGTTTAAACCAGTTTGGCAGGGGGACGGGAACCAGAGCTACAGATCAGAGGATGGGGTAACTGGTGTACAGGCAGATACAGCATGTCGACAGTCTGGAGGAAGGATACGCAGTTGATAGGGCAAAGTTGCAGTCAGTGTGACGGGGTGAAGCGTGTCTATTTAAACGCAAGAAGTGTCAGGAATAAGGGTGACAAACTTAGAGCATGGATCAGTACTTGGAGCTATGATGTTGTGGCCATTACGGACACTTGGATAACACAGGGGCAGGAATGGTTGTTGGATTTTCCGGTGTTTAGATGTTTCACAAGAAATAGGGAGGGAGGTAAAAAAGAGGTGGGAGAGTGGCATTGCTAATGAGCGATGGTATCACAGCTGTAGAAAGGGAGGTCGTCGAGGAGGGTTTGTCTACTGAGTTAGTATGGGTGGATGTCAGAAACAGGAAAGGAGCAGTCAAATTATTGGGAGTTTTCGATAGACACCCCAAACTGAGGAACAGACTGGGAGACATATTTTGGAAAGGTGCAGAAGTAATTGGGTTGTTGTTGTGGGTGACTCAACTTTCCTAATATCGACTGGATCCTAAGTGTAAATAGTTTGGATAGAGCAGATTTTGTCAGGTGTGCCCAGGAAGGATTTCTACCTCAATGAGGGGACTAGAGGGGAGGCCATATTGGATTTGGTGCTGGGCAATGAACCAGACCAGGTGTCAGATCTCTCGGTGGGAGAGCATTTCGGTGATAGTGATCACAACTCCCTGCCCTTTACTGCAGTCATGGAGAGTGATAGGACCAGACAGTAAGGGAAGGTATTTAATTGGGGGAGGGGAATTACAATGCTATTAGGCAAGAACTGTGGAGTATAAATTGGGAACAGATGTTCTCAGGGAAATGCACGACAGAAATGTGGAAGTTGTTTAGGGAACAGTTCCTACAAGTACGGGATAGGTCTGTCCCACTGAGGCAAGGAAGGGTTGGTAAGGTGAAGGAACCTTGGATGATAAGACATGTGGAATATCGAGTCAAAAGGAAGGAGGAAGCTTAAGGTTGAGGAAGCAAGGATCGGATAGGGCTCTAGAGGGCTACAAGATAGCCAGAAAGGAACTGAAGAATGGTCATAGGACAGCTAGAAGGGGGTATGAAAAAGCCTTGGATTAAGGAAAACCCTAAGGCATTCTGTACTTATGTGAGGAACAAGATGGCCAGAGTGAGGGTAGGACCGATCAGGGATAGTCGAGGGAACTTGTGTGCGGAGTCAGAGGAGGTAGGGAAGGTCCTTAAATGATTGCCTCAGTATTCACTAGTGAGAGGGACCTTGACATTTGTGAGGACAGCGTGAAACAGGCTGATATGCTCCAACAGGTTGATGTTAGGAAGGAGGATGTGTTAGAAATTTTGAAAAACATGAGGACAGATAAGTCTCCTGGGCCAGACAGGACATACCCAAGGTTTCTACGGGACGCGAGGGAAGAGATTGCTGCGCCTTCAGCAATGATCTTTGCGTCCTCCCTGTCCTCTGGAGTAGTACCAGATGATTGGAGGGTGGCAAATGGCATTCCCTTGTTCAAGAGAGGGAATAGGGATAACCCTGGGAATTACAGACCAATCAGTCTTACTTCTGCGGTAGGCAAATTATTAGAGAGGATTCTGAGACAGTATTTATAATTATTTGGAAAAGTACAGTTTGATTAGAAATAGTCAGCATGGCTTTGAGGGGGGCAGGTCATGCTTCACAAGCCTTACTGAATTCTTTGAGGATGTGACAAAACACATTGATGAAGGCAGAGCAGTGAATGTGGTGTAGATTGATTTCAGCAAGGCATTTGATAACGTTCCACATGGTAGGCTCATTCAGAAAGTAAGGAGGCATGGGATTCAGGGAAATTTGGCTGTCTAGATACAGAATTGGCTGTCCAATAGAAGACAGAAGGTGGCAGTCGATGGAAAGTATTCAGCCCAGAGCTCAGTGACCAGTCGTGTTCCACAGGGATCTGTTCTGGGACCTCTGCTGTTTGTGATCTTTATAAATGATTTAGATGAGGAAGTGGAAGGGTGGGTTAGTAAGTTTGCTGATGACACGAAGGTTGGTGGATTTGTGGGTAGTGTGGAGGCCTGTTGTAAGTTGCAACAGGTTGACAGGATGCAGAGCCAGGCAAAGAAGTGGCAGGTGGATTTCAACCCAGAAAAACGTGAAGTGATTCATTTTGGAAGGCCAAATTTGAATGCAGAATACAAGGTTAATGGCAGGAGTCTCGGCAATGTGGAGGAACAGATGGATCTTGGGGTCCACATCCACAGATCCCTCAAAGTTGCTACCCAAGTCGACAGGGTTGTAAAGAAGGCATACGGTGTGTCGGCTTTCATTGGCAGGGGAATTGAGTTTAAGAGCCGTGAGATTATGCTGCAGCTCTACAAAACCCTGGTTAGACGACACTTGGAATATTGTGTTCCGTTCTGGTTGCCTCATTTTTGGAAGGATGTGGAAGCTTTAGAGGTGAGTGCAGAGGAAGTTTACCAGGATGCTGCCAGGATGGCAGGTATTATGAGGAAAGGTTGAGGGAGCTAGGGCTTTTCTCATTGGAATGAAGAAGGATGAGAGGTGACTTGATAGAGGTGTACAAGATGACGAGAGGCATAGATAGTATGGATAGCCACAGAATTTTTCCCCAGGATGGAAATGACTGTTACTAGGGGGCATGATTTTAAGGTGATTGGAGGGAGGTATAAGGGAGATGTCAGAGGTAGGTTCTTTACACAGAGAGCAGTGGGGGCGTGGAATGCGCTGCCGGCAGTGGTAGTGGAGTCAGATACATTAGGGACATTTAAGCGACTCTTAGATAGGCACATGGATGGTAGTATAATGTAGGGCATGCAGGGTAGTTTGATCTTAGAGTAGAATAGGTCAACACAACATCGTGGGCCGAAGGGTCTGTACTGTGCTGTCGTGTTTTATGTTCCATTATTCAGTCTTTTACCTTTTGCACAATTTATTCGGTAATTTATTCTGTAGTCCAAGATGGTGCTGGAGCGTGGTAACAGAATACACAACTCTAAGTAGGTCCAAGTAACAATATTACATAAATTTAAATCTACATAAACACTGTGCATTTGAGTGCACCCAGAGGTACAGTGATTTTCAATTTGAACATAGGTTTTCAAATATTATTAAAAGGTTTCTTCAGTGCTTGTTCACAAAGTCCATTCAAAAAGAAGTTCCATGAGGAAGCACAATCTGTTCTACAAAATTGAATTTTCAGAAGAGACTAAACAAAAAAAATTACTTGGGGTGGGTGTGTACTTGCTTGTGGCTTCACCTTCTGCATTTTTTTCCTCAACCATCTAAATGCCACAAGTAGTCTTCACCAGTTCCTGAAACGTGTGTCTCACGCAACTGGCAGCAATCCCAAATAAACAAAGCCACATGCAACTGGGCCGGTGTCCCAAAAGATATTTTATTTATTGCTTCTTCCTGGATGATTTTACCCTGACTATGTTCCTGATTCTGCAGAACAATAACGTCAACAATCAGCAACATCAGAATTTCTGATACCCATGTAAAAATTGCTGCAATTATTCTCTATACACACAAGAATAAATGGCAACTACCCATTGGCAAGGTTATCTCTGCCAAGACGTGTTATGGGTTATTTTATCCACAATTATGATTTTTTTTTTAAAAAATCAAAATGCCAAGAATGTACTGCTCCAGAATCAAATGTAAAATTGGTGTTTCAGATTTTGGAACTAAGTATCTCAATTACTGCACAGTGAAAACTTTTCAACAAGCACACGGGGTTCCTGTAATACTTCGAAGAGCTTGTCATAGTGTTGAACCAACAGCGAAATGTTTTGTGTTGCAGGAAACAAACTCATGCAAGTTGAACTGAAAATACTTACAATGGATGGAGGTGGTGAACATTTTAAAGTTCACTGGGGAAAAAAGAAGAGAAATGCTCAAAAATACATAATCCAGGATATACAACAATTTACCATTGTGTATGGTTGAATGTACAGGCTGGTGAAAACTCACTTAAAAATAGAGCAGTTATTACAAACTTTGCAATGAATTACCTCGAAGTCACAAAAATAAGTTCGTAAATTTGCTCTCTGCAACATGCACACGTTATTAGTATAGCACCTCTCACACAAAACAGGATCCTTGCAATTTTACTGATAACAGAACAATCCAATTGTATTCACTGTTACGCAGTTAACACCAAATGCCATCAAGCAACACACCAACCATTCAGATCCGAAACTACTGCATGGAGCGATAGAGAGAGACAGTGAGAGAGTGAGTGAGTAAGCGAGAGAGAAACAGAACAAAAAATTTCAGGAAATCCAATATCCACAACAGACTTCATGTTCATCGAGTTTTAAACATTGCAGATCTACATACTATAAAAAATGTGTCTCTTGATTCGGAAATCTTTCCATTCCAACTCATTTCAAAGCCCTGATTAAAAAGTTAGATTCTCGGATTCTGATGTCATGTACTGCCCAATCTTTTAAACCAAGCTTTATAAAATTGCTTTCAGCCCAGTGGAACAGGCTACACACAGAGTCAAATGTCTTTATATCCTGGAATAGTAGCAGCAAGGCAAACTCAGCACAAAATCAAACCATAAACTCTCAACAGCCAAACTGACACACGGTATGTTGATGATCATGCTTCAAAGATCCTTATAAGCATTGCTGCAGCTGCTTATAGATGACAAGCCAGCAGGTTAAAGGTCAATCTCCATGAAATACAGCAACATTTATGGTTACCTCAGGGAAGCACTCAGGAAATGCAAACTTGCCATTGTCACAGTTGAAATATTAGGTGGCTTAGAATGGACAGAGATATTCTTGCTGAGGACTAGCAAGTGTGTCTCAGGCGCACATGTCTGAAATCATCCAAGTGATCAGAAGCAGACAGAAATGGAGGGTATCGGTGGCCAAGAAAAATAAACCAGTATCATTTAAGCAAGTACACCTAAAAGGTGTGACAGTATCAGAGATATCGTAACTGAGAGTTTCAAAAGAAAACTTGAAGAAACAGCAAGTACTGTCTATGATCTCAAACAGCTTTTGTATCCATTTGTGCAGTATTGAGGCTCCATCAAGAGCAAGTTGTAAATACTGAAACTGATATTCAAACAAATGCCTTTTTAAGACAAGTTAGTTCAAACAAAATAACTAGTATCAGGTCGTCCCATAGGAATACATCCCATGAAAAACGACTGCTGAAGCTTCATCCCCTGCAATATATCTTATGCATCAAGGTTGTGACCACAAAATTAAAATCTGATAGTTGTGCATCTTAGACCATTAACTTGCCTCAATTATACCATTTGCTTCTCTTAGTTCAGACTTTTAGGGTTTTTAAAAGCACGGCCTTATTACTGTTACAACACAGATGGACAGCCAAACCAAATCAGTCTTTCTACGTCTGCATTCTCAACACAGTAAGATTAAACCAAAGGCCCCCAATTAATCCCAAAACCGTTGCTCAGAAAACATAGTTGAAAAAAAAAATTCTGGTTCTCTGATTCTGGTTCCGCCCTGATAGACCAATCGACTCTTCAAGACCTCAATTACCATTCAACAACTTCCACCTGCTTGAACATTGGGTTTCTTTCAGACTGGCCAGAACCAATTCCCAGGTACTGACCTCATTAATGGCCAACTAATGGCTCAGCATGCAATTAGCTTCCAGGTCTGGCCTCAAAGACAAACAATACTTGTTTGATATGTCCTTTTCACTTTACCACAAACTGTTCCAAAGTCCAAACGTCATTTTCAGAACTTTAAACAAATGAAAAAATCTGAGAGGGTTCTAACATTACATAGATTAATCTTATGAAGGGCAACAATATCTGACAATTCCTTTAATTGAAAAGTACTTGAGAAGATTTGTCGCTCGGGTTGAGGATGAGGTTGTAGACATGCTCGCCCAGCCAGTGTGTTTGATTGCAAATGTTTCGTCAGCCTGCTAGGTAACATCATCAGCGCACCTCCAGTGAAGCATCGGTGTTCTGTCCTGCTTATTATTTATATTGGGGTGTTTGGTACCACTTCCCCAACAAACTGAGGCATATAAATAACAAGTGGGACAGAACACTGACGCTTCACCTGTAGGGGCACTTATAATGGTACCTAGCAGGGTGACGAAACATTTGCAACCAAACCCATCAGTTCAGCAAGCATATCTACAACCTTAACCTTAGGCATTTTCAGTTTAAAAGTAATTCCCCAGTAATATTGTTGGTTGTGAATTTTTTCACCCGCACTATAACCAGGTCTTTACATTGTGAAGTTTGAGATTGAACACCACAGAAAACAAGAAATTGACACTATCTTGATTCACTTACAAGGCGTGGGCATTGGTGTTTCAATCAGCATTTAGTGTGCATCCCTAAATGCCCTCAGGAAGGTTGCGATGAGCTGTCTTTTTGAACCACTGCAGTGCACAAAATAAAATGATGATCAAAGTAAAAATTAATGATGGTTATATTTATGTTCAAAGTGTGCCAAATAAATCAACTTGTTTCTGCAGTTTAATTTGTTTTAAACTTAGTCATTAAATATCAGCAAAGAATACTGCCACCCCCTCAATGTTCATTTGAAGGTACACTCAACTCATGGAAGAAATCAGAGGTGACCTCATTGAAACTTCAATACTTCAAGGGATAGGCAGGGTAGATTCAGGCACGACATTGCTCATTGTTGGGAAGTCTCGAACCAGGGGACACAATTTAAAAATAAGGGGTAACAAGGTGCAGAGCTGGATGAACACAGCAGGCCGAGCAGCATCAGAGGAGCAGGAGGGCTGGTGTTTCGGGCCTCGACCCTTCTTCAGAATTCAGAATTTCTGAAGAAGGGTCGAGGCCCGAAATGTCAGCCCTCCTGCTCCTCTGATGCTGCTTGGCCTGCTCAGTTCATCCAGCTCTACACCTTGTTATCTCAGATTCTCCAGCATCTGCAGTTCCCACCATCTCTTAAAAATAAGGGGGTTGTCATTTAGAACTGAGGTGAGGAGAAATCATAGTAAATATACAAAAGGTTGAAAAAAGGAGAACTCTGCTGTTTATTGTTACAGCCTCAAATAGAACCTCAAACCTAACATCATATCACTATCAACACCTCAATGTCTCCTTTAAGGAGCCAAATTAGCTAACAAACCAGTCAGCCTGCTCCAAAACTAATTTGAGATGATCCAATCCACATCTTTACAGCAAATATTTACTAGTTGAACACAAATAAAATTGTGGCCATCAGAAGGAAATGTGGGGGAAAAAAACCTGATGCAACAGATTCAGAAAGACCATAAAAGAAATGTGATATACATTTCTACTGGCAAGTCCAAATCCAAGTTGTATCGTTTCCCAATCATATCAAGACTTTAAGGAGACCAGTACAAACATAAATTAAGTGTAGGAGACCCATTCAGTCCCTCAAACAATCTCTATCTATTCAATAAAATCATAGCTGATCAGATTGTAAAAATCAAATCTGCACTCCCACCAACTACAGACAACCTTTGATCTCTTCGCTTAACAAGGATTATCTATCTTCATTTTTAAAAAATTAATACACTAACTCTGCTTCCACTAGCATTTCAGAAAGACAATTTTTCCTGAAGACTCAACTCTCAAAAGGTGACCACTCATTCAAGGTATTCCCAGAGGAAAACGGCCACTCCACAGGGTCATATGTCAGAGATCTACAGCACAGAAAAAAGGCCCTTTGGCCCATCGTGTCTACACTGGTCAAAAACAACCACTTTACTGTACTAATTGCATTTGCCAGCACTTTGCCCATCGCCTTATATGCCTTAGCATTACCAAGTACATATCTAAATACTTATTAAATGTTATGAGAGTTTCTGCCTCTACCATCCTTCCAGGCAGTGAGTTCCATATTTGCACTATTCTGGGTGAAAAAAGCTTCTCCTCCCATCTCCTCTAAATATCCCGCCTTACCTTAAATTTATACCCCCAGTCACTGATCCCTCCAAGGGGAAACATCTCTTCCTGTCGATCCTATCTTTGCCCTTCATAATTTTATACATCTCAATCATGTCCTCTCTCAATCTTTTCTGCTGTCAAGAAAATAACCCCAGTCTGTCCAATCATTCTTCATAACTAACTCTCCAGCCCAAACAATATCATGGTAAGTCCCCTCTGTACTGTGTCCAGTGCTATCACATCCCACTTATACAGCAATGTGGATTCCAGAACTGCACAAAGTTTTCATGCTGAAGCCTAACCAATGTTTTATAGATCTCCAGCATAATCTCCTTGCTCTTAAACTCCATGCTTTGGCTAACAAAGGCAAGTATCCATACATCTTTCTTAACTACTTGTCCTGATATCTACATGCACAACAAAGACCCCTCTGCAACTTGCTGCTTCTCAGTGTCCGACAGTTCATTTATTTCCTTGGCTTGTTTGCCCTGCCAAAGTGCACCCAGGGTGAATTCCATTTGTCACTGATACGCCCATCAGTCCATCAATATCCTCCTGTAATCGAATGCTAAGCTTCTCACTATTTGCCATCTCATCAAATTTGGATCACCTGCAAATTTACTGATCAACCCTCCTATATTCAAGCTTAAATCATTTATATAACCCACAAACAGCAAGGGCACCAACACCGAACCGTGTGGGACTCCGCTGGATACAGACTTCCAGTCGGAAAACACCTCTCAACCATCACCTCTGCTTCCTGCTATTCAGCCAATTGCAGATCTAATTTACCAAATTTCCTTGGATCCCACAGGCTCTCATCTTTGTTATCAGTCACCTGTGCAGGACCTTATGAAAGACTTTGCTGAAAATTACGATCTTAATCTGCAAACCTGTCAAAACCCACCTAAAAACTTGTCAAAACTCATCATATCAGGGTTACACACATTTCAATCAAGTCACTGCTTACTTTTCTACACTCTAGCCAATACAAGCCAGATTCTCTAACCTTTCATAAGACAATGCCACACCCTCCCATTCCAAGTGTTAGCCCAGTATCCCTGTCTCTGAACTACTTCCAATATATTTGCATCCTTTGGAAACAAGATGACTGATATTGTACACAGTACTGCAGCTGTGGTCTCAGCAATACCAGGTATCATTGAAGCCTAATGTCCCTACTTCAGTATTGAATTCCCCTTGCAACAAATGACAACTTTCTATTAGCTTTCTATACCTGTATAATAGTCTTGTGCAATTCATAGCAGGGGAGCTAAACATCTGAGTTAATCTCAGAACTCCACAATTTCTTGCCATTTAGATAACTTCCTTCTTTTGAATTCTTTCTATCAAAATGGACAATTTCATATTTTCCCCACAATATACACTATTGTCACATCTTTGTCCTTTAGCCTACCGACATCTTTTTGCAACCTCCTTGAGTTCTCTTCACAAACTTACGTTCATTGAATGAGAACAAATTGAGGGACTTTGCCCAGGATCTGAGAGCATCACATGCTAATTAATTGCAAGAGTTACAATAAGCAAAAAAAGCGAATATGCAGTTTAGCTCTGTCTCTCTCTCTCAAAATCTTCACAGTCGCACACTTAGGTAATGGAAACTAGTCTCCTTGGAGAAAACCAAATCATTCCTAAAATAAAGTTAGCTGAAGTACTGTCGACATCTTGGTTGGTGCACCTGGGGGAGTTAGTTTGAAGTTAATTGTCTTCTCATGCTTTGATTCAATTGCAAGACTTAAATTACACATATCTGTGGAGAACTTTTAGACGTTAGTTAATCTAAGTAGCAGTTATGTGGGTCAACATGAATGTATTATCACTTTGAAATTATACAAATAAACACTCAAACTAAGTTTGTGATCAGTGTCACAAATTATACTCCAATAGTCCCTGCTGTCGACAGTTCTCCATATGCAAGATTTCACAATAATCAACAACAACTGACATCAATTTCATGGCAAATTCAACTCTGCATTGGTGTTACTTTGTACTACCATGCCAGTAAATCATGAGCTCAAACTCAGAAAAAAGTTCAGCACTGAGAAATGTCCATCCATTCACATAGTACACTGTGTGTGGACAAAGTAACAGCTTGCCTTTAACCCACCTCTCAAACCAGTCAGTCAGTCATCAAAAATCTGAGTTTGGGCCACTCAACCTGAAACGTTAACACTGATTTCTCTCCAAAGATGCTGCCAGGCCTGCTGAGCTTTTCCAGCAATTTCTGTTTTTGTTTCTGGTTTACAGTATCCATGGTTCTTTTGGTTTTCTTCAAAAATCTGATGTTCCTCTGTCCTTCAGTTACTCGTCCACTCATCCCAGAAGCCAAGGTTGATCAACGGTCTGATTTTCAAACTGACATTATCAGCCTTCAGCAGGCTATCTATAAACTCAAAAAACCTTAACACTGCAACACTCAGTATTTATTCCAAATACCATTCCCAACTAAATTGTATATACATGTGTAAGAAAGGTAAAGTTGGAGGAGCGCTGAATAACTAAAAAAAGTTGGCTAAAAGTGGTAGAAATTTAACAGTCTAGCTAGAACTTAAAGGAAATCCAACTAAGAACATGAAAGCAAATTTTATAAAGTGCCCTGCACAAAATACAAATAGACAATGAATGAATTTTCAAAAGACCAAGTGTGCAAACAAAAATCTGCAAATATGGAAGGTATTTCAAAAAAATTCACAAATGAATTATTGCTTGAGTTTGGAGAATGGCCAACATAGTTCAAGCAGTTTTCAAAATTAGGAATGACTTCCAATTTCGTTGAAAAGGAAACCAAGTGAAGCATATGACAGCAACATGGAAATGTAAGGATGGAAAAGTAGAAGCTAATTTGCTCAATTAATGACAGGCTATTTAAGGAACAAGAAAATAATTTATTCCCATTTTTTTAAAAAAACCTTGTTTTAAAGTAAGCTAAAATAAATCAAATCACTGTACAGTTTCCCAAAGATCTGATGCTGTTCAAACACCATCAACATGTTAAATATTTTCTAATCTTCAGCAATATTATTACACAACTTTGAAGCAAGCAGGACTTGAATTTGGCATGGGGTAGGGACACTACTGCATGGTAAAATGCTCAACGAATTGATTTGTAGTCATGTTGTAGTGGGACTAAACAGGATACTATGCAAGTCCAGTTACATCTCAGGTTCACCATGTTAAAATTAAAACTCAAAATACTAAACAAAGCTACGCATTGGCAAAGAACAACAGTCAGCGAAGAATCAACTGAAAAAGTGGGGAAGCCCATATTTGACCAGAAGAATAGAGCAGCCAAGGTATACTTACTAAACAGGATGACAAAAAGGAATTGAAGGCCCTCAAGAAAAAGAGCAACAAAATTGTCAGTCTCGCTTGGCATTTATGTCTGACAAGAGAATTGAAAATCCATTCTCACTGATATTTTTCATTCTGGAAAACTTAAGTATATACAATTTCATAGGATATCCTGAATGAATGCAAATTTGCCATGCATACAGGAAAAGAAGAGAGAAAAGCCACAAATTCCAAACGGCAAAGTCTTGATTAAATTCACAAGCAATACAAAAGCAGACAGAGAGTCTTAAAAGCTGATTCCCAGTGTGAACAATTGCAAGCAGTAAAGAAGTCTATTCTAATTTTATGTTGTCCAGCAAACTGGCTTGTCAAGGGTAAGGGAAAGAAAAAATGCTTTGAAAAGATGACCACACTCCCCTCCAGCCCCACCACACCCGGCACTTTTCCTTGTAACCGCAGGAAGTGCTACACCTGCCCCCACACCTCCTCCCTCACCCCAATCCCAGGCCCCAAGAAGACTTTCCACATCTGGCAGATGTGCAGGTGAACCTCTGCCTATGTGGTATACTGCATCCGCTGTACCCGTTGTGGCTTCCTCTACATCGGGGAAACCAAGCACAGGCTTGGGGACCGCTTTGCAGAACACCTGCGCTCAGTTCACAACAAACAACTGCACCTCCCGGTCGCGAACCATTTCAACTCCCCCTCCCATTCCTCAGATGACATGTCCATCCTTGGCCTCCTACAATGCCACAGTGATGCCACCCGAAGGCTGCAGGAACAGCAAATTATATTCAGCCTGGGAACCCTGCAGCCCAATGGCATCAATGTGGATTTCACAAGCTTCAAAATCTCCCCTCCCCCAACCGCATCCCAAAACCAGCCCAGCTCACCTCCACCTCCCTAACCTGTTTTTCCTCTCACCCCAAGCCACACCCCCATCTCCTATCTACTAACATCATCCCGCCCCCTTGACCTGTCCGTCCTCCCTGGACTGACCTATCTCCTCCCTACCCCCCTACCTACACTCACCTTTACTGGCTCCATCCCCGCCTCTTCGACTTGTCGGCCTCCTCTCCACCTATCCTCTCCTCTATCCATCCTCTATCCGCCTCCCTCTCTCTGCCTATTTATTTCAGAACCCTCTTCCCCTCCCCCATTTCTGATGAAGGGTTTAGGCCCGAAACGTCAAGTTTTCCTGCTCCTATGATGCTGCTTGACCTGCTGTGCTCATCCAACCCCATGCTTGTTATCTCGGATTCTCCAGCATCTGCAGTACCTTTTATCTCAGACCTGTAGGCTGATCATGTTTACAGAGAGGCCAAGAAACAAAATCAGATTTGGAGTGCAAACAATCCACTGGTCAGTGATAGGTCAAGGATGGACTCTTAAAAAAGGTATTCAGCTGGTGGTTCATATATTTATGCTGGAGATTTAAAATTGAATGCACTGAACAAAGTATGAAATGGTTCAATTGTTAGTTGTATTTAGCTTCTCATGGAGGACAAACTGTCTACATATGTCCAATATCAGAGGGTGGCATGGTGGCTCAGTAGTTAGCCCTGCTGCCTCACAGCACCAGGGACCTGGGTTCAATTCCAACCTCGTGCAGACTCCAAATTCTCCTACTGTCTGATACTCATCAAATAATTAATTAGTTTCCTCGTCAAAGGCTTCACCTCTCCTGTAGCAGAGCAAGAGCCAACTCCTGGTGGCTGCAAAATTTTTTAAAAAGAAATCACAAAAAATAATGGAACAGCTCCTTCCCATTCCTCCTTTAATCTCCCAATAGTCAGACTAAGTTGGCTAGCTTTATATACTCTGAACAGTGTCTGACCCATTTACAGATAAACTGATTTCCACTCCTTTGTTAAACAGCTGAGCCAAATTGCTCTGAGTGGACAACTTGTTGAATCCATCCTTAAGGCTGGGAAATTAAGAATTTAAATTTAGATTTCAATAAATGCTAACCAGAAGCAAATTTTAATTTGTACTAGAAGAGAAAATTCTTACCCACCAACAGCGTGCATTTAATTCTAGCCTGATTGTACTGTTGGTAAATATAATAAGCAAACCAACAAGCTAATAAATTCTTCATCCATTCAAATTAGCTTTTTGTCTGACCACCTCTCAGATTTGCTATCTTGTCAAGTCATTCACAAAGTCCAAAGAAAACACAAAGTGTCCTTCGTGGTTCATTCCATTCATTGACCAGAAGAGGAGCAGCCATTATTATACCTATTACATGCTGCAGTACTTCAATGGGTCCTGTACAAATCTTAAAGTCAGCAGTAGTACATGTACTCAAATAACCAGAAGGTGTGTACTCGTGGCAGAAAAAATTCCATTAAGATCCTAAAAGCAAAAAAAAACCTGATCATAATCCATGTCACCAAAACTGAAACACTGTTGACCTCAACAGTAGCTATGGACAGTAATTTACTGGTTTACAGATGAAGCAGTCCTATTTGTTGTAATAAAAAACAAATATTAAAACATATTCAAATCCAGTTTCAGAAAACCCTTGTGCTAGAAGCTTCATTTAGGAACAGCTTTAAAATCAATATAATTGCAGTCAACATGAAGGTAAATTCAAATCTACTTAAATACAAAAACAGGATCGTCAGAAAACAAGTACACAAACAGTAATAACACAAACAGAATGACAGTAATTCCTGCTTAAGTTAATATGTCAAATGAGTCTGATATACAGACATCAATCATGCTCCTTCCCCTATCAATTCATGTCAATTGGAACCCAAAAGGAGATCTAATGAAGAGTCTAGAATGAGTTTTTATTGTGTAGGGAAGAAAGGACACATGCTTATGATATTTAAACTCATTATATTGAAGCTAAAAACAAAATACCTGATGCAAGCTTCAGGATTACTCATCAAGGACAGTTTTAAAATGAAAACTAATTAGATTCTGGCATAAGCATGCAGATTCAAAACAGACAACCAGAAAGAGAATTTTTGATAAATACAATGAGAACAAAACTACTTGACATTGGTGGTATTACCACACTTAATGTTGGTTATAGGAACTAATCCTCAATAAATGCTCAAAATGAATTTTAACATGTGCTTAAACTGTTTTTCCCAATTTAGAATCATCTTGTTCTACTTCACGACTAAAGTCGCTGAAACTCATCTTTTTCCTCAAAAAAGGAACAAGCATCAGAACCAGTAGTGACTTTCCTAATTAAAACCAAGTGTGCCAAGGCAGTACATGTCACTGAAAGTATTAGACCTATTTAATATAATGGCCAATTAAAAGAATGGAGTGGAAAAAAACAAAACACAGTAACTTTTCTTTTCACCATCATTTTGAAAGGCCAAAAGGTCATATTCTGTCTTTGAACTTTACATTATCTAGCCATTTCCTTTCCTTGGAAAAGCTCAGCCAGTCTGGCAGCATCCGTGAAGGAAAAAACAGAATTAACATTTTGGGTCTGGTGACCCTTCCTCAGAACCGGACCCAAAATGTTAACTCTGTTTTTTCCTTCACAGATGCTGCCAGACCTGCTGAGCTTTCCCAGTAACTTTGTTTTTGTTCCTGATTTACAGTATCCGCAGTTCTTTCATTTTTCATTTCCTTCCTTTCCCCCTTTTGTTGATTTTGAATTCAATTTTTCCTCTGTCCCCTCAGTCTTCTATTCTCCCCGAGTGAATTTAATCTTCAGCAATCGTCCCTCAAGTTCGGAGTATGGCTTCTTCTTTGAATGAAGCTTAATCCATTTTAAAAAGAATCTACGTAATATAAATTATGATTACCTTTCAATTGTGCATTTCAATGACCTTTAGGAGACACCAGAAGTTTTCATCCCTCTGAATTATCACTCGCATGAGTGACTGAAGTACCCAAGGGACAGGAGTCACTGTGTTAGTAAAATAATCCTTCCAGACAACATCAGCTATACTTCGAGATAGTAGGCACTGCCGATGCTGGAGTCTTGAAATAACAAGGACTCCTGAAGAAGGGTCCAGCTCCGAAACATCAGCTTTCCTGCTCCTCTGATGCTGCCTGGCCTGCTGTGTTCATCCAGCTCCTCACCTTGTTATATCAGTTCTACTTCAACTGATACCATTATTGTCTGGAAGGAATATTTTGTGATAATTCACAAAACACTGTGCTATAAATCATGTGATGATATTCCCACGTCACTGAAGTGATGGGCAATAATTCTGTCGAAATCAACGTTTTGCTCTAAGTTCCAACCTCTCACTCAGAAGTTATCACTTGATAATAGAATACATATCCTGTAATGCCTAAAACCCTCAGTGTAAAAATATCTCATAAAACATAGATCAAGGTCCACATAAACGTAGCTGTGAGGGCAATGGCTTACACGAAAATCTACTGTAGTTTACAGCATAGGAGAAAGCAATTCTGCTCATCACACCTGTGCATTTGTATAGATCAATACACTAACAGTGAGAGGGACTTAGCAGAGAGTAAGGAACCTATTCTGTTATTCATTTCAGCTGTCAAGAGAAGGAATGGGCGCAAAGACGGGAAATGCCTCCAAAAGAGAAATATTTCTCGAAAGAAGTTTTCTTCTGGTCTACAACAGACTGAAGTTCTGTTTACAACGCAAGCACAGAAACATACAAAAACAGGAACAGGAGTAGGCCAATCGGCCCTTTGAGCCTACTCGCCATTCAATGAGATCACGGCTGATCATCCAACTCAACACCCTATTCCTGCTTCCTCCCCGTACCCTTTCATCACTTTAGCCTGAAGAATTATATCTGACTTCGTCATAAAAGTGTGTTTTGGCCTCAACGGCTTTCTGTGGCAGAGAATTCCACAGGCTCACCACTGAGTTAAGACATTTTCAATCTTCTCAGTCCTACGTGGCCTACCCCATATCCTTAGACTGTGAGCCCTGATCAGTCTTTGATTTCCCAGTCAGTCATCAGGAATATCCTTTGTGCATTTACTCCCTAAGACCATAAGACATAGGAGTGGAAGTAAGGCCATTCGGCCCATCGAGTCCACTCCACCATTTAATCACGGCTGATGGGCATTTCAACTCCAATTTTCTACTCCATCTAGTCCTGTCATAAGTGTTAAACATTACTACGAGATCACCCTCATTTTTCCAACCTCCAGTGAATACAGTTCTAATCAGTCTCTCTTCATACAACAGTTCTACCATCCCAGGGGTCAGTGTGCAAAAAAAAACATACTGCTGTATGGTGTAATGCTTGGATAAGTAATAAGTTTAAAACAGAACCATAATAATATAAATGTTAAACTTTATTCAATTAAAAGTTTATCTGGAGCACAAACATGCAATGCAATGACAAGCACATGCACTCACGTTCTCAATCTGAAAAGATTCATACCCGAGTATTCCATTCTCTGTTGTTAAAACACCTCGAGAACATGACTAAGCGTCCGTTATGTGCTTTACGGTCTCTGGCTCTTCCAGACTACCTTGCACCGGATAATAGTAGTCAGAGATTTAATTTAAAATTAAATTACACTAAACACATATTCTAAATATATCACAGTCATAACCAGAATTCAGCACTCATTTACAATTGTGCAACTATTGTTCATCGTGGATATCTACACGTTTTTAATCTGTAAAAGGGCACACGTTTTTGTGTCGTCTTTCACTATATTGACTTGCATTGATGGGGTGGAAGTAAAATATTCCAGGATGTTGCACATGTACATTAATGAAATCTGACACTAAGCCATGGAAGGGTTGTTTCACCAGGAACCAAGGGACATCATGTGTAGAGGTGATGGGTGAAATGGACTTGCAAGTTACAAATTAAGCGGAATATTTTTGATGACCTCAATTTGTCACAGTGAAAATTGGGAGGCTGGCCAGAGAAGTGCTGGAACGGTTGAGCTCAAAGAGTCATGGTATTAAGAGTTAGAAGCCAAGTTGCAGTTGGACTTAGACAAGACTGGTGACTTACAACGATAGAGGTGGAAGTTAGTGTTGCTGGTCACAGAGAATATGGGTTTGAAATCTCAGCTCCTGGAACCCCTCACAAAGTACTGTCACTCCTTTAATGCAGTAATGTAGCAATCAATTTGTGCACAGCCAAATTGCATTATTAGCCTTGCAATAATGACCAAATAATCAAAATCTGAAATGACACAGTGAGATAAGCATTGTCCAGAGGATTGCGGGGAACTCAAACTCTTGGCACATAAACCTTGGAGACAAAAAGGTTAGAATATGATCCAGCCATTAAACCAGGCCCACCACCCAAGTCCAACAAGCCCTAACTGCAACTGAACTCCATTGACCCTACCTTTGATCTGTAACTGTGACAGCCTCACCTCAAAAACTAAAGTGAGCTCAGCCTTCAAAATTTCAACTAACACGGCATTTATAAATTTATACTTCATGAGAACGTATGCTTCCTACTTTTACTAATCAACTGTTTCACTTACATTTTAAAATAATGTTACTTTGTTGTGGATTCCCCACCACTTAACAGTTTCTCTGTGCTCAGCCCATTGAATTCTTCCATCAATTTAGTTCACTGCTTCACCTTCTGAATTCAAGGTAATATGACTATGTGTAATACAACAGCCTTCTTAATATGATCCTTCAGACTCCACTATTGTTCTTGCAATCCTGCAATGCAACCTCTCAATGGCCTTTCTTTCTCTTAGTTCTCAACCCAAATCTAATTATTTACATGGGATCCAACTAAAATTCCTTGGAGGATTTAAGACTAATAACCAGGAATTGTGTTTCCCATGATAGCCATGCTGTTGTTCATCAAACGACTGAAGTTAATGTAAAGGTTAAAACTCAGGACATTAATGGGTTCAAACAGAACATTGGGAAAAAGTCCTTTTAGTAATCAGTTACACAATTACCTCTTATAATCTTACATTTTGGAAAGCAAAGTTCAAAACAGTGATCAGACTGGTTATTACACATACTAGCAATAATTCTAACTTATGTAAATAACGAAGATCTATTCCGGCCTAATTGAGCTTCACAACATTAAATATTCGTTCTGGCATCTGTTCATTCAAGTCACCTAAATGTTTTAGACAAAAGCAAGTCAGTTTAACTCGGACTGAGTTAACCATGCTTTACACTGAAACAAATAATGAGCTTTCAAAACACAGCAGGTAGACTTTACGTACAGCTGCTGCAACAGCACCAGTCAATTTAAGATAACCTTGTCCGATGCAAAAGGTCAGTTTTGCAAGTTGACAGCTCATTTTTATTTTGTTGATCCACACATGACACCCTGCCAACAGAATGGCACGATATACACCCCTCAGGCTTTAAACGTGCACTTTGTCAACTGATCTAGACACTGCCAAGCGCAGGAGCAAACTACCATACCTCTCTAACTTATTTCATCACCCCCCATCATGAAATAATTGGCAATAACTCATTGCCTAAAACCAGAAACTTTCCACACATTTAACTATGACAGAAGTGAGAATATTCTCAATCACTCAAAGAAACCCTTAATCACACTGCTCTGTGGTTTCCTGTGATTAAATGGAGAGAAAGACGGCAAAGATGAGGCCTGGTGCAAAGTGAAGGAGACTGTACTGGCAATTAAGTTGTTTGCTGAATCAGTTCAGAGGCAAAACTAACTATGGATAGCTCAGTTCCAGCATCTGCTAAGGAAGGTCAACGAAGCAGTCTCACAATTACAGCAGGTAGGTTTGCACATAGCCAAAAAGACCACACACAGAGAGCTCATGACAATTCAGAAAGCAATCCAATCAAGATAACTGTCAATACAAGTATGGTTGAAGAAAGAACAAAACATCATCGATGCTCCAACTGGCAAAACTGACCTTTTACAAAGGCCAAGACAGGAGCGTGATGGATTACTCCCCATTTGCCTGCAAGAATGCACTCCAACAACACTCAAGAAGCTCAACATTATCCAAGACAAAACCACTGCATCGGCTATTTTCAACATCTTCAGTCGCTTCATCACTGACACACCATGTATTTTGCAGATGGTACACACTTGCCAATGCACTAACTCAGCAAGGCCCCAATGATGTACCCACTACCTCTACCACCTAGAAGATCAAAGGCAGCAGATGCATGGAAACACCACCACCTGCAAGTTGCCCTTCAACCCATTTCACTGTCCTGATTTGGAAAGAATTGTCATTCCTTGTGGTTGGTTGACTCTCCAAGCTGGTTCATTGTTCCACAGACGTTTCGTTACCCTGCTGGGTAGCATCATCAGTGCAGCCTCCGATGAAGCGCTGTTGTGGTTTCTCGCTTGATATTTAAACTCTGGTGACCGTCGAGCTGGGTTATCTCACTTCCGGTTTTCCTTCGCTGCGGAATATATGTAGGGTCTAGCTCTATGTGTTTGTTGATGGCCTTCTTAGTGGAGAACCGGGCCTCTAGGAATTCCTGTGCTTGTCTTTGTTTCACCTGCCTCAAGATCCTGGTGATTTTCCTTATCAACGTGACGGAGATGAGTGAGTATTGGTCGTGTCTTTTCGTTGCTAGTTGATGCTTGTGTACTCTTGTGGCTAATTTTCATCCTGTCTGTCCAATGTAATGTTTGTCGCAGTCTTTGCAGGGAATCTGGTACATTATGTTGGTCCTATCCATAGTGGGCAATGGGTCTTTGGCTCGGGTTAGCAGTTGGCGTAGGGTTGATGGGGGTTTGTATGCCACTCTGATGCCCAATGGTTGTAGGAGTCTTGTGGTCAGTTCAGAGGAGATCTTGATGTAAAGGGAGCATGATGAGTGTGTCGGGGCATGCAGTATCTTCCTGTTGTCGTTCGTGTAATAGGCATCTTCTGTATATTAATGATTTGGATTAAGATTCCAAACATAATATTTCCAAGTCGGTGATGACACAAAACTAGCTAGAAATGAGAGGTGAGGACGCAGCAAAGGCTCTTTGAGGGAATTTGCACAGGCTAAAGAGTGTGGACAAAAATATGGGAAAAATGGAAGATTTTGTAAAAATTGTGAAATTATCCACTTTGACAGGAAAAACAGAAATGCAGGGTACATTTGAAATGATCAGAGATTGGAAAGTGCTAATGTCCAAAGGGATGTGGGCGCCCTTGTTCACGAGTTAAAACTAACATACAGCAATTCAGAATTCCAACAGTATGCTGGGCTTTTGTGCAAAAGAATTTGAATGCAGGAGTAAAGATGTCTTAATGCACTCTTGGTAAAATCCAAAGTGGGCAAGGAGAGATCTACTCACCATAGAGGGGGTGTCACAAAAGCTCACCAGATTCCTCAAATAACAGGACTGTCCAGTCGAGGAGAGATTGAACAAACTGGGACTGTTTTCTCTTGAGTTTTTGCAAGAGGTAAACGTGAAATATAGCATCAACAGGATAGGAGTGGTTGTCACTGCTGAGGGGTCCAAGAAGCAGGGGACAGAATCTCAATGAGAAATGTACCGTTTAGGACCAAGATGAGATGGCATTTCTCCACTCAGATGGTGGCAAACTTTGGAATTCTTTACCTAGAATGGCAGTGGAGGTTTGTTTTGAACAAATTCAATGACTGGAGATTAAAAGATTTCTAAGTATCAACAACATAATGGAATGTGGGGATAGTACAGGAACACGGCATTAAGGTAGAACACTGAATATCAGAGCAGTACTGTTCTTATTTCCTACCTTCTAATGGGAGACAACGAGAGAACAATTCAAAGATCAAATCACATGGCGACATTTGCATGTTATGAGGTCTACGGCTGAAATGAGAAGAAATGGCTCACCTTTTGGAAATGGAAGTAAACTGTTTTTGAGAAATGCATTCAAATACGATGTCCAGATTGACAGCAAGCTGGTTTCATCTGAAGCAAAGGGAGATGGAATCAGCGGCAAGGGGCAAAGATAACAGCTTTGAATTAATGAATTGGTGGAGAAATTTTCGGCATACCCAGGATTGTTATGCAGGGAAGGTACCTGAGGGCATGAGGGGTTGAGAATACCATAGGATGTATGTTTTCTTTTCAATGCAACCCTTGATACAATCTAGAGATAGATCCTTAGGGATCTTGATATGTTGCCTAGACTAACGGAGAAATCATTGCTGGACACATTCTGGCCAGCGAGAATGGAAACTGGCAAGGACAGTCCTACTCAGCTAAATGATAGCAGACACCAATGTATGACCAAACTCAAAGACTGTATGAAAGTCAAGGAGAAATAAATGCATGAGTGTTATATGTAACACATCTTGGATTGGAGTTCCTCAAGTCGTGTGGCATGCTATAAATCAATTTTCAGAGATTCAAATATAGTGATGTTTAAAGGAAATTTGGTATAGATTTGAAAGCTAATACGTTTACTGAGCAATTATGTTAACAACAGTGAGAAGCAATACAAGGAAGATCTTTGACAACCACAGGTTGGCTGAGAGCAGTTCAAGGCAAAATGAACTATTCTTAACGTCCAGTTATTTTGTTTAGGAATTGCTTTAGGTGACTTACAAACTCCCAACAGCAATGTGACACCAATTAGAAATAAATATCAACCAGGAAAAATCTTGACACCAAGAAAAATTCCCATGTTCTTTGAAGAACTATCACAATCTTTTACACACACCTGAGGGGGCTTACAAGGTCTCAGATGAATATTTCATGGATCTCAGCAAATAAGAGCACAGGTTTTTCAGTGCTACCTGTAATCAATGAAATCAAGGCAAATAAAAAGGGTTGCATCAGAGTGACATTGAATATGCAGCCTTTTCTCAATGCTTCAGCTTTTCAATGTAATATACAGGAGCCATTTACTTCAAAGATTTCAAGGCAGTAGAAATCCCGAGAGAAAATCATGGCCAGATTCGTCCAATTTGAGACTGTGTTCAAGCTGGGAATTGGCTTGTCAAAATATCTACTGCGTCTATTTTTTTTTCTATATTTTGAGAGAGCATCCTGCTGGCACTATAACTCCACCAACTATAGAGAACGAATCTTAAGTCAACCAGGATCAACTGGGGAGGGATTCAGGACTAGCATGAAACTTCATTTTGACAGTGTTCTTCTTGTTTTAGGTATTTTGTCCCAGTTAACTTCTAACCTCTTAATTTTCTTTTTCTGTACCTTCCAACTGTTAATTTCCAATTGCTTGTTCACATTATCTTCATACAAAATTCATTCACCAAATTTTCCAATGGTTTTGTCAATTTCTCTTTTCCTGCATGCACTGAACTTGCACCAGTTTCAGCATAAAACCACTTATGAATTCCAATACTTGGAGAAATTCTACTCGTCATTGACATTTTTCTGGCCATACTTTTAACATTTTCAGTACAAATCAAGCCACAGATTGGGTATAGTCCAAACAAATGAGCCAGTAACCAAGAGATCCAAAATTGAAATCCAAATTGCACAAGATCAATATCCCTGCGGCAAGTTCACATTCAGTTGAATATATCTGGAAATAAAAAGCTGGTGACAGTAGAAGTGACTTTGACTTCAATGTGACTCTTATTGTGGAGTCTCAATGTGACTCCAGTCGACTTTGTTCTGAATTGACTTCTGAAATGAGTGAGCAGGCCTTAAACTTGTTTGAACCCATCACAAAGACAGAGCTGTAGAACACCTTCAACAGAGTGACATTTAACAATTTGAAATGAGAGTCCATTGTTCACAGGATTGGCAAAAAATGCTGCCTTTGCCAGCGCTGCCCACTTCTCAAGAATAAAATATTCTTTCAAATTTCACAAAAAGAGCAACAGAACAAATTTGAACCAGACTTGTCAGATTTCACAAGTTTTCCCAAACTGTCAGTACAGCAGATAGAATACGGCAATCCACATTTCCAGTACAGAAATAGACCCTTCAGGTCCAGTGACCTTTCTTCAAAACCGTCCAATTCAGTCCAGTCCAAAATTGGCTTGATGGTGAGAGACAGTGGGTGGTGGTTAAGAGTTGATGTTCAGACTGGAGCTTATGACCAGCGATGTGCCGTAAGGATCAGTGCTGGGTCCACTGTTGTTCATCATTTATATTAAAAAATGTGTATGAGAAGATAGGAAGAATGGTTCGGAAGCTTACAGGTCACACCAAAAATGATGGTAAAGCAGACAGTGATAAGGTTATTTAACAGTATGACGGGACCATGATCAATTGGGCCAGTAGGCTGAAGAATGGCAGATGGAGTTTAATATAGGTCATTGAGAGATGTTGTGTTTTGCTAAGATAAACTAGGGCAGGAATTACACAGTTAACGGTAGGGCTTTGGGAGTGTTATAGAACAGACACACCAAGGGGTGCAGGTACGCAGTTCCTTAAAAAGAAAGGGAAAAACAAGGACCCGAAACATGAACTCTGATTTTCCTTCACAGATGCTGCCAAACCTGCTGAGCTTTGCCAGTAACTTCTGTTTTTGTTCCCGATTTACAGCAACTGCAGTTCTTTTCGTTTTTACATAGTTCCTTGAAAGTTGCTTCACAGGTTGACAGAGTGGTGAAGGCGGCATTTGGCCAGCTTGCCTTCACCGGTCAGAGCTTTGGGTTCACAAGTTGGGACGTCATGTTACGACCGTACAGACAGTGGTAAGTCCACATCTGGAGCACCGTGAACAATTCCAGTCACCCTGCTTTCGGATGTTACTAAACTGGAAAGAGTGCAAACAAGATTTACAAGGATGTTACCAACACTGAAAGGTTTGAGTTATAAAGAGAGGCTGAAACAAGCTGCCAGAGAAGTAGTAGAGGTGACAATTACAATATTCAAAAGATTTTTGGACAGGTACACGACTAGCAAAGGTTTAGAGAGGTATAAACCAAATGCAAGCAAATATGACTAGTTCAGTATAGGAAACCTGGTCAGCTGGGCTGAAGGGTCTGTTTCCATGCTGGGACGTGAAGGGATGACCCTTTAGAACCAAGATAAGGAAAGCAACTGGCCCTGCTGGAGTCCCTGACCGTGCACTCAGATCCTGTGCAGACCAGCTGGCGAGAGTATTCACAGACATCGTTAACATCCCCTTACAACAATCTAAAGTCTTCACCTGCTTCAAGACCATCATCATCCCAGGTGCCACAGAAAAATCATGCAGCATGCCTCAACGACTCCTGCCCGGTGGCTCTGACCTCCATAATTACGAAGAACTTCGAGAGATTAGTCATGGCTCACATCACCTCCAGCCTAGCAAATTGCCTTGATCCATGGCAATTTGTCTACAGCTCAACAGGTCCACAGCAGACACCATCTCCCTAAGCCTACATTCATCCCTGAGGTAACCTTGATATCTAGATAATCATGTTAAGCTCCAACTCATCGATTACAACTCCACCTTCAACATCATAATTCCAAACAAACTCATCTCCAATCTCTGAGACCCAGGTCACGGCTGCCCCATCTGTAACTGGATCCTCGACATCCTGACCCACAGACTGCAATCAGTAAGAATAGGCAACAACATCTCCTCCACGAAAATCCTCAACAGCAGTGCCCTGCAAAGCTGCGTACTCAGCCCCTACTACACACCTTATACACTCACGACTTTGTGGCCAAATTCTGCCGCAATTCCATTTATAAGTTTGCCGATGACACCACTATTGACGGTCAGATCTCAAACAGTGACAAGACGGAATATAGGAAAGATTCCAAGTGCTTCATCGCATGGTGTAAAGACAATTTTTCCATCAATGGCAACAAAACGAAAGAACCAGTCATTGACTTCAGGAAGCAGAGAGGAGGGCACGCCCCTGTTTGCAACAATGGTATTGGATTGCAAATGGTCAAAAGCGTCAAGTTCCTGGGTGTGATGATCACCAACAATCCGTCCTGGCCCATCCACATCAACATGACGGTCAAGCATGCATGGCATCTCTACTTCCTCAGGAGGCTGAGGAAATTCATCATGTCACAATGACGCTTACCTATTTTTATAGATGCACCATAGAAAGCATTCTTTCTGGGTGCATCACAGTGTGGTACAGCAACTGTTTTTCCCAAGACCACAAAAAGCTACAACGTCATGAACACAGCCCAGTCCATCACACAAACCAGCCGTCTATCCATCAACTCCATCTATACTTTCCACTGCCTCAGAAGGCAACCAATATAATCAAAGACCCAAACCATGATTGTTGTACTCTCTTCCATCCTCTTTCGTCAGGCACAAGATATAAAAGTTTGAATACATATACAAACAGCTTCTTCCCCACCGTTATCAGACTTTTGAACTGACCGCTCAAATGTTAATTCTGATCTTTTTCTCTGCGGCTGTAACATTCTATTCTGTACCCTGGTTGTGGATGATCAGCCATGATCATAATGAATGGTGGTGCTGGCTCGAAGGGCCGAATGGCCTACTCCTGCACCTATTGTCTGTTTTGCTACCATGATGCACTTTGTATGGTACGATCTGCTTGTATAGCATGCAAAACAACACTTTTCATTGTAATTCAGCACATCATAACAATAAATCAAAGAGGAATTTCTTCAGCCAGCGGGTGGTGAACCTGTGGAAGTCATTGCCAAAATAGGCTGCGGAGCCCCAGTCATGGAGTGTATTGAAGACAGAGATAAACAGGTTCTTAATTCGTAAATGGATCAAGAGTTACAGGATGAAGGCAGGAGAATGGGGCTGAGGAACATGCAACTCATGATCAAACGGGAGAGCAGACTTCATGGACCAAATTCTTCTTCTATGGTTTTATAATCAATTTGTCAGACAGCAACTGTTAACAATAGAGATAACAAGCATGGGGCTGGATGAACACAGCAGGTCAAGCAGCATCATAGGAGCAGGAAAACTTGACGTTTCGGGTTAACAATGCTCACTTTTCATTACCGTTGTTATTGTTTTCCTGTACATCCTTTGCCTAGCTCACCACTTGCTAAGAACCTGTTGCATTTTACTTTTATCCAGTTCTAATGAGAAGGTCACTGATCTGAATCTGTCTTCCATTTACCTCCACTCCCACCCACAGATGTTGCTTGACCTGTGGAGTATTTCCAGCATGGTCAATGTATAGCCCTTGTATTGGAATAGCCAAGTCGATAGCTGAGAAAAATAAGGAAGTTAGAATCTCAGCACAGATGGAGTGAGATCGGGCAGACGCAAGATGTCCTTTCTGACCGAGACTTTATGGGATCAGAAGTCGAACACTCGGGTCAAATAGGACATCACTGCAAACAATCTGGTTCGGCATGAGACAGCTGTTAGAGATGGGGAAGGAATTCCGGGTCAGTAGCAGACCCGATTCTCATTTTATCGAATAAATCACGCCTTATCACTCAATCTTCAAATAAACATGCTATTCGTGGGCGATGTGTAAAACAAAAGAAATTCAACCGTGAAGTAGATTGCAAAGCAATCTGTTCGATTCAAGTGAACTCTTAGCTCTGCTTCAAGCCTCCGCCCCGCAGAGTGATGCCCAAAACATTGAGAATTCTCCCAGCCCCCTTCTTTTCAAACGGTGTGAAACCAGTGCATTTGAGAGCCGTACTGGCCTTGCACTCTCAACATCAACAGACAGAAAAAACAACGCCACCTCAAATGTCAGTGATTAAATGAAACACAGCCGGTTCGTCAAGATTTGATTTTCCGATGATCACCTCTCACCAAAATCAGCAATGTTATTCCAATCACAGAAGCCCACCGCCCCCTAAACCGCGAAGCCAGGGGTTCAAAACCCCTCCGTCGCACATGATGGTGCTTTCTTCATCTCCCCACCAAACCGTGAAAATACCTACACACAGCAAAGAAAGGCGTCCGTCTACTATTGTGCGAGCAGATTTAAAATGTTAATACCTCTGGAAGTAAGTCCAACGCGGCTCACGCAGCGTTATCTCTGATGATAAAATCCTGGCGCTGCACACATTTCTTCTCACAACCGAAATAAAAATGAGAGCAGAAGACAACAACGGTTGAACCTAACTGCCACTCCTTCTCCAGTGCGCGTGTGTGTATAGACGGAAATCTGTGTTAAAGTGTCGACGCTGTACTCGAACTAGCTGGCACTATCCCCCAGAGAGGAAGCTTTCTAACTGACTCAGTCAGCCTCACCGCCTCCCTCTATCCCACTGGGATCGAAGCCACTGTCAATGATAGCAATCCCCTCCAGTCCAGCCAGCCCCCAAGGTCTCCTTCCAATTCGCTGCCAACTACGCCTGCGTATTCCCTCCACCTCAACCAGCCGCCCCCCACGATTACGTCATGGTTCGTCCAGCTGCCAATCACCGCCAGCGTTGCCGGGCAATCTCAAGCGTCACACCCTCCCGCCCACTTCTTCGCGTCGTCAGACTGTGCATTCGGCCCCGCATCAGTCGCGGTTGATCCATTGTGCTCAAGCTGTCGAAGGAACGGTCATTCAACCCGAAACGTTAACTCTAATTTCTCTCCACGGATGTTGTCAGACCTGCTGAGTTTTTCCAGCAATTTCTGTTGTTGTTGCTCGATTGTGCTGCTGTTTCCTCTAGAAAAGGATCAGTGGCGATCTTCAATATCGGCTTAAACATTTGGCAGTTGCAGTTCAGAATCGCTGCATTTGTTATAAATTGTGACTACTTCTGTGATGCAGTGGAAGGTTTAGACTTAAATTCACTGATTTTAATTGAGATGCTTTTGGACAAAAGCTGTATCAAATAATTTTGAAAAAAACTTTCCCACGTTGTCTCCAAATGCCTTAATTCGATCAACGTCGAAAACCCTGTCGGCCTCTAACTTGAATATACTCAACGAATGAACGTCCGCAGCTCTCTGAGGTGGCAGATGCTGGGCCCGGCCCCCTCCATGGAAGTGTTTCTGATTTGCACCTTTCTTAGTTCAGGCACGAATAATAAAATAAATCACTATTCTCTTCATGAAATACGACAATTTTGTTGAGAATAATGTTAGAAATCATGAAGAAAATGCAGAAAGATACAGAGATATATCTACAAGTTCTTCTTGGAAAGTTCTTCGAGAGGATGACTTTCTTCCAAAAAACTGAAAAATCTGTGGATGCTGGAAATCTGAAACAAAAACAGAAATTGCTGGAAATTCTCAGGTGGTCTGACAACATCTGTGGACAAAAATCAGAGTTAACATTTCAGGTTCCAGTGACTCTTCTTCAGAACCCTTCTGAAAAAGGGTCCCTGGACCAAAAACATCAACTCTGATTTCTCACCACAGATGCTGCCAAATCTGCTGAGATTTTCCAGCAATATCTGACTTTCTTCCAAAGTTTTGTTAGTCCTGAGGTGACAATTTTGCTTGAAGGTGCAGAGGTGTTGAGTATTGCATAAATGGTGAGAGATTGCAAAGCATTGATGTGCAAAGAAAATGATGTGTCCTTGTTTGTAAGACTTTGAAGGCTTACATGAAGTTGCAGCCATCTTTTATCACGACAGGATTTAAGTACAGGAGCAAGGA
This sequence comes from Ginglymostoma cirratum, assembly GCA_024137785.1. Classification (NCBI taxonomy): domain Eukaryota; kingdom Metazoa; phylum Chordata; class Chondrichthyes; order Orectolobiformes; family Ginglymostomatidae; genus Ginglymostoma; species Ginglymostoma cirratum. The sequence goes on along the minus strand of JAHRHZ010000034.1, from coordinate 29,013,050 downwards.
AGTCTTGCTTCAGTTGTATGGAACACGGGTGAGGATATATGTCAAGTTCTCTTGTCTGCAGAAAGATATATTTGCCATTGAGGGAAGGTAGCAGAGATTCACCAGACAGATTCCTGGAATGGTGGGACTGTTCTATGAGGAGAGATTGACGAGGCTTGGCCTGCAGTCCTTGGAATTCAGAAGAATGACAGAAATACTATTGATAATTACAAAAATGTAAAAAGGATAGACAAAGTAGATGCAGAAAGCCTGTGGGGTCAAGTACCAAAGTGATTGATTAGCTAAAAGCAAAAGGCAAGCAATTCAGGGCTAAGGTGAAGAGGAACTTCTTCACTCAGAGAATCTTTGAAATTCCCTAACCCAGAGGGATGTGGAAGCTCAGTCATTAAGTAAGTTCAAGACAGATTGGTAGATTTGTCATTGCTAATGGCATCAAGGGACAAGGGGATAACACAGGATGATAACATTGAAGTAGGTGATCAGTCATGATCTTGTATAACATCTCAAACTCGAGGTCCTAAATGGTCTACTGTTACTATGTACTTAAATCCAAGTATTTAGTAAGTGAAACAATAAGGGTTGATCACTTTCTAAAATCTGATGAAGTTTACATTTAGCATTTATTTACCCATTGCAGTTTATTTCAATATTAGTGACAAACAAGGTCCGTGCCGAGATCATGTGTTGGGTAATTAGTTAGGTGACTAGTTGGTACTGGTTCCCCTCCAGCTGTGCTGACTCATTTCACTAAAAACTGAGGAGGTATAAATGCAAGAGGTTTAGCACAAGTGTGAAGTTAGTTGCATAAAGTTAATTGTCGGCGATTGTGTGCAGTGAGACAGGAATTTACTAAGGGAGGGAATTCACTTCTATGAAGGAGGAGGCACTGTTGTGACCTTTTACAAGCAGGAATGCTCCAAGAGAGGCAGTGGGAGACAGACTGAGGACCTGAAAGCCAGGTGTGAAGATGGATAATTGATGAGTTCTACATATTTTTCCCTGTGTAAATTTGGGCAGTAGTTTATACCAGTATTGGGATAACTATTACATTAAATTTATATTATAAATAGTTAAACCTCGTAGCACAACTCAAAATAATCAACAACTTAAACATTAAAAACCAAAAGAACTGCGGAAGTTGTAAATCAGGAACAAAAACAAAGTTGCTGGAAAAGCTCAGCAGGTCTGGCAACATCTGTGATGGAGAAAACAGAGTTAACGTTTCGGGTCCGGTGACCCCTCGTCAGAACTCAAACTACTAACTTAAACATTAAACCTAATTCGTGAAAGACAAACAAGGTAAAGACGGCCAAGCATGTGATTTATTGCAGCTGGAGTATGTGGGAGCTGGTGACCAAAACTGATCACCTTTGTGATCTTGGCAAATACATCTGCAGAAAGTGCCTAAAACTTGAGGAAATTGTGATACAGCAGGGAAGGGTGATGTTACCTCATCATTTTGTTCCAAGATGCAGTCATGCCTGAGGTTAAGTACTTCTGATTTGGTTTGTGGTCAGGGACAGAATGTTGTGACTCCAAATGAGGCATTATGGGGATCCAAAAAGCAGCAGTGGAGGAGCCTCAGCTCTTGTATTTATTCCACATGTTTAAGATTTTTGCAGTTTGTGTGAACAAATGGCGTCATGCTGTAGGAGGCCATCAAAGTGAGTCGGAAAGAAAGAATGTATTTGGAGGAGCAGACAGTCTATCATGTTCACAAAATCAGACCTTACAGACAATGTCCCAGACAACACAATCACTATCCCTGAGATCTTCCTGCCCCAGCTACAGGACAGAACAAGCAGAGCTGGTGACACAGTGGCATACCGTTGAGAATGAGTTGCCCTTGGAGTACTGAACATTGATTGCAGACCACACGAAATCTCATTGATTCAGATCAAACATGGAAAAGGAAACCTCCTGCTGATTACCGCAGGAAGCCACACCAGGAGCAGTACATATGAAAATGCACTGTCAACCCAGTAAAACTATAACACAGGACTACTTGTGTGTGAAACAGGATAAGCAGCTTGGTATACAGTTGGCCATCAACAGCATTTATCAAGCGGCATTTGTTTAGCAATAACCTGCTCACTGGCACTCAGTTTGGATTCCACCAGGTCACTCAACTCCTGACCTAATTACAGCCTTGGTTCAAACATGGAGAAAAGAATAGAATTCCAGAGATGAAATGAGAATAACTGCTGTTGACCTCAAGGTATTTAATTCATTTGACTATTAGGCATTGAGGAGTCCTAGTCAATGAAAATCCAGCGGATAACTCTCTGTTGGTTGGAGTCATACCTGGTACAAAGGAAGATAGTTGTCGTGTTTGGCGGCCATTCATTTATTCTCCAGAATAAAGATAACACAGTGTGGAGCTGGAGGACCACAGCAGGCCAGGCAGCATCAGAGGAGCAGGAAAGTTGACATTTCGAGTGGGGAGGTTTCTTCAGAAAAAACTTATTCCTGAAGAAGTGTCCCGACCCAAAACATCAACTTTCCTGCTCCTCTGATGCTGCCTGGCCTGCTGTGCTCCTCCAGCTCCACATTATGTTATCTCTGACTCCAGATCAGCAGTTCTGACTATCTCTGAGTGAGTTATTCTCCAGAAAATCTTTGCAGGTGTTCCTCGGGATAATGTCCTTGGCCTAATCACCTTCAACTTTGGAGGTGACAGTGGCAAGTTCACATCACACAAGTATCAGGCAATGTAACTATCTCAGGCAATGTAACTATCTCCCCTTGACATTCAATGTCATTACCATCACCAAATTCCCCACTATCAACATTGTATGATTCTATGACTCCTGGGGTTTCCATTGACCAGAAACGGAACTGGACTAGACATATAAATATAGTGGCTACATCAGGAGGTCAGACACTAGGAATCTTACAATGAGGAACTCACCTCCTGACTCCCCAAAAGCCTGTCCACAATCTACAAGGCACAAATCAAGAAGTGTGACTCCCCACTTGCTAAGGTGAATGCAGCTCCAACAATACTCATGAAACTTGAAACCAAACCTAAGACAAACCAGAGATAACAAGCATGGGGCTGAATGAACACAGCAGGTCAAGCAGCATCATAGGAGCAGGAAAACTTGACGTTTCGGGCCTAAACCCTTCATCAGAAATGGGGGAGGGGAAGAGGGCTCTGAAATAAATAGGGAGAGAGGGGGAGGTGGAGAGAGGATGGATAGAGGAGAGGATAGGTGGAGAGGAGGCAGACAAGTCGAAGAGACAGGGATGGAGCCAGTAAAGGTGAGTGTAGGTAGGGGGGTGGGGAGGAGATAGGTCAGTCCAGGGAGGACGGAAGGTGAAGGGGGCGGGATGATGTTAGCAGATAGGAGATGGGGGTGTGGCTTGAGGTGAGAGGAAAAACAGGTTAGGGAGGTGGAGATGAGCTGGGCTGGTTTTGGGATGCGGTTGGGGGAGGGGAGATTTTGAAGCTTGTGAAATCCACATTGATGCCATTGGGCTGCAGGGTTCCCAGGCTGAATATGATTTGCTGTTCCTGCAGCCTTCGGGTGGCATCACTGTGGCATTGCAGGAGGCCAAGGATGGACACCAGGAGCTCGAACAGTTCATCCAATTCACCAACACCTTCCACCCCAACCTGAAGTTCACCTGGACCATCTCCAACACTTCTCTCTCCTTCCTGGACCTCTCTGTCTCCATCTCGGGCAACCACCTAGAGACAGATGTCCATTTCAATCCCACTGACTCCCACAGCTACCTGGAATACACCTCCTCCCACCCACCCTCCTGCAAAAATGCCATCCCCTATTCCCAATTCCTTCGCCTCCACCGCATCTGCTCCCAGGATGAGACATTCCAATCCCGCACATCTCAAATGTCCTCATTCTTCAAGGACCGCAACTTCCCCCCCAACAGTGGTCGAGAACGCCCTCGACCGTGTCTCCCTCATTTCCCGGAACACATCCCTCACGCCCCGTCCCCACAACAATAACCAAAAAAGAATCCCCCTCGTCCTCACATACCACCCCACCAACCTCCAGATCCAACGCATCATCCTCCGACACTTCCGCCATCTGCAATCAGACCCCACCACCAAAGACATTTTTCCCTCCCCACCCTTATCTGCCTTCCGGAGGGACCACTCCCTCCGCGACTCCCTTGTCCGCTCCACACTCCCCTCCAGCCCCACCACACCCGGCACTTTTCCTTGTAACCGCAGGAAGTGCGACACCTGCCCCCACACCTCCTCCCTCACCCCAATTCCAGGCCCCAAGAAGACTTTCCACATCAGGCAGATGTTCACCTGCACATCTGCCAATGTGGTATACTGCATCCGCTGTACCCGTTGTGGCTTCCTCTACATCGGGGAAACCAAGCGGAGGCTTGGGGACTGCTTTGCAGAACACCTGCGCTCAGTTCGCAACAAACAACTGCACCTCCCAGTCGCGAACCATTTCAACTCCCCCTCCCATTCCTCAGATGACATGTCCATCCTTGGCCTCCTGCAATGCCACAGTGATGCCACCTGAAGGCTGCAGGAACAGCAAATCATATTCAGCCTGGGAACCCTGCAGCCCAATGGCATCAATGTGGATTTCACAAGCTTCAAAATCTCCCCTCCCCCAACCGCATCCCAAAACCAGCCCAGCTCATCTCCACCTCCCTAACCTGTTTTTCCTCTCACCTCAAGCCACACCCCCATCTCCTATCTACTAACATCATCCCGCCCCCTTGACCTGTACGTCCTCCCTGGACTGACCTATCTCCTCCTTACCCCCCTACCTCCACTCACCTTTACTGGCTCCATCCCCGTCTCTTCGACTTGTCTGCCTCCTCTCCACCTATCCTCTCGTCTATCCATCCTCTATCCACCTCCCCCTCTCTCCCTATTTATTTCAGAGCCCTCTTCCCCTCCCCCATTTCTGATGAAGGGTTTGGGCCCGAAACGTCAAGTTTTCCTGCTCCTATGATGCTGCTTGACCTGCTGTGTTCATCCAGCCCCATGCTTGTTATCTCGGATTCTCCAGCATCTGCAGTACCTTTTATCTCTAAGACAAAGCAGATTATTTGACTGACATCATGTCCACAAACATTTACGTCATCCACCATTGACACATAGGAGTGTTGTGTCCCATCTACAAGACACACTGTAGAAATTCACGATGGCCCCTTAAACAACACTTTCCACATTCACGACAACTGCCATCTACAAGGTGAAAGGTAGCAGACACATGGGAATACCGCCTTCTGCAAGTTCCCCACCAAGCCACTCACCAACCAGACTTGTAAATATATTGCTGTTTCTTCTCTCTCACTTGGGCAAAATACTGGAATTCTATCCCTAACAGCATTGTGGATATGCCTACAACAAATGGACTGCAGTGGTTCAAGAAGGCAGCTCACTACCACCTTTTCAAAGGCGCTTATATTGATATTGAAGCCCGAGTTAAACAGATTTGTGTTCTCAAGGGAGTTGATTGATTTGCGGGACAGGAAACAAAGTGGAGTGTAAGCTGCAATCAGACCAACCTCAATCTTAGTGAACGGTAGAGCAGGCTTGACGGGCTTTGAATGGCTCTTCATGCCCATATTTCCCATGAACTCATGAACTGATGTATTTGCCAGTTTGGAAAATCAGCAAATCATGATCTCTGTATTACAGAACAATTAAAAAGCAGAATATTGCAGATGCCGGAAATTTGATATAAAAACAGAATTTTCAATGTTCAGCCAGAAGTACCGTGTATACGATCCACCTTAACCTCCTCCAGTGGCCCCAGCATTAATGATACCATCTTCAGCCAATTCGATTCACTGCACAATATCAAGAAACAAGTTAAATACACTGGATACTGCAAAGGCTATGGGCCCTCACAATATTCTGGCAACAGTACTGAAGGCTTGTTCAGAGTTCTCAGCTCTAGGATATCTCTGCAGGAGTTTCTTAGGGTAGTGTCCTAGGCCCAACCATCTTCAGCTGCTTCAATGACCATCTTCCATAATAAGGTCAGAAGTGAAATATTCACCAATGACTGTATAATGTTCAGCACCATTCATAACTCCTCAGATACTGAAGCAGTCCATTTTTCAAATGCGACAAGATCTGGACAATATCCAGACTTGGGGTGACAAGTGGCAAGTAACATTCACGCCACACAAATGCCAAGCTATGACCATCACCATGAAGAGATAATACAACTACTTCCCTTTGACATTCAATGGAGTTACCATCACTGAGTCCCCCACTATCAACATCCTGAGGCTTATCGTTGACCAGAAACTCAACTGGACTCACCACATAAACAGTGTAGCTACAAGAGCAGGTCAGGTGCTAGGAATACTGCAGCAAGTAACTCACCTCCTGACTCTCCAAAGCCTGTCTGCCATCTACAGGGCACAAGTCAGGAGTGTGACGGAATACTCCCCACTTGCATGGATGAGTGTTATTGGAGCTGCACTCAAGAAGCCTGGCACTATCCTGAACAAAGCAGCCTGCTATACTGGCACTACAACCACTAGCATCCACTCCTTCCATCACCGATGCTCAGTAGCAGCAGTGTATACTATCAACAAGATGCACAGCAGAAATTCACCAAAGATCCTTAGACAACCTCTTCCAAACCCATGACCACTTCCATTTACAAGGACAAGGGCAGTGGATACATGGGAACATCACCACTTGAAAGTTCCCCTTCAAATTGCTCAACATGCTGAGTTGGAAATATATCGCCATTCCTTCACTGTTGCTGGATCAAAATCCTGGAATTCCCATCCTAAGGACATTGTGGGTCAACCAACAGCAGGTGGACTGCAGTGACTCAAGAAGGCAGCTCACCACCACCTTCTCAAAAGCAACTAGAAATGGGCAATAAATGCCGGCCAGCCAGCGACGCCCATATCCCACAAAGGAATAAAAGAAAAAGATCTGGCAGCATCTGTGCAGAGGCGAAGAAAATGAAAATTTCAGGTCCACCATGCTTCTGCTTCTAATTGCCAAAATGCTCAATGCACAGTGTTGCAGGAACCAAAGGGAACTTAATACTTTTCAGGACAACAGCTGGACAATATTCCTCACTCGTGTTCATCAGTGCAAATTTACTAGAACAAGAGTAGCTAATATTTTTGAAAACGCCATCAGGAGATTAAATTTGGAGCTGGTTATTGCACCAGAAAGGTGCATTAATCCCAAGAATGATTGGATATCAATGGCAGTGCCATTGATGGCAGTGCCATTGTGAACCTGTTGTTCGCCAAGAGGTGCAAAATTGACAAATCCAAAAAATAGTAAAAAAAGGAAATTCATGGTATGAATCCAAGTGGGATTTTGCAATATGTTAATCTATTCATGTTTACCCTCACATTTCATTGAGTTTGCCATCTGACTTACCCATTCTGTGGACCAGATTTAGCCCTGTATACGTAATTTAACCATTCATTTACTTTTCATAACCACTTAATTGTTCTCTCTCTGTTGATTTGCCTCTCCATTTCTCTTTCTTGATTTTTGTTCCCTTGTGTCTTTTTATTTTTGTGCAGCTGTAGCAGTTGCAGAACTACAGCAGAGAAGAGAGGATTGACACCAACACCAAGGTTCAACTGCAAAAATGAGAGATCCAAAAGCATACCTTGCAAGGCCTTCACATATTTTCTTGGTTCAGTGCTTTGTCTGCAACAGCAGCTAGAACATTGTGGATATACAGTGGATACACAGCTGAAGGGCTGATATAATTCAAGACCTCAAGAGAAGATAAACTGCTTTTCACAGAGGCAACCTTGTTACCCATATTGTTATTCCTGAAATATCATATTAATCATGTCAGTTCTTATTGAGCTGTTTGAAGTTTCTTGCCAAAAATCATGAAGACACTGGAAAGCAACCTCTTGCAGACAGGAGATTAGCATTTCTGGAAGCTAGTTATGGTGACGAGAATTGTGAAAAATCACAAGGTTCTGATGAATGACAAACCTAAACAATTTGACTAAGAAATGTGTCTTGAAGAAAGAGGACATCAGGAAGTCTTTGTGTAAGATGCATAATCTCAAGTGAAGATTTGCAAAATCTCATTCCTTCCTAAAGCTTTACAGATCATCTCATAATAATGAGATCAATCTTGTCTTTGCTTACAATCTTGTAGTATATCAAGTTGTTGGGCAGGCAGTCAGAGCTTTTCAGAAGCAAGTGCAAGTAAGACAATCCAGACACAGATACCAGCACTGATCCTGGACAAACAGATCTGTCAGAACATCAGATTTGCTGCTTTGGCCCGAGGCACTCAATTCAAAATAATCATGATGTAATTTCTCCACTGTAGTGGTCACCAACTGCCAATAACTTAACTCAAGATGTGGAATAGGATTGGAACCTCGTAGTTGTTCAACATCCTTGAATACACAATACGAATAACAAGGGAGCTTCCACAGAGGAGATAACAAGGTGTTGAGCTGGATGAACACAGTAGGCCAAGCAGCATCATAGGAGCAGGAAAGCTGACGTTTTGGGCCTAAACCCTTCTTCAGAAAATGAGCTTCTGCAGAGGATATCAACAGCTGCCAATTTATTCTTTTTGCTAAGACATTGTGAACCTGGGATTGAAGGAGATGAGGCTCATGCATTCAAACATTTTAAGTAATGTTGTTAGATCCCTCACCAAGACAAAGAAAAGCTCATACACCTCCTTGAGGGGTTAGTCAACCCACCACCTTCCAATGCTGTGATCCAAAATGTTAAATCATGAGTGTAGGATGCAATGGTATTTATTTACGGCAACAATATTGGACACTTCGTTACTCAGAAACTGAGAGTTTTTGTGAGACAAGAGAAAATGGATAAATGAATGGATAAATGAACTGTGATTCACTTAATTCCATAAAGGATAGAAGTAAATAGCATCAAGTGAGGTGAAAGAGACTGAGGTTAGCTATAGGAACACTAGCCATCAAAATGTCCTCTCCTGACCAGGAAATCCCAAAGCAGTGGACAAAATTCTTACCTTGCAGTGACAACAAGGAAAATCTATTCCAGTCAAAACGACATACATACATTGGCAAATACACAACAAGAAACTAATTTAACTAAAATCTTCAGACAAGATGAATTAGAATTAGAATTAAGTTTATTGTCACATATACTCAAGTACAGGGATACAGGAGTAAAGTGAAAAGTGTACAAAGTTGACATTTCTGGCGTCAATTTAGGTACAAAGGTACCTAGGTACAAAATTTTTGGTACAAAGTAGAAAAATAAAGGAATAAATTGAATGTTAAACATTACAGTCCTTCTGAGTATAAAGTAGATAAAATAAAAAATTACAGTTCTTCTTCAGCCATGGGCCTGCAGATGCTCCACCCTTGCTTCTCCACGAAAGCGCACACTCCTTCATATTGGGCGCAATCTCTCCTCCGCACGAATCAATCTCCCCCACGCTGGGCACGCACTCCTCCACAGTGATGTCTTGCCATTGCCTGCTAGGGTTCAGCCCGACTCACCAGACACCTCGCCGCCGACCACATTTGAGCTCACCGGCTGCCTCGCTGCAAATCACCGAAGTCCCAACCTGGCTCAAGACCAAGCCCCAAGCCGCTTCCATGCACCGGACCTATGCCAGCATTGATTACTCATCCCTAATTGCCCAGAGAGCAGTGAAGAGTCAATCACATAGCTGCAGATCTGGAGTCACATGTAGGTCAGATGAGGTAAGGACATTAGTTTCCTTCCATACAGGACTTTAGTGAATCAGATGGGTTATTTCCAACAACCAGCAATAGTTTCATAGTCATCACTAGTCTCTTCATTCCAGATTTTTATTGAATTTAAATTCTATCATCTGTCATGGTGGGAATTGAACCTAGGCTCGCAAAACATTAGGTCATCACTTATTCTTCAATTATGTTGTCATGATTGGGCACCATTGAGCTGGGGATACCTTACTTTCCCATCAAATTATATTTCAGTTTAGCTCACTAAATCTCTTTATTGGCTTTTGGTTAATTTACAATGCCTCCAGTCAATAGATTTTGTCTTTCTTTGCTTATTTGGTTTATTTCGTGCACAAGCACACCCATTCAAATAATATTTTGTTCTTTTGTTCTTCCTTCAGAATTGAACAACTTCACATTTCCCACATTATACTCCATTTGCCCATTTTTTGCCTACTTACTTAACCTATCAGCATTTCTCTGTAAACAATTTGTATTCCACTCACAACCTGCCTTTCTAGCCATTCTTTGAGACATCTGCAAATTTGGCTGCAGTACATTCACTGCTTTCCTCCAAGTCATTAACATTTATTATAAACATTTGCAGTCCCAGCACTGATCCCCATGGAGCCTCACTGGTCACAGAAAAAAAAACCTTCATCCCCACCCGCCATTTACCGCCCATCAGCCAATTCTCAATGCATGCTAATATGCTACCTCCAACACCATGGGCTCTAGTGATTAACCTTTTGTGAGGAACCTTGTCAAGTGCCTTCTGAAGCGCAAATACAACACATCTATTGGTTATCCTCTATCCACTCTGGTGAGACTTCCTTAAAAACTTGAATAAAGTAGTTAGACACAATTTCCCTTTCATGAAGCCATGCTGACTCTGCTTAAATAGATTATGATTTCCAAATATTCTGCAATTACTTCCATAATAATTGATTCCAGTACTTTTCCAACACCAGATGTTAGGTTAATTGGCCTATAGTTACTCACTTTTTGCCTCCTTCCATTTTTGAATAGGGATGTTACGTTTGAGAGTGGCTCAATGGTTAGCACTGCTGCCCCTCGGCATCAGGAACCCAGATTTGATTCCACCCTCGAGCAACTGTGTGGTGTTTGCGCATTCTCCCTATGCCTGCATGGGTTTCCTCCCACAGTCCAAAGATATGCAGATAAGGTGGATTGGTCATGGTAAATTATCCATAGTGTGTAGGTGAGGTGGATTAGCTATGGGATATTCAGGGCTACAGGGTAGGGGGATGGGTCTGGGTGGAATGCTGCTTGGAGGTTTGGCATGGATTCAATTTGCTGAATGGACTGCTTCCACATTATAGGGATTCTATGATTAGTCGTTTTCTAATCCTATGCTAGTCTCCAGAATCCAGCGATTTTTGGAAAATTGTAACCAATGCATCCACTATCTCTGTAGCTACCTGCTTTAGGGTGCAAGCCATCAGAGCCAGGGGACTTATCTGCCTTTAACTCCATTAGTTTATCGAATATTACATCTTTTGTGATACTTACGGTACCTAATTCCCTCCCTGTATTCTTTAGTATTAATGGTAAGACCGAAGTATCTTCCACTGTTCAGACTGATGCAAAATTTCTATTTAGCTCCTCTGCCATTTCCTTGTTCCCCAAAATCATCTCTCCAGATTCATTTTCGAAAGGGCCTATGTGCGCTTTGGCCTCCCTCTTTTTATATATTTAAAGAAGCTCTTATTCTTATCTTCCTTGCTAGTTTGTCCTCATAGTTTATTTTCTGTGTCTTTACTATCTTTTTAGTCCTCCTTCGATGGATTCTGAATTTCTCTGAGACTTGAGGGATAGCACTGATTTCGCTTTTTCGTTTAATACTCTCCTTAACTTCTTTGGTTAGCCATGGCTGGTTTATCTCTCTTGTAGAATCTTTCCTTCTTCGAACATAGAATCCTTACAGTGTGGAAGCAGGCCATTCAGCCCTTCAAGTCTACACTGACCCTCTGAAGAGCATCCCACCCAGACCCACCCCTGCATTTCTCACCATATGGGCAACTTAGCAGAGCCAAACCACCTAACCTGAACATCTTTGGACCTTGGAATGAAACTCGTGCAGACACAGGGAGAATGTGAAAACTCCACACAGACAGTTGCCCAAGTCTGGAATCAAACCCAGGTCCTGGTGATGTGAGGCAGCAGTGCTAACCACTGAACTGCCATGCCACACTTACTGAGATGTATTTTTGCTGAGAGTCAAGAATTACCTCCTTAAATGTTTGCCACTGCTTGATTACTGTCTGTCCTGCTAATCTATCTGCCCAGTTCACTTTAGCCCTTTGACACCTTATTGCCATTTGAATCCCCCACTATCAACAATTACCATCGACCTCAACTTGACTCACCTTTTAAACACAGTGCATGCAAGCGCAGGTCAGAGGCTGGGAATACTGTGGCGATTAACTCTCCTCCTCAATCCTGACGGGTGGCACGGTGGCTCAGCACTGCTGCCTCACAGCGCCAGGGACCCAGTTCAATTCCAGCCTTGGGCAACTGTTTGTGTGGAGTTTGTATGTTCTGCCCATGTCTGCATGGGTTTCCTTCAGGTGCTGTGGTTTCCTCCCAAAGTCCAAATATGTGCACGTTAGGAGGATTGGCAATTCTAAATTGCCCCATGGTGTTCAGGGATGTGTAGACTAGGTGGATTACACATGAGAAATGTAGAGTTAGAGGGTTAGGGCAGGTGGTGGGTCTGGGTGACATGCTCTTCGGAAGGTTGGTGTGGCTCGATGGGCTGAATGGCCTGCTTCCACACTGTAGGGATTATACAAAGCCTGATGCCATTTACACGGCACAAGTCAGGACTGTGATGGAATACTCCCCATTTGCCTGGATAGGTGCAGCTCCTTTTGACACCATCCTGGACAAAACAGCCGCTTCATTGATATTGCATAAGCATCCACTCCCTCTACCACCGACACTCAGTAACAGCAGTATGTACTGCCTACAAGATGCACTGCAGAAATTCACTAAAGCATCTTCCAAACCCACAAAAACTTCCACCTGTTCTCACCTATACTGTCATAGATAGATGCATCTGCAGCTGGCAGATTGATAAGGATGAGGTCAAGTAAGTTTTTCCCTCTTGTAGGTTCCCTCTCGCTGGTGGACATTGAATTCCGCTTCCAGAAGACATTTTGCTCCCTTGCCGCCCTCCATGCTTCTTCCAAGTGTTTTTCATCATGGAGGATTACAGATTCATCAACTGAGGGAGGATAGGAGATGGTAATAAGGTTTCCTTGCCCATGTTTAACCTGAAACTAAGAGATTCCATGAGGTCCGGAATCTATATCAAGGACTCTGAGGGCAATATTCTCCTGACAGTGTGCCACCATGCTGCCACTTCTGCTGGGTCTGTCCTGCTTTCTTATCAAATTTCATTATGTTGTGATCACAACTTCCCAGGGGATCTTTTACTTGTCAGTCATTTATTAGACTTGAATCACATCTGGTACCCATTACCAAATCCAAGATAGTTACTCCCTGGTTGCCTCCATGACAGACTGGTCTGGGAAGCTATCCCTAATGCATTCAATCAATTTATTGTCGTAGCTACTCTTTCCAATTTGATTAATTCGATCAACATGAAGATTAAAGTCACCCATAATTATTGCGCTACTCCTTTTTAATGCTCCAATTATTTGTTGATTTATAGCCTTTCCCACAAAATGGCTACTGTTCGGGAGTCTGTACACTACTCCTGCCAATGTCTTCTTTCCCTTGATGTTTTTTACATTTGACCAAATGGACTCTACTTCATTCTAGCTGAGATCATCTCTCAAAACTGTTGTCATTTCATTTCTTATTAACAGTGCTGCCCACCACCTTTTTCATCTTTCCTTTCTCTCCAAAAGGTCAAAAATCCATGAATGTTAAGTTCCCAATTTTGATCTTGTAACCATGTTTCCTTAATAGCTATGAGATCATATTCATTTACACCGATTTGTGCCGCCAGTTTGTCTACATAATTCTGAATGCTTTATGCTTCAAGATACAAAGCCTTTACGTTTGTTCTGTTATTGAATTTCCCAACACTTTTATGGTTCCTTGGTACAATATGACATTCACACATTCTGTCTCTTCCTTTTATTTCCTGGAAACAAAAACCCCTATCACTAACCTGCAACGCAATCTTGACTTCTCCGTTATCTTTGATTTTATAATTTTCCATGCAACTGACCCCACCCCCCCAACAGTTTAGTTTAAGCTCTACATATTTTCCAGGTCTCTGGTCCCAGCATGATTCAAATGGAGCCTGTCCCATCAGAACAGTTCCCTGCTTTGCTAGAACTGATGCCAATGTCCCATGAATTCAAACCCTTTACTCCTTCATAAATCCGTGAGCCATGCATTTACCTCTTTAATCTTGATGAGTCTGTGCCAATTAGATAGCAGCTCAGGTAGTAATCAGGAGGTTATTGCCTTTTTGTTTTTGTTTTTAAATTTAGCCTGTAGCTGTTCGTATTCCCTCAGCAGAACCTTTTTCCTCTATCACTGTTACCTACGTGGACCATGCCAACTGAATCTTACCTCTCCAACTCCAAGTTCCTCTGCAGCCCAGATGCCATATCCTGAACCTGAGGCAGGCTACACAATCTTCTGGACTCTCAATACCGGCCACAGAGAACGCTGTCTATTCGCCTGACTATACTACCCATGCTTACAGCTACATGTCTCGTTTCTCCCAGCTTTTGAATGGCTCCCTGTGTGCCACGGTGCTATGGTCAGTTTGTTCATTGTCTTCACATCCTCTGTTTTCATCCACATGGAGCAAGAATCTCAAACCTGTGAGACAAGTTCAAGGGCTGAGGCTCTTTCATCGCTACTTCTTGAATCCCTCTTCCTTTCCAACTCTTAGTAACACCCTGCCGTCCCTGACAACTGACTGAATTTGAGGTAGTTAATCTAAGGTGTGTGACTGCCTCCTGGAACACAGTGTTCAGGTAACTGTCTCCCTCTCTGGTGTGTTGCAGTTGTTCAAAGCTCAGTCTCTAGCTCATCAACTCGAGTTAGAGTTTGTCAAGCAACCAACTTTCTACAGGTATAGTCACTATGAACCACCATGGGGTCCACCAGCTCTTACAGTTACAGCACATCGCATGGCGCTGCGTCTCTATTTTGTTTACTTAGTTTTTTTGAAAATTTATGACTGGTCTTTTGGTTACAAAGGAAGCACCAGAAAGAGAATGGGTGCTCAGGGATTTGTGTCAACAAGTTCCATGATTAAACAACACTTCTCAGGTGTTGTAGTTTTCGGACAGTTCTGTTAATATCTGACTAGTAAGGCGATCTAGGGTGAAAGGGAGAAGGTAGGAGAATGGGATTGAAAAAACATATCTGCCATGATTGAATGACAGAGCAGACTAGATGGCCCAAATGGCTTAATTCTGCCCCTATATCTGATGGTTTTAGAGTGATCACAACTGAAGGCGGACCAAGCAAAGTTGTCTCGATTTTATAATAGAAAATGTTTGGGCATATTTATGATGCATCTGAATGAGATTTTCATTGGTGAGCTCCAATGAGTTTGGAGAAAAGATTACCAATCAAATTAAAAAATTCAAAATTGGCATTCTATCATCTGAAGCTTTCAAATATGTGGGTTGAAAATTAAGTGGGGTGAGTCAAATGTAATTTTACACCAATAGTCTTATTTGGAAAATTTCAATCCTATTGCAATAAGTTCTACAAGATCTGGGGAAAAAGATGAGTCTGCTATCAATAATAGAACAGATGAGTAATCCTGTTGGACTGATCAACTTGTTAGGCACACAGAGCAGACCAGATAATATGTTTTAAACAGGACTGTTTGATATAACAATTGTGTAGCTGTATAAGTAGATCAGAACAAAATGTCCATTTTACAACATCTTTATTTCTCTATCTCCTTTACTTTTCAAACGATTAGCTAAAACATAACATTTAGTCTTTTTAAATATTTAGAGACCTCTCACAATGTGTATCTTACCTAGCTTATGTCTAAATTCAGCATTGGTCATGTTATTCATGAAAATGACACAAAATAGATCTGGAGGTGTTACCAGTCCCAGCACTGTTAGCCAACCAAGACGATGATACATGACCACAACTTCATAGTACACTTGCAGGTAGTTCTAGTTAGTGTGTTGTCATAAACAGTCCTGTACTGTGCTTGGGGTTCTGCAAAGGTATTGATGCTAAGCTAACCAGAAGATATATAAACAAAAAGACACGTGGATCTTCATCAAGAGGGTTTTACTTCTGATGGCTGGATGTTTGTTATTTTTGTTTCTTTTACAATGCCTCCTAGTGAAGAGAAGAGCTGACAATGAAAGACTACTGAATGGTGAAGTTTCACTGTCAAGAGCTGAGGAATATGATCATATGAGCGTTATAGCAGGACAACAACATTTTGAATTCTTCCACTGTTAGTTTCAATTCAAGGATGAGGATATGAATGAATTATCAGGAAAATGGCAGAATAGATTAACTTCTTCAAAGGACTCACACAAGGACTGTGAAGAAGCAATAAAAATCTCCTCAGAGATTGCTGATTTCATTGGGAGTGTTGAAGTCAGGACTGCTGGGACAGCATCTGGAGCAGCTTCAATCAGTAAGTATGAAAAGGCAAGATAAGTACTTCTCAAACTGAAGCTCAGGCAAAGAAGCAGACTTTAATAGTAAATCAGTGAGGGTGTGTGTTAAATTAATACTGCAGTGACTCCACATCACTCCCACACATCCCTTCTCACTTGGGAGTATTACTGCATTCACATTATTTCCGAACTATGAGAAAGTATAGCTAGTGACTCACATGATCCTCATTCAATTGCTGCACAACCTTTTATCCATAAATCATCTTTAGGCATGAGGCAAGCATATATAAAAATAATGTGACAACAGCATTTGACTGGAAAATATTTGCTAAATTTTAGCAGCCAGGATTATTGGACTCGTCTGGAGCTGTACCCTATATTGTGAGTTAAAATTGATGCCTTGCATCTGAGAAATAAACATTTCACTGACAAATCAAATCAATCACAAACTTGATTGAGTTTTCTGAGGAAGTTACCAAATAGGTTGATGATGGCAGAGCAGTAGACATTGTTTATTTGGATTTTAGTAAAGCCTTTGACAAGGTTCTGCATGGCAGACTAATTAGTAAAGTTAGGTCACATGGGATTCAGGCTGAGCTTGCCAACTGGATGCATAATCAGCTTAACAGCAGGAGACAGAGAGTAACGGTGGAGGGTTGCTTTTCGGACTGGGGGCCTGTGGCCAGCAATGTTCTACAGTGATCAGTTCTGGGTCCTCTTTAGTTTGTCATCTATATACATAATTTGGATGAGAATATAGAAGCATGGTTAATAAGTTTGCGGATGACACCAAAATTGGTGGCATTGTAGACAGTGAAGACGGCTTTCTAAGATTACAGAGGGATCTTGATCAAATGAGTCAATGGGCTGAAAATGGCAGATGGAGTTCAATCTGGATAAATGTGAGGTATAGCATTTTGGTATAACAGACAAGGGTAAGGCTTATACAGTTAATAGTAGGGCCTTGGGTAGTGTTGTCGAACAGAGGGAGCCAGGGATGCCGATACATAATTCTTTAAAGTTTGCGTCACATAGAGACAGGACTGTTAAAAAGATGTTTGGCACGTTTACCTTCTTTGCTCAGTCCTTTGAGTATAGGTGCTGGGATGTTATGTTAAGGTTGTGCAGGATATTGGTGAGGCCACTTTTGGAATATTGTGTCCAGTTCTGGTTGTACAGTTGTGGGAAGGATATTATGAAGCTGGAGAAGGTTCAAAAGAGATTTACCAGGAATGTTGCTGGGTATGGAAGGTTTGAGTTATAAGGAAAGGCTTGATAGGCTGGGACTCTTTTCACTAGAGCTTAGGAGGTTGAGAGGTAACCTGATAGATGTGCATAAAATAATAAGAGGTACAGATAGAGTTGATGGCAGTTGTCTTCCCTAGGATGGGGAATTTCAAGACTATTTTTAGGGTGAGAGGAGAGAGATTTAAAAAAAAAAACATAAGATGCAAATTTTTATACAGAGGGTAACTCACATGTGGAATGAACTTCCTAATGAAGTTGTGGATGTGGGTACAATTACAACATTTAAAAGCCATTTGAATGGATACATGAATAGGAAATGTTTGGAGGGATATGGACCAGGAGCAGGCAGATGGGACTAGTTTAGTTTGGGATTACATTTGGCATTGACTGGTTGGACCAAAGGGTCTGTTTTTGTGCCGTATGACTATGACTCTATGCCTAGGCGCTGCTGTAAATGCTAGGGGAGTTAGCGTTCTATCAGCCTTGGCCAGGATCATGAGGTACTGAATAGTTTTAGGAACAACAATTGCTTGTGAGTAAATTTAAAAGGAAAATGTATTCGAAACAAGTTCATGTTGCCACTGTTAATACTTAAACTGAAGTTACGGGCAGTGCGGAATCACGTTGCAAAAAACAAATGAATATGCCACAATGTATACTTTCAAATTTTAATCAATGAAGCAATGAAATTTGCCCAACAGAAGGAACACTTCAATACAAGACATCAGGCGTGTAGACATGTGAAAGGTCTCTTTGAATTAAAAAGCAATACAAATGTCAGAAATTCAAATTAGAAATATTTGGTTTGGAAAAAGGCCTGAAAGTATCCTTCTTAACAATATTTCAGATTGTTGAAAGCAAGCAAACTCATCCAATCAGAGAAGAATGAATGGCTCCACCTGCTGCGGAGAAGTTTAAACTGATGGAGAGTGCAGTGGTAAAAGTGAAAACCATGCCATTTTCTCACAATACAGGCTTTAAAATAAAGGACGAACTTTCAGAAGATATAAAATACTAATTGACAGAAAGACTTTTAAGAATGCAGTTCAGCTTGATGAGCCATCTCATGTCAGTAATGCAGCACAAATATTTTGCTTCTGTTTGCTATGGTTGGCTGGTGGGAGATTTTCTGATGTCAGGTTTTACCAGAACAAGGAATGGATGAGGAAATGTAACTCAACTTGTGGAATAATTTTATGAAATCAGAATTAGCTAAGTGAGAACCCTGTCACTGTTTGAATAAACACTCCCATGATTACTACAGGCAACCAAACTTGGAGTTTTTGCAAGAATAGAGAAAAAAACCCGTAAGTAATAATGCTATACCCAACTCCTTCCTGCAAAAAATTATACCTTTTGTTAAGTGTAACTGACCTAGCCTTGAATTCACATCTGCTTGCAAAGCGAAGTTCAGAGATGCAAGCAGCACATCTATAAATTTTTTTTACATGTTCATGTGAGTGTCCAGCTTTAAGAAACTGCTGGTCTTTCTTATTGCATACATTCCTGAACTTGTTGGAAAACTCTGTCCAATTTTGGATAATGAAACTTACATAGCTTACTGTAATTTTTAACCTGCTAAAGACACTGCATTTTTCAATACAAGAGGCCAATACAAGCATACCTGAAGTAAGTGACATGACTGCAATATTTAAGAAAAAAAAAGAGATCTAGATACTTAGATTGGATTAGATTGGATAATTAGACATGTTCCTGGTACTGAGATAAAATGTACTGC
>JAHRHZ010000034.1:28969561-28988766 GCA_024137785.1 Ginglymostoma cirratum | reverse complement strand
TTATTTCAGAACCCTCTTCCCCTCCCCCATTTCTGATGAAGGGTTTAGGCCCGAAACGTCAAGTTTTCCTGCTCCTATGATGCTGCTTGACCTGCTGTGTTCATCCAGCCCCATGCTTGTTATTCCTGGTACTGAGTTTGTGTTTGCAAATACAATGGCAGTTAACTGAGTAAAAGAAGGAGTTCTGAGGAATGGTCACTGGACTCCAAACGTTAACTCTGATTTTTTTCTCCACAGATGCCGTCACATCTGATGAGCTTTTCCAGCAACTTCTGTTTTTGTCTCTGTTTTACAGCATCCGCAGTTCTTTTGGTTTTGAGAAGAAGGGATCATCTTGTGATATTGGCAGAAGTCGACAGTGTGTCCACTTTGATCCCTCCCGCAAATTAACAAGGGACAGGATACTGAAGGACCATCTTGCTGAAGCAGTGAAGGATGAGAATGTCTTGATGAAGTTGAGGAGCCTTAAGTCATGACAAACTTCAACCATCTTTCTTTGAAGTGCTGGAGCACATCATCTGGATCATGGGAAAAAATTCGACTCCAAAGACCAGAATAGAGGCAACCATCAGAGAAATGGATGTGGGCCTTGCTTGCAACATCAAAATTGATTGCCCATCCACAATTGCCCTTGAACTGCATATTTTTGGTAGGCCATTTTGAAAAGTGGTTAAGAACCAGCCACATGTCTGTGAACCTGCAATCCCATGCCAGCCAGATCAGGAAAGGACAGCTGCTTCCTTCCCAAATTGACATTAGTTGCAGCTTTCAGCTATGAATTATCGAATTGAATTTAAATTCCATCTGCTGCTGAGATGGATTTGAGCCTTGTCCCTGGAGATTTACAAAGATATTGCCAGGATTAGAGGGTTTGAGTTATAGGGAGAGGCTGAATAGACTGGGGCTATTTTCCCCGGAGCATCAGAGGCTGATGGCAGCATGAATAGGGTAAATAGACAAGGCCCTTTCCCAGGGGCGGGGGAGTCCAAAACTAGACGGCATAGATTTAAGTTGAGAGGGGAAAGATTTAAAAGGGACCTGAGGGCAATTTTTTCATGCAGAGGGTGGTGTGTGAAGGGAATGAGCTGCCCGTGGAAGTGGTGGAGGCTGGTACAATTACAACATTTAAAAGGCATCCAGATGGGTACATGAATAGGAAGGGTTTAGAGGGAGATGAGCCAAATGCTGGTAAATGAGACTAGATTTATTTAGGATGTCTGGATGGCATGGATGAGTTGGACCGAAGGGTCTGTTTCCATGCTGTATATCTCTACGACTTTATGACTCATTAGCCTGGGCCCCTGAACTTTAAGCTCAGTGACTTTACCAGTATGCAATGGTCACCCCTTCTCAGTGTAGGAGGAGTGGCTGAAGCCAGAATACTGAGACAGGCAATCAGAGAAAGAGTTAGATTCATTGGAGCTGATTGCAACAGAGAAAGGAGCTATCTGCTTGGCAGGATACAGGTGTGTTGTTAAGGTCTTTTCTATTCTTAAATTATAGCATATTATTTAAATTGGAGGTAAAGTTTAGAAAATATATAAAAGGCAAACATAAATAAAGGAAAAATATCATAAGAACCAGAATGAGATCACAGAAGTTTAAGTCAAGGCAAGACAGCAGCAGAGATTTTCAGGTTCAGGACACATTAAAAAATCAGAACAGTGATGTCACTGGGAAACAGCCTCAAGCAAACGAGGAGTTACAAAGCTGTACAAGAGGGTGACTTTCAAAAATAATTGAGAGTGACATCACATTGAAAACATAAACTCACCAAGTGGGAGCTCAAGCCAGCATGCATTGAACGACAATCCTGGGAAGCAAGACCAAGTCAGTCCAGTCTTTCAAGTAAAAATTGATCTCTAGATTGAGTGTTTAAAGCACAAGGAATAAGATAAGGTCCCTGGTGAAATAACTCTCCAGAGGTTGGTATCCCATCTTCAAGTTGCCCTTTATTTACACGTGCCAGATTAACTGCCTCAATCAAGGAACTCATAGTCTATAATGTCCACCTGGCTTTCCTCAATACAATCACTACACCTAGTATATAGATTCCGAGCCTATGACCTTGAGCCACCGTGTTCATATGGCAGTCCATTTCAGTTTCTGACCAATGGTAATCCCAGGATGTTGATATTAGAGCATTCAATGCTGGTAATGCCATTGAATTTCAAGGGGCAATGTTAAATTCTCCCCTGCTGGACTCTGATATTTGTATGATGCAATTACGACTTGCTACTTGTTGGCCCAAACCTGGATATTGTCAAGGTTTTCCTGCATTTGGACACAAACTGCTTCTGTATCTGAGGGGTCACAAATATCTCTGAACATTGTGCAGTCATCAATGAAAATCCCTACTTCTGAGTTTATGAAGAAGTGAAGGCCATTGATGAATATGGTTGGGCCAAGGCCACAACCCTGAGGAACTCCTGCCAAAATGTTCCGGAGCTGAGATGATTGACCTTTAACCACCACAACCATCTTCCTTTGTGCCAGGTCTGACTCCAACCATTGGAGAGCTTTTCCCATGATTGCTATTGACTCTAGTTCTGCTACGGCCTTCAGACAGTTGACCTTGATGTCAATGGCACTCACGCGCTCCTCACTTCTGGAATTCAGTTCTTTTGCCCATGTCTGAACCATGAGGTCAAGACTGGCCCCAGTGGAATCTAAACTGAACAGGCTGTTGCTCAGCAAGTGCTGCTTGATACAATGATCATGACACCTTCCATCACATGACTGATGAGAGAATAAACTCATTGAAAGTAATTCACTGAGTTGAATTTGTTTTGCTTTTTGTGTACAGGACATAGCTGGGCAATTTTCCACATTTTCGGGTAAATACCAATGTCGTAACTGTGTTGGAACAGCTCGGCTAGGGGCATAGCAAGTCCTGGCGTACAAATCTTCAGTACTATTGCTGGAATAGTGTCAGGGCCCATAATTGCTGCAGTATCCAGTGCCTCCAGATGATGTGTTTTTTTTTCAACTTGCGTCATTAAACATCACCAGAACCAAAATAGTCTGATAGCTGGATCCATAACATATTGTTTGAGAAAAATTCCCTGAAAACACTCTTTGAAATTTTCCTCAAGGTTCCTCTGCCAATCTGTCTCATCTACATAAAGATTAAAGTCACCCGTGATTAATATACTGCCTTTTTTATGCTCTCATTATCTCCTGATTTATTCTTTGTCCTACAATATATCCACTAACTTTCTGGATGCTTTTGTCACTGTTTACAGATTTGAACACCTGGCAACTATATTGTGTACAGTTTTGGTCACCCTGTTATAGGAAAGACATGGTTAAACTGGAAAGTGTGCGAAGAAGATCTACGAGGATGTTGCCAGGACTAGTCGGCCTGAGTTATAGAGAGGGGTTGACCAGGATAGGACTTTATTCCTTGGAACATAGGAGAATGAGGGGTGACCTTATTGAGACGAATAAAATCATGAGGGACATAGATAGGGTGAATGCATATAGTCTTTTTCCCAGGAACAGGAACTGACAATTAAAGGACATAGGTTTAAGGTGAGAGGGAAAAGATTTAAGAAGGATCTGAGGGGCAAACTTTTCACGCAGAGAGTGCTGCTTATATGGAATGGGCTGCCTGAGAAAGTGGTTGAGGCACGTACAATAGCAACATTTAAAAAACATTTGGATAGGTACATTGATTAGAAAGGTTTAGAGGCATATGCATCAAGTGCAGTCAATTGGAAGTAGCTGAGTGGGCACTGTAGTCAGTATGGACCGATTTGGGCTGAAAGGCCTGTTTCCATGCTGTATTACACTCTGACTCTATAACTATATCTCAGTAAAACCAAATGTGTCTGTCCTTTCGTCTTTCACACCCAAGCCACCCTGACTTGGTCTCAGCAGATTTCCGAACAAGTCATATGATCCTATTATATATCAATGATATCACTGGTGCTGCTTCCCTCTCTCGTCTGGAATTGGAAAAGTTCATCGATTTTACCTTCAATTTCCACCCTGTCTTCACTTTCACCTGATCTATCTCTGACTCCTCCTTTCCCTTCCTCGACATTTCTGTTTCCAATTCTGGGTATAGACTGGCTACTAATATTACTATATACTGACTCCCACAGCTACCTGGACTGTACATCCTCACACCCCACTTCCTGTAAAGACTCCATCCCATTCTCTCAGTTCCTCCATCTCTGTCATATATGTTCAGATGAGGCCAGCTTCGACAAGGGAGCCTCCGAAATGTCCACCTTTTCCCTCAACTGACAATTCCCCAGCACCATTGTCAACAGGGCCCTCAACCAGTCCTGACCCATCTCCCGCACTTCCGCCCTCACACCTTCTCTTCCCTCCTGCAACAGCGATAGGGTTCCCCTTGTCCGCACCAACCATCCCACCAGCATCCACATCCAGAAAATCATCAGACGTCATTTCTGCCATCTCCAGCAAGATGTCACCTCCAGACACATATTCCTCTCCCTTCCCTTGTCCGCTTTCTGCAGGGACAGTTCCCTCCGGAACACCCTGGCCCACTCTTCCTTCACCCCCAACAGCCCCACGGCACCTTCCCCTGTAACCGGCGAAGGTGCAAAACCTGCCCATTTACCTCCTCCCTCCCCAGTATCCAAGGGCCCAAACATACCTTCCAGGTGAAGCAACACTTCACCTGCACTTCCCAGAATCTAGTCTACTGCATTCGCTGCTCACAATATGGTGTCCTCTACATTGGGGAAATGAAGCGTAGATTGGGTGACTGCTTCGCAGAACATCTACGTTCTGCTCGCAAAAAATACCTTGAACTACCTGTTGCCTGCCACTTAAATGCACCACCCTGTTCCCTGGCCAAGATCTCCGTCTCTGGCTTGCTGCAGTGTTCCAGTGAAGCTCAGCACAAGCTGGATGAACAGAATCTCATTTTCTGCTTGGGGACCCTGCAGCCCTCTGGACTCAACATTGAGTTCAATAATTTTAGGGCCTAAATTCTTCCATGTCCTAGCCTCCTACCCCACACACCAGGCCTTGTTATCACACCATTGCACACCCCTGTTAGCCACTAACAGTCCCCATTAACAGCTGTTCACCCTCCCAGCCAGATCGTTATCAACTCCTTCGTCTGTCCAATTGCTCTTCTCTCTCTTTGGGCTCTATCCTATTGTTTACTCCCTACCCCAACCCCTCCCTATTTTCTGCATATAAACTGACATTTTCCCAGTCACCATCAGTTCTGAGGAAGGGTCACCGGACCCGAAATATTAACTCTGATTTTTTTCTTCACCGATGCTGCCAGACCTGCTGAGCTTTTCCAGCAACTTCTGTTTTTGTTCCTGATCCTTTTATCCCTCTATGTTATCTTAAAGTAGAGACACTGTCCTGAAAGATAACAATCTGACAACATTTCCAATTTGTAACAACGCGAATGTTGACTATCAAACCAGTGATTAGAGAAACAACCTTGTTTCCACTCACTGGAGCTGTCTGGAATGGGGTAGAAATGCTTTATTTTTTGTCTTGCTATGAATGTTATCACGAAGGCAAAAGCTCACTCACAATATTCAACTTCAAAAATTATCATATTTTTCAGTATAGAAACATAGAAGATAGGAGCAGGAGGAGGCCATTTGGCCCTTCGAGCCTGCTCTACCTTTCTTCACGATCATGGCTAATTGTCCAACTCAATCGCCTAATCCTGCTTTCTCCCCATAACCTTTGATCCCATTCACCTCAAGTGCTGTATCTAGTCACCTCTTGAATACATTCAATGTTTTGGCGTCAACTACTTCCTGTGGTAATATAACTGTCAATAATATAGCAACCTTAATTTAGACAGCAGAGTTCTTCAGTGAATATCAAGGGAACCCTGCAGCCCAATGGTATCAATGTAGATTTCACAAGCTTCAAAATCTCCCCTCCCCCAACCGCATCCCAAAACCAGCCCAGCTCTTCCCCGCCTCCCTAACCTGTTCTTCCTCTCACCTATCCCCTCCTCCCACCTGAAGCCACACCCCCATCTCCTATCTACTAACCTCATCCCGCCCCCTTGACCTGTCCGTCCTCCCTGGACTGACCTATCTCCTCCCTACCTTCCCACCTACACTCACCTTTACTGGCTCCATCCCCGCCTCTTTGACTGGTCTGCCTCCTCTCCACCTATCTTCTCCTCTATTCATCTTCTATCTGCCTCCCCCTCTCTCCCTATTTATTTCAGAACCCTCTTCACCTCCCCCATTTCTGATGAAGGGTCTAGGCCCGAAACACCAAGTTTTCCTGCTCCTCTGATGCTGCTTGGCCTGCTGTGTTCATCCAGCTCTACACCTTGTTATCTCGGATTCTCCAGCATCTGCAGTTCCTATTATCTCTGATACAATTTTAACCCCACTACGAAGCCTCTTCTAAGGATGCCTACCCTGAAGAAGTTACCCTCCTCCCTCCGGACAAACCTCAGGGGATCTCTCTCCCACTGCAACTCTCTCATAATCTCTTCGGCCTTGAAACTGCTCGACCACGTCCTGAAACAAACCAGGTACTACAGCCACGTCACCTTTCTTAGTACCTGCCGAGGGAACCAGATCATCCCCAATGGACTACAGTCCACATTCAAGCCTTCCCAATTTGGCCCCAACCGTGACAATACCTACATTCAGAACATTGAGACCCTTCAGAAGCGTTTCTCCCTGCGACTCCTGAAACACACACTTGCAGCAATGCGTAGGCATCTCCAGGCACTACAATCAAGCCTACCCCAGCTCAGAGCCTCCCTCTCCCAGACCTGCAAAGGACCTCTCCTGTTTTTCATTCTTCGTAGGATCCACAACCTGAACTCACAATTCTACTCAGCTTTATTGGACACTAAAAACTGTAAGTACAGTAAACTTACTGGTGCCCACCACCCAAAACGGGCTTCCCCCACCTCCCAAAACCCCAGCTGTACCCAGGACCTTCCCCACAATGTAACCGCTGGCATTGGCCATGAGGCCATTGTCGGAGAACCCATGGGTGACATCACATCTGCCACCGCCAGGTACACCACTTCCGGGACAGCGAACGCCATCGCTGCTGAAGCCATCGCCTCTATTTCCGAGACCAACACCACAGACACTACCGTCACGGCTGCCGCCGCCGCCTACCCTGCTCTGCCCACTGCCGACGCTGCTCCACCCATCACGGATGCGGGCGCTCCTCCCACTGCCGACGTAACTCCGGCCACCACTGACGCCGATGCAACCCCGCCCACTGCCAACGCTGACGCAACTCCGCCCACAGCCGACGCCGACATCGGTTCACCTACCGCCTCCACAGCCAGCAGCTCCAGAGGAGACAGCAACACTGAGCCCTGCCGAGTCTTCACCATCCCCCCAGACCTCCCCCTAACTGAGGACAAATGGTCAGTCCTCAGTAAAGGGCTCACCTTTGTCCCCCTCCACCCACACATCAACGAATACCGCTCACGGTTGGACATTGAGCAGTTTTTCCGCCGCCTCCGCCTCCACGCTTACTTCTTCAACCGTGAACCTAACCCTCCCTCTACTGACCCCTTCTCCCGCCTCGACACTAGGCCGCCTCCTGGACACCACCCCAAGGCCTCCTACTCTCCCTCGACCTCTTCATCTCCAACTGCCGTCGAGACATCAATCGTCTCAACCTCTCCACCCCTCTCACCCACTACAATCTCTCGCCCAGAGAACGTGCAGCCCTCTGCTCCCTCCGCTCCAACCCCAACCTCACCACAAAACCTGCGGACAAGGGAGGTGCAGTTGTAGAATGGCGCACTGACTTCTACATTGCTGAGGCCAGGTGCCAACTCTCCGACACATCCTCCTACCATCCCCTGGATGATGACCCCACACCCGAGCACCAAACCATCATCTCCCAAATCATCCACAACCTCATCACCTCAGGTGACCTCCCACCCACAGTCTCCAACCTCATCGTTCCCCAATCCCGCACCGCCCGCTTCTATAGCTCCTTCCCAAAATCCACAAACCTGAATGCCCTGGTCGACCCAATGTCTCTGCCTGCTCCTGCCCCACCGAACTTATCTCCACCTATCTCCACTCCATTTTCTCTCCCTTGGTCCAGGAACTCCCTACCTACGTTTGTGACACCACCCACGTCCTCCACCTCCTCCAGAACTTCCAATTCCCCGGTCCCCAAAACCTCATTTTTACTATGGACGTCCAGACCCCATACACCTGCATTCCCCATGCAGATGGCCTAAAGGCCCTCTGCTTCTTCATGCCCTGCAGAACGGACCAGTCCCCCTCCACTGACACCCTCATCCACTTAGCCGAACCTGTCCTCACCCTCAACAACTTCTCTTTCAATTCCTCCCACTTCCTACAGACAAAGGGGGTGGCCATGGGTACCCGCATGGGCCCAAGCTATGCCTGCCTCTTCGTAGGTTACCTGGAACAATCCCACTTCCGTACCTACACTGGCCCTAAACCCCACTTCTTCCTCCGTTACATTGATGACTGTATCGGCGCCGCCTTGTGCTCCCACGAGGAGCTGGAACAGTTCATCCAATTCACCAACACCTTCCACTCCAACCTTAAGTTCACCTGGACCATCTCTAACACCTCTCTCACCTTCCTGGACCTCTCTGTCTCCATCTCGGGTAACCACCTGGAAACTGATATCCATTTCAAGCCCACTGACTCCCACAGCTACCTAGAATACACCTCCTCCCACCCACCTTCCTGCAAAAATGCCATCCCCTATTCCCAATTCCTTTGCCTCTGCCGCATCTGCTCCCAGGATGAGACATTCCACTCCCGTACATCTCAAATGTCCTGATTCTTCAAGGACCACAACTTCCCCCCGCAGTGGTCGAGAACGCCCTCGACCGTGTCTCCCGCATTTCCCGCAACTCATCCCTCACAACCCCGTCCCCGCAATAACAACCAAAAAAGAATCTCCCTCGTCCTCACGTACCACCGCACCAACCTCCGGATCCAACGCATCATCCTCCGACACTTCCACCATCTGCAATTGGACCCCACCACCAAAGACATTTTTCCCTCCCCACCCTTGTCTGCCTTCCGGAGGGACCACTCCCTCCGCGACTCCCTTGTCCGCTCTACACTCCCCTCCAGCCCCACCACACCCGGCAATTTTCCTTGTAACCGCAGGAAGTGCTACACCTGCCCTCACACCTCCTCCCTCACCCCCATCCCAGGTCCCAAGAAGACTTTCCACATCAAGCAGATGTTCACCTGCAGATCTGCTAATGTGGTATACTGCATCCGCTGTACCCGTTGTGGTTTCCTCTACATCAGGGAAACCAAGCGGAGGCTTGGGGACCGCTTTGCAGAACACCTGCGCTCAGTTTGCAACAAACAACTGCACCTCCCAGTCGCGAACCATTTCAACTCCCCCTCCCATTCCTCAGACGACATGTCCATCTTGGGCCTCCTGCAGTGCAACAACGATGCCACCCGAAGGCTGCAGGAACAGCAACTCATATTCCGCTTGGGAACCCTGCAGCCCAATGGTATCATTGTGGATTTCACAAGCGTCAAAATCTCCCCTCCCCCAACCGCATCCCAAAACCAGCCCAGCTCGTCCTCACCTCCCTAACCTGTCCTTCCTCTCAGCTGTCCCCTCCTCCCACCTCAAGCCCCACCCCCATCTCCTACCTACTTACCTCATCCTGCCCCCTTGACCTGTCCGTCCTCCCTGGACTGACCTTTCTCCTCCCTACCCCCCCATCTACACTCACCTTTACTGGCTCCATCCCCGCCTCTTTGACTTGTCTGCCTCCTCTCCACCTATCCTCTCCTCTATCCATCTTCTATCCGCCTCCCCCTCTCTCCCTATTTATTTCAGAACCCTCTTCCCCTCCCCCATTTCTGATGAAGGGTCGAGGCCCAAAACGTCAAGTTTTCCTGCTTCTGTGATGCTGCTTGGCCTGCTGTGTTCATCCAGTTCCACACCTTGTTATCTAGGACCTAATGTAAGCAGGTCATCAGCGAATGAAGACACAAGGACAAAGCAAAATGTTGTCCATGCTGGAAATCCAAAATAAAACCAGAAAATGCTGGATGTCCAATTTACTGTTCTTAAAACTTCGCACTTCGCTAATAGGGCATTATACTAAATTAATATATCTTTACAAGTACTAAATGAGAACAGTACATTTATGAATTGTTATCTCAAACTTGACAGCATTTTTTTCCCTGGAATTGAGTGCCGAGGCATAACTTCCTGGTTCAAATTCCCTTGTTGATTGAGCTGATAAGTCGTCACTGAATCTATGTTGACTCTGTCCAATACTGGAAAAGACTGCTACAAACAGTCAACACAGCTACACAACTAGCTATCTGATATGAAAGCACTGTTAAGAGTGCCTTGAAAAGAGGGACACAGACTAAGGGATGGTCATGGGCATCCACATGGGCCCAAGCAATGCCTGCCTCTTTGTAGGATACATGGAACAGTCCCTTTTCTGCTGTTACACTGGTACTATCCACCAACTCTTCCTCCGTCACATTGATGACTGTATCGGCGCTGCCTCATGCTCCCACGAGGAGCTGAACAGTTCATCAACTTTACTTACACCATTCACCCCAACCTCAAATTCACCTGGACCATCTCCGATACTTCCCTCTCCTTCCTGGACCTCTCCATTTCCATCTCTGGGTGACCGCCTTGATACTGACATCTATTTCAAGCGCACCGACTCCCACAGCTACCTGGACTAACCTCCTCTCAGCCACCCTCCTGCAAGAATGCGATCTCCTATTCCCAATTCCTCCACCTCAGCCATGTCTGCTCCCAAGCTTGGGCGTTCCACTCCCTAGTATCCCAGATGTCCTTCTATTTCAAGGATCATAACATCCCCCCTCTGGTGATTGAAAACGCCCTCAACCGCATCTCTTACATTTCCCACATTTCTGCCCTCACATCCCCTCCCCCCACCAAAAATAAAGACAGAATCCCCCTTGTCCTCACATATCACCCCACCAACATCCACATCCAACGTATCATTCTTTGCCAATTCCGCCTCCTACAATCTGACCCCAAAACCAAAGAGATATTTCCCTCCCCACCCCTATCTGCCTTTTGTCGGGACCGGTGTCTCTGCAACTCCCTCATTTGCTCAACACTCCCCACTAGCCCTACCACCCTCAGCACCTTTCCCTGCAACCAGGAAGTGCTACATTTGCCCCTACACCTTGCCCCTCACCTCCATTCAAGGCACAAAACAAACCTTCCACATTAGACAGAGGTTCACCTGTACATCCATCAACGTGGTCTACTGTGTCCGCTGCTCCGGATGTGGCCTCCCCTACATCAGTGAGACCAAGCGTAGACTCGGAGACTGTTTTGTAGAGCATCCACGCTCTGTACATGACAAATGACAACATCTTCCAGTTGCCAACCATTTTAACTCCCTCTCCCATTCCCTGGGTGACAACCAGGGCCTCTTCCAATATCACAATGACGCCACCCACAAACTGGAGAGCAACACCTCATATTCCACCTCGGGAGACTACAGCCCAATGGCCTAAACATGGAATTCACCAGTTTTAAAATCTCCCCATCCCCAGCCTCATCCCATGTCCAATCCTCCCACTCATCCTCGCCTCCTCGACCTGACACAACTTCTTTCACATCTATCTGCCCCACCCATCCCACTAACAAATCCCTATCACTCCCTACCTTTTTTCAACTATCACCATCCCAACTACCTTCCCCAACCCTGCCCCTCCTCTCTATTTATTTTCCAGCTTCCTTGCCCCTCCCCATTGCTGAAGAAGGGTCCCGAGCTGAAATATCAACTTTCCTGCACCTCTGATGCTGCCTGGCCTGCTGTGTTCCTCCAGCAACACACTGTGTTGTCTCAAGAGAAGGTATATGTTGCTTCTGTTGGAAGGGCCTTCTGGATCCGTGCAAAGGCAGGTAAATGGAGCATAGGTCAAAATTCATTATTTTCTTAAATGGCAAATGCACTGAACAGCCTATTCCTGATTCTTACACAAGGAGATGCCCAGCCGGAAGCCCAGCCCGAAGCTCAGATCATGGAAAAATTAACAAAACTTTCATAAAAGAAATGGTTGCTTTGAAAACCAATGGGTGGAGTAATGAGATGGAAAGATATCATCACCATGGGGAATCATGGTGAGGATGCAGAAATAATGGATGATAATCTGACACATGGAAGGTCCTGAGATCTTTCACACAAAATGACTTCAAGGGACCAAAAGTGTAATCGGGGTAAGAGCAAATTGGGGCAGCACAGTGGCTCAGTGGTTAGCACTGCTGCCTCATAGTGCCAGGGACCTGGGTTCAATTCCACCCTTGGGTGACTGTGTGGAGTTTGCACATTCTCCCCATGTCTGTGCTCTGGTTTCCTCCCACAGTCCAGAGATGTGCACATGAGATGGATTGGCCAAGTTAAATTGACCCTAGTGTTCAGGGACGTGTCAATTAGGTGGATGGTCCCAGGTGGGATGCTCTGAGGGTTGGTGTGGACTTGCTGGGCCAAAGGGCCTGTCCCCACACTATAAGGATTCAATGATTCTATTCTAAACTACTGCAGATGGTGGAATCTGTACTGAAAACAACAAATTCTGGAGATCGCAGCAGCCACAGAGAGAGCAAGCTAATGTTTTGCACCTCAATGACTCTTCAGATGAAGAGTCGCCTAAACTCGAAACGTTAGCTTGCTCTGTCTCCATGGATGCTGTCTGACCTGCTGTGATCTTCAGCATTTGTTGCTTTCCGGTATAATAATCAGGGTGTTCTTCTGAGTTTGCATCTTGGGAAGATTTGCAGGAACTTTATTCTGTATCTGGGTGTTTAACACCTACCTTGATCTGATCGGTTTCATTTCCCATTTTTCTGTTTCGTATTTGCAAGTATGGTGGACTGTCACTTTAAGAGTCTATTTGTCAGCCATTTTTGGAGGGAAGCAGCTTAGTGTGACTTTGCTGCCTGCAGAGTGAACATCTTAAGAAACTTCTTTGAAATATAACAGTATCAAACATAGACCCCTTATTACAATGAGAAAGAGGAGGCGGGAGATAGTCACTTGGCCCCGTTAGACCACCTGACAGTACTTTTATTATTAACTCAGAAGGAATAGGTTCAAGCCCTACTCCAGAGCACATAATCTAAATTTATATTATAGTCCAATATCGCAATATTTGGAGTGTCTTCCAAATGAAATGTTAAAGTGAGACTTATCTTTGATATCAAGCCACGAGGAAAGGTAAGTCTTTGAAAAAGAGCAATTAAATTATTTTCATGTCTCGGCAACAGCTATCCCTCAAGCAACAACATTTTTAAAGGAAACGGTCTGGCCCTTTGTATCGTTTTTGTTTGTGGTAGTTTGCTGTAAACACGTTTACTCCACGTTCCCCTACTTTACAATAGTGACTACATCTTTAAATTATTTATGAAGCTTTCAAGTACTTTGTGATGTCCTAAGGCCATTAACAGCACGATATAAAGTAGTCCTGAAGGAGTCATGTGGGGTGTGAAACTTTAATTGTGTTGTAGACTTGCTCGCCGAGCCGGAGTGTCTGATTGCAGACGTTTCGTCACTTAGCTAGGTAACATCATCAGTGGGCCTCTGGTAAAGTGTACTGACCCGCTTGTTATTTATGTGCCTTGGTTGCTGGGGTGGCTGGTTTCCCTCCCCACCCTTATCTGCTTTCCGGAGGGACCACTCCCTCCGTGACTCCCTTGTCCGCTCCACACTCCCCTCCAGCCCCACCACACCCGGCACTTCATCCTGCAACCGCAGGAAGTGCGACACCTCCTCCCTCACCCCAATCCCAGGCCCCAAGAAGACTTTCCACATCAGGCAGATGTTCACCTGCACATCTGCCAATGTGGTATACTGCATCTGCTGTACCCGTTGTGGCTACCTCTACATCGGGGAAACCAAGCGGAGGCTTGGGGACCGCTTTGCAGAACACCTGCGCTCAGTTTGCAACAAACAACTGCACCTCCCAGTCGCGAACCATTTCAACTCCCCCTCCCATTCCTCAGACGACATGTCCATCTTGGGCCTCCTGCAGTGCAACAACGATGCCACCCGAAGGCTGCAGGAACAGCAACTCATATTCCGCCTGGGAACCCTGCAGCCCAATGGTATCAATGTGGATTTCACAAGCTTCAAAATCTCCCCTTCCCCCAACCGCATCCCAAAACCAGCCCAGCTCATCTCTGCCTCCCTAACCTGTCCTTCCTCTCACCTATCCCTGCCCCCCACCCCCATCTCCTATCTACTAACCTCATCCCACCCCCTTGACCTGTCTGTCCTCCCTGGACTGACCTTTCTCCTCCCTACCTCCCCACCTACACTCACCCTTACTGGCTCCATCCCTGCCTCTTTGACTTGTCTGCCTCCTCTCCACCTATCCTCTCCTCTATCCATCCTCCATCCGCCTCCCCCTCTCTCCCTATTTATTTCAGAACCCTCTTCCCCTCCCCTATTTCTGATGAAGGGTTTAGGCCCGAAACGTCAAGCTTTCCTGCTCCTATGATGCTGCTTGGCCTGCTGTGTTCATCCAGCCCCACACCTTGTTATCTCGGATTCTCCAGCATCTGCAGTACCTTTTATCTCTGGCATCACTTCCAGTTCTGGTTTTCAATGGTTCACTCAGCAAACAAATACAACCTTATTCACGACCCGAGCTA
Organism: Ginglymostoma cirratum; assembly: GCA_024137785.1. Lineage (NCBI taxonomy): Eukaryota > Metazoa > Chordata > Chondrichthyes > Orectolobiformes > Ginglymostomatidae > Ginglymostoma > Ginglymostoma cirratum. The sequence goes on along the minus strand of JAHRHZ010000034.1, from coordinate 28,974,129 downwards.
CAAATCTTCTCAAAAACTTCCATTCTGTTTTTCTTTCACAGATGCTGCCAGACCTCCTGAGTTTCTTGAGCATTTTCTATGTTTGTTTCAGATTTTCATGATTTGGAATATTTTAGTTTTACAATAAAGATTAGATTTCTTTTGAACATTAACTTCCCAAATTGATGAGCGTTAAAGTTGAAGAAAAGTCACTGTTTTCAGAAGACTTCTCTAAAAATCTTAACCTATTTGCTGATTATTTTATGAACTGAACTGCCATCTTAACAAATGAATGAGTTTCAGGATTGGCTCCCTCATGTGGATACATGTTTAGTTACAAAATGTATCCAATCCTCTGGTTTTCAAGTGGTGTGCTGCTGCAAGGTGAGAATTGTGACCTGAAAGCACACCGCGTTACCTGAGCATCGTGGCTGTATCCATCTCTCCGATCTCCTCCCTTATTCAAAGATTATGCCCTCTGGTAATAGATCTTCCACAAGGGGAAACAACCTATCTACATCAATCCTGTTATGCCCCCGAAGAACGAGGGATGGTAAGAATTGCCGATGCTGGAGCCAGAGATAACACAGTATGGAGCTGGAGGAACACAGCAGGCCAGGCAGCATCAGAGGAAGGAAAGCTGATGTTTCGGGTCAGGACCCTTTTATTTCTGAAGAAGAGTCCAAACCCAAAACGTCAGCTTTCCTGTTCCTCTGCTGGTGCCTGGCCTGCTGTGTTCCTCCAGCTCCACACTGTGTTATTTGTGCCTCCTAAGAATCTTGTGTTTCTATAAGACTGCCTTTCACTCTTATTTAATTTGTGGTAAGTATACATGAATATCTCTTCAGTCTGCTGTGGAGCATATTGGGAAATCACACAAATCATTAAGCTTTTTGTGCAGCATCTGCAGCTCGATGGAGAAAGATATGTAGAAAATGAAATCTTGGAATGAGGAAATGGGCGACAGAAGCATTTTATTGGATACCTCAGCAAATGAGATAGTGGAAATATTTCTTTGTGAGTTTCAGTGTTACGAAATTTGTTATAAATTTTATCACTGAGACATGTACAATTGACTCAGTAAGAAAGCTGTATAGTACGAAAAATATTGGTCCAGTGTTTTGATTTATACACTTTTTAAAATTAATTGGTGGGAAGTAGTCCTTGCTGATGGGGCTAACGTTCATTGCCCATCCTAATTGCCCTTGAAGGTGATGATGAGCTGCCTTCTTGAACCACTTAATTCGATTTGATGTCAATAGATCTACAACGCTGTTTCAGAGGGAGTATGGGATGTTGATCCAGAAACACTGAAAGAATGGTGATATATTTCCAAATCAATAGGTTATTACACAGAAACAAGTATTTCAGTTTAACCACTCCATACTGGTATTTTTTGCTTCACTCGAGCCTTCCCATAGGAACACAGGAATTAGGAACAGGAGTAGGCAATTTAGCCCTTCAAGCCTGCTCTGCCATTCAACATCATCATGGCTTCTCTTATTCTGGTCTCGACTCCACTTTCCTGCCTACTCCCTGTAGCCCTTTATCCTGCTTTTCATCAGAAACATATTTTTTTCTCTTGAATCTGTTGATTGATTCTGCCTCCACTGCATTGTGAGGCAGTGAGATCCATAGATTCACAATCTGCTGAGTAGCTTCTCCAGTTTTGAACCTACCATCTCTCACTCTATATCTATGACCGCTTGTTGTCCCTTGTGGCAAAGTCCTGAACATCTGTTCAATGTCCATTTTATCAATCCCCTTTAGGATTTGATAAGCCTCAAACAAATTCCCTCCTCATACTTCTGAACTCCAATGAGTGCAAACCCAAGCTGTTCAATTGCTCTTCATGCAGGAATCAACCTGGTGAACCCCCTCTGAACTGCTTCCAGTACCATGACATCCTTCCTCAAAGAGACCAAACTGGACCCAATATTCCAGATGTGATCTCACCTGCACCTTGGCAGCTTTGTCTTGAAGAATCATTGAGATCAAAAGTTGAAAACAATTCCAACCTATTCATAATAAGCTGCTTTGCAAAATTTTGACATGAAAAGGAAGACAAATAATGTCTAATTTCTGAACCAAGTACCCCTCTGGTTGCACAGCCAACCCTGTGATCTATCTTCCAGTATTTGCCAGAAAATCATAGTTTTCATTGGGCAACTGAATTGAGCACCAATCAGTTTAAAAATCAATGAGGCAGAAAGCTGGCAAGGGTTAGTGGTCAGGTTTCTGCAAGGGGTGGGGGGCAGTCATTCTAAAAATAGTGGTGTCAGTATTGTTGCTCTTCACAATATTTCTCAAGGATATTAATGAGAGGATTGTAAGAACATTACACAGATGATTTAGAGTTGGGGGACCAAGTCTAGAGTGTCAAAGTTCACAGACATCACTAAGATGAGTGGTAGAGCAAAGTGTGCAGAGAAAACTGAAAGTCTGCAGGAGGATATAGATAGATTAAGTGAGTGGGCAAGTCTGACAGATTGAGCACAATGTTGGTAAATTTGAGGTCATCCATTTCGGTAGGAATAACAGCAAAAATGGACTGTTACTTAAATGGTGAAAAACTGCAGCATGCTGATGTGCGGAGAGACCTGGGTGTACTTGTGCATGAATCACAAGAAGTTAGGTTGCAGGTACAATAGGGAAGTAAGGCAAATGGGAATACTGTCCTTCAATGCTAGAGAGCTGGAGTTTAAAAGCAGGGAGGTTATGCTGTAGCTGTATAGGGTGCTGCTGAGGCTATACCTGGAATGCTGTGTACAGTTCTGGTCTTCTTGAGAAAGGATATCCTGGCAGTGGAGGGAGTGCAGAGGAGGTTCACTCAGTTGATTTGAGTTGAGAGGGTTGGCTTATGAGGAGAAATTGAGTACACTGGGACTATACTTAATAGAATTTAGAAGAATGAGACTGTGGGGACAAACTTATTGAAACACCAAGTTACCAAGGGGACAGGAAAGAAGCAGGAGTTTGTTTCCACTGGCGGGTGAAACTAGAACTGTGGGATAGCTGCAAACTAGAGGAAGGCAGATTTAGGACTGAGTTAAGGAGAAACTTCTTCATCCAAAGGGTTTTGAAGCACTTGAGGCTATCACGTTGAATGTTTTAAAAACAAAGATCGATAAGTTTATGAATAGTAAAGGAATAAAGGGTTATGGTGGGTGGGCAGGTAAATGGGGTGTAGTCTGTGTAAAAGGTCAACCATGATCTTTTTAAATGGTGCAGTAGGCTCAACAGGGCAGATGGCCTACTCCTGCTCCTATTTCTTATGTTCTTGTGAGCTATTCACAAGCTTGCACAGCACAAATTTGTGGATGTAGGGACCTTAGATTTATTTTAGAATGCTTTCTGGTGATTACTTTTAGACCTAGGTCTGATGTGTTTTTGTTAGGTAAATGTCATGTGATACACTGGGGTAAAGGCAAGTCAAAGCATAGCACACCATCTTATGTCTGGAAATCAAGCAAGATCCAGCAGCATAAAGTGTGCAAAAGTTGCCAGAATAGGATAAGCTTCATGGATTACTCATTATCCTGTATTGGGGATTTCAGTAGACGGATTGAACCTTCAGGGGGTCAACTACAATGGACGTGGAGGCAACAGCAGGTGGATGAGCGATGACATATCAAGCAAATATACATTTGTGTTGGACTGGAACTTTGTAGCAGGTAATTGCTTTCAATAGTAGGCCTGTAGCTGGGAGTGACTATGAGATTCCATACACTGCAGTTCGACATTACCTCCATGCAAGGAAATGTCCAGGGAATAGGGGAAATTTTGAAAAAATTAGCTTCTAATTATAATACCAATGCATACTAAATGTGTAATTTTTAAATGGAGAAAGTGCTCGAGCCACAGAGTCATGGACTTTAGAAAAGTCTTTGACAAGCTTCCTAAAAGGAAGATTGAGAGAAATGTTGAGGGCCTGGAATTGTTTCTCATCATTAATTCCCAAATTGCATCTTCCAAAGGTCACATACTTCAGCTACTTTCTTTTTATACACCAATATAAGCTCTTGCTGTTTGTTCTTACATTTCTTGCCAGCTTACTTTCAATAATTAATTTTCTTCTCTACTAACTTTTCAGTCATCTGCTGCTAGTTCATAAAAAAAAAATCCCAATCCTCTAGCCAATCAGGGGTTTCTGCCACTTTGTATGGCTTAGTTTTGATAGGATACTCTCCTTGACCACCTTGTCAACTTGATCACTCATCAAGTCCTCCTTTTTGGACAGGAATAAATTTTATTGCGCATTATGAAATATCTGCTTAAATGCCAGTGCTCATCTACTGACCTTCCACTTAAACCGATTTTCCAAAATTTCCTTCACACTTCTGTATTGGCAAATTCTACTATGTTGCAATTGCTACTCTCTAAAGGATCCTTACCTTATTACACGCTATTAGATCTAAAATAGTCTGTTCCAGGGTAGGTTCTGCAATGTACTGCTTCAAGAAAACATCTCTAATGCATTCTGCAAATTCATCTTCCACATTAAGCTTGATAATTGCAGTGCCTTTCTTCCACACCTCCATTATTTGCCAGTGGACTCTTGTTCCTATGCCAATTTTTTTTTTTTGGGG
>JAHRHZ010000034.1:28893838-28963738 GCA_024137785.1 Ginglymostoma cirratum | reverse complement strand
ACCTTTACTGGCTCCATCCCCACCTCCTTGACCTGTCCATCTCCTCTACACTTATCTACTACCTTCCATCCGCCTCCCCCCCACTCTCTATTTGTTTCAGAATCCACTTCCCCTCCCCCATTTCTAAAGAAGGGTCCAGGCCCAAAACGTCAGCTTTCCTGCTCCTCTGATGCTGCTTGGCCGCTGTGTTCATCCAGCTCCACACTCTTATCTCAGATTCTCCAGCATCTGCAGTTCCTACTCTACCTGAAGATGAGGTGTCAATCTGGTGAAGCCACCAAACAGGACTACTTGCACACTAAACAGCATAAGCAACAAGTGATAGATAGAGCTAAGCAATCCCACAACCAACGGATTAGATCTAAGCTCTGCAGTCCTGCTACATCCAGTCATGAATGGTGGAAGACAATTAAACAACTCTGAGGAGGACGCTCCACAAATATCCCCATCGTCAATGATGGAAGAGCCCAGCTCATCAGTGCAAAAGATAAGGCTAAAGCACTTGCAGCAATCTTCAGCTAGAAGTACTGAGTGGATGATCTATCTCAGCCTCCTCCAGTGGTACCTAGCATTTACAGATACCAGTCATCAGCCAATTCAAGTCACTCCAAGTGATATCAAGAAGCGGTTGGAGACACTGGATACTGCAAAGGCTACAGGCCCTGGCAACCTTCTGGCAATAGTACTGAAGACATGAGCTCCAGAAATTGCCAGTCCCCTAGCCAAGCTGTTCCAGTATAGTTACAATACTGGTATCTACCGGACAATGTGGAAAATTGCCCAAGTATGTCCTGTACACAAATAGCAGGACAAATCCACTCCCACCACTTACCACCCCAGTCTGCTCTCAATCATCAGTAAAGTGATGGAAGGTGTCATCACTAGTGCTATTCAGCAGCACCTGCTCAGCAATAACCCGCTTAGTGATGCACAGTTTAGGTTCCGCCAGGGCTACCCAGTTCTTGATCTCATTACAGCCTTGGTTCAAACATGGACAGAAGAGCTGAATTCCAGGAGAGGCTGAAGTGACAGCCCTTGATATCAAGGATGCATTCAACCGAGTGTGGTATCAAGGAGCCCTAGCAAAACTGGAATCACTGGGTATCAGCAGGCAAACTCTCCTGTGGTTGGAGTCATACCTGACACATAGGAAGATGGTCATGGTTGTTGGAGGTCAATCATCTCAGCTCCAGGACATCTCTGCAGGAATTCCTCAGGGTAGTGTCCTCAGCTCAACCACCTTCAGCTGCTTCAATGACCTTCCCTCCATCAGAAGGTCAGAAGTGGGGATGTTTGCCAATGGTTACGCGACAGCGACACTCAGTACCATTCACGACTCCTCAGATACTGAAGCAGGCCATGTTCAAATTCAAATTCAATAAAGGTCTGGACAATATCCGGGCTTGGGCTGACAAGTGGCAAGTGACATTCATCCCACACAAATGCCAGGCTACGACCATCACCAATAAAAGACAATCTAAGCACCACCCCTCGACATTCAATGGTGTTACCATCACTGAAACCCCCAGGATGTTGACAGTGGGGGACATCATTGACCACAAAACTCACCTGGACTCACCACATTAACACAGTGGCTACAACAGCAGGTCAGAAGCTAGGAATACTGGAATGAGCAACTCACCTCCTGACTCCTCAAAGCCTGTCTACCATTTACAAAGGTACCAGTCAGGTGTGTGATCGAATACTCCCCACTTGCCTGGATGAGTGCAGCCCCAGTGACACAAGAAGCTCGACACCATCCAGCACAAAGCAGCCTGCTTGATTGGCACTGCATCCACAAGCATCCATTCCCTCCACCTCTGACACTTAGCAAAACGCAGTACTAAGTTGCACTACAGAAATTCATTGCAGATCCTGAAACAGCACCTTCCAAACCCACGACCACTTCCATCTAGAATGACAAGGGCAGCAAATATGGGAACACCACCACCTCCAAGTTCCCCACCAAGCCACTCATCCTCGTGACTTGGAAATATATTGCTGTTCCTTCGCTGTTGTTGGGTCAAAATCCTGGAATTCCCTCCCTAATGGCATTGTGGGACAACCTCCAGCTGGTGGACTGCAGCAGTTCAAGGCAGCAGGTCACCACCCCCTTCTCAAGGGCAACTAGGGATCAGCATGAAACAACACCCATATCCCACAAGTGAATAGAAAAAAGAAAGAATGAACAGTCTTTTTCCTAGTTCTGCCTATTTTGTTGGTCCCAACCTAGACCATGGTCACAGGATCCTCCCCCTGCCACTCCAAGTTCCATTCCAACTCAGGACACATGTTCTAACTCCTTGGCTGCAGAGAATGGTGTCCATCCCTCAAAATAAATTATCTCCTACTTACCACTCCATATTTAACTGGATGGGACAGCTCTTTTAAAGAGACAGTCTCTTCCTCTTGCTGACTCATGTTCTCAACTGCTCAACATGACCTCCCAATCACTGACACCCATGGTCAGTTAATTGCTCATCAGGTCTTTCCCTATCACTGACTCATCTCTCTTGACCACTCACTTGGTCCCCTCTCTTATTCAGATGGTCTGTCAGGCAACTTAAATCACACACCCCCTGCCGGTCAGTCCACATTTCACCCATATAACTGATCTGTCTCTCCCATAATTCACCTTGAAAGCTGACATTGCTGCCCTTCAAGTAATCGGTGTTTAAATTTTCCAAATAATAAATGGTGGACCAAGTTTAAGCATCTATTCTACTCAAGGTGCTCAGCAACACTGCCACCAAATTTCTTGCAAAAAGTGTTCTATAACTCCCTGTTCAAATTCCTCCAGTCGGGAGGACTATAAGACTCAATTTCCAGCAATATCATGGACAATTCTAGGAATGCAAGAAATGCTGCTTGTGCCTGTTCTGCCAATCTACAAGATAGTGGTTGAAGCTGTGCTTCGAGATTCCTCCCCAAAAAGGGAAATATCACTTCAGCACATGAAATCCTAGTTCTATCGAGCCCAATCAGAACAGCATATGTTTCAATAAGATCACCCCTCATTGAGCTTCAATGAGTTTCAGCCCAACCGTCACTCACTAAAGAACGGAGGCAGGCAAAGATAGCAGTGCATCAGCAAGTGCAATTCAAGAGAGAATGTGGGATTGGGAGTTTGGTGAAGGAAGGAATTTTAAAAAGGTTACTTTTTCCCCAAAATCAAATGTAGTTTTCAATTAGCATTTAGCATTCTGTTTGTAACTACATTTACCATTAGTATTTGCAGGAGCTGGAAACTGAAATTTAGAAAAAAATAGTGCTGGAGAGATTCAGCAAGTTTGACAGCACCAAACAGAAACAGAGCTCTTCTTCAGAACTTGAAGTTTTGTCATACTGGACTCAAAAATGGTAACTGTTTCTCTCTCCAAAGACCTACGTTTCACCAGCATTGTTTTTACTATTGTAATAAATAAGCTCCCTATGGAGCAGCAGCAACAGTGAATGAGGTGGCTGGTTAGACCTCATTTCTTGAGCAGCAGTGCTGACTCATCTCTGTAGACTTTCAGCTAGTATAAACATTAAGTGGTTTTGCTAAATGCACAAAGTAAGCAAACACGAAGGTTATGACAATGTGTGCCATTTTCTCCCCAGTTTTCCTCAATCTCTTTCAATGTAAGTGAGTGCTCAGTTCTCCTCTATAATACACCAATTCAGCATAAAACTTTATCCTCTCATAGTCTAATCTATTTCTATCTGCATTTACATAAGCAGTACATCTCATTCAACTTTACCTCCTGCCCCTGTACAACAAACCAAGGTGTGCCTCAAAATTGCACCCTCAAATGCATCCTGTTCACCATCAAACTGCTTCCCTAACTATCAGAGTAACTACCAAATTCATGACTATGCACAATGAAGCTCGAGTTTATGACAACTTCCATGCTGCCTGACAGCACATGGAACGAAGCCCTCAAAACTGGAATTGCTTTCAAATCAAATTTAAAAGACCTCAAAATTGCTTGAGAAACTCAGGTCTGACAGCGTGTGTGGAGAGAACGAGAGTTAAATGTTTCAAGTTCAGGAAAACCTATTTTTGGGCACTTACTAAAACTTGCCTCTTCCATATTCCAAGGAAACCAGATGGCACAGACTACAGACTTACGTGTGTAGTGAACGAAACTACTTTGTTACATCTTCATGGCAGTATTTCTGTTTTACCTACACTACCATTCATAGCTTCATCACTTCATAGTTTGATTTTTCCAATCGTCTCATTGCTCCTGAACGAAAAATGCTTTACTAATATCTAACTCAGACTTCCTACTTCAAGTCAACTGATATCATTCATTAACTGTTCTGAGCAGACCATTTTGAAATGTTTTAAAATACCTCCACAACCTTGCCCCATTCTTCTTCTGCAATCATCTCTTGCCCTTTAAGACCACAGCATATAGAATTAGGCCATTTGGTCCATGAGGTGTGCGCTACCATTTAATCACGTTTCTCTACACCATTCTCTTGCCTTTTTCCAGTAACACTTGATCCCTTTGCTAATCAAGAACCTCTCTCTCCTTAAATATAGCCAATAGCTTCCAGAGATTCACCATCCTCTGACGAAAGAAATTCCTCATCCGAGTTCTAAAAGGTTTCCCCTTCACTGAGGCTGTGCCCTCAGGTCCGAATCTCTACTGCTCCTGGAAACATCATCTTCACGTCCATTTTCATGTCGAATCATTTATTGTCATGTATTCAATATAAAATACAGTGAAAAGTGTGTACTGTCACTATATATAGACAATCACATTAATTTAGAATAAAATTTAAAAAATATAAAAACTTAGAGGAGTCCAACTTTTCTTTCTCTGCTGATACTGTTCCTGCTCTGGGCTACAGCATCTCGCACCTTGCCACCTCCAGGCTTTTCAGTATTTTGTCAGTCTCAGTGAGATGCTCCTTTTCCTTTGAAACTCCATTTTGTACAGACCCAGGGTCCTCGTGTAACAAGCCCTTCATTCTTGTGAATCACCTCTGGACCCCTCCAAGACCAGCATACCCTTTCTGGATAGGAGGCCCAAAATTTCTCTCACTATTTCAAATGCAGTCTCATCAGTACATCTCTGCTGTTATATCCTAGCTCTTAGGAAGTCAAATACATTCCAAACTGCCAATTGAACCTGTAATGTTAATCCTAACAGAATCCTGAAATAGGACAAAGTCCCTTTGTGTTTAAGATTTCTGAAGTCTTTCCTCATTTCAAAAACAGTCTTTGTCTTTATTCTTCCTACTCCACTTTGGTGCTGGGTTGCTGAATTCCTCCCTCAATCTGCAGCATAATAACTGAAGTTCTCCTAACTCCATTCTTATTAACTTAAATTTAGCACTTTCTTAGTAATGAACACCTCACATATTTGTTTAACTACGGGATAACTAGAAAACACAAATATGAATCTCAACAGTTTGGAAACTTAAAATTTAGTTGGGAAAAAATACACATCCACTGGAGCAGTAAAACTGACAATGAAACCATCAGTTGGCGCAAAAATCTAACTGATGCACCAATTTTGTTTAAGGACAAACATTAGGTGCTCAGTTGAACAAGGTATTCTTATTCAATTGAATCAACAAATGCCAGCCATGTGCAAATCTCAAGGACAAATGCGTTTTAAAACCCTCCTTCCAATCACCTCCTTCATCACCCACTTCAGCTTCAGACTCTGATTGCATGGAAAATGCCTTAGGACTTCCAGTGATACGAAAGATGCAAGTGTAAATTTGGTTTTTAAAAGGAAGCAGTCTGAGAATACAGACAAACATCTAATACATTCAGAGTTAAGAAGACAATAGCATATACCTTGAGTACATCACTATTGAAGGGTGTTGGTGAAAAAGGCTAGGGATTTCAAACAAAGGCACAAAAGTAACCAGATAACAACTGTTAGCACCAATTTAGATTTAAGGATGAAAAAGAGTACAGAAAATTTTGACAAAATGTTACCCCAAGTACACATCTAAACAACGTTTATGAAAGACATTTCATTGTACTCTCCACTGTTTCCTTGACATCTTAGTTTTTTTGCTGATTATATGAAGCAGATAATCTTTTCCAAAATATTCTCCTCACTTCAAAATGAAGGATTTGAGTTGCTGCAAGTTTTTTTTTGCAAAAACACGAGTTTGAAAACAAAGCATTATTTACTTTACCAATTAGTTACTGCACTGTGTACATCTCACACTTAACAAGGTAAATATGTATTGCTTTGGCTTTTGTTAAAGTTTTTACTTGGTAATTGCATAGTTTGAAATAACTCAAGGGCAATAGAAGGTGAACAGCAAATGTTGGCTTTGTGCATTAGTCACATCCTACGAAAGAATAGAAAGTGTTTAAGCAATGGGTAGAGCAAGTGTACAGTTTGCATACTTGTGAATAGATTTTCAGCTAAATATTTCTGGGCACCAAACAACCGATCGAAGCAAGAGGTTCAATGAGTAGAATATTTCATAATTATAATTTTGCTTGTTAGTTTATTTTGAATGGCAAAACTACCAAATCGTACATTAAAAAATTCAACTATGTGCATCCACGACTGATTTTCAGCAATACTGAAAGTGTTGGAACAATAAGATAACGACGTCGCAAAGTTTATTAAATGTCAGTTAGCAAGTTAAGAATTTACATCACTTTTCTTCAATACAACATTACCGAGCCATACGATCTTCACGTTTTATTTACTCTCATAACACCTCGAATGAAAACGGAAACAGATGGCAAATAATATATTTTGAATCATAGCGCAATAGTTAGTGGCTAAAAAGTAGATAAATCAAATAAGCGATGCGCATGCACACGTAAAGCCCCAACATAAGTCAGTGACTGGCAGCCATTTACTATACACGATCACTCCGCAGGCCCGCGCAGCCATGACTTGCCCTGGCGCAGTCCATCCATCAGTGTCTTATTGAGTCTCTGTATTTACCCTTTCATTTGCGTGTGAGGTTTGTTTTTCTTTTTTTGCACCGAAGAACTCAACTCGGCGAATGTTGTGTTTTTTTTTTCGGGGGAAAAAAACACAGCCGTTCTGCATCCCACTGTTCACCTCAGTCTCTCTTTAAAATAAGTAGACGTCAGGGGCACGATCCGGTCACGTGACCATCTCCCAGCGTGCCGTTTAAAAATTAGAAAGCCAAAAATCAGCCGCTTAGCAAATTAGGAGACAGCCTTTGCAATATGTATGAAATGTTGTGTTGTTTTGTGTAGCTGCCTCTGTTTATTATTTATTTGCCTCTTCGTTTTGCTCGCGTGCGGGCGGCTGTTGAGCGGAAAGAGCCGAAGGGTTTCCGGAAAAAAACGATCGTTGGCGGGAGGGTCGGCTGTTCCCGATCGCTGACGCGTTACCCGTATGTAGTATGGGCCTCGTCCTCTTCAGTGTTGGTTTGTGTGTGTGAGATGGATCCCGAGAGTTGGTAGTGTCTTTACCTGTTTTAAAAAAAGAGAAGGGCCGGTTTTTCTGAATATTTTTCCCTTCCCTGTAGAAAAAAAATATAATTTACCTTTTGATCCACTCCACATACAACAGCATTGATGGTAATGTATGCAAGGAAACAACCGAGACTCAATGATGGGTAAAATGTTCAGGTTTTTTTCTTGTTATTCTTTAAATCTCCTTTTCCCCTTTTTCGAATTCCCCTTATCTTTTGACAATCCGCCATTTTTGCTGTAAACCGAAATAAGTAAAAACTTAATGAGACGAATTCCCCACCTTTGTGATCATTTTACTGTGAAAGATCTTGTTTAAAAATATGTACATTTTCTGCCGAGTTTTTGTTTCAAAGTTTTAAGAAAAATACGTTTTAGACCATCGCTGGTACGTTCATTTTGTGGTTTTTATTTCTTTGCAGGTGTCACGACAGGAGGGAATCCCAGCCCTATCAGGTATATTTCTCATAGTGAATCGAATGCCATTTACTTTAATGAAGGCTTGTGCGTCTGTAGCAGGCCTCACGACTTTACAGCTGGATTTTAAGGAGACGGGGGAATAAAATAAAAATTCATTTTAAAATCTTGTGCGAAAATACCATTTAGTGACATCCGGACGTATTTTCATTACGGTGTTTCAGATTCAGTTGGTTTTGATAGTTTTTTTTACTTTTGAATATGAACGCATAAAAATACATGTAAATAATTTCTGAACTGTAGGAGGGCCTAGGTTGCCGTGTCCCTGCTTTTTTGTTCCTACGTTTTTGAACGCCTTTTTAGAGACAGATTTCTGCTATAACGATGAGCTGATACAGAGATCTCTGTTTAAACCCAGTTGTTTTTGCAATTAATTTATTAAAGTTAGTAGGATAGGGTAGTATGTACCATTTCTGTTTGTGTTTTTAAGCCTAGTTTTAAATTCTTTTAAGGGTGAAGGCCAACATCACTTTTTAAAAGTAGACTGCTGGAAATTTGCAATTATTTACTTCAACCAATGTTAAATTGACAGGTTAGTGAAAAGTAATACTTGTATGGAAATCTAGTCCGAACTGAGATGAAGTTATACTTAGGTGAAGTTTTCTTTACATGAAGAATTGAACTAGGGAGGCAATGAAATCCCTGAAAGCTGCACATTTGCCTACAGTTGCATGTCATTTTGCTTCTAGTTCACAATTCTTCTAATTCACTGTTTTATGATGATTCTATTTCAGACTCTTAAATACCCATCCAAGAGTCACACGAGCAGCAGTGATCATCGCCATGACAAAACCAGAGAATCGGGAGATCCATCACCACCCTGCAAAATGCTACGACGTTCTAACAGCCCTGAAAATAAACATAGTGATAGTACAGGACATAAGAGTAAAACTGTGCACTCACATCGAGCCAGAGAGCGAGACGGTACGTTACTGTGTAGTTAGCATGCAGAAAGTCTTAGTTTTGCGTAAGCCATTACATTTTGGCTTTCTTTTGAAAAATACAGCCTTGCTGTCAAAAGCATTGACGAACGATCGAGTAAAATTGCAAATAACATTTTTGATTAGATGCTAAACTTGCCATTTTAAGTACTTAATTCAAATTAGGAATCCCAGATTAGTAGCTGCTTTAGGCTTGTGCACAGAAACAATACCAGTTTTGTTTGAATGTAACCAATGATTGAACGTTGAGATGTGGGCCCATAGGACTGTAACTGCAAATGAAAAATTGGATGATTTTTAGTGAGATAAAAGTGAAACGTTGAGAAGTCTTGCTAAACTTGTATTGAGTCTTGATTGGGGCAAACCTGTGGTTCTGTGTTGCCATTTTTTTAGGAAGGAAGAGTCATATAGACAATGGCGATGATGCAAAAACAAATTTGCAAGTTTGATATCAGAAATTTAATGTGTAATAACTTTCAGAAAATAATGAACAGGCTATGTCCCATTTCTTTGATGGGACCAAACTAAGGGATGATAGAACAGAGTTTTAAGATTATTGAAATGTTTGGTGCAGACATCGAGAGAGTGTTTCTGTTGGTGACAGGAGTGAAACCAGAGACTGATCATATGCATTGGTTACAAATAAACAAGCAATGGTGAACAATTTCTTCACCTGTAGAGTGGTGAGAATGTGGAACTTGGAATTAACGTGGGTTGAGGCAAATAATATAAATGCTTGTAGAAGGGAGATGTGATAAGCATCCAAGTGAGTAAGGGATACAAGATTATGACACAGTTTAGGAAAAAATGGAGAAGACTTGAGTGGAATATGACCCTGTTTCTGTACTGTAGATGCTATATCACATGATATTATATGGTTTTAAAATGATTCAAATTAGTGGTGTCATATTGCACCGAAAATATGGAATGGATACCAACAGAATGCCCTTAAGGCTCACATTAGTGCACCTTTACCAAAGGTAAATCTTATCCAGTCTTTTAGTACTAAACAGCATTAACGTTTTACTAATACAACAGTATTAACAAGTCCAAATGCAGAGGTTTGGACGTTAGACAAAGTCATTGAATGGAATGTTTTGATTGAACAGTTATTGATGGTCCAAAATTGTATGGCCTTTTTTAACTCAAAAGTTGTATTTATTAAGCTTTTAATTCTGCAGTACAGTGTTTATTGTGCATTTAATCAATAGATCAGATTTCTAACTATTCGTGTTTGTGTGCACCTAATAAAATCAAATAATTACCTTGACTGAACTAAATTAGCAATTATTCTATTTCTTTAGTGGTCACAGCTTGAATTTTCCACCAGTCTGAAATGTATAGTGAAACGTGTTGGACTTCTGCTTTTTTCATGAGTGAAACAGAGGTTTACAGAGGTTTACAGATGTTGTAGCACAGTTAGTGCAAGATTTGACTCATAAACCCCCTTTGGACCATCAAGTCTGCACCAATCCTGTGAAAAGCATCCCACCCTATCCCCATAACTCTACATTTACCGTAGTTAACCCACCTAGCCTGCACACTATAGGGCAACTGAGCAAAGCCAATCCACCTGACTTGCACATGTTTGGACTGTGGGAGGAAACCCACACAGACACGGGAGAAGGTGCAAATTCCACACAAGTTGCCCAAGGCTGGAATTGAACCGGGATCCCTGGCGCTGTGAGATAGTGTGCCACCATGCGTTGTGGTGCTATTACTGTTCCAAGTGGGAGAAAATAGTTACCCGAGCTTTTCTCCTGCAGAAATGCTCACCGTGTTGGAAGAAAATTCCACAGTGGTTTTAAGGATCCCATTTGTATTATACTCAAAATGAATAGGTTTTGCGTTGGTAACTCCAAAATTGACACGATATTGGTTGACAGAAGAAAGCCAGTTGACGTTCATGAGGAGCAAAGTCTATTCTCTTAATTTTGCCATCCTCTTAATGACCAATCTTGGATGTATCCATTTCCTGAACATGGTATGATGTCAATTCTTTGTTGCCATTCTCATCAAAAAAAAAATTACTTATGTTAAATTGTGTTTTCTGTTGAAAGGCAATAGTTCGTAATGATTAATGTTTTGAAGTGCAGTGGTTTGCACAAATGTGGCAATTTTTCTTCATGGTTAACTTTCCACATGTCGACAACAAACTGAATTAACAGTGAAGTGAGTAGCTTTGCTGATGTGAATATATGGGGAGAACCCTGCTTTTCATCAAGCTTGTTAATGTACATTAAAACATTGAAATGGGCAGATGGGGCATGGGTTTGAAGTTGCTTCTGAAAGACTACTGCATTAGAGTGCTAACATATAGTGAGTTCAAATCTATGTGCTGCAAACACAAATAGACAAGGGAAGTTAATAACTGAGCAAAGCCAATGTCATCACTTTCGTTCAGAACTGTCACACCAGTTTGCTTATTTTCTTGGAAATCTGTATCATGAACATGTCATGTTCCACTCACTCAATTTTCCAAGTTTGAGAAAAAGCCCAAAAACTGATTTCTACACTTGCTGTGATCACTGTTTCCTATATCTCATTGGCTGCCCCTTTGTGTGGTGCAGGTATCTGAAAATAAATCTAGTGCACTCTGGACATGTATTTAGTTTGCTGGAAATGTGAATTTTGGCTGTGAGCTGTCTTTCTGAGCTCTTGATGTCTATTTTGGAGTTGTCAACAGACCAGCACTAATTTTGTGTTCTGTAGTCAATAATATCATATCAAACTTCTCTAGTTTAATTTTATTAATTTTATTGTAAACTTTCTAAATTACAGCTGCTACCATCGCTCACTGTTCAAATATGAAACTCACAATTGAATTGATAGAAACGTCATTTATGATAACTCCTTTTCATGCTACTTTGTGTGTTTGAATTAGTTGGAGGTTCTCAATGAAAGGATGCGCTTTACTTTCGCTAATGGCCAATGCAAAATGACTATTTAAAGAGACAAAAATATACTGTTAGTTGTCTCGAACGTATGGGTAAGGAGCATAGTTTGGGAATTCTAGTTGGGCCCAGAGGTGTTGGTTTAGGGAAAGGAAAGAACAGGCAAAGTTTCTGCTCTTGATTTCAAACTAGCTTCTGGGTTAGAAATGTGTGTGCAGAGATTGGCTGACGGGACTTGCCATTATTAATTCTTCAATTGATCATTGGCATTTGGGAATTTTACAGGAGGATACTTACTGACCTTGCAATTATACTTCAAAAAGGAAACACTGAATTTTTGGATGGGTTGGGAGGTGAGAAAATTGGTGAAAGAAGGCACTTAAGCTATTAAAAAGTGTCTATAGACTGGTAACCTTTTGTGAAACAGTTAGCTCAGGTTAATTTACTATGTTTGTGCCTATGTAATAAATCTACTGTATTTGTTTCAGGGACCAGCTATTCTCCACAGGAGAATTCACATAATAACAGTACCCACCATAGCTCAAATTCACATTCTTCTAATCCTAGTAACAATCCAAGTAAAACATCAGATGCAGTAAGTATTTCTTTTGTAATTCCTTCCTAAAATGTCAGATATTTCATTTAAGGTAATCAGACATTTATATTTTGGTTTTCTCAAACTCTTACTCAAACAGCTTGGCAACTGGAACGTGTCTCAGGACAACTGGAATTTCAGTTTCTTAATTTTATATTTTTGCAGAGTGTCTAGTTCATGTCTTGAGTCATTAACTTTTCAGTAAATTTCAACTAGATGCAACTATTTAAACAAAAACAATATAAGGTAAAATTTTTCAGCTAATATTTCTAGGTGTCAAGTAAGTCGTCAGCGTATTTGCAATTTAATATAGAGCAGTAAATATTAAGTGTACAATACTGTGAAATACAAAACAACTTTTATTTTGAAAGAAACAGTAGTACAGGTTAGCACAATTTTATTCTATCTTCATCATTTGAAACTATGTCTTGAAACTAAATGATCTCTAGATATAAGAATGATACTTTGTCTCAAATATAAACTTTGACTTGAAATTGTGAGTTAGATATTTGAGTGTAGGGTCTGAGAAATTCAAAGAGGATGAAGGTCTTTATTTGTCATTACCTTACTTTCTGATAAACCCAAAGAATTTTGTTTGCTGTAAAATTACATGGTGCAACATTTTGAGGAGAAATAGAATCAGAAATAACCAGGTGTGGACCTTCTAAAGAATTAGGGCCAATGGAAATTGCCTGCCTTGTTTCAATCTACACAAACTAATAATTTTATAGGCAAACATTGTTGATACATTGATATGTCCCAAGAATTGCAACATAACAATGCATATATTTCTGCTGCTGGACAACTGATTGACATGGAGTGATCCATTAATGTACACTCCACTTTTAATTTGAAAATTATCTGTCTGATCTAATTTCACAGGCGGAATAAAGCAAACTAAATCCTCTTGGGGTAAGGGAAGGACAGCTGTCTTTTAAATGTTGAACATTTTTCAGTGTTTGTATTGCATGTGCAAAAATATGGAAGTTCGAGTGTAGACTAAAATGGATGTCTCAGTTTTTTTTCATTAGAATCCCTACAGTGTGGAAACAGGCCCTTCGGTCCAACAAGTCCACACCGACCCTTGGATCATCCCACTCAGACCCATCCCCCTATAACCCACACACCCCTGAACATGATGGGCAATTTAGCATGGCCAATCCACCTAGCCTGCGCATCTTTGGACTGTGGGAGGAAACTGGAGAACCCTTTTCACGTAGTATGCCAAAATTGTAGAAACTTTGTTGCCTTTCCAAGCTCTGTCTCTTTTTAAAGTTGGCATTAAAGTTGGATGTCATAATATAGCCCAATGATTGCATTTTTTTAATTGTTTGATTGGGATGTGGCTATCTCTGGTAAAGCCAGCATTAGTTGCCTGTTGCAAATTGCCCTTGAGCTGTGTAGTTTACCCAGGATTTTCAGAGGGCAGTGAAGGTTTAACCATGTGGATCTCCAGTCATATGGCGGTCAGAACAGATAAAGATGGCAGATTTTCTTCCCTGAAGGGCATTTGTGAACCAGGTGGATTTTTATAACACATGATAGTAATGGCAACTGTGAAACTGAAGCATGCTTTCAGTTCGACGTTTTATTTCACAAGCTGCCCTGGTAGGATTTGAATACATGCCCCACAGCATTAGCCTATGCTTCTGGGTGATTTGGCCAATGACTTTACCACCATTCCACCAACACACTCTCTTCAAATATGGAATTGACAATTGGCTTGATAGAAATGATTGGTTCTTTTATATAATAATTGTAGTAAAGCGTCTCTTTCCTGTAAACTGTTCATGTATTGTAAACTCATTGTAACATCCAAATTATTAGAAGGTGCATCCGCAGAGCCAGTTTCTTTGTAAAAGTGCATGATGGAAAGTACCTGTTTGCCCTTAGTTAAAATCACAAATGACATTCTGTCAGTGATGTGCTGTTTGTGAATGTAGACTGTTGTGCATAGGATAGACAACTCTACTAGTTGCTTGAACACCAAAAAAAGAGTAGCGTACGAAGAGGTAGAGAAGACTTCGATTCAGGGACTTGTATGGTTGCAAGAGATTTGGGTGGTGGGGGTGGGGAATAGCATTTTTAAGACTACTAACTTGCTTTTGCCTATTAGTAAACAAAAATGAAGTGGAACTTCTTTGCTTTAAAATGCTTGTCAAATGTGTTTTTAATTTTCTGATACTGTCTAATGGAGATAATTTTCTTCACTTCTATTACATCACTGTCCCTGCCAAAACTACACGGACATGCACAAAGTTGCCTTTAAATATGGCTACTATATATTGGTGAAAATGTAAATGATTCAATAAGTCATGTACTACATACATGGATTGTGAACTATATTTGTGGGAATTGTGATCTGAACATAGTATCATCTTAGCGCAGAAAATTGCCCAAAGTGCTCACACTGTTATAGTCCAGATTTATGGATCCATCATAAGTAGTAATCTGAATTAATCCTCCTATGCACAAGTCGATCCCACAAAGTCAAGTGGAACGATTAATTAAGCTACTTTGAGATATGATGCAATGTTGAGCAATTATTTGAGTATTGAAATGGCATCTTAAATTGCTGTGCAGATGAAAACTTCATGTGAAGGCTCTTCCAACGTGCAGCAGTTCCAGTTGCACAAAGTGTCAGTGTGGATAATGGCTCAAGTTGTGAGCTCTCAAATTTTAAGAGTGCCATCAACTTAACGAAGCAAACCAAAGTTCTGTATGTGGCATTTGCTTTACAGTTGGTGCTACTCTTGTTTGGTTGCTCTATATCAATACTCAGTAATACCAGCAGCTGCTTCTTCAAACTTAAAACTGTTTAGTCCATTAAAGATGTAATTTCAGTTCTGACTAGTAATGTGGACAGATGTGCTGTGATAACGGGCAGGGTTATCCTATAATTGTATCAAGTATTATGCAATCTATAGTTAATGCATTTTCATGAATTGAACAAATAATGACTTGAGTAATTTTTAATATGCTAGATGTTTATCAGCATGAAATTGAGGTACTAGACTATCTGTAAAGTAAGTAGAATAATTGCTTCCAAGCTTTTGAGTTGTTGAACACTAAATCCAGTTTGAAGCACTTTATCTTCACTTTTGTGTTTTTTTTTGTATTTTGATTTAATTCTTTTTGTCTTAATTTAGCCTTTTGAACCAGCTGATGACTGGTCAGAGCACATCAGCTCTTCGGGCAAAAAATACTACTACAACTGCAGGACAGAAGTTTCTCAGTGGGAGAAACCCAAAGAGTGGATTGAAAGGTGCACGTTTAGTTTTTCAAATATTATGTAAAATAAACAAGCATCCTAAATAGGTCACAATATTGATGGTGTTTTGTTTGTGCAGAGAGCAGAGGCAAAAAGAAGCAAGTAAAGTTGGGGTTGTTAACAGCTTCCCAAGAGATCGAGATTACAGAAGGGAAACCTTGCAAGCAACTGCCGGCAGTGGGTTTACAAGTGGAAGTAAGTAACAACATTTAATCAAGTACCAAACAATCCTTATTGCCGCATCCCTTTTACGGAGTTCACATAATGTGCACACTTAGCTGAAATTTGTAGAATTGGAATACTGTTTATTATAATTAAACTGATGAACAATGTCGAACAAGTAGCTTATTTCTGGTAGAATATGAATCAAGTAACTTAGTGACATTGAGTTTATAATTCTGGTACATAAATTGTGACAATCTTAAGGATTCTACGTGGGCTAGAGTTGTACATTTGCTGAAATAAGGCAATTTTCCTCATTGTGGTTTCTGAAAAGTAAATGTAACTGAGTGAATTATTGAAAGAAAATCGGAATTTTTTTTTCACCCTGCACCACGCACCCCCGGCTTCCTCTGCCTACTGATATCATTTAATCTTCCCTATAACAAGTCATTTGTTGCCTTAGGGTAAAAGTAACCTGCAAGAGTTGCCATTTTGCTGCAGAGCATCTCCTCGGGAACTGATGACCCTGAATCATTTATTGCATGTTTAAAATAAAACTGAACACGTGTTATTATGCTAATTAATGTGAGAATTTAAATAAGTTCCCAGGAGTAAACCAGTCTGATTTCCTTGTGTTCAGTTAATTGTGTAAGATTGAAATATGTTCATAATTTGGCTTTCCTCCCATTGACACACAGCTGTCTAAACCAGGACAGGGGTTGAAAAGTTAAGGTTTATAACACAGTATATGTGCTACTTGGTGTTAATGTATTGGAAAATGTGAAGTTTAATAAATTCTGTTGATATCCTGATGTAAATTATGTTGTTCTAGAGCTAAAATGGTTGCAAAAGTTGCAGTCTTTGAGCACGTAAGGGAAATTAAATGGATTATGTCACAATGGTGATACCGTAAGATACAAGGTCTAATGTATCCTGAGTAGATGTTTTGATTCTAACAACTCTTGCGTTTTAAAACATTTACTTATGAACAATTAAGGGTACTGTTAATAAATTAGCCATAGTGCTCTAATAATCGTTCTAATTACAACATTTCCCCCTTTTATTTTTTTGCCACATTTCCTTTGTGAATCATGAAAAGTGGAAGACAAGCATTCCAGCGGTGCCAGTAGTATGCTCTCCCAGAATATTTTGTCCCAGACAAACAGACACAATGACAGAGACTACCGACTGCCCAGAACAGAGACTCCTGGTGGAGCTGCCCCAGTGCAGCACCCCGTCAAACCAGTGGTTCTCCCAACTTCAAACCCAAGCACTGTTCCTTCTAGTCCTTTTAGTCTACAGCCTGAGCATCATCCAAAGAAATCCTTTGATGCTAATGGAGCAGCTACTGTACCGAAAGTGCCTACACCCACACCTTCCATCCCCATTCAGAAGACAGAGAAGAAAGGTACGTATGCTGGGGTATATTTGATTTGTTTGAGTTCATGCACGTTATTAGTTCATTAGTGACACTAAACCTCATTATTAAACAGTGCTAACGTACTGGTTTGAAAACATTGAACAGAGACACAACTAAAAGTAATCACATGAAGTATCTAGTCTAATATTGGAACTCATTGCAAAACTGGAATCGGTACTGCAGTAAATTATTAAAACACTAAGTTGGTTTCTGTTCATCAGATTGCAAAATTGGATTAAGTTGTCAAGGTGCAAGGCTTTTAGGGAAGGTGAATATGCATGATTGAAGGCTTCTTGGCTAATGTTGTACTCTTGTTGAAGTAAGTGTGTTCAGTCTTCTGTAGCACATTTGGAAACAAGATCTAACACTGCTTTATAGCCAGAGAAATATTTTTGAAGTGTTGTTTAACATTGAAATGTAGGAAGATAATGGATAATGTTGGGAGAAGGTTTGTTAAAAAACAGTTTGTGCATTTCATTTACTGGTAAATGTTTTCTAAAAGACAATATTTAAACACTATATGTGAAAAGCTTGAAAGGAAATAAATGAGCCCTCAAGGAATTGATTGAACGGTTATATTTTCAGACCTGTGTATTGTTGACCTTCATATAGTTTGCAACATCTTTTAAAATATCTTCCATATTTGAATGAGCTTTCCTAGACTGGGATTCCGGGACCACATGCATGTGCTGTCATTTTTGTTTTGGGTGCATAAAAAAAATGAGCAATGGAGTCAGTGTTATACAGCAGCGAAACACAGCCTTCCATCAAACTTGTCTGTGCTGAACAGATATGCAAAACTGATCTAGTCCCATTTGCCTGCATTTAACTCATATCCCTCTTAAACTCTTGAGGTTGGTTGGCTCGCCGAGCTGGTTTCTTGTTTCGCAGACATTTCATTACCATGTTGGGTAACATCCTCAGCGCAGCCTCCAATGAAGCGTCGGTGTTCTCCCGCCTGGTTTTTAAACTCTGGGGTCTGTTGAGATGGATTGCCTCACTTCCGGTTTCCCGTCGTAGTGGAATGTGTATGGGGTCAAGTTCAATATGTTTTTTCATAGAATGCTTCATGGAGTGCCAGGCTTCTAGGAATTCTCGTGCCTGCCTCAACACACAGGAAAGACAGGCCCTGGAAAGATTAAAGAAGGACAAGAACATCACAATACTACCCGCAGACAAAGGGTGCATGACAGTGATACTGAATAAAAGGGACTATATCTCCAAGGCACAAGCATTGCTCGCTGATGAGGACACATACCGGCCAGTACAAACTGACCAGACACCGCAACTAGGCAACAAAATCCTCTTTCTGCTAAAAAGACTTAAACAGGACAGATCAACAAGGCTTCTCAAGAATCAAACCTGAAGGAACCAACACACCCCGATTCTACGGCCTCCCTAAAGTGCACAAACCGGAAGTACCTCTCAGACCCATAGTCTCCCTCCCAGGCATTCCATCACACAAATTAGCCAAGGAACTACAAAGGAGACACAGGCACCTAATCAGCAAGTCATTCCACTCTATCCACTCAACCCAAGAATTCCTCAACTCCATCAAAGACATAAGGATAGACGACGAAGAGACCATGATATCATTTGATGTCACTGCCCTATTTACGTTAATAGACATACCACTAGCAAGGGAAACAATGACAACACTACTGGAACAAGAGCAAGACCCCAGTGAAACCATGTCTCAGGAAAATATGCTCAAACTATTGGACCTATATGCCTCACCACCCACTTCACTCTCAACGTCCAAACATACGAGCAAATCAATGGGACGGCCATGGGATCACCTATCTCTGGACTCATTCTGCAGCAACACAGAACTAGGCCAGGAGGAAGAAGAATACCTCTTCCAGGTTTTCAACTATAATGGATATCCAAAAAACTGGGTCAGAAGATGCCTACAAGAACAACATCAGAAAGATACTACATGCCCTGACACACTCATCACACTACCCTACATCAGGAACACATCGGAACTCACCACAAGACTCCTACGACCGCTGGGCATCAGAGTTGCACACAAGCCCACGTCAACCCTACAACAACTCACCCGAACTAAAGACCCACTTCCCACCATGGACAGGACCAATGTCATCTACCAGTGACTGTGAGAAACACTACATTGGACAGACAGGAAGGAAACTAACAACAAGAGTACGTGAACACCAACTGGCTACAAAAAGATACGACCAGTACTCGCTCATCTCAATCCACTTAAGACAAGGAGAACCACCATTTTGACTGGGACAACACCAAAATCCTGGGACAAGCTAGGCAGAGACAGGCACGAGAGTTCCTAGAAGCCTGGCACTCCACAAAGCATGCTATTAATAAATATATTGAACTCGACCCCATATACATTCCACTACGAAGGAAAACCGGAAGTGAGGCAATCCATCTCAACTGACCCCAGAGTTTAAAAACCAGGCGGGAGAACACACCGTTTCATTGGAGGCTGCACTGAAGATGTTACCCAGCATGGTAATGAAACGTCTGCAAAACAAGAAACCAGCTTGGTGTGAGCCAACCAACCTCAACACCCACAACCCGAGCTACAAATCTACTCCAAAACCTCTTAAACTCTTCATATTCGTATATGCATCCATTTACATGTTGTAATTGTACCTGCCTCAACCACTTCCTCTGGTAGCTCATACCATACGTGCCCCACCCTCTGCGTGAAAAGTTGCCCATTAAGTCTTTTCCCTTTCAACTTTAGACAGCGTAGGTTTGTTTTAGGCTCCCCTCCCTGGGGAAAAAGGTCTTTGGCCATTCGCACTATCCAAGCCCCTCATGATCTTAATAAACTTGTTTAAGATCACCCCTGAGCTTCTGCTGCTCCAGGGGAAAAAGCCCCAGCCTATTCAGCCTCTTTGGTATGATCCTCTGTCTTCTCACTTGTGCATGTTACTTGGGATTGGGCTCAACAGGAAATTTCAAACATCTTTGGTTCCACCTCCCTATAAGTTTGTGCTTTTTTGTTTAGAAGAAAAGTCACAATTACAGCATGAATTTTCTGACTGTGGTAAAGACATGCTTTAAGAGATATTTGGACTTTTTTACTGCTTGACAACTTAAAAACCTGAACCTAGTATTAAATTAAGGGAGTATACTTGCAATACCTGATTGGTTTAAAATGTGTAAATCAAGAGGGATGAAGAGCAGCCCCACAAGTTGGCTGTCCTCTCCTCTGGTTTTAAGTTGTGCACTGTACCAGCAAAGAGCACACTTGACAATGTAAGTGGTGTATATCTAGGAATGATTATCCTAATTAGAAGATACTGTTTTTAAGCACAAATCTCTCTCATAAGGGCATGCCTGTAGAACTGATTTGTTGCTCAAAATATTTGTATAACCAATGACGTATGATTAGAAAAAAATTACTGTCCTCATATTTTTCAGCAACTATTAATAAATGTTTGGGGGAAGTCAAGAAAATTATTTGATTGATATCTATTTCATTATTTCCTTCAAACATTTGTGATAAATGTTATTAGTATAGGTGTGGGGAAAGAATCTCTGATTAGTCTCACATCTCTACAACCAGCTGACCCAGAGGGCATAGTGCAACTAATACATTTACTTTACCCTTGTTTCAGTCAGAAAATTGAGCTGATTTGCATCCCGATGTGGTTGATCGACAAGTACTCAATTAGCTCATGGTTATGCTGTTAATTGTGACCCAGACCTGAGTAGTCATACTGTATACTGGAAATAAAACTGTGAAGTGATGGTAAAAGGAAATGGACTTCTATTGAATTCTCTATGTTCATGATTCTGTGAATATGTGTCTACAATGTGATGAAAATTGATGGTTCTGTTAGATACGCTGTGTTGTAACCAGCATAATCGTCCGGAATTAGGCAGAGTGAGGCATGTCATAGCATGTAATGTTCGCTTGAGGTCATGATGGCATGATGAGATCTGTGGGCTTCCAGGAGATGAGTGTGTAAGAGCCTGTTTCACAAACGAATGTACTTGTAAACATGGAGAAAAGGGAATTCACTGAGAAGGAAATAACATACATCAGTCAGATGAGGAATGAAAAGAACACACGCAAAGGCAATTTGAAAAAATTAATAACCTCTTGAGAATACTTTATCTGCAGGAATGAAATGACTTGTCTTTTTATGTGCCAGAGTTTGAATGACATTGCAGGAATGTAAATTATGTTGTTAGGGTTCTTATACTGTTAAATAGTGGCTGTAACTCTGGAAATTTTTGTGAATTGTATTTACAGAACAAATGCAGCAATTTCTTCAAAATTATTGGGAGGTTAATGGGTAGCTGTTGGTTTTGTCACAGCCTTCTTGGGCAAGCGGGCTGATGATCACTACCGCTGCTAGTAGTAGTACTACTACTGCTACTACTACTCCTCTGCTGTTGTAATCTTAGAGCACTGTCCTGAACAGCAGTAGTTAAAATGGCACACCACAACCTTCAAGGGTGATTAAAGGATGGGTCGCAAATGCTAGCGGCAGCAGTGACATGTGCAGCAAGTGAAAGATTGTAATTGAAAGTTTAAACTTTGAAGCTCTTACATTGTGGATAAAATTTATTGCCCCCTTGTTATCTTAAAATCAATGAAAATATTGCCCATTTTAGTAATTTTGAAACTTCTTTTTATTGAAGTTTAAAGTGTTTTTAGATGATCTGGAGATCTCTTGAATTCTTTGCTTTTATCTTTACATTGGTATATCAAATATTTGTTTGATAATTTTGGAAATTTATTTTTGTGCAAACTCCTGGGAACTTGATGTAGCAGACATTAGGTGACATTCGGATAGAGTTGGTTATGGCATTGGACTTGTCAATTTGATTTTGGAGCATTATGACTATTTGCTTTGAAAGAAATTCAATGAGTTTTATTTTGATATATTGCACAAATGAAACATTAGGCTTAAACTTTTTATTTCTGTGTGGTCCTTTTTAGATCACATTTTCTACATACTAACTCATTGACAAATTTTATTTGCCCTTACAAAAGCCTGACTGGAGCTTATTGTTGGGGTAGAACTTGTTTGATAGCTTTTGCATGTAGTTAAACATGTACCTTAGTTTTGCGGAACTATGTCTTGTGTCACCAGTGCAGGAAACTGTATCAGGCTCGAGCAGGATCTGTCCATGTTGTCATTTAATTGGCAAATTTGTTTTTAATGAACTTAAAATGCACATCGTTCAAATTGCATCTTGTTTTGTTGGAGAAATGGAACTCGAGAGTTTCCAGTTGAGATGTATGAAGAATTACTTCCCACAAACATAGAATAGGAACAGAACAAGACCATTCATCTCTTCAAGCATACGCCACCGTTCAATAAGATAATGGCTAATGTGTTTATTTCAAATTTCACGTTGCCCATGATAATTTTAGATTTCCTTGCCTAACCAGGTCCCAGTTTTTCAGCTTGAAGGCTGTAAGTGTCAGTAGTTCCGATTATCATTTAAATACATCTGCGCCATGTGCATGGATGAGAAAGAGAAAGCATTTGATAATTTGAACTAGTTGAACCTTGTTTTGAGGATGACACATCTCATTGACATGAATTTCTTCTGCATTGATGCATGTTTTTAAAAACGTACACCTGAGGACCACAGAAGATGAATCCTAGAATTCCGACAGTGGAATAAGAGGGCATTCAGCCCATCAAGTCTGCACTGACCCTCCAAAGAGCATCCCACCCAGACCCACCTCCCCCACCCTAACCCCGATAACCCTGTATTTACCATGGCTGATCCACTCCTTTATACAAATTTTTGACTGGGAGGAGATTGGAGCGCCCAGTGGCAATCCATGGGGAGAATGTGCAAACTACACCCAGTCATCCAAGGCTGGAACCAAACCTAGGTCCCTGGCACTGAGGCAGCCGTGCTAACCACTGTGCCACTATGTCCGCCAAGATTAAACTGCCTCCAAGATCAAGATACCAAGATGAAAAATGAAGCCAAGCTCATGATCTACCATTAACAAACAGAATGTTGGAGTAGCTCAGTAGGTCTGGCTTGCCCTGTAGTCATAGGTTGTGATCCTGAAATTGGAAGTATCTCAAAGCACTCGAGTGCCTTTGTCTACGCTGCTTGTAATAGATACGATATATCAAGTGGAAGGGTCACTATCATCTGTGTCCTCTCTCAAGCATTGAGGCTGTGATCAACCACCAACAGCTTAGTTAGCTTGTTGATATAGTTCACATTTCAGATACCAGGCTCCCAAAGTAGACCACCTTCCACTCAATAGGGGAAGATACATCAGAAGAAGACTGGAAGAAGCACCTAAAGGATGTACTGAAAGACAGCATGAAGAAATGCACCGGTGACGTACGTTCCTGGAAGATTATCACACTCAACCAAACCAAATAGGGACCTGACCTGTGGGAAGGATTACAGCATTTTAGTGACCCACCATCGACAAAATCAAGTGGGAATACAAAAGCAGTGAAGAGAAGTTGCTGTGATCCATATGATTAACACCTGTGACCATAACACATAGCAGAAGTACGCTATTTAGCCCATTGAGTCTGCTCTGTTATTTGATCATGGCTGATACGTTTCTTAATTCCATTCTCTTGCCTTCTCCCCATAACTCTTGATCCCCCTACTAATCAAGAA
Source organism: Ginglymostoma cirratum (assembly GCA_024137785.1). Classification (NCBI taxonomy): domain Eukaryota; kingdom Metazoa; phylum Chordata; class Chondrichthyes; order Orectolobiformes; family Ginglymostomatidae; genus Ginglymostoma; species Ginglymostoma cirratum. The sequence goes on along the minus strand of JAHRHZ010000034.1, from coordinate 28,939,934 downwards.
CCTACCTATCTCTGGCTTTAATACACTCAATGACTTGGCCTCCAAAGCCTTGTGTGGCAGTGAGTTCCACAGATTAACCATCACTGGCTGAAAAATTTGCCTCATCTTGGGTCTGAAGGGCCATCCCATCACTGTGAGGCTCTGCCCTCAGCTCCTATCTTCCGTGTTCACTTATCCAGACCTCTTAGTATTGTATAAGTTTCAGACTTATGGATTTTGAATTCAGTCAAGTAATGAATCTCTCACCAGCCAGTCTCTGTATTGGTAGCATGAAACTGAGATTTGTTTGCCTTTCTGTTTTAAAACAAAAACCCTTCTGGTTCACAGTACCTAACAAAATCTTAGGAAATACTTAAATCTGTTCTCTCACCCTGGTCTGATTTTTGCATGTGATTGCAGACCCACAATAATGCAGAGACAACAAGGTGTAGAGCTGTATGAACACAGCAGGCCAAGCAGCATCACAGGAGCAGGAAAGCTGATGTTTCGGGCCTCGATCCTTCTCCAGTATCAGCAGTTCCTACTGACTCCACAATAATGTAGTTGGCTCTTAGTTTTAGATGTCTTACTTCAATTCTATCAAACTGTTGGAGAAAATATTTGAAAACTTCAAAAGTGAGATAATGAGACTTCAGAGGCAGTATGTTCATGTTAGAGTGAAGAGTAAGGCTGGTAAGAGAAGAGAGCAATGGATGAATAAAAATATTCTGGTCAAAAATAAGAGGGAGGCATATGTCAAGTAGAGACCGCAAGGATGAAATGAATTTCTTGAAGTGTATAAGGTGTGTAGGGGCATTCCTAGTAGGGCACCAGGAAAGCAAAGATCTTGAGATAAGGTTAAGGATAATCCAGTGAGATTCTGCAAGTAAAGCAAAGGAAAAAGAGAAAGTAGGGAGAGAATAGGGCCCCTTTGAGGATCAATGAGGCTGCCTGTGTGTGGAACTACAGGCGATGGGAGAGAGACTAAACCAATATTATGCATCAGTTTTTACCATGGAGAAAGACCGAGGCAAAGCAACTTGGGGAACTAAGTATTGATGTCTTGAATACAGTCCACATTACAGAAGAGGTGATGCTGGAAGTCTTTTTTTAAAAAAAAAAAGTTTCCCAGGACATTGTGGGAAGTTAGGGAAGAAATTGCAGAGCCCCTCGCGGAGGTGTTTGTATCACCTATAGCCATGGGTAAGGTGCTGGAAGACTGGAGGGTGGCTGATGTTGTGCCTTTAAGAAAGGCTTTAAGGAGAACACTGACAACCATAGACTGCTGATCAACTTGTTGGAGGGGATTCCGAGAGAGAGGATTTAAAGAGATTAAGAGGCAAGGACTGATTAGAGGTAGTCAGCGTGGCTTTGTGTGTGGGAAATCATGTCTCTCAAACTTGTTGGAGTTTTTTGAGGACTTGACCAAAAAGACTGAGGGCAAAGCGGTGGATGTTGTCTACATGGAGTCTAGTAAAGCCTTGGACAAGGTTCTGCAGATAGACTGTTTAGTAAAGATAGATCACATGGGATTCAGGGATTGCTGGCCAATTGGATTCAAAGTTGACTTCACTGTCGTAGACAGCGTGGTGGCAGAGGGTTTTTTTTTTGGTTTGGAACCTTGAGACTGTGACCAGCGGTATTGCACAGAGATGAGTGCTGGGTCTGCTGTTTGTCATTTCTGTGAGTGATATGGATGAAAATTTAGGAGCCGTGGTTAGTAAGTTTGCAGATGTCAACTATACCACCAATTTTGGTGCCAATTGGCTCTTATGTAGAATGAACTGTCAGAGGAAATGGTTGATGCAGGTACAGTATTTAAGAGACATTTGACTAGGTGCATGAAAAAGCAAGGTTTAGAGGGATATGGGCCAAAAGCATTCAAGTGAATTTAGTTTAGTTGGAGAAACTTGGTCAGCGTGGATGAATTGGACTGAGGGGTCTCCTTTCTGTGCTGTATGACTTTGATAAGTTCTTCATCCTCGGGATCACTCTGTTGTAAACCTCCGCCGGACCCCTCCAATTCCAGCACGTCCATCCTTTCGGCACGGTGCCCAAAACTGCTCTCAATATTCCAGATACACTCCGATCCGAGCCATCTATTGTCTTAGCAGTACAACTCTGCTGTCGTATTCTAGCCCTCTTGAAATGAGTGCTAACAATGCAGTTGCCTTCCTAACTACCAACTGAACCTGCATGTTAACCTTAAGAAAATCCCAAATAGGATCGGTAAATCTGTTGTGTGCTTTGGATTTCTGAAGCCTTTTCCTGTGCGGAAAATAGTCTACGCCTCTTCTTCCTACCAAAGTGCATAACCTCACACTTTGCCACATTGTATTCCACGTGCCACTTTTTTGCCCACTTGCCTTGCATGTCCAAGTCCTTTTGCAGTCTTCTGTTTTTCCTCAACACTACCCGTTCCTTCACCTATTGTGTGTCGTATGCAAATTTAGCAAAAACGTCCTTTTTTTTTGTCCATATTGTTAATATACAATGTGACTAGTAGAGATCCCAACACTGACCCTTGTGGAACTCCACTAGTCACTGGCTGCCATGCAAAAGACCCTTTTTATCCTTACCCTGTCTTCTGCTAGTCAGCCATTCCTCTATCCATGCCAGTGCCTTGCGCCTAACACCATGGGCTCTTATTTAGCAGCCTCCTGTGTGGCACTTTGTAAAAGGCCTTTTGAAAATCCAAATGGATCACGTCCACTGGCTGTCCTCTGTCTAACTTGCTTGTTTACTCCTCAAATAGTCTGAATGGATTTGTCATGCGTGGCCTCCCCTTGATGAAGCTATGCTGACTTTGCCCAATTTTGCCATGTGCTTCCAAGTGCTCTGCAATCCCAGACTTAACAATGAACTCTCAAATCTCAACAACTGATGTAGGCTAACCAGCCTATTGTTTCCTTTCTTTTGCCTCCCTCCTTGCTTGAGCACATATAGCCATTTTCCTGTTCTCTGGGATTCTCCCTGACTTCAGTGATTCCTGAAAGATTGCCACTAATACCTTTACAGTCTCCTCAGCTATCTCCTTCAGAACTCTGGGGTGTGGTCCATCTGGTCTGGGTGGATTTAAGTGGATTTAATCCACTTTCAGATCTTTCACCTTCCTCTGCATCTTCCCCTTCGTGATAGCCACTACACTCACCTCTGCTCCCTGACTCTTGAAGATCTCATATGCTGCTGATGTCTTCCACTATGAAAACTGATGCAAAATACTTACTCAGTTCCTCAGCTATTTCACAAGTTGGTCATTTCCTTCAACTTGCACTGCCATTCAGTAGGATCATGGCTGATCCAACACTCCTTACGTCTCCTTTCCTACCCTTTCCCTATAACCCTTGCTCAAGAATCTATCGGTCTTAGCCTTAAATATATACAAGGACTCTGCCCTCGTAGCTTTAAGTGACAAGGAGTTCCAAAGACACACAACCCTCGGAAGAAATTCTTCATTATCTCAGTCTTAAATTGGTGCCCCTTAACTTTGAGCTTATGCCCTCTGGTCCTAGACTTTCCCATGCGTGGAAATGTCGTCTCAGCATTTACCCTGTAAAACCCCTTAAGAATCCTATATGTTTCAATGAGATCAACTGTCACAGTTATAAATTTCAATGAGTAGAGACCCAACCTCCGTAACTTTTGCTTTTTAATACAGAGAATACTTTTCCTTTTCATCCTCAATCTGAAAATAATTTATCATCAAGTTAGCAGCTATTAGCAACCGCTGAACTACAACTTTGCTGTGATTTCGCTTGGTTCTGTGCTGGGTCCCTGATCCTGTGCTTCCATTTATCTTACTTAAAAGACCTTTTAAACTGTGAATCCAAAAAAAAGTGAGGAGCTCCTCTGCCACCTGTGCCAAAATCCCACGGATATGCTCAGGCTGTGCATCGGGCCAGGTGTGAGTGATCTTAGATTGTGATTTAGCAGATGACAGGTAATGTGTGAAAAGACAGAATTGTCCACTTGAGCAGCAGGAATAGAAATTTAACATTTCAATTTAAATGGAAGGAGAGATTGTAAAATGGAGGCGCAGGATGATCTGAGTATCACGGCACATGAATCACAAAGTTAGTTTGTGGATGTAGCAAGTGATGAGCAAGATAAATGCTGTGTTGTCTTTTATTGCAGGGGAATGGAATGTAAATGTGAGGATGATTTGCTGCAGTGGTGTAGATTGTTCCTGGTGCCACTTTTAATAGTGTATACAGTTTTGATTCTCTCTATGAAGGAAGGATACATGTTATGAGCCACTCAGCGATGGTTTACTCGATTGAACTGGGATGGAGTCATTACCCTATGAGGAAAGATTAGACAGGCTGCACCTGCGTCCATTGGAGTTGACGACAATGAAAAGTCATCTTATTGAAACTGACAGTTTGGATGTTGATAAATGTTTCCCCTTGTGTGACAGATTAGAACCAGGGGCACAGTTTAAAAATGAGTGATCTCCCATTTAAGCCCGAACTGTGGAAGTTTTTTTTTAGGATTGAGAGAGTCTCCCTTCCCCAGCGAATGGTGGAAGCAGTCATTGAATATTTTTAAACGAGAAGTAGACAAATTCTTAATTAAGGAGTTAAACATTTTTGGTGTTACATAGAAATGTAGAGTTGAGGTCACAATCCGATCAGTCATGATCCTTTTGAATGACTGAGCAGGCTAAAAGGGGCAAAACTTCTGCTCTAAATTCATACACCTGTATCATAGTATGTTCACGTTTTCAAGTTTGCCTTTTTCATACTCTTTTTGTAGGTTTCCTCAGCTCAAACTCTTAAGTCATGAAAAATTAATTTCCTAAATCCTTCCTAACAGCAGGCTACTGTCACTTGCTATATTGCAAACAGCTGTTACATTTTCTGAGCTTTCACTGGATCGTACTTTCATGATCTTCTCGAGATCTCTATCTCAAGAAGGACCATTAAAGTTAACTGATTTGTTATGCAGTGAACAAATTCGTTGTTTTTAGGCCAAAATACAATGACGGAATTGAAAGTCATTAATCAAAACTGGATTCCTATCCTGAAGAAGTTACCGTCCTCCCTCCAGACAAACCTCAGGGGATCTCTCTCCCACTGCAACTCTCTCATAATCTCTTCGGCCTTGAAACTGCTCGACCAAGTCCTGAAGCAAACCAGGTACTACAGCCCACCTTTACTGGCCCCATCCCGGCCTCTTTGACTTGTCTGTCTCCTCTCCACCTATCCCCTCCTCTATCCATCTTCTATCTGCCTCTTCCCTCTCCATACTTATTTCAGAACCTTCTTCCCCTCCCCCATTTCTGGTGAAGGGTCTAGGCTCGAAACGTCAAGCTCTCCTGCTCCTATGATGCTGCTTGGCCTGCTGTGTTCCTCCAGCTCTACACCTTGTTATATCTTTTAAACTACCTATTTCGTTAGCTACTACAGGAGAATCTCTTTGGCCTTGGCAAACAATTTGTTTTTGTATGAAGTTCCTCAAGAACATTAAAACAAATCTCAGATATATAATGTGTTTTTAAAATGTTTTTGTTTTGGTATTCATGTTTTCCTCTTGTTCGTTATATCCTTATTTTACTTTAATAATTGAGGTTTCCTGTTTGACATTTATTCAGTCCAGTTGACCGATTTGTCTGTTGCATGTCCTTTCATGGATGTTGTGGACCTTCTGGAAAGACGCCAAAATGAATTTGATGTTGGAAAAGATGAAGTGTTTGATCTTGATAGAACTTGTTAAATGTTCATGGGTAAATGGTGAAAGGAGAGACAGCAGCTTGCCTTTGTATCCAAAGGCAGGGAGGAGTGCACCATCCATAATTTGACTTGACATCAAAACATAGCCACAATGATATCATAGGAAAATCATAAGTTGATTGGTTGTTGAGCAGCTGCTATGGGGACTGTTCCATCTCAAGTTCTGAAAAATGCAAAGTTCTCAACCAGCATAGGTAATACAAGGATTTGTAGACTTGGGTGGGACATTTGATTTGAACAGTACGCAATATTCCAAACATGGCCTAATTAAAATTCTATACAGCTGCAACATGACATGCCAGCTTTTAAATTCTGTGTCCCACCCGGATGAAGGCAGACATGCCATATGTCATCTTGACCAACTTACTCACTTGTTTTGCCACTTTGAGGGAACTGTGACCTGTCCGCCCAGATCCCTCTGTATGTTGATACTACTAGGGGTTCTGCTGTTTACTTGGGGAAACAAATATGGTTGTTTTGGAAACACCTGACATTACAGAAGAGGACGTGCTGGAGGCCTTAGGAAACATAAAAGTGGGTAAATCTCCGGGACCTGGTCAAGTGTATCCCAGGATGTTGTGGGAAGTTAGGGAGGAAATTGTGGGAGCCCCTAGCAGAAATATTTGTTTCAGCGAAAACCCCATGGGCGAGGTGTTGGAGGACTGGAGGGTGGCTAGTGTTATTTAAGCAAAATTGTAAGGAGAAGCCTGGGAACAATAGACTTGTGAGCCTCATAACAGTGGTAAGTCAGTTGTCGGAGATGATTCTGAAAGATAGGATTTACTTGCATTTGGAGAGGCAAGGACTGTTTAGGGATAGTCAGCATTATGTTGTGCTAGGGACATCATGTCTGACAAACTTAATTAAGTATTTTTTAATGGAGTATCCAAAAGGTAGATTTTGTGGTAGACATTGTTTACCTGGAATTCAGTGAAGCCTTTGACAAGGTGCTACATGCTAGACTGACGAGTAAAGTTAGATCACATGGGGATTTGGGGCGAGCTTGCCAATTTGATACAAAATTCACTTGATGGTTGGAGACATGGGGTGGTGGTGAGGGATTGTTTTTTGGACTAGAGGCCTATGACCAGCTGTGTTCCATAGGGATAGGTACTGGGTCTGTTGTCATTTATATAAATGATTTTGGATGAAAATATAGGAGGCATAGTTAGTAATTTAGCAGATGACACCTAAATTGGCATTGTGGACAATGAAGACGGTCATTTAAGATTACAAAGTGATCTTGATCAGTTGGGTCAATTGGCTGAGGAGTGGCAGGTGGAGTTTAATTTAGATTAATGTGAGGTATTGCGTTTTGGTACAAGAAACAAGGGCAGGTCTTACACAGTTAATAGTAGGGTCTTTAGGTGGTGTTATGGGGAAGAGAGACCCGGGGGCTCAGATAAATAATTCTTTGAAATTTGCATCACAGGTAGACAGCATGGTCACAAAGGCTTGCCATCATTGCTCAGACCTTTGACTATATGAGTTAGGATGCCATGTTGATGTTGTACAGGACATTGGTGATGCTAGTTTTGGAGTATTGTGTACAGTTCTGGTCACCCTGCTATACAGAGGATATCATTAAATTGGAGAAGGTTCAGAAAAGATTGACAAAGGTGTTGCTGGGAATGGAGGGTGTTAGTAATAAAAATAGTCTAGATAGGCCGGGACTTCTTTCACTGGAGCATAGGAGCTTGAGGGGTGACTTAGCAGCGGTTTATAAAATCATGAGGGTTATAGATAAGGTGAATGACAAGGGTATTTTCCCTAGAGTAAGGAAGTTCAAAACTAGAGGGCTTTTATTTTAAGGTGAGAGAAGAAAGTTTTAAAAAAAGGATGTAAAGGACAACCTTTTTTTAAACAGTGGCTTGTGTATGGAATGAACTGCTAGAGGATGCAGGTACAGTTGCACTATTTGAAAGCCATTTCGATAAGTTGATGAACAGGAAAGTTGTGGAGAGAGAGAGAGGCCAAGTACAGGCAAGTGCGATTAGTTTAGTTTGGGAACATGGTCGGTATGGACTAGTTGGACCGAAAGACCTTGTCTTCATGCTGTCCGACTTGATGACTCCCTTTACTGTGTACTTCCCTCCTGCATTAGACCTTCCAAAATACAGCATCTTGCATTTGTCCAGATTAAACTCCATCTGCAAGTTCTCTGTCCAAGTCTTCAGCCTATCTCTATGCTCCTGAATTGCATGAAATTCTCACTGTCCGCAGGTTCCCCCAAGCTTTGTGTCGTCTGCAAACTTGCTCATCAAACCATCTACATTCTCCTTTTTTTTTCTGATGAAGGGTTTAGGCCCGAAACGTCAAGTTTTCCTGCTCCTATGATGCTGCTTGACCTGCTGTGTTCATCCAGCCCCATGCTTGTTATCTCTTACATTCTCCTTGCAATCATTTATATATATTACAAACAACAAGAGTCCTTGCACTGATGCCTGCTGGTTGGTCTTCTACAGAATTATAGAATCCCTCCAGTGTGGAAGCAGGCCACTTGCCCCATTGAATCCACGCTAACCCTCTGAAGAGCATCCTACCCTGACTGACCCCCATCCTGTCCCTGTCACCCTGCATATCCAGTGGTTCATCCACCTGACCTGCCCATCTTTGAACTATGGGAGGAAACCTGAACATCTAGAGACAACCCATGCAGATACGGAGGACCTGCAAACTCCATACAGTCACTTGCCCGAGGGTGGAATCAAGCCCAGATTCCTGGTGCTGTGAGGCAGCTGTGCTAACCGCTGAGCTATCGTGCTGCTCATAGCCAGTGTGCTGCCAATGATTATGACTAAGCTAGTTCTGTATCCATCTCTCCAGCTCACTGCAGATCCACGTGACTTTATCTTTTTTGTATCATCCTGCCATGAGGGACCTTGTCCTTGCTAAAGTTCATCAAACTCGCCACTCATCTTTGTCACTTCCTCAAAAAAACTCAACTTGAGACACAACCTTCCCCACACAAAGTCATGCTGCCTATTTCTAACAAGTCCACATTTTCCCAAATGTGAGTAAATCCAAACCCTGAGAATGTTCTCCAGTAATTTCCTATCCACTGACCTCAGGCTTACGGGCCTGTAATTTCCCGGATTGTCCCTGTTGCCCTCCTTAAACAAGGGAACAAGATTAACTATTCTCCAGTTCTCTAGGACTTCTGTGATTGAAGAGAATACAAAGATTTCATATAAAGCCCCGGCAGTTTCCTCACCTGCCTCCTTCAGCATTCTAGCATAGATCCCAGGGACTTGTCTACCTTAATGCTCTTTAAACACCTAACTATGTGACTCTATGGCCACAACCTTGTTTTTTACCACATGCTGCAGAATATTAACATACCCCTCCCAAGACTCACCATCTACCATGTCCTTCTCCTTTGTGAATATTGATGCTAAGCAATACATTCAGTTTACCTTGCAGTTTACATTCCCCAGTTCCTGCATTATACTGTGGTAGTTACACACCCTGATATGGTATTTTCACCAAAGGACTACTCTTGGACTTATCTTGGACTTATAAGTCACTTAAAACTTAGAATCATGGTCACTGTGCCCGAAGTGCTCATCCACGGAAACTTCAGTCACCCGGTTGAGCTCATTTGCCAATACCAGGTCAAGTAGAAGCTATCTTGGACGCAGTTAACAGATTCCCCCATCCATGCCCTGGTACTAAGCGAGTCCTCATCAATATCGGGCAAGTTAAAATCATCTACCATAACAGCCTGGTGTTTTTGCATTTATCATAAGCTGTCCATATATCTGTGTTGGCTGCTAGGAGGCTTGTAGTAAAATCCCATCAAAGTAATTACACCTTTCCTATTCCTGAACTGTACCCATATGGCCTTGCTGGCTAACCTCCAAGAGTCCTCCCTTAGTGCAGCAGTGATATTGTTCCTAACCGGTAATGCAACTTCCCCACCTCTTTTACATCCGTCTGTATCTCGCCTGAAACATCTTAAATCCCAGCATGTTAAACTGCAAGTCTTGTCCCTCGCTTAATCAAGTCTCTGTAACAGCTACAATGTCATAGAGCATTAAAACAAATACACTTCAGATCACCAGTCCTGCCATGTTCAGTGACCTCCCCGTTTTATTCTTGATTTTAATCTTGCTGGCATTTGTGTCAGAATCCTACAAAATTGCCAGTTGTGGTGCCATAGATATGGCAGTTGCAGCTTTCCCCTGAGAGGCCCCTCCCCCCAAAAAAGCCTCAAATGGTATTCAGTTCTGTAAAACTGTTTGACAAGGAAATGGCAACAGGGGACTCTTGCTCTGCTTGCCCACTCTTGCCCATCTACCTGCTGGTCAGCCAGCTCTTCTCTGTTTGTGCAGCACTTGCTCACTTAACATGCTACCTACAATGTTCTCAGCCTCATGGATGCTCAACAGTGAGTTCATGCACTGCTCCAGGTGCGTCATGTGGCAAATCAGGAATGCAGCTGAACACACTTCTTGCACACACAGTCATCACGGACACTAGAAGTGTGCCTGACTTTCCACATATTACAGGAGGACTTTTCCATGGTGCTGAGTTCTTCTGCCATTGTGAATCTTGCCAACCAAATCAACCTTAGAAAATAGAGACAATAATCAAGGAACTGATAACACTAGTTACCCAACTCAAGTCTCTCAGTCCTGCTCTGTATTCAAAGCCCACTACAACTATTAGCTAGGAATTTTGGCATTATACTGATCTCTGTTTTTCAGTAAACAACGCAAAATTAAGGTTGAGGTAACTTAAAAGCAGTCTTAAGGAATGGCGTAACAGCCTGACTAAGTAGAATGTTTTTGTCGGTGGCTTGTGGGGATTTATGACACTTCATATGACCGGATGAACATATGTGCAGTAAGTACCACTATGTGCACAAGCTTGTGCAATGGGTTTCTGAGCATGAACAGCAACTGGAATTGCTGAGGTGGATTTGTGAGGCAGAGAACTATGTGGATTAGACATTTACAGACGTGATGACCCCTCAAGTTTGGGTCAAGCAGGCAGTTTGGAATTGGGTGACTGCCAGGCAATTCAAGTAAAAGCAGGCAAGTTGTGCAGTATTTCCTGAATGACCTGCTTCCCAACCAGTTTTCCGTTCTGCTGAGGAAGAAAGTTATTCAAAAGAGTGCAGCAAGATGAAGGCTTCGGCACCAGATAAAGAGGTGAGGTACATGAGCAGGAGAGCAGTAGTGATGGGGGGGGTTCTTTAGTTAGCGAAGCAGGCAGTTAGTTCTGTTGACTTCGAGCAGCGAGACATGATGGTACACTTTGGAACCAGTGCTGTTGTTAGAAAGAAGAATGTTGACGCTCGGTCTGATTTTAGGGGCAGCTAGGTGGGAAATTAGAAGCAGGACCTCAAAAGCTGTCATCTTTGGATTACTTGCAATGCTACATGGATGTGTACAGAATTAGTCCAGATAAGACCAATGAAGGTGTGACTGAACGTGTAGTGCAATGGAGGGAGGGTTTAGGCTCCTGTGACACTGGGACTGGCTCTGAAGGGAGATGGTCACTGTCACTGTTAAGCTAGACCAGTTGCAGATTAACGGAATTGAATCTGAACTTCTTGCAGGAGTTTTGCTTGTGTGTTTGGGGAATAGATCCACAAATACTCAAAGACAAAATTAAGGTCAAAAGTCAAGCCTGAGTAGAAGTGCATGTCACGAAGTTCTGAGGAAGGGTCACTGAGCCGGAAACGTTAACCTCCAGTTTCTCTCCGCTTATGCTGCCGGACCTGCTGAGCTTTTCCAGCAATTTCTATTTCTGTTTCTGATTTACAGCATCTGAGGTTCTTTTTGTTTTTATATGGTAATGAAGCCTAAATCAGTTATGCTGCATGTGTGTGAATGCACAAATTATAATAAAGTTGACTAGTCAAAGGCAAAAGTGAGCTTTGGTATGTACATAATAAAGACCGTGCTCAAGGAAGAGTTTGTCTGAGTGTTAAATATTCCTGGTTGCAAGAAGGTCAGGGAAGATAGGCATGAGGAAAAATTGAGTTTTTGGTCAAGGAGGCCCTGCTGTGCTGGAGAAGGAGCATGCCCAGAAGACAGGAACAAAATGAATTTGGCAAGGGCTAAAGAGCCATAAGGGTGCAATCACATTGTTTGGTGTAATCCATAGCTGACACCGTATTAGAAAGTAAGAACAGAAATAGGCCATACGGCCGTTTGAGGTTGCTCCGTCATTCTGTATGATCATGGCTGATCATCCAACTCAGTACCCTGCTCTTGGTTTCACCCTGTATCTCTTCGATTCCTTTTAGCACTCAGAATTTTGTCTAACTTCTCCTTGAAAACATTCAATATTTTGCCTGAACAGCTTTCTGTGACTGAATTCCACAGGCTTAGCACTCTCTGGATGAAGAAATTGTTGCTCATCCCAGTGCTAACTGCCTCATATCCTTAGATTGTATCCAGTGGTTCTGGACTCTACATTTGCCAGGAATGTTCTTTCAGGGTTTGCCCTATGAGCTCTTTTGGAATTGTATAGGTTTGTATGAAACCCACCACCCTCCCAAGTCTGTCAACTCCAGTGAATATAGAGGGATCCAACCTGTCTTCATATGTCAGTTCTGCCATCTCTGGCATCAGCCTGGTAAGCCTTCCATAGTTAGAACATCCTCCCTTAGATAAGGAGACCGAAACTGCATGCAGTACTCCAGGTTTGGTGTCACCAAGGCCTATACAATTGCAGCAAGACATGCCTGCTCCTCTCCTTGGATTGTTTGGCTATGAAGGTTGACATACCATTTACCACCTTCACCACTTTTTCTGTACCTGTATGCTTGCTTTCGGCAGTAAGTGTATATGGACACCCAGGTCTTGTTGTACCGCCCCCTCTACCCAATTGATAACCATTCAGATAATCCGCTTCCCTGGTTTTGCTACTAAAGTTGATACAATCATAGCGAGCCCTACAGCAGGGAGACAGGCCCTTCTGCCCAAACTGGTCCTTGCTGACCAAAATGTCCATCTCCTCTAACCCCATTTCCCTGCACTTGGCCCATATCCTTCTCAACTTTTTCTACCCAAGTATTTGTACAAATGCCTTTTAAACATTGTTAATGTACCTGCCTCAACCACTTCTGCTGGCAGCTTATTTTATATGCATACCACGCTCTCTCTATTTTTAAAAAAGTTGCCGCTCAGGTTCCCATGTATTCTTTCCCCTCTTCGCTTGGACTGATGCCCCCTAGTCCTCAATTCCCCAACCCTGGGAAAAGGACTGAGTGCATTAACCCAATCCATGCCTCTCATGATCTTATATGCTTCTTTAAGATTCCCCCCTCAGTCTCCTACGCTCTAAAGAAAAATGTGCTAGCTTGCCCAACCTCTCCCGATAACTCAGTCCCTTGAGTCCTGGCAACATCCTTTTAAATTTCTTCTGCACTCTTTCCAATTTAATGACATCATTCCTACAGCAAGGTGACCAAAGCTGAACGCAATATTCCAAGTGCGGCTTCACTGATATCCTGTACAATTGCAACATAACTTCCCAACTTCGTCAGTCAGGGCACTGACTGACGAAGGCCAATGTGCCAAAAGCTGCCTTCACTGCCCTGTCTACCTGCAACTTCACTTTCAGAGAACTGTGCACCTGAACTCCAAGGTCCCTCTGTTCCCCTACACTCCTTAAGGCCCTACCATTCACCATGAAACTCCTACCTTGATTTTCCAAAATGCAACACCTCACGCTTGATATTAAACTTAATTTGCCATTTCTTGGCTCACCTCCCCAGCTGATTAAGATCCTGCTGTAATTTCTGATAACCTTTCTCACTCTCCATGATACCGCCTATTTTAGTGTCATCTGCAAACTTACTAATCATGCTGTGTAGTTTCTCATCCAAATCATTGATACAGATAACAAGCAGCAATGGGCCCAGCACTGACTTCTGAGGCACACCACTAGTCACGAACCTCTAGTCTGATAAGCATCCTTCCCTTCTGCTTTCTGCCGACAAGCCAATTAGGTATCCAATTTGCCAAATCTCCCTGGATTCCATGCGATCTAACCTTCCAGAGCAGCTACAATATGGAACCTTGTCAATGGCCTTACTGAAATCAATATAGACTACATCTACTGCCCTGCTGTCATCAACCTCCTGGTCATTTCATCGAAGAACCCTTACAAATTATACTTCATCTGCCGTGCATTTGTAGTATCTCTGCATACTTCTCACAGTTCACCCTCCCACTCCACTTTGTACCATCTGCAGACCTGAAGATATTACATGTAATTTACTGATCTAAATCATTATTCTGTATTCAGAGTCGGGGTCCAGCACTGATTCCTGCGGTATCCCTCCAGTCACTGCCTGCCTGTTGGAAAAAGACCCATTTATTCCTACTCTTCTTGTTTTCTGTCTGTCAGTCTGGTTTCTTTCTACGCCACTGTGCTGCCCCCCAGTCCGATAGTGCTTAAAGTCTACATTTGAATCTCTTGTATCTTTTGTGAGATGTATTTGGAGAATCAAATCTGCAAACAGTAGTTGAAATGGAGACTTCAGTTACCTGAATGTAGACTGAGATTGTTACAGCGTTAAGGGCAGCAGGTGTTCTCAGATTGTGTCCAGGAGAATTTCCTGCAGTGATAAAGTTAGGGTTAGCAATATTTTCCCAGTCTAATGAGAAGAGAGGTATTGCTAGACCTGGTTCTTGAGAATGAGGAGCACAAGTGGATAAAGTGTCAATGGAGGAACAGTTAAGGGGATAATGGTCATTACAGCATAAAGTATAGAATGCTGGTGGAAGATGACGATGAAGAATCTAGAGTAAGAATAATCAACTAACAGAACTGACTAGAATGGGTTAACAATTGACCTGGCCTGATGGGCTGGAACTGAAGGTTGGCAGAACAATCAGCACCAGAACAGTAGGCTGCTTTCAAACAGGAGATGAATAGGACACTGTCAAAGTATCTCTCCTCAAAAGGGAAAGGTATGATGAACAAATACAGAACTCCATGGAAGAAGAAATTAAGTAGCATACAACAAAGCACATTTATGCTAGGTATTGGGTAGTAAATACAGTTGAGAGCCAAGTTGAATTCAGGAGGGAGTTGAAAACATAGAAGAAACAAGCAGGGCTTACTAAAAGGCTTGCAGCTGACGTAAAAGGAAAACCCTTTCTTGAAAGGGCATACAACCTGTATGTAAAAAGGGTATGAAAAGGACGAGGGCCAATTAGAGACCAAAAAAGGCGATTTTACATATGAAGGCAAGAGACTTGACTGAGATGTTAAATGAATATTTTGCAGCTGTTTTTACCTACGAGGCAAATGCTACCCAGGACATGGTGACTGACGAGGAAACTGTCTCATTGGAAGGGTTTAAAATTGATAGCAATGAGGCTAAGCTGTGAATATTACAAATTGATAAGACACTGGGATCAAATGAGACACATTGAAGAATATAGAAGGAAATGTGAATGGAGATTGCAGGGGCACTGAAGATCTTTCAATCTTCCTTAAACTCGGGAAGTGGTGCAGGGGGATTGGAGAACTACAAACATTATGCTATCGTTCCAGACGTTTGTAAAAATAAGTGAAGCAATTATAGACCATTCCATTGACTTTGGTGATAGGGAACTGTTCTGGAAACAGTTATTCAGGATAGAATTTATAATCAAATGAAAAAATGGGTTTATTTGGAAGTGCCAGTATGGCCTTATTGATAGGATATTTGTTACATGTCTACTGGAGTTATCGAAGAGTTAATTGGATTGACAAGAAGGTCGTTGATGTGGTGTATGTGGACTTTCAAAACAGTGTTTGATATAGTGACATACAATAGATTTGAGGAAGGTTAGGGGTCTTAGAATAAAAGGGGCAAAAGCGACAAGTACGCAAAATTGGCTGAATGATGGGAAAGAGAGTGTTGAAATTAATGGGTTTTTTCATGTGGCAGTAGGTTTGCACTGGAATTCTGGGGTCAGTCTGGGATTCCTGTCATTTCTGTATGTTATTGAGATCTTTGTGTGCAGGGGACAATTTCAATATTAGTGTATGATGCAAAACTTGAGATATGTGTAAACTGTGAGAACGACAGTGTAGAACTTCAACAGGATGTTAACAATGGTGGTGTGGGCGTGTAAGTGACAGATGAGTTTCAGTGCAGTGAAGTGAGGTCCTACGTTTGGTACAAAGAATATGGAGAGTTGGTATAAAACAAAGGATAGTATAGTACTATTAAAGTGAGTTTTTTGTGAATATCATTTACTTTAGAGCATGGTTTTGAACCTGTGGTAGAGGGCTTTTGGGCTGTGCATGAAGAGATTTAGTAACGGTTGTTGTCACAGAAACTGAAATAGGCTGTTCAGCCTGTTGAGCCTGCCCCGCCATTGTGTATTGTCATTGCTGATCAACCGCTTCAGTATCTTCAACCACTCAGTCTTGTCAAATTATTAGCAAACAGGCGTCTATTTATTCTATATTTATGGCCAATTCTAGAATTTTCCCCAAGTACTATATGGCTAATGGGTCTGTAGTTCCCAATGCGTTCTCTTGCTTCCTCCTTAAATATTGGGATGACGTTTGTGCCTTCCAATCCGCAGGAATTATTCCAGAATCCCTAGACTTTTTGAAGGTCATCACCAATACTTTGACTCTCTCTGCCTGCTTCCTTCAGTGCTCTTGGGTGTAGATCTTCAGGTCCCAGGGATTGAACAGCTTTCAGCCCATTATTTTCTTCAGTACAATAACCTTACTCATACTAATTTTCTTCAACTTCTAATCCTTTCTAGCCACTTTATCTCTAGTTCTTGGAGGTTTCCGATACTCCCTCAGTGAAAATAATCTTTCTGGAGCTATGGTTTTTAAACCACTATGTGTCAGAGTGCAGGTAAATGGGGCTATTCTCAACTAAATAATGAGAAATTGTTTGCATTGAGAGTTTCATGATTTGAGAGAGCAAACCTGAAAGGCATCAGCCTAGTTGTGGTTTACAGCAATCAAGAATTGATTTTTGCCAGGAAGATTGGAAAGTTTACAGAAGACTTGGCTTCGATTCATGACAACATAGAATCCTCTGGAACCCCTCCAAAGCAAGCACATCCTTCCTTAGATACTGGGCCCAAAACTGCTGTCAGTATTCCAAATGTGGTCTGACCAGAGCCGCTTTTAGCCTCAGCTCGGCTAAAGCCTACATCTCTGCTCTTGTATCCAGCCCTCTTGAAATGAATACTAATATTGCTTTTGCCTTCCTGACTGCCTACTGAACCTGCATGTTAATCTTGAGAGAATCCTGAACTTGGCCTCCCAAGTCCCTTTGTGCTTCAGGCTTCCAAAGCCTTTCCCAGAAAATAATGTTCACCTCGATTCTTCTACCAAATTGTATAACCTCACACTTTCCCATATTGTATGCCATTTGCCAGTTCTTTGCCCAGTCTCCTAGATAGTCCAAGTCCTTCTGCAGCCTCCCATTTTCCTCTGCACTAGCTTTCCCTCCACTCTGTGTCATCTGCAAACTTAGCAACAATGGCCCCAGTTCCTTCATCAAGATCGCTCATCTATAGCATGAACAGTTGCGGTCCCACCACTGTCCCCTGCAGAACACCACCAGTTACTGGCTGCCGTGCTGAAAAAACCCCTTTTTCTATTTTCTGCTGGTCAGCCAGGCCTCTATCTATGCCAGTTCCTTGCCCATGACACCATGGGCTCTTAATTTACTTAGCGGGCTCTTAATTTACTTAGCAGCCTCTTGCACAACACCTTGTCAGAGGCTTTCTGGAAATCCAAGTAGATCACATCCAATGGCTCTCATTTAGTTGCTTGTTACCACCTCAAAGAAGTCTAATGGATTTGTTAGGTATGTCCTCCCCTTTAGTGAAGCTGTGCTGAGTACTGTTTGCCATGTGCTTGCAAGTACACTGCAATCTCAACCTTAATGATGAAGTCTAAAATCTTATCAACAACTGAGGTAGGCTAACCAGCCTGTAGTTTCCTGTTTTCTGTCTCCCTCTGCTTGTTGAACAGGGGTCCTGTTTTCTGCTCCTTTGGCACCTAGTGATTCCTGAAAAATCACTACCAGTCCCCCTATAATCTCCTCAAATGGGGTGTAGTCCATCTGGTCTGGGTGATTAATCCGTCCTCAGATCTTTCAGCTTCCTTAGCACCTTCTCCATCGCGACGGTCGCTACATTCACCTGTGCTGTCTGACTCAAAATTCTGGTATGCTGCTGGTGTCTTTCAATGTGAAAACTGAAGCAAAGTACCCACGCAGTTCCTCTGCCATTTCTTTGTTCCTCATTACTACTTCTCCAGTCTCATTTTCCGGTGGTCCAGTGTCCACTCTTGCATCTCCTTTAGATATCTAAACAATACTCTAGCAATTTTAATTTATAATACTAGCTAACTAACTCTCTCATTTCATCTTCTTCCCCTTATTGTCCTTTTTAGTTAGCCTCAGCTGGTTTTTAAAAGTCTTTTCACTAATCCTCACCACATTGTTTGTCTGTTTTTTTTTCTCTTGATTTAAGCTGTCTCTGACTTCCCTTGTCAGCCATCGTTGCCCTTTTCTCTCCTTCGTATGTTTCTTCCTTGGGATGAAATTCTGCTTTGCGTCCTGAATTACACTTGGAAACACCTGTTATTGCTGCTCTCCCATCTTCCTTGCTGGGCTCCCCTTCCAATCAACTTTGGTCGGCTCCTCCTCCATGTCTTTATAGTTAGCTTTGCTCAATTGTAGTACTGTTCCATCTGATTTCAGCTTCTTTCCTCAATCTGCAGTGTATATTCTAGCATATTTATAGTCTCTGCCCTTTAGGGGATTCCTTCATATGAAGCCCCCTAATCAAGTCTGCTTCATTGCACGTCACCAAATCCACAATTGCCTGTTTCCTCACGGGCTGTACCACAAGCTGCTGCTGCAAAAAAACCCATCTCGTTGACGTTGCACAAATTCCTTTATTTGAGATCCGGTAATCACCTGACTTTCCAAGTCCACCTGCATGTTGAGCTCCCTTGTGATTATCGTAATAATGCCTTATATGCATTTTCTGTCTCCCCGATTTTATTTTTTCCCATTTCAGATGTAAGAACAGTTTCTCCTGGAGAAAGCAGTTAGTGCAGAACACTTAAGAAAAATTATCTCAATGTAAGGGTTTTAGTTTGAAAATGGGTTAGAACTCTGAAGGGTTATTTGAAACTAACGAAGATTTAGCTCCGTTGTGTAAATAATCAAGGGAAACGAAACCAAATTCTCAAGCATGGGAATCAAATGAAATAGTTCAGTGTGATGTAAATGGTAATATTATTTATCGGAACTTTGGACTTTTAAGTTAGTAACAAGTTGGTTTCCTATGTCTGAAGTTGTTCATGTTTTAAGTCCAGGCTAGTTTGTTGGGATGAAACCCTGAAGAAGATAACATAAGAGCATAAGAACTAGGAGCAGGCGTAGGCTATCCAGCCCCTCGAGCCTGCCCCGCCATTCAATAAGATCATGGTTGATCTTTTTGAGACTCAGCTCCACTTACCCGCCCACTCACCATAACCCTTAATTCCTTTACTGTTCAAAAATTTATCTAGCCTTGCCTGAAACACATTCAGCGAGGTAGCTTCAACCGCTTCACTGGACAGGGAATTCCACAGATTCACAATCCTTTGGGTGAAAAAGTTCCTCCTGACCTCAGTCCTACATCTGCTTCCCTTTATTTTGAGGATATGCCCCCTCGTCCTAGTTTCACCTGCTAGCGGAAACAACCTCCCTGCCTCCACCTTGTCTATTCCCTTCATAATCTTATATGTTTCTATAAGATCTCCCCTCATTTTTCTGAAGTCCAATGAATATAATCCCAGCCTATTCGGTCTCTCCTCATAATCCAACCCTCTCAACTCTGGAATCAACCGAGTGAATCTCCTCTGCATCCCCTCTAGTGCTAGTATGTCTCTTCTCAAGTAAGGAGACCAAAACTGCACATAGTACTCCACATGTGGCCTCACCAGGACGCTATGTAGCTGCAGCATAGCCTCCCTGTTTTTAAACTCCATCCCTCGAGCAATGGCAGACAAGACTCCATTTGCTTTTTTTAATCACCCGCTGCACCTGCAATCCTACTTTTAGCAATTTGTGCACAAGGACGCCCAAGTCCATTGCAGCGTGCTGCAATTTTTTTACCATTTAAATAGTCCATTTTGCTGTTATTTCTACCAAAATGGATGACCTCACACTTATCAACATTGTACTCCGTCTGCCGTATCCCTCTGCAGACTTTGTGTCTTTTGCACAGTTTGTTCTACCACTCACCTTAGTGTCATCTGCAAAATTTGACTCAACACACTTAGTCCCCAACTCCAAATCATCTATGTAAATTGTAAACAATTGAGGTCCCAACACTGTTCCCTGAGGCACACCACTAGCCACTGACCGCCAACCAGAAAAACACCCATTTACCCCTACTCTTTGCTTTCTACTGGTTAACCAATCCTCTGTCTGTGCCAATACATTACCTGTAGTACCGTGCAACTTTATCTTATGTAGCAGCCTTTGGTGTGGCACCTTGTCACGTGCCTTCTGGAAATCCAGATACACCACATCCACAGGTTCCCCATTGTCCACCATGCAAGAAATGTCCTCAAAGAATTCCTTCAAATTAGTTAAACATGACCTACCCTTCATGAACCCATGCTGGGTGTTCCCAGTGGGACAGTTTATATCCACATGTCTTGCTATTTCTTCCTTAATGGTGATGAAGAGGTGATGTAAGGCTGAATATATTTAAGTAGGTGTTCTATAGCTACAGGAAGAAGCTAGCTGGAGTTACAGTCTAAATGTTGAAGTCACAAATGACTTAAGCACACTGAAGTGTTAGACGTAGGGACTTCACTGAGTATTATATGAGTGGTATTTTGGGCACTGTATCAGGGTTATGCTTTGGATATGACACAAATGATGTTTTGTTTCTTAATTTATAAATTGTTAACTTTTTTGCCATTGTAACCTTTACTATGATTTTGACAATCTTTGTCTTTGTATGAGAAATAGATGGTTTGATTTATTCTATTTATCTTCATTTGTTTTCTTAAGAAACATCTGTCTTAATGTTCAGTAAAACCTGGGCATTGTGTGCTTGTTTCAAACTGCTTTGTCAAAAGCAGTACACATCAAAATATGATCCAGGTTCCTGTCTGGACTCTAACTTGTCTGGTAATGACATCAGCTGGCACCATAACATAAGTTAAAGCTGCAGACTTGATACAAAAGGGAATGTGCTGGTATTTGAGCGCTGTGAAATATTAGCATTGGGATAAGTGGGATTTTGTTCTGTGTTTCAAATTCTTTCAACTTGTCTTTACATGCAAATAGCTTGGTTTATCCTGTGTGTCTTTAGTTTCTTTTATGTGACAAACTTCTGTTTCATTATTAAAGACAAATTTACAACATTACATGGTTATGTTCCAGTGACAGATCACCACATGCACCGCAAACAAATATGATCTATCAAGCTTTATTTTAATCTGGGATCTGACTTTTCCAGCAGGAACATGTGCCAGGATTATGTCAAGTCTAAAAGGCATACAGGTACGGAGAGACCTGGGTATATATAAATTATAAATCATTCAAGGTAAAGACTGCAAGACCGAAAGAAAGAGAATCAATAAAGCAATTCCATATTCAAGGCTTCAATAACTCAGGCAGAGAGTATAGGAGCAGGCAGGTTATGCTGAATTTGTAAAGGACACTGGTTAGATCTCAGCTGGGCTATTCCACACAGTTTTAGGCACAACACTTCAGGAAGGCTGTGACTGCTTCTTGGAGAGTATCAGAATATTTTTAAGAGAATTGTTCCAGATATGAGAAACTTCAATTTTGAGGATTGATTGGACTGTTTTCCTTGAGGAGAAGGCTAAGTGGAGATTTGATACACGTTCTCAAAATCATATGGGCCTGGACAGATTACGTAGGGAGAGACTGTTTATGCTCATAAATGGGCTGAGAACAGAGGGCACAAATTTCAAATGTTTTCAAAAGAAGCAAATTTGAAGTGAGAAACACTCAGCAAGTAGAGTCTGGAATGCAATGCCTTAAGTCAGTGCAAGTAGATTCGATCAGGCATTTCAGAATAATCGAATAATTATTTGAATAGAAACACATACAGGGTTGTGGGTGAAAAGCAGGAGATTGACCTGTAAGTCCAAATCCTTAGAACCTGTGCAGACACAATGGGCCAAATGGCCTCTCTCTGCTCTATATCATTTTTGTGATTATGATTAGTCGTCGTTTTCCCCAAATATGCGGCGTACTGCTGACATTTGCAGTCCTGTGTGCAGTTAACATGGAAAAGAGAATGACACACTGCCCTTTTCTGGTTCACTGTTGCTGTTATGCTTTCACACTTTCATAAATGTACAAAACTGGTTGCTTCATTCAGATTTTTTTGAGCTAATCAATAAAAGGCTGGAGAGGGCAAATTTTAACAACCTCTCACTCATTGGAATAACGACTCCAAATTGCAAGCTATGCATTTAGAATGTGAGCAACTCAGTCTTCGAAGGTATTTGAAATGATTTCACAGATCATAAGTTATCATTCCAGATGGTGTTTAACTAAAATCAGAATTTAATTTTCACTGGAAGAGAAAAAGTTGAAGATTATGCAGTATGAAGAAGAATAATTAATCTTGATAATTGGTTAATGCTTGCTTCCAATGCCCTGGTTTGGGGAAATTAATGTGAGTCTAATCGCTACAGTCAATTTGGACTAGTTATCCTTCATATAAATCCAGAGTATTTGCAATTTTCTATTTTTCTATGTTAGCTTACCACTATTGGGATGTGTACTAGGAACTAGCCAAGTGGCAATCTTTGCAAACTGTAACAAAAAGAAAACTGTTCTTGGTTTCCTTAAATTGGTTAAAAAATCATTGGGGCACAAAAAGTCAGATTTCAAGACCACTCCAGTTCAAGTAGCAATGAAATTTGGGACGACTGATTTATTTTCTCTTGTTTCAATTGCAGCCATAAGGTTGTAATTATCAATGTCAATTTGGAGTTTTCATAAGTCTTGGTGAACTGTTTAAAAATATTGATGAATAGAAAAGCAATAGCCAAATGCAAATAGTATAGTATGTACTGCAAAAATGGATTCTGAAGGCTGTGGTGGCAGGGAAAAGAACACCAATGAAACTTGGTTGATTTATATTTTAAGTGATGTGTATTCATACTTTGACAGACTTCTGCATTCATCTGCTGTTCTTCCTTCGATGATGTCATTTTTGTCTCTGAAAGTTTTGAGATTCGTGCAATAATTTAAAAAAATCTGGGTTCCAACAGTCTTCCAGTATTTCCTCCAATCTGTCAGTATTTTCAAAATTGTGAGTGGGCTGTATAGAGTAGGTATGGACAAACTGTTCCCAGTCATAAAAGGAACACAAACAAGAGAACATAGATTTGAAGCAATCTGCAGAAGACGCAAAGGTGAGGAGAATATGAACTGTTTCTCTCAGTGATTCGTTCGAGTATGGCATGCACTGCCTGGAAGTCTGGTGGACAAGTTTCAGTCAGGTATTCAGGAGAATTTTGGATGATGATTTGGTTAAAATAAGTGCAAGTGTATGGGGACTAAGGAGATTGGCACAAAGTAAGGATGTTCATTTAACAAGTTGGTGTAGACACAGTGGGCTGAATAGTCTCCTTCACCACAACAGTGCTCTGATTCCGTGAAGTTCTTTGTGCCCATTGTTTAACTTAGCTATCACAGCCAACCTCGAAACTGTCCACTTGTAGTTTACAGTGTGTGCACTGGATTATGTAAAGCAGACAACTGCTGGACTGTTTTGTCTTCATTATTGTAAGATTTTCTGATCATTTTATCATGTTATCATGTGTCATCCTGCACTTCCATATCACTTAGAACAGACATCCAAATAGCTTGGCAGCTAGCTTCATGATTCACAGAGCCATCTGGCTGTCCTCAAAATATTAAATGAGATTATCAGTTTCTTTGTAAATAGATGAACAATTTAACTTAATTGTGATCCACTGCAGAAGAGAGAACTGAAGAGAATAATTGGTATAACTCGTACAAGGTCATGACCTTTCTCTTAAAATAGATGGAATCAGTGACCAACAACAGTTCATCATGAAATTAACCTCAGGTGATGGATTGCATTTGTTTCGGGAACAGCTTGGAGTTTTTTCGTTTTAGTGCTGATGGTGACCTGATCTCTTGCTAGAATATGCCATTGGCTAGGTCTTATTGAAACAGACCAAGATGTTCCCAAATTTAAGCCCCAATCTGCCTTCATAGATATCTTTCATTATGTGATTAAATTTGATGTAATTATTGATACTTTCTTTAGCCTTTCACTCTTAGGTTAACAGATGCAGGAACCTGGGCGGTAATTTGTCCTCTTTTATATTCTTCATGTTTTCAACAGATTTGCGAGTAATGTAGGAATACAACCCATGCAATGACTCGCAAGTCACCACTGGGGGAAGCATATAGACTGTTGAGTGAATAAAGTCTCCATTGAATCTAACCTCTGGTGATGCAAATATGTACAGCTGAATGTGACAGCTATTCACCTGAAAGCGTTCTTCGCATTACTGTCGTGTTAAGATATTCTGCTGTTGTTTGGCGAGGTTTATGCAGTGGTACAGCTTTTGATTTTGTGATTTTTTTTTTGCTTTGAATCCATGGATCAGTACAAATCTAGAATTATAAATATACAAACAGTGGAGAGAATTCTATTTTATGTTAAAGAGATTTTATATTTGGATCCCGACAGTGTGAAACAGGCCCTTTGGCCCAACAAGTCCACACCGACCCTCCGTGTCCGACCCATACCCATCCCCCTATAACCCACCTAATCTACACATCCTTGAACAATATGGGCACTTTAGCATGGCCAATCCACCTAGCCTGCGCTTCTTTGGACTGTGGGAGAAAACTGGAGCACTCAGAGGAAACCCAAGCAGACACAGGGAGAACCTGAAAACTCCGCACAGTTGCCCGAGAGTGGAATCGAACCCGAGCCCCTGGTGCTGTGAGGCAACAGTGCTAACCACTAAGCCACCGTACCGACCTAATTTGTTTGGTGTCTTCTTGGTTGAGCTTCTGTCTCCATGTGATACTTCTATCTGCCAAGTTGTAGATCTTTCTCTATCCAATGAATTCAAACTCAATGATGGTTCTGTCTTCATTCCTTACATGAAGGGATCTATTAATGTTCCCAGTTACAGAGTTGAGATCCACTTTCAAGTGTTCCCTTGATTTCACGGTTGAGAAGTTATCCAGTATCAAAAGCCAAAAATATTGCCTTATTTAGTGACCCTTATGAAATGATTGAACAACACATAAATTTAGGTATTTTTACCTGATACCAAAGCTTTCAGCCATCATGATTTGGAAAGATGAGCATGTTGCTTCAGCTTGGTAGAAAAGATTTTAGATAATTACGTTGTGCAGCTTGGGTATAGTCGGAACAATGTTGAGCAATAGTCTAGCTTCATTAAACTCCGTGCACAGTTTTTGATGGTTAACTCGGAGAAGATGAGATTGGGTTTGCAAATGTAATAACTAATTTTTTCCAAAAGCATTAAACCAAGTAAAAATATTTGGGACACTGCAATACAAGAGTTAACGATTAGTTCTTACTGTGTCAAGCCCCATTTATCACAAGTTCTTTTGAAATATCTGTCTACTAACAGCACATAGTTCACAGGAATGCTTCCAAACGGGGTGGTAATGATACAAAACAGTTGTTATCTCTTGCAGTACTTTCGTGTGTTGAATGATCTGAAACGTAAATTACTTGGTTAAGAAGTTTTGGACAGTAGCTTTTATGTAGACAGATCTTATATTTTTGTTGTTTTACGAGCCTTAGCAATCATTTCTTTAATTAGTTGTCTTTAATGTTTATTCATTTACAGGATATTATTGCCAATTTAGTAGTCATAATATATGCTTGAAGTGAGCGACTGGAAATGTGCGATGGGTGAATTTTTAATTTTGCCAGGAAGGTGATTGTTCTGGACAGTGATGGATATTGCACATCTTTGTGTAAAGATCGTTGTGGTTTGTAAGCATTTAGTTGTTTGCCATTTTTTAAAATGGCAATTAACCAGCCCATAAAATGTGGTGTCATTGAACCGAATGTTTTTGATTGTCACCATCTTAGACATTTTTACAGACTAGAAAGTAGCTAAACTGGTTTGACAAAGGACGGGATGGGAGGAGAGACAGTAAATATTGTCCTTGTACAAGGACCTGTGTAGCTGTTAGAGTGAGACGATTGATTAACCTGATGTTTTGGGCTCCTGGAGAAAATGTTTGCCAAGTTTAACTGTGCCAGCATTATGTAAATTGTCAACTTTTCCATAAAACCCTGAAGATGGTTAGTGGAATGTTCCATATTTCTTGCTTTGAGGCATAGCAAAAACGCTTAAGAATCAAAAAAATGCAGATAAAATGAGCAAAAGGAAGACAAACTTGAATATATACTACTTTTCCTACCTCTCCTTCAAGTTTTGTAAAGTGGTTCATAATTAGTTAAGTACTTTGGACATCTAGCCGAAATGTTTAGAAATGCAGCAGCCAACAATTAGGAGAAAATAAACTTTGTGGTATTGGTTGAGATATGGTTAAACCACAGGGTAAAAATCCTGCTCATGGAATAATATCATTAAATATAT
Source organism: Ginglymostoma cirratum (assembly GCA_024137785.1). Lineage (NCBI taxonomy): Eukaryota > Metazoa > Chordata > Chondrichthyes > Orectolobiformes > Ginglymostomatidae > Ginglymostoma > Ginglymostoma cirratum. Next base: position 28,913,595 of record JAHRHZ010000034.1, on the reverse strand, counting down.
TTCATACACCAGAGCAGGGACAGATCTTGGTGCAGTATTTCAGCAAAAAGATGACTTTTCCAAGAGTGCAGCCCTTTTTCGGTGCACCATTATTGGTGGCTGAGATCTTGGCTTCAAGATCCAATTTGGAAATTTGAGCACTACTGATGGCAGTGCTACCAAAAGCTAAGTCTGACTTCAGTTTACAATGTTAATGAATGCGGCTTGTTAAGAGAGTGCACTATTTAGTTTTGCATTGTATAACTCCAGTGGACATGATTATATTTTTAGTACATGAAATGCTTTCATTTGGAATTTGAAATGCTGTGGGGACTTTGAAATTTGTAGATTTCAAGTTCATTCAACTGATTAATCTTGAGCTGTTGGACTTGGCTATCTTTGCTTTTCGTAAGAAGTAATGTTAAAGTTTGTAAGGTGGTGTTTTGACGTGGTTTGTGATGAATGAAGTTCACCTTTTATGTAGCTTACATTAACTTGAAGTCTGAGTTGGTTCTAGATAATGCTTAACGTATAAATTGAAATTGGTTCCATTGCTTGTCATCTTTGAAATATGCACCATGTTTTCGAAATTAAAACTGCAGCACCAAAATTTGAAGCAGTTATGTGTGAAAAATGTCACTAACTTAATCAAAAATTGAAGAATCATGCAGTACAGTAAGAGAGAACTCACAATGTCAGTGCCAGCTCTAAGAAAGAACTATCTATTAATCCTGCTGCTGTGTTTATCCCCATCTGTGATTGTGTTTTTAATTGTTTTTGACAATTAGTAACTCACACAATTGTACTATATCTGCGCAAGAGTAATTAGGGTCATCAAAATTATTAATGTCAGACTATTTTTGAAAAAAAAATTCTTAAATCGTATCCTCCACTTACAGATTCTCCATTGAAAACAGTTTCCTCCTACGTACTCGACAAATTGTTTGTTCAGTCTCCTTGTTACCATATTGTTTCATCCCAGTTTCTTTAATCTCCATATGATGGAAGTCCTTCAATTCTGGTGATACTTTGGAAATTGCCCCTCTATCCTTTTGAAGGAAATATGACAGATAACAACTTGAGGTGACCATAACCTAAATATTATGGTATAGGACTGAGTGGAATAACTTGTGTGGTGAAATTGCAGTGTTGAATGCTGAGAGTTAAAAGCAGTAACTGCATTTAAGGTCCCATTTAAGTGTTTCACTTGGTTTATGTGGATTCTTGTGTACTCTGTTTTGGCATGTGAGAATCATGTTGAATTTCTTAACTGTTTCCATTTTCATGGTGAATTTGATTGGGAGTGTTTGTGTATGAATTATTTGAAATACTCGGCAAATGCAGGACAACTAAGTTGAAGATATGACTCAAAAGACATCACAATTCTTAGGGGCTGATGTTGGGTTGATGTTTGGAATATTTTTGTTTCTCTTCCGCTACACCACACATCTGATACTGAACTCTTTTGAACTGAGGCGATGGTATCTCCAAGTGTGGTAATTCATGTCAGTATATTGAAACAATACTGCTAATGGTACAGTTTATAAACTAGGTAGAGTTCAGCGAGAAATATGTTCAAGTATCAGTAGGTTGAAGTGATCTTCTGTGACAAGATACAAAATGGAAGAGTTTGCATTTTCTGGATGAGGAAGGGGAAGAAAATCCTCGAAGACTTGTGGCTAGTTTTTCTTTGCTCCGTTTGATCTTGCAAGTCTGTGTTTTTCTCCTCAGTTGGGTATGAATTCATTCTGAACTCAAATGTTACTTTTCAATAGCTACAATTTGTGACAGTCAAAATGTTTAACATTTTGATCCATGATTTTAAAATGTGTTTAACAAGGTTTAAAAATTGCCTTTGTATTGTTTGGAGTTAACACATATTTCTTTCCATGTACTGTGACATTAAGCTGACAAAGAAGGGGTGGAGCAGTGATTAGAACAGTGAATGGATTAAAATGTAAGAGTAAGATTGAAGATAAGTTCCTTACGGCTCTGAAGGGATTTTATGAATTGAATGACTTCCAGGGTTTGATGCCACCCAGGTGCTTTCACTAAACTCCTGTAATTTGGCTCAGTTAGCTATTCTAATAATTACTTGGACTGTCTTAGATTATTCTAATGAGAGCCGCTGTGCCAAAACACGTGCAGCTATAATATTTTCTAGTTTTGAGATGCTTAAAGAATAAAAATACGTTCTCCCACCTGGTTGAAAAATAATCTATCCAACTATTTTTTTTTTGGTTCTCTTGTGGGCTGTGGTCTTTGCTGGCTGTCCAGCATTTATTGCACATCCCTTGTTGCCCTTGAGAAGGTGCTTGTGAGCTGCCTTTTTGAACTGCTGCAGTTCATGTGCTATAGGTTGACCCACAAGGCCAGTGGAAAGGAAATTCCAAGATTTTGACCCAGTGACCCTGAAGGAATGTTGAGATATTTCCAAGTCATGACGTTGAGTGACTTGGAGGGGAACTTGCAGGTGGTAGTGTTCCCATGTATCTGCTGTCCAAGTCCTTTCAAATGGAAGTGATTGTGGGTTTGGAAGGTGCTGTCTCAGGATTTTTGGTGAATGTCTGCGGCGCATCTTGTAGGTAGCACACGCTGCTGCTGCTGCTGGAGGGAATGAATTTTGAAGGTCGTGGATCTGGTGTCACTCAAGTGGGCTGCTCGGTCCGAGATGGTGTCAAGCTTTTTGAGTGTTGTTGAAGTTGCATTTATCCAGGCAAGTGGGAAGTATTCGAGATAAAAGGTACTGCAGATGCTGGAGAATCCGAGATAACAAGGCGTGGGGCTGGATGAACACAGCAGGCCAATGTTATAAGTTTTCCTGCTCCTCTGATGCTGCTTGGCCTGCTGTGTTCATCCAGCCCCATGCCTTGTTATCTAAGTGGGAAGTATTCCATCACATTCCTAACTGTGCCTCTTAGATGGTTAAATGGTGGAGGGAGTCACAAGATGAATTACTTGCTACAGGATTCCTACCTTCTGACTTGCTCTCCTAGCAATTATATTTATGTGGTGAGTCCAGTTGAGATTCTGGTCGAGGATAGCTGCCAGGATGTTGATGGAGGGGTATTTAGTAATGGTAATGCCATTTAAGATCATGGGGTAGTGGGCAGATCACTTCTTCTTGGAGATGGTCATTGCCTGACATTTATGTAGTGTGAATATTATTTGCTACTTGTGAAATATCACTTGCAAAGTTGGACCGCATTTCCAAAATAATGGATTCCTAAGTAGTGGTTCCTAGAGTTTCTTAAACCTCGAAGACTTGCTTTGCTCTGCAAAGTAGAATCATGTGATTGAGGACAAAAATACATGAGAATCCAAGTCTTTCAGTACACTTAGATTAGGTTCTTTGGTGTCCGTGGTGAAAGTTTGGTTGAATTTTGGTTTACTGTGTTTAGTTAATATTTTGAAATGACGCTCCTTTGTAAATTTGTCATAATGTTGGATCAGGTCCATGGACTTTGATCTTGGGAATTTGCTTATGAACTGGTTCACTGCCGATTGTGTGTGTTATGATACATGAGAACTCTACTGATTTGACATTTGGCTTCATTTAAAATGCTAATTATTTTCAGTTTTTTAATTTCTAGTTTTCTTTATTTATCTGGCACTGTTTCTTCTATTTATGCTTCTGATTTATCAACAGCAACTTGCATTTATGTAGTGGATTCATTATTGATTTATGTTCAGGCTGCTTCAAATGAACTTATCTTACATTTTGTTTATGATTTTTCCGCATCACTGGCAAGGCATTATCCATTGCAGATTGTCCATGAAGGGTAGTGGTGAGCCGTCATCTTGACGTTCTGGATTTGGTGTGGTGCAGGTGGTTTCATAGTGTTGTGAGCAGTTCAAGGATTTTGAACAACTGATGCTGAAAAGGAAAGTCATAGTGTGTGATTTGGAAGGGAACTTGCAGATAGTGAATTAGCACGCACTTCTCATCCTTAAGCATTCCAGTGGTAGAGTTTGTGGGTATGACATAATCTATTAAAGGACCATTTTAAACTGCAGCAGCATGTTGTGTAAACAGTGCATGCTGGTTTGCCATTGATGGAGGGAGTGAATTTTTAAAGGTAGTGCCATTAAAGCAGGCTGCTTTGTCCTAGATGTTGAACTTTGTGAATGTTGAAGCTGCATCATTCAAGCAAGTGAGGAGCATTTCTAACTGACTTACAGATATTGCAAAGGCTTTGGGAAATCAGCAGTTGAATTTCTTGCTACGCTGATGCCCACCAGAGATCTGCTTCTATATGTGACTGAACCATTTCACTTGTGGTTAGTGGTGACCTTGCAGGATGTTGATGGATGGTACAATCTGAGCTTTGCTGTTTAATGCAAATGACGATGCTATTCTCTCGCTTTGGTGACAAGTGAAGTTTATGCCACTTAGCACCCCAAGTTTGAATATTGTCCAGGTCTTCGTGTGTGGAGGCATGGGCCACTTTGTTACCTGAGGAATTCTAAGTGCTGCCATCTTCACCAAGCATAGTGCTTTTTGGCTTACGCTGTTAAAGCGGCAGCGGTACTCAGTTTGGGCTAGGACATTAAGCAAAGCAACTTCTAGCAACTGCACCCATCTTGCTTTATGCTAAATATGACTTATTCACTGGCAGGTTTTCAACTGATTTCCATCGACTTGAATCTCTTTGGGGCTTCTTGATGCCGCGCTGGGTCAAGTTCTACTTCATCTCTGGAATTCTGCTCCTTTGTCCATATTGTGATCAAGTTTAGGGCTGGGTGGTCTTTGCAGAAACCTGTCAATGCTGTTGGGCAGGTTATTGGCAAGTTTTGTGCAATAGCACTGCACAGAATATTATTTTGTTGGTGATTAATTTACTGCCCTCTTAAGTCTCAACTCAATCAACTGGATTTGCTCTGCTTTTTGTTGATGGGTAGGTTTCTGTTTTCATTGAGGAAATGCCAGTATTAAAGTTTTGCAGTACTAACTTGACTTGAGTTGTGACAAATTCTTGAGCACATGTTACCAATAGTACAGGACAGATAACCTATACTATTTCCCACTGTCCAGCAATTTTTATTAATGTCAGAGTGAGTGGCATGTTTCTGATGGTGGTGGGTCCTCAGATGGAGGCCAAGATAAATCATCCACACAGCATTTAAAGCTATAGGTTGTTTTAACATGTCTATTGCACCTGGACGCTGGGCGCCTTTCTGCAGTACCAATGTTGGATTGCCCCCTTATTTGGATTCTTGTCAATGATGCTGTTGAGTGCAAAACACGCAGCTTTGACAAGTTGTCATTTTTCAGCAATACTTGAATTCTGTCCCTGTCAGAATAAGTGCTTATGCATGGTTATGAATGTTAATCTGTCATAACTTCCAGCGAAATGCTGCATTCAAACAAAAAATCACTCCACTTTTGTTTGTATACAAGTGTATGCTTGTCAAAATTAGGGGGTTCCTGAATTCAGTTAAATACTTCAGGTGTAAAATCATAAAGTGCTAGAGGTTTCCCCTCCTACAGTCCGACGATGTGCAGATTGTGCAATTCAGCATGGCCATAGTGTCCAGGGACATGCAGGCCAGGTGGATTAACCATGGGAAATGCAGAGTTACAGGGATAAGCTGTGGGGTGGGTCTTGGTGGGATGCTCTTCAGAGTGTCAGTGTGGACTTGGTGGGCTGAGTAATGATTTTTAGAGGAATCATTGAGACTCAATGTTAACTCTGTTTCTGTTTCCACAGATAATGTCAGACCTACTGAATTTCTCCAGCCCTTTGTTGTTATTTCCGATCTCTGAAAATGTCTTAAAATCTGCAGTATTTTGCTTTTATTTAAATACTTCACACAGGGTTTGGCAGCAGATGCCGAAATCTTTCTTGTACTTTATTTGGGATTTTTGGTTAAAGTTCCAGGGAGAAAATCATAAACATATCTAATGAGTTGGACTTCATCAAAATTGCAAGATAACTTTGCTCAGAATGCAACATACAGTAATTTATTCTCACTGACAGACTTTCTGCATGCTGACTGCACATCAAAATACTGCCTTGTTCTCTGGCTTGATCTGCACGTCATATTTAGCATTTCTTGTTGGCCTGTACTGTTAATTTTGTGGGACATTAGAAATGTAAAGCATTTTATTGGATGACGATGGATATATTTTTGATATTTCAAGGAATTAAAGAATAAGGAAAATGAAGTTGAGGCATGTGGCTCAGCGGTTGACACTGCTGCCTCCCAGTGCCAGTGACCTGGGTTCAATTTCAGCCTGGTGTGACTGTCTGTGTGGAGTTTGCACATTCTCCCTGTGTCTGCATGGGAGACACATTTCTCCAGGTGCTTCAGTTTCCTCCCACAGTCCAAAGATGTACTGGTTAGGTGGTTTGGCAATGGTAAATTACCCATCGTGTCCATGGATGTGTAAACCAAGTGGATTAGCCATAGAGTTTGGGGCTGTGCGGGGAGGTGGAATCTGAGTAGGATGCTGTTCAGAGGGTCGGTGTGGACTCATTGGGCCAAATGGTCTGTTCCCACATTGTAGGGATTCTATGATCAGCTGTGATCTTAGTGAATGCAAGAGCAGATTATGTCCTATCCCATTTAATAATAAAACATTATATAATAAAAGTGATGAGTGGATCACAACAGCTAAAACTCCTCTTCAAAATGTTAATATTTGGATACCTTTCACATTGTAAGAGAAGGTCACACTTCAGATCAGACCACATTTGCATCAAAGTTTTCCTGAAGAAATAATTTTAATTCATTTCTGTCGAATCTGAAACAGGTAAAATTAGTTAATGCAGTAATTCTCCATAAAGTGCAACGGAACAGAAAGCAGTAAGATTGTGATACCAAATGGGACAAGGTTGTCCTCCAGTCTGTAGTGAGTTACACATTGTACATTAAAAGCATCACTTGGAAATCTCATCAGAATAATGTTTTGTAATGTGTGATTCCATGTGTCATGCACTAGTGTATGCTTAGATAATGTACAAGGCATTGCAAGGGTTTTGAATCCATTGTTATAATAATGCACAGACCTTGCACAAGCCTGGCTCAGTGTGATATTGGATGAGTGAAGACATGAATAAATGGTAACCTTTCAGTTCTTACCTTAACCTCTGAAGCATGTCTGAGGTTTTCTGGAATTAGAATGCTTCTGTTGAGGTGAAAGCAATCAAGTTCAAAAGTTCATAAATCTCCTGTTGTGAATCAGGCAGTTCGACACTGACTTGAGCTTTTTGACTCTTGTGCTGGCCAGCTCAGATTAGTATTCCTATGGTTACATAGCAAAACACTTTACAAAAAGCAGCAAAGAGATTAATCTCATTTCAGACAACAATTCACTTTGTATGTTGATCTTGCAGATTCCCAAAAGAGTGTTCACTGTTTTTTAAAAAATCACTAAAACCCTTGGACTGAATTGGAGCAGTTCTTTCATGGTAACCCAACGTGCTTATGTTTCATAGCTTAGCTGTGTACGAACTAAGATTATGGACCACTGGTTCCTTCATTTGACTTCAGGAAAACCCCATCTCCCTTGTGAATGTAATCTTTAATTCATGGCTGTTTCACCCCCACTTTTGTTTCACTGAATAATGATGAAACAATACTGAACTCCTACTACTGAGTAGGATTAAATTATGCATCTTAGTCTTTCCTATCATCTGTGTTACAGTGAAGACACAAGTATTTAATATTTTTAATTGCATGGTTAGTGTAATTGCTGTAATCGCATGAAGCATTTATTTTAGTTTGTAACTGGGATGCTGACAAGACTGCACTTTTTGATTTTTATCCCGAGTTGGCTTGAAAGTGAAATGTTTCATTTATGGTAAATATATTGTGATTCATGAGAAATTATATATCAAAAGTAAAAGTAAGATGGTCATCAGTTCTGGGGGGGTTGGAAGAAAGAATGTTTTACTGATATTCATGTTGTGATTCTCCTGCCGTTTAAGTCTCTCCACCTTGAAGCTTGTCTGTTAAATGAAGCAATATCTTGAATTTATGTATGGTTTTCACTTTTATGGATATTGCAGCAGTGCGGTGCAATGAAAGGGCAATACTGGCCAAGATTCTGAGAGATGTTACTATTCATTGAATAATGCCACGTTAGCAGGCCGGTGGGGTGATGTTGGTTAAAACTTTCAACAAAACAGCAGACAATGTAACAAGGAAATAGCTGTTACTTTGAGATCCCAATCCATAATGTCCCTTAAAACGAGTATCGAAGGGAGTTCCTGGGAGCATCAAGTGGTTATTATTTTGGAACAGACGGGAAAAATTGTTATTCCAAACATTAATTTTCCTGTAATTTTTTTACAGTTTGTTACATTTTAACATTTTCACCTCCCACTTCTTCCTCAGAAACAGCTTCAGTGGACAAATCAGCAACTCAATCTTGTGCTACCCCTTCGTCATCATCCTCAGGAATGACTCCTGCTTCTCAGACTCCATCAGCCACCACATCTACAGTCCCTGTTTCACCTATTCCTCAATCGCCTATTCCTCCTCTACTACAGGACCCAAACCTTTTGAGGCAATTACTTCCTGCTTTGCAAGCCACCTTACAGCTCAACAATGCTAATGTGGATATGTCAAAAATAAATGAAGGTAGGTGATGGTTTTCTCTGTTTATAATGTGTTATAATGTTCTTAAATGCATAAAATAGGTCAGAGGGAGATTTTATCTTTTTACAAGATGAGCTTGACACAGTTGAAATTTGTTCTTAAAATATGACACTTAGACCAAAACATTTTCAGTGATATTTTGCTGATTAATTGTAATTTTTTTGTACAGTTTGGTTTTCACCCTGTACCATGTGGTAGACTTCATGCTCTCATGTCATGTTCAGTTTTGCTAAGTCTTTTAAAATATTGGTTTAGCCTTGGAAGAAGGTGATGTTTTATGTTGAGTTCTGGGTACGACAGTAGAGAAAGGTTGTTTAGACAGATTTAAGGTGATTGGCTAAGGAACCAGAGACAACTTGAGGAAATTTTCTTTGTTTGGCGCAGGATGTGGGCATTGCTAGCTAGACCAGCATTTATTGCCTGTCCCTAACAGCACAGAGGGCAGTTAAGATTATAGTCAGCAAGTATATACATGGATTAAAAATCAAATGCTGGAGAAACTGAGCGGGTCTGGCAGCATCTGTGGAGAGAAAAACAGCATCAATATTTTGAGCCCAATATGAGTCTTGGAACAGTACAGTGTAGGAACAGGCCGTTTGGCCCACAACAAGAGTGTTTGCCAGCTAGGCTGCTGACACGTGCTGCAGGTCTGAGATTTATGTTAATGTGAGTTGCCTTGACTCTTTTTTGGAGCTCTGTGCTATGGAGTACATGTACATACAATCCAGTTATGGACTGTTAACCTTTGAAAGAGAATTGTGAATATCTTGTTTAATCTTAAAATGCCTTAAGATTTTAGTACTACTTAGTCAAAATCCAAACTTTGTGTATTGTGTACAAACTACTGAAAAACAGAACTGGAAGTGATGCCAACCACCCCAGCAAACCAAGGCATACAAGTAACAAGCCGGACAGAACACCACTTCACTGGAGGTGCACTGACAATGTTAACCAGTGGCATAACGAAATGTCTGCAATCAAACACATCGGCTCGGCAAGCAAGTCTACAAACTCATCCATGACCCGAGCTACAAATCTTCTCAAAAAGTTAAAACACCCTCTGCTTTATTCATTGCCACATGAGCAATTCCCTCAGATGACAATCTTGATTTATTTACTTTTTGAACGGGCAGCCATAAGTATACCATAATCCTCTGATGGATTCTTAGCTCCAGCTATTCTCAGGTGTAAAAGTTTCATTTTACCACCTTGGTTGTGGATGCCTTAGCTCCATATTCTGGTTAGTTCTCAATACTTGGAGATTTATTATTATTTGCTGTTTTTAATAACGTGTTGCCTAACTCTACCTGCCCTTGAACTGAGTAAATTGACTCAAGTAAGCCAGAGTCAAACATAATTCTGTGCGCATGGATTTGCATGTTGGCCAGCACTGGTAATGACTATGGCTTTCCTTCCCTGAATAAGCGATTCATGAGTCAGCTGTGATTTTTACAGCAATTCTCACTAATGGTGACAGTGAAATCAGCTTTATATTTTAGATTTATTAAATGAATTTAAATTCTACCAGCTACCTTCCCTCTGTTTCTTTCTTTGAAGTTTTCATAGTAGTTTGAAAGTAGAATTCCACTGTCGGTAGATTCTTCTTCTACTTTGAAACTATGAAATCTTCCAGTGCTTGTTCCTTTTCAAAATATAAGCTGAGGTTAAGTCAATGATGAAATTATATTTGTCTTATAGTGCAGGTCTGTCTGTCATTTATTTAACTATCTTCTCTGTGAGCTGCAAATCACAAAAGGTGCAAGTTGCAGCTACCTGATCAGAGGTATAGATAGAGTAGACAGCCAGAGACTTTTTCCTAGGGTGGAGGTAGCTTTTACGAGGGGAACATAGTTTTAAAGTGAAAGAAGGTAGATATCGGGGAGACGTCAGAGGTAGGTTCTTTACTCAGAGTGGTAGGGGCGTGGAATGCATTGCCGGAGAGGGTAGTGGAGTCGGCCTCATTAGGGGCATTTAAACAGCTATTAGACAGGCATATGGATGATAGTAGGCTATAAATTGCCATCCCCACGGTAGGCTATTGCAGAAAATTCGGTGGCATGGGATTGAGGGTGATTTAGCGGTTTGGATCAGAAATTGGCTAGCTGGAAGAAGACAGAGGGTGGTGGTTGATGGGAAATGTTCATCCTGGAGTTCAGTTACTAGTGGTATACCGCAAGGATCTGTTTTGGGGCCACTGCTGTTTGTCATTTTTATAAATGACCTGGATGAGGGCGTAGAAGGATGGGTTAGTAAATTTGCGGATGACACTAAAGTCGGTGGAGTTGTGGATAGTGCGGAAGGATGTTGCAGGTTACAGAGGGACATAGATGAGCTGCTGAGCTGGGCTGAGAGGTGGCAAATGGAGTTTAATGCAGAAAATGTGAGGTGATTCACTTTGGAAGGAGTAACAGGAATACAGAGTACAGGGCTAATGGTAAGATTCTTGGTAGTGTGGACGAGCAGAGAGATCTCGGTGTCCATGTGCATAGATCCCTGAAAGTTGCCACCCAGGTTGATAGGGTTGTTAAGAAGACGTACGGTGTGTTAGGTGTTATTGGTAGAGGGATTGAGTTTCAGAGCCATGAGGTCATGTTGCAGCTGTACAAAACTCCGGTGCGGCCACACTTGGAGTATTGCTTGCAGTTCTGGTCACCACATTACAAGAAGGATGTGGAAGCATTGGAAAGGGTGCAGAAGAGAAGGTCTTATGAGGAAAGGCTGAGGGACTTGAGGCTGTTTTTGTTAGAGAGAAGAAGGTTAAGAGGTGACTTAATAGAGACATACAAGATGATCAGAGGATTAGATAGGGTGGACAGTGAGAGCCTTTTTCCTCGGATGGTGACGGCTAGCACGAGGGCACATAGCTTTAAATTGAGGGGTGATAGATATAGGACAGATGTCAGAGGCAGATTCTTTACTCAGAGTAGTAAGGGCGTGGAATGCCCTGCCTGCAACAGTAGTAGACTCGCCAACTTTAAGGGCATTTAAATGGTCATTGGATAAACGTATGGATGATCAGGGAATAGTGTAGGTTAGATGGGCTTCAGATTGGTTTCACAGGTCGGCGCAACATCGAGGGCCGAAGGGCCTGGACTGCACTGTAATGTTCTGTGTTCTATGTAGTATAAGGTAGCGGTGGAGGTTAGATAGACCTTAGGTTTAGGGTAAAAGTTCGGCACAACATCGTGGGCCGAAGGGCCTGTTTGGTGTGTACTGTTCTTTGTTCTATGTTCTGTGTTATGTGGATTGGTTATGCAAAATTATTCGTAGTGTCCAGGGATGCGCAGGCTAGGTGGGTTAGCCGTGGTAATTGTGGGGTTGCGGGGTTAGGGTGCTCTTCGGACGGTTGGTGCAGATTTGATGGACCGTCTGGCATCTTTCCACAGTGTAGTGATTTTATGAATCTATAAATTGCCATAGAACAGGTACTATCATGCATTTTGTTATGCATTTATTGCCTGTCCCTAGTTGCCCTTGAGAAGATGGTGGTGAGCTGCCTTCTTGCACTGCTACAGTCCACCAGCTGTGGGTTAACCCACAATGCCATTCGGAAGGGAATTCCAGAATTTTGACCCAGTGACCGTGAAGGAACTGCAATTATATTTCCAACTCTAGTGAGTGGCATGGTGGGGAACTTGAATGAGATAGTGTTTCCACATACCTGCTGCCCTTGCCCTTCTAGATGGAAGCGGTTGTGGGTTTGGAACGTGCTGTCTGAGGATCTTTGGTGAATTTCTGCAGTGCATCTTGTAGATAGTATACACTGCTGCCACTGAGTGTTGGTGGTAGAAGGAGTGGATGCTTTGGCACTACATCCAAATCAAGCAGGCTGCTTTGTCCTTGATGGTGTCGAGCTTCTTGAGTGTTGTTGGAGCTGCACCCGTCCAGGCAAATAGGGAGCATTCCATCACACTCCTGACTTGTGCCTTTAGATGATGGACAGGCTTTGGGGAATGAGGTGGTGAGTGATTCGCTGCAGTATTCTGAGCCTCTGACCTGCTCTTGTCGCTACTGCATTTATGTTCTGAATCCAGTCGAGTTTCTGGTCAATAAAAGCCCCCAGGAGGTTGATCGTGGGGGAATCCAGTGATGTTAATGCCATTGAATGTCAAGGGGTGGTGGTTAGATAGTCCGTCTTTTATTGGTGATGGTCATAGCCTGGCATTTGTGTGGCATGAATGTTACTTGCCAGTTGTCAGCCCAAGCCTGGACGTTGTCCAGATCTTGTTGCATTTGAACATGGACTGCTTCAGTATCTGAAGAACAAAAACAAAATTGCTGGAAAAGCTCGGCAGGTCTGGCAGCACCTGTGAAGGAAAAAAGAGTTTACGTTTCAGAACCGGTGACCCTTGGAGTTGCGAATGGTACTGAACATTGTGCAATTGTTGGTGAATGTTCCTACTTCTGATCCTGTGATGGAGGGAAGGTCATTGATGAAGCAGTTGAAGATGGTTGGGCTGAGGACGTTACCCTGAGGAACTCCTGCAGAGATGTCCTGGAGCTGAGATGATCGACCTGCAACAACCACGACCATCTTCCCATGTGTCGGGCACGACTCGCAAGAACTGGAGAGTTTGCCTCCTGATACCCGTTGATTCCAGTTTTGCCAGGGCTCCTTGACGCCACGCTCAGTTGAATGTGACCTTGATGTCAAGGGCTGCCACTCTTGCCTCACCTCTGGAATTCAGCTCTCTTGTCCATGTTTGAACCAAGGCTGTAATGAGATCAAGAACTGAGTGGCCCTGGTGGAACCCAAACTGTGCGTCACTGAGCAGATGCTGCTTGATAGCGCTGTTGATGACACCTTCCGTCACTTTACTGATGATCAAGAGTAGACTGATGATGTGGTAATTGGCTGGGTTGGATTTGACACGCTTTTCACATACAGGATATGCATGGGCAATTTTCCATGTTGGATAGATACCAGTGTTGTAACTATACTGGAACAGCCAGGGGACCCAAGTTCTGGAGCCCAAGTGTTCAGTACTGTTGCCGGAATGTTATCAGGGCCCTTGGCATTTGCAGTATCCAGTGTCTCCAGCCGTTTCTTGATATCATGTGGCATGAATCGCGTTTGCTGAAGACTGGTATCTGTAATGCTGAGGACTACTGGAGGAGGCTGAGATGAATCATCCACTTGGCACTTCTGGCTGAAGATTGCTGCAAGCGCTTCAGCCTTGTCTTTTGCACTGTTGTGCTGAGCTGTTCCATCATTGAGGATGGAGATATTTGTGGAGCTGCCTCCTCTAGTGAATTGTTTAATTGTCTACCACAGTTCACAATTGAATGTGGCAGGACTGCAGAGCTTAAATCTGATTTTTTTTTTGTTGTGGGATCACTTAGCTCTGTCTATCATTTACTGCTTGTGCTGTTTTGTCATACAAGTAGTCCTGTTTTGGTGGCTTCACCAGATTGAATCATCATCTTTTGGTATGTCTGGTGCTGTTCCTGGCAAGCCCACCTGCACTGTCGATTGAACCAGGGGTGATCCACTGGCTTGATGGTAATGGTTGAATGGGGGATATCCTGGGCCATGAGGTTACAGGTTGTGCTGGAGTACAATTCTGCTGTTGATGCCCTGTCTTGAGTTGTCAGATCTGTTCGAAGTCAGTCCCATTTAGCATGGTGATAGTCCCACACAACACAATAGAGGTTATTCTCAAAGTGAAGAAGGTGCTTTGTTTCCACAAGGATTGTGTGGTGGTCACTCTTGCTGGCACTGTCATGGACAGATGCATCTGCAGGTGGCGGATTGGTAAGGAGTAGGTCATGTATGTTTTCCTGTCTTGTTGGTTCCCTCGCTACCTGCTGCAGACCCAGTCTAGCAGCTGTGACCCTTGGGATCTAACCAGCTTGATCTGTAGTACTGCTGCTGAGCCACTGTTGAAATCCCCCACCCAGAATATATTTTGTGCTTTTGCCCTCCTCAGCGCTTCCTCTAAGCGTTGCTGAACACAGAGGAGTACGGATTCATCAGCTGAGGGAGAACGGTACATAGTAATCAGCAAGAGGTTTCCTTGCTCACATTTCATCTGAAGCCACGAGACTTGATGGAGTCCGGAGTCAAAGTTGAGGACTCCCAGGGCAACTCCCTCCCAACTGAATACTGTGGTGCTGCCACCTCTGTTGGGTCTGTCCTGCTGTTGGTACAAGACGTATCCAGAAATGGTGATTGTAGTGTCTTGAGACATTGTCTGTAAGTTACGATTCTGTGAGTGTGACCGTCGGACTGTTTCTTGACTAGCTTGTGAGACAGCTCATCCAATTTTGGCACGAGCCCCCAGATATTGGTGAGGAGGACTTTACAGTGTTGACAGGGCTGTTTCTGTCATTGACTTTTCTGGTCCTTGGGTTGATACCAAGTGATCCGTCCTGTTTCATTTCTTTGACATTTCGTAGCGATTGGCTTGCGAGGCCTTTTTAGAGGGCATTTGAAAGTCAACCACATTGCTGTGGGTTTGGAGTCACATGTAGGTCAGACCAGGTGAGAATGGTAGACTGCCTTTTCTGAAGGACATTAGTGAGCCAAATGGATTTTGGCATGACGCACAAAGAGATACGAAGAACAGTCACGAAGATTTATCTACCTTCTTTACTGAGTGATCCTATCTTCTCTAACTTGTTGCATGAAAACCTTTCTTGGTAGTAATGAAAGCCTTCAGCATGACTTATTAACCAACTTTCGCATGTTCTTTTAATCTGCTTGTTTGCTTTTCTGTAGTTCATAATTCATCTTCATGTGCTTTCTGAATTTTCAATTAATTTGAAACTCTTGTTCTATAGAATCTTCAAGTTGAGATTCGTTTTTGTCTTTGTTTTGTCTTTTGTACAGTCTGTAATGCTCACTGTCATTTCTTCCCAGGTAACTTGAGGTTGATACACGTGGACCTTTTTTTAAAATCTACTCCCAGTACCTTATGTCTTTAACCTGTGACTTTTCTTGCGGTTTGAAATTGAAGTTATCTAGTTGCTTTTTGTTTTCCAAGGATTTTGTTAAACTTAAGAATTTTGTCCACTTAACTTTACAGCTCTTACGTTTTCCTTGGGAGTTTATTAAAACTGCTGAATTATAACATGATTTCCACTGTTTGAGTGTTTGAACTTTATTCTGGCTGTCACAGTGTAATGGTCATTTTCCTTGCCTCATATCCATACGTACCCTTGAATTCACTTATTAACTGGAGGATGATATTGATCTGATGCCTGATAACCATGTAACCATTGCTTATTGGAGTTGGTACTTTGTGATAACGAGGTAATTCCAAAGATGATTTTTAAATGTTGGGTCATGGTGCTTGTGCATATAGCAGTGCACCCATTGAAATCAGATATTTAATCCCACTGTTCCTGTTTTTGTGCCATTTTCATTGAATGGAATCTTGTAGAAAGAGATTTGGTCCATTTTGCCTGTAATAAGTTTTTTTTTGGAGAGTTTCCCAATTTTCCCCACTTGCTCGACTTTACCTCCTAATCCTATACGTTTTTCTCTTCACATACATCAGTTACTTTTCCTTTTCTGAAAGATGAGATGCAGATTGCTTTCACCATCCTTTTTGGGTAATGTTTTCCAAATGACCTAACTTGCTGTGTTATCACATTAAATCTTCGCATAAGCTCCTCTGCATATTTTGAATAACAATTCTATCTATTTAGTTCTGTGTGAATACTTGAAATATCTTACTGTTGGCATTGCACCTAGTTTCCAATGACCATTGGGAGTGGTAGTGAATCTAGCCAATGTTGCTGACAATCCACAAATGCAAGTTATTTTGTAAAAATCCTTTGCGTGCAGGTTTGACAACTTCTAAAATATGATGTTTTGACTTGTCAATGCTCCAGCTAACACAATGTGTGCATATAAAATTTAGCATGAATATTTATTAGCCGGTGGGTGGTGTCACTGGCTAGGCTGGTAACTAGGACTGTAGAGGGGTCTTTAAACTAATTAGACTGGTAGAGGGTTTGGGAAAGGGAAAATGTAGACTTAAAAAAGAGGAGGACACAGAAGTAATACAAAGCAACCATTTGGATAATGACACCCAGATCGAGACAGAGTATATAAACATTGAAAATGAGCAATCAGTAAAGTAAAAAGAGGGGATGGGGTGGTTAAGAGAATGGCTTGAAAGGTAAAATTAATGATTTGAATGCACGCTGTATTTGGAATAAATGAATGCAACAAAACAGGTTTAAGGCTATGATATTGTCACCAACACGGAGTCATAGTTAAAAGAGATCAAAGCTTGGACGAAATGTTCATGAGTATATGACTTTTTGAAAGGACAGGAAGGAAATTGTGGTGGACTAGTAGTATTAGTGTGGGATGGAATAAGTTTGGTAACAAGGAATGATCGTGAATCTGAAGAGGATGAAGGTAAGAAATAAAAATGGAAAGAAGACATTGAAGGTCTATAGGCCCCTTAACAGTACCTCTGTGTTGGGACAGAGAATTCATCAAGAGGTATTGCAGGCGTGTAACCGAATCAGTACGATAATCATGCAGGATTTTCATTTTCATGTGGATTGGATTATTTAGATTGGGTGAGAAAGAATTGATAGTGTATTTGGGAGTTTCCTAAAGTAAGTGAAGGATCAGAATCAGCCAGTTGTGGATCTGGTAATGCGTAATGCGTAATGAAGCAGGTTTAATATTATGTCAGAGTAAAAGATCCCCTTAGAAATATGACCAGAACATTGTAGCATTTAGCGTTCAGCTCAGTCTGAGGGGAGGAATTTGGATTAGAAGCTATTATGTGATGCTGAGAAAGGGGTCATTATAAAGGAATGAGGGCGAAACTGACTGAAGTGGACTGGTGTTGACCAGCAAAGACATTTGAGGAATAGGAGCAGATGTTTTTGGAAAATAATTCATGGCTCATAGCCAAGACATATTGCAGTGAGTAAGAGGATTGTAGGAAAGTTAAAGATGTTGTCAGACTGAAAGAAAAAACATACAATGTGGAAAAGGTTAGTAGTTAGCAAGTGGATTGTTCAAGTTTTAAAAACCAACAAAAGACAATCAAACAAAATGAGGGAGAATAAACTTTGTGGGTAGACTTGCAAGTGATAACAGGGCAGACAACACAAGCTTCTTTATGTACATAAAAAGGAAGAGAGAAGTCAGTGAGCAAAGGTCCCTTTAGAGAATGAGGCTGGGGAAATAATAGGAATCTAGGAACTCGCAGAGGAGTTGGAATAATTAGGAACAAAAACAAAGTTGCTGAAAAAGCTCAGCAGGTCTGGCAGCATCTGTGAAGGAAAAAACAGAGTTAACGTTGCGGGTCTGGTGACCCTTCTACAGAACTATTCTTGTTCCTGATTTTACAGCATCCACAGTTCTTTCGGTTTTTATTTAGTTGGAATAATTACATTGGATCAGTCTCCACAGTAAAAAAAAAAAAAGCACAAATAGTATTCCAAACTTATTACATATTTAAGGAGCAAAAGGAGGGGAGGAAATAAATACAAAAACCACCACCTGGAGAAGAAGTGCTAGGGAAGCTAACAGGACTAAAGATCAAAAGTCCCTTAAGTTTGTTATTAGGAAAATGTTAGCATCTATTATTAAGGATGTAATAGCAGAGCATTTAGAAATACATGATATGATCAAGCAGAGTCAGCATGACTTCATGAAGGTGAAAACATGAACGACAAAGTTATGTTCATTTGCTGAGGAGGTAACAAGCGGTGTAGGTAAAGGGGAAAACAGTGAATGTGGTATGTTAGCATTTTCAGAAGACCCTTGATAAGGTACCACATTTGATGTTGGAGGTAGTATATTAGCATGTATAGAGCATTGCCAGATGAGCAGAGGGCGGAGTTAGGAAAGGGTACTTTCAAGATGGCAACCTGTAACTTGTGGAGTGCCACAGAGATCAGTGCTGGGGTTCACAGTTATGTACAATCTATATTCATAACTTGAATGAGGAAAGCAAATTCATTGTAGCCAAGTTTGTGGGCAACCCAAGACTGGTTGGAAAAGCAAGTGGTAATGGTAAAATAAATAATCTGCAGAGGGATTTGGACAGGTTAAGCAAGTGGGCAAAATCTTGGCAGATGGGATATTACATAGGGAAATGTGAGATTATGCACTTGGGCAGGAAGAATAGAGGAGCTGAATGTGTAAGTGGAGGAAGACTGGAAAGTTACAGAACAGGGGGAGTTTGGTTCGGGATGCATGAATCACAAAAAGCGAGTATTTGAGTTCAACGGGTAATATGGAAATCAAATGCAATGTTGGCCTTTGTTTCAGAGGAAATGGAGTATAAAAATATGGACCACTTGCTAAAATTATGTCAGGCACTGATGAGAACACAGCTGGACTACTGTGAAAAGTTTTGGGCCCCTATTGAAGGAAAGATACGCTGGCATTGGAGGCAGTCCAGAGCTGGTTCACTTGGCCAGTTTTTGAGGGGCTGTTTTATGAGGAGAGATTCACGAGATTGGGCCTGTACATACTGGAACTCAAAAGAATGACATGCAACCTTATTAAAACGTAGAAGATACTTAGGAGACTTGACAGATTAGTTTGGGGAAGGTTGGTTCCCTTGTGAGAGAATCTACGACCAGAGGGCATAACCTCGGTATAAGGGGGTCACCCATTTAAGATAGATGAGGAGAAATTTCTTCTCATAAGGGGTATAACTTAACAACTTTGTACTGTTCTAATAAATCTTGTTTGGGCTCTTCCCTAATGCTTTTGTCTCATTTGGTAATGTGAGACCAGATCTAAGTTGAAGACAACTTATCTGCTTTTTGATTGTAACCTTGTAGAATTGAGCCTTTTTTTAAAACATAGGACTTTTTGAACCTAGTTGATGTGTATCTGAATTTCCATGTTCCTGTATTTTTCAATTTAAATTTGACATTCTGTTTTCCTGGAATTCTGTGGATTTGTATTTTTCCTACTCCAGTGTAAATTATGCATAGACGAGTACAGTGCAACAGGAGCTGTTTATCTCATTCTTGTCTGTGTCAGCTACCTGGAATTTGATTACTCCAAATTTTTTCATCTTTTCCCAACTCGATAAAGTTTATTTATTGCAACAGAGATAAAAGGTACTGCAGATGCTGGAGAATCCGAGATAACAAGCATGGGGCTGGATGAACACAGCAGGCCAAGCAGCACCACAGGAGCAGGAAAACCCGACGCCTCGGGCCCAAACCCTTCA